>CM053773.1:230435073-230467736 GCA_028658325.1 Potorous gilbertii
GCACTAATCAAGGCTGACCCCTGGAAGGCACACACATCATGCAGTCCATATCAAAGCCTTTTCAGTCTGGCAGTACTTTGCAGAGTTTGTGTCCAGCCTTCAAGAATGTTCCTTCTAACCATGGAGCTATAGAGGGACACTGGCAGAAGGCTTGGAAAGCTGCCCTTGAAGTCAGAAAAGAACTGAGTTTGGGTCCCACCTCCATCACATGATGGCTAGGTGATGGTGGGCAGATCACTTAACCTTTCAGACAGTCTCAAAAACTTCAAAGATGCAGTGGTAGAAGGCATTTCCTCACTTAAGTATTCTCCATGCTAAAGAAATCACAGATTGATTGAGTCCAAATATAACAATGAATGAATGATACTGGTCTCCTATATGTTCAACTAACAAGACACTCTTGGTTCCTTGGCTCCAAGCGTTTTCTCTGGCTGTTCCCCATGTTTGAAATGTTCTCTCCCCTCATCTCCACCTCGTGGCTGCCTTCAAGTCCCTTACAGGAAGCCTTCCCCAGCCCCCCCTTTAGTTCCTTTGTTTTTTCTCTATTATTAGTTCCCATTTATCCTGTATAGAGCTTGCTATGTATATATTTGTTTACTTGTTATGTTCCCCATGAAACAGTAAGGTCCTTGAGGACAGGAACTGTCTTTTTCCTCTTGTATCCCCACCACTTAGCACAGTGCCTGGCACAAAATCGTGTTTAATAAATATTGATGGATCATTTGAATGAATGAAAAAAGATGGCACCTGCCCGCCCTTTTTGTTACATGAAAAGAAAGGGTGCAGAGATGACTCTTAGTGAATTCTATAGGACTGATAATTCCATATCTTTCTAATTTTTTAGTGATGTTTTAATTGAATTGAATGAAATTGAAATGCTTCTCAAACTTGATTTCAATTCATATGCTTTCATTAACTTCTAGGTGTTTTTTTAGCTTATATAATAATAACTCACATTATCTTCCCCTATTAAATTGAAAGTTCCTTGAAGTCAGGGACTGTCTTTGTTATTACTGAACATTTGTATCCCCAACATTTTGCATGGTGCCTTTCACGCAGAGCGTGGTGGATTAATAAATGTTTATTGCCTACTGGCAATACTATAAATCGCTTTAAAGAACTGTATATCCTCTGCATATGATGGAATCCCTCATCAGAGGAGGAAAAGGAGATAGGGATGGGGAGGGCAGGGGCTTGGAGAAAGAAGAAAAACATCCTTTCCCTTCCCGTAGTAGTTCGTTGGAGAAATGTGCATGGTGCATGACGAAAACTCATTAACAGTTGTAGGGCACACACCCGAGAATACTGATGGTCTGCCACAATGTGTGAGCAGAGACTTCCATCAAAGGCTTGGTCCCATCCAGACCTTCACAGATTAGAAACCCAGAAACAAAAGGTACTTGGGTGGATTCTCCCTTGATTCCCCCCAGGAGTTGGGGATCCCCCTTTTTTGTTCTTTAAATTGGAGATGTGATCAATAAAGGCTGTACTTGGAGCCAGGAAGACCAGAAATAGAACCCTAGCTCAGGCACTCGCTCACAGAGTGACCCTGGACAAATCTTATTCCTGAGGCCTCAGCTTCCTCATCTGTAAAATGAGGACAGTTATTAGCACCTGATTCCCTTGGTTGGTGTGAAGATCAAGTGAGGAAACCCATGGAAAACCCTTTGCAAACCTTGGAGCCCAATCCAGTACAAGGTGTCCCAAAACTCTTAGTGGAGTCTTAAGCCATTAAAATTTAGGATCCCATGATCTTCTGGCCTCTCTGGGCCTCAGTTTCCTCAACTTCAAAATGAGAATATTGGCCTAGAGTTTGGGGATACCCTATGTAAAAGCCACATCTTATTATTAATGATAATACCATTTCTGTTGGTAGTAGTGATGTTTGATGCATATATCAAGGCTCAAAAATGCCCTCTGAAGATATGTGGAATATTACATAGACTCAGAATCTGATGTTGGTTAGCTTTGTCAAACTCCTTTTTTTTATTCCTTCTTTTTTTAATCTTTGTTACAAGAAATGGCTTCATGGGTTGAGGTGGAATATATTTGGAAATAAAGATGGTGCTTAAGAAAAGCAATATAATGCTTAATGCCCTCTCACCCAACAAGGAAGGAAGAGGGGATTCAGGATCACAGGGTTAGAGGGTAACTCAACCTTTTGATTTGTCCTAAATCAGACACCATCGGGTAAAATGGAACAGGCATTCTTATAACTTTCTAGACAAGAGCATTCTTCTTTAACCAATATCTCTCTCAATGTATGTGGTCTCCACCATTAGAGTATAAGTTCCTTGAGGGAAGAAGTCATGTTTGCTTTGGTATTTCCTTGGTACAGAGTAAGTAATTAGCATAGGCAACTAGGTGGTGCAGTGGATAGAGCTCTGACCTTGGCATCAGGAAGACTCATCATCATGAGTTCAAATCTAAACTCAGGCAACCTCCTAGCTATGTGACCCTGAGCAAGTCACTGCACGCTGTTGGCCTCAGTTTCTTCATCTGTAAAATGAGGTGAAGAAGGAAAAGGCAAATCACTCCAGTATCTTTGCCAAGGAAACCCCAAATGGGTTCACAGAGAGTCGAGACTGAAACAACTCAACAACAGGGTTATTAGCAAGTGCTTGTTCATTCAACTTCATCCTTACACAGGTTGCCCCATAGTCTCTGTAGTACAAAGACTATAGTAACATGACTGCTGAGCACACATCCAGTGCTTTTTTCCTAATGTCTAAGCCTAATTTTCATGAGAGAAGTTGCTGTGCTCTATGAGCAAAGTAGAATTGAAGCACTTCAAAAGAAATTTGAGATGCACAAATTTAGAGTATCCATGCCAAATGTTCACATGGAATATTTGTGCCTGACCCTGTGGTAATGCATTCAGAGCATATATAGGTCTGATCAGCCACAGTTGAATACATGTAACTGGATTTTAACGTGGTGATGCCATTTTGCTCCTCTTCCAGAACCAAGGATCAATAATGTGCCAAGCACTGTGTTAAACCCTGGGGTTACAAAGAAATACAAAAACAGTCTTTGCCCTCAAAAAACACTCTAGTAAAAGAGAAAGAGAAGACAAGCACATATTTAGGTACAAATACAAGATACCTACAGAGTAGATGGACCCATGACTTCACCATTTTGATAGAACTTTCTCCAAAAGGGATCTTTAATCCCTTCAAAACAGGAATCTATCAGTCAGCCCACATGGACTGAGTGCTTACTGTATGCCAGGCATGGTGCTCAGTGATGGGTATGCAAAGAAAGTTGCAAGATAGGCTCTTCCTTCCAGGGTGACTTACTTCCATGACTCAGGTATGAGTTCCTCCCATGGCTCCAGGATTGTAGCCTTTCCAATGATGGGTTTTCATGCCCATCCAAGTCTGGCCAACCTGTTTGACTCTCAGTGATGTCCTTTTAAAGTTTGCCACAGAAGCTTCACCAAGGGTGTTTGAGATACTTAGAATTCTCTTGACTTCATAAGGATACCAATGGAATAACCAAATTTCCAGGATGGAAAGGCTGTCCACATCCATCTAGTCCAACCCATATCCAAAAGATATCTGTGCTATTCCATACAAGACAAGCAATTGTACAGCCTCTGCTTGAAGACCTCCTCTAAGTTGTCCCCAGCATCTCTCAAGGAAGTCCATTCCACTAGGGATAGTGCTAATGGTTGGTCAATCTCTCACCATCTTCTAATTCACTCTGCCTCCCAACCCCATTCTATGTCCTCTGGGCAAACTTTCATCATCTACCTTTGAAGACTTTATTTTTCCATGACTCTTAGGGTTACTGTGACCAAGACACTCATAGGATCATAGATCTGGAATTAGAGTTTGAAGAGATCTTAAAGGTCCCCTCATTTAACAGGAGAGGAAACTGAGACTCAAGAAAAGTAAATGATTTGCTCAAGTTCACTTAATTAGAAAGCCCCAGAGATGGGATTTGAACTCAGATTTGACTTCAGTCCTCTTTCCACTGACCCACAAGGCCTATCTGAGGTCAGTCTTTTAATGATGGGCCTTCTCACATTTAGCTAGACTGGTCCCAGGTCAACCAGATCATAAATTTAGGAGAGAAGGGAATGGGAAAGAGAAACATTTATTAAACACCAGTTTATATACCTTGTGGGTCACTAGGTGGCACCATAGTGCACAGAGCCCTGGGTCTGGAGTCAGAAAGACTCATCTTCATGAGTTCAAATCTGAGCCCTGACACTTACTAGCTGGGTGTCACAACTTTGTTTGCTTCAGTTTCCTCATCTGTAAAATGAGTTGAAGATGGAAATGGCAAGCTGCTCCAATACCTTTGTCAAGAAAATTTGAAATGAAATTATAAGAGTCAGAGACATGGCTGGAAACAACAAGGCACTGAGCTAAAATGCTTTGCAGATAAAGGCAAATATATCATTTGCCTATAGAGATCATCTCTCATTAACTACAGGAAACTGAGACCCAAGCTATCTGAGCCATCAAAGATATTAGATACTAGACATAGACATTAAGTGGCAAAGTCAGGATTTGAACATAGATCCTCTGACACTCCAAATCTATCCCTCATTCCACTATAGGCCTGTATTTAAGGCCTTTCCAACTTGGTGTAAGACCTTGGAAAAAAATAAAACAGAAACAATCGTGTGCTCCATAGACATCGCCTTGGAAAAACCAAGATCCCAGCCACCACCAGAAGGGAGAGGAGGAAGAGGAATTTAAAATGCAATGAATATTTTTCAAGGACACTTAGTAGACACCCCTCACCATGGCAACTGAACATAATCCAGGAAGCCGAGAGTTTAGTATTTCCCCAGCAAATCCATTCAGTGTTTGCAAACCAGTCTAGATTAATGAAGCAAAATGCAGCCTCCGTGATCACTCCAGGCCAAAAAGAGATGATGGGGAGAAGGTCACTGGTGTTAGAAGAAATAGAAGCAACCTTTTAAAAATATCCCTCCCTTCCCTTTGATCCAGAAAGCACCCTGCTAGGCAGAAAGAGAGGTTCCAGAGACGAAATATTCATAGCAGCATTTTTTGTGGTAGCAAAGAAAGTCAATGCCCATCGATCAGAGCCCCACTAAACAAACAGTGGTACACAAATGGGAAGAAAGATCAGTAAGAAAGGATAAATAGGAAGGGTCCAGGGAAGCCTGTATGCACAGGTGGAGAGCCAAGCAGACAGAATTAAGAGAAGGCTATTCATAATGACAAAAATTTAAATTGGAAAGAAGAGTGACTAGCATTTATAGAGATGGTGAAGGTTTGCAAAAAGCTTTACAAATACCATCTCATTTGGTTCTCACCATAATCTTGCAAGTTAGCTGTCTTCATCATCATTGTCATCACCATCGTCATCATCCCCATCATCACCATTTTAATGGACAATTAGGTGGTATAGTGGATAGAGTACCCGGGGATGGAGTCAGGAAGACCTGAGTTCAAATGTGACCACACCCACTAGGTTTGTGACCCGGACAAGTCACTTAACCCTCATTGCCTCAGTTTTCTCATCTGCAAAATGATCTGGAGAAAGAAATGACAAACCACTCCAGTATCTGCCAAGAAAACTCCAAGTGGGGTCACAAAGTTTCAGACCTGACTAAACAAGAAAAGTAAAAGTGTTTAAAGATCCCTTGGTCATTGACTCCAGATGAACAGTGATAAAATATATTTCCTTCCACCTAGTAAAGAGAGGTGGTGGATTATGGATGAGTAATGGCACATACACTGTCAGTCATAGTCATTCAATTACTTAGCTGTTTTTTGTGGTGGCAAAGGATAGTTCTGTGAGGCAAGGGATGGCTGGTGGGAAGTGACAGTGATCTTTTAAAATGGATCAATAAAATATTTTTAAACCCCAATAACTAAAACCTTGGCACAGTGAAAAGGGACAGGTAATAACAGCCAGCTGATCTACACTCAATTCTTGCCCCTAGTCTTTACTAGCTATGTGACTTCAGCAAATCACTTAACTCTCTGGGTCTCAGTTTCCTCATTTATAAAATGAGAAGTTTGACCTGGATGATGCTAAAGACCTTCCTCAGATCCTACTATTCCATTCTGTGAGTCTTCCCACAGCTAAAACTGATGCAGGTCAAATTCATTGAGTAAGGACCATTTCTCTGCTCCTCCGAGTGCTGGGTAGACATGATTTTTCACAGTCAAACATGCGTTATTAGATCATTGATGAAAAATAAGCAAAGGGCTAAAAGCCACAGCATTCATCATTGGGTGAAGCAATGATGAGTTCCTAGGCAACGTCAGATCCCAATGACTTCATTTCTATCAGGCAAAATGGTGGATGTAAATCCAATCATTTCCCCTCCTGGGCTTGGCTGGCAGAGAGCTGATGCATTACTGTGCTGCTGACCTTAAGAATTCCAAGCTCTCTCTCCCCAGGACTGACCAGGTAGATTCATAAGAGAGGTGTTTATCAAGGAAGTTCAGGTGGTTGGTTGGTGTTTCAACTAATGACCAAATAAGAACTCATGTTCTTGAGAGTCAAGGACAGTTAACAAAATCGTTAATTGGGTCCTTGTTGGTAGTCCCAGTTTGAAGAATGAAATAGGACTATATCACATGACTTCAGATGATCTTGGAGGAGCCAGACTTTCAGTGGGATGGGCCCTTCCTCCACTGAGGCACACAACGGACCATCTTATCACTTCCACTGGTCTTCACAATGAAACCTCTCTGAAGTTGGGTAGGCTTTGACATACTGTGTTCCAAGATCCCTTACGCCTATGGCCCAGCTCTGATATGCCCTATTCTAAGGCCCCTCTCAGCACTGACATCTTCTGTTCTGTCCCCTCCCCCCAGTTCTAACATCATTCCATCTGGTTTGCCGTGGACTTGTGATCCAAATCTAGGTTCTCAGATGCTATAGACACTGCTTTCCCCTTTCCCTTGATGCCTCTTCTAGCAGACCTGAGTTGGAATTCCAGCTCTGCCACTGATGTGCCATCTCAACGAGGTACCTTGGACAAATCATACATCCTCCCAAGGCCCCAGTTTCCCCTTCTCTAACATTAGGGGCTGCATCAGATAACAACTAATCTCTCTCTGATGTTCTAAGGTTAGGGAAAAACTTTACAGACATTTGAGCCTCCCAATAAGTCATTTGACATGACTGAGCCTCAGTTTCCTCCCCTGTAAAACAGGACAATAACTCATTCACCTCTGATCTTGTAGGGCTATTTTGGGGGAAGTGCCTAGATTACAGGGGTGGGGAACCTGTAGCCTCTAGGTCCTCAAGTGCAGCCCTTTGACTGAAGGTCCTTCAGTGGCCTAGAATATGGTAGGTGCTTAACAAATGCTTTTTATAAGACTTTTTCTATGAAAAGGAATTTTTTTTTTAATCCTTCATTTTGAGAAATGGGATGATGGAGGGGCCAGTTCTGTCTCTCCCGTCTCCTCTCCCCCATCACAGTTTTGCCAGGTTTGGTGAGGCAACAGAAAATGATCCATCCCTGGAGATTCTCAGGCCACTGACAGAGCAAACTTTGCTGATAAATTTGGAATATTTAAGGTTGAAAAGCTTGTGTGGAGCAGGATTTTGTTTTAAAAGGGGAAAGAGGATTTTTGAACTTAAGTGGTCTTGGGGCAAGCACAGCAGGGGCTGCATTTGCAAGAGAGAATTCTGAAAGCCCTGCAGTGCTAGGAGGATCAGACAGAAGTGGGCAGGGGGATATCTAAGGATCTCCTGGTTAATCAGAGAGATATCCAAAAAGCTGCCACCTGAAATACTGTTCGCATACCCCAAATATTGGTGGTGGGACTTTCCTCAGTATTTTAAATATTTCCTCAATTTGTTTACTCGGGGGAACAGTAAAGCATAACAAAAATTAAATTAATTATACTATTAATTATGCAAAAAGCTTTTTATTGTGAAATATGAAAATAAAATATTATGAAGAGCATTGCCTTGGATATTAATTGACTCTCTGGCCTTAGCTGGTTATTTACCTGTCCTAAGCCCACTTCCTCTGTAACAAAATGGAGCTGAATGGATCCTTTGTAAGGCCCCTCCAAGTCCTGACATCCCCTGTTCTCAGACCCCTCCCAGCTCTGACATTCTCGGTTCTAGAGCCCTCCCAGCTCAAGTACCAGTTCTACCATTTTACCACTTTCATGATGAGTCATTTCACAGTAGAATGAGTAGTGGATCTGGAGTCAGAGTCTGCTGTTACTATTCTGTGGTTTTAGTTGTGTCCCACTCTTAGTGATCCCTTTTGGGGTTTTCTTGGCAGAGATACTGGAGTGGTTTGCCATTTCCTTCTCCAGCTCATTTTACAGATGAGGAAACTGAGGCAAACAGGGTTAGGCAATTTGCCCAGGGTCACATAGCTAGGAAGTGTTCTGAGGCTAGATTTGAACTCAAGAAGAGGTGTCTTCCTGATTTCAGGCCTGGTTCTCCATCCATGGAGTCACTCAAGTGCCCCAGGGAGTTGAACAGAGATGCCCTATGAGGTCCCAAGCCCCACCTGGGAGCAGATCTGGCTCTACACATAAAGAAAAGACTGATGGGGCTCTGTACTTGATATCAAAGTGTTTGAGGTTACGTCTCCCACCCCAGCTTTATGACAGCTGCTTCCAATGTCTGTAGGACCAGGGCTATCTTCATCACCTCCATCTCCCCTGTCTGAGAGGTTCTCCTGATTTCAACACTCTCATGCTGGCTAGGAATTCCAAAGAGTCCCCCTAGGAAAGCACCCACTCCCCAAACTTACACCTTCCAAATCTACCAACCCTCCATTCCAATGCACCCCCCGTCGGTATCCTTCAGAGCTTAGAAGGAATCCAGGTCAAGCTGTTAAGGGCTGATAACAGGCTGTTTCTCTCTCTCTCTCTCTCTCTCTCTCTCTCTCTCTCTCTCTCTCTCTCTCTCTCTCTCTCTCTCTCTCTCTCTCTCTCTCTCTCTCTCTCTCTCTCTCAAAAAGTGAATTCCGTTTCTTGTTAAGGTTTCACTGAAGTCATTTGTTTTTACTACCATTTGTCCTTGACCCTGACCCTAATCATGAACCCCACCCTTGTGTTAAAAAAGAAAAAGACAACCACCTTAAAATCACCCAAAGCCATGACCATAGCGCCCATTCCACAGTTCTTTACTGAGATCAAATGAGATGTGATTAGCACAGTGCCAGGCACATAGTAGGTCTTCTGTTTATTCCCCCTCTCTCAAGAGGAGGACAATGGATTTCACTGTTGGCTCTGTGAAATAAAGCCTGTTTCTTACTATGAGTAAAGTCCAACCACCCTTTAGTGTTGCTTTATTTACATAGTAGTAGTAGCAAGTAGTAGTAGTAGTAAATAGTATTAAATAATATAATAAGCCAGCATTTGTACTTTAAAGTTGTCAAAGAGCTCTTATACCAGTCATCTCATTTGATCTGCACAAAGGAAGGAGAAGAGAGAACAAGCATTTATTAAGCACCTACTATATGCCAGGGAACTTTGCTAAGTGATTTACAAACTTTATCTCATTCACTCCTCTTCACAACCCTGTAAAACAAGTGCTATTCCCTATTTTACCCAAAGAGAAAGTTGAGCTCCAGGGAGTCAGTCAATAAACATTTATTAAGCACCTACTATATGCCAGGTACCACAGGGATACAAAGAAAGGCTCTCAATCCGCTCCCAGGCTAACAGAGGAGATGACATGAAAACAACTATTCAAGGTTATGTGACTCATATATATGACTCCCAGGGTCAGTAAGTGCCTGAAGCAGAATTTGAACTCAGCTCTTTCTGAATCCTCATTGAACTTTGTAGCTGCTTCTTGGATTCATTATGTATACTATTTTCTTGGTTTCACTTCCTTTGCCTCAACCCATCTAAGTCTTCCCATGCATCACTCAAGTCCTCCCTTTCTACATGTCTTATAGCACAATAACACTATTACAGTTTTTTACTAGCACCGAAAAAAAGTTCTATTCAAATGCAGATATACATGGGCCTTTTATTTCTGTCTTTGATCTTCTTAGCATAGAAGTCCATCAGTGGTTTTGAAGAGTTGTATGGTTATTCTTATTTAATTCCAAATTGTTTTCTTTAGCACTTGAACTAATTTTCTGTTCTACTAACAATGCATAAGTGTACGAGAGGGCCTTTTTAGCAAGGGCATTCAATGCCACTCTGGGCTATGCCTTAAGTAGTGAAACTCCAGTTACCAAAAGAGATCAGTAGGACAGAGATCTTCATAGGATTGCACCCCTCAAGCTGCACCCATGAAATAGCCTTTTTCTTCCCTGAAATTGGTAAAGTTTTTGTCTTTGAACTTCTGAGACAGTATTGTTTGAGATTGCTGGGATGGAGGATCCCAAAAGAAGAATTTTGGAACATTTAGGTAAACAAAGGTCAAGCTTTCTCTCAGGTCCCCTATTCTCTCTAAGCCTCACTAGCTGCTACTGGATGGATGGAATCAAGATCTAACTCTTCCTTCCAGCTCCCCTCTCTCAGAAATCCCCAACATGATACAACCAAGATAAAAAAAATCATCACCTACTTGATGCCTTGAATCATATCTGCTTGAGCATCTCTTGTTTCCATGGCAATGAAGGCTCCATGAGATCCAGAGATGTCATCCAGAAGGGACTGTAGAGATGATGTAGTCATCTGTGGTAGTGATGAGGTCCACAGAGGTCATAAATCATAAATGTAGAGCTCAACAGGGTCTTAGAGACCAAGTTTGAACCCCATCATTTCACAAATGAGGAAACAGAGACCAGGAGGGGTTAAGTGGCTTGTGCTGGTGATAGTATTTGAACCCAAATCTTCCTGACTCCCAAGACCAGCCCCCGATCAATGAGTTGGTCAATCACCCAGGTAGTACATACATAGCAAAGATGGAATTCCAACCCCAGTTTTTGGTGAGAATCCAGTGGTGTTTCTTCTGCACACCATTACTCTCCCATACATGGTCTATTGGGTCATGCATCAAGGGTCTTCCTCTACCTTAGCCAAAAGATGACTCCACAGAAGGGTACCACAAGCCAACACCACTCCTAATACCTGTTGTCACTGAAAAGATGTCTTCCATCCAGCTGGTATGACTCTGCTTTCCAAGACTCGACCCAAACCCCTTCCTCATAAGCCAGGATCCATGTTGGCCCAGAGATCAGTCATCCTTTATTCGCTATTTATTGCATTTTGGAAAAGAACTTGGTGTAATAAAAGCAGGACTCTAGAAACAAAAACTCATTAAACTATTTTTCACTTTAGGGACCCCGGTGGAAGCAAAAGTACATTAAAAAAAATCAATAAGGAGAAGGTGATATTACACAGATGGGAGCACTTCGTCACGCCGCCAAAGGTAAATTCACCCTAATTTCTACATTGAGGCTTGAACCCCTTCCTGTCCCATCCCTAGGGCCAGCCCTCCTCTGCTGTCTCTCTATCCCCACCACCAATTAGAACCATCCCACGGGCTCTTCCAATCCTCCTGACAGTTGAACCTTGATGAGTGCAAATGAGAGTAAAATGGATTTAGAGTCAGAGGATCCTGACTCAGTCATTCTCTACCTATGTGCCTTAAAGAGTCTAGTCCTCTGCAAAATAAGGAAGTTGGACTCCAGGGAGTTCTTAACCTGGGATCCATGAACTTGTTTTTGAAAACTATTTTGATAAATGCATTTAAATAGAACTGGTTTCCTTTGTTGATCGATGTATTTTATGCATTAAAACCATTATTCTGAGAAGGCATCCCAGGCTTCTCTGGACTACACCAAAGAGACTGATGCCACAAAATCAGGTTAAGAACCCATTAACTCAATGACAGCTAAAGCCCCTCCCACCCTGGACAGTATTGCAGTGCTTCCCTCTCAGGGTTTTGCAAAGAATGGGTTTCATAAACTTTTAAGTGCTATGTCAATATCAGCTGTTATTATTTTCTCCTAAAATTCCATTTAGTCATAACATTCTTTGGTTCGAAGATCCCTCCTAGCTCTCAAACTTTATTTTCCAAGGTCTGTCCTAGCCCTTACATTCTGTTAGCTCTAACATCCTATATTTTAAAGTCCCTCCCAGCTCTGATACCCCCTGTTCTAAGGCCCCTCCTAGATCTGACTTGCACTCATTGTCATTAATGCCATAGATGTTTTTAAAGGCAGCCTCCCTATATTGACAAGACCAGAAGTACTGGGGCCATGCAGGGGCTGGTACCAGGTCTTATCAGCATGGGAACTTGGACTTTCTCTGTTTCCAATCTGGGCTGGTGGTCCTCTCCTTGGACAACCTGAGGGGCTCGCCATTTTGGTATCAGATTTAATTCAGCCATCTCATTGGCATGGCCCACTACTCAGAACACCTGAGCCCCAGAGACTTGCCAGCCTCCGCCAGCTGGGCAGCGGGCCTGAGCCATACAACCTGCTGATATTCCAAATTCCAAGGCCTCTCCCCATCCAACATTCAAGGCCCTGATATTCTTATAATTCTCCTCCCTTCCCAAAGCCTCTTGACATAGTTGTAAAAACCTACACTGAGCAATCAGGTCTCCAGCCACATCTGGAGTAGAATACAACAGCGGCTTAACACCACCCAGGAATTAAATACAAGGAAAGAGGAAACTGTGTTCATTCCAGAAAGACGTCAGCAGGGACTTGAGTCAGCCCAAATCCAGTCATTTCAGCAGTTCTTGAGAGCCCACTCTCAATTCCCCCAAACTCAGGAAGTCAAAAGAAAGGCTGGCCACCCTTCTGCTACACTTTCTTTTTCCCTGCCACCATAAAGGAAGCAGGAATGTTCAAGTTTCTGTTGAGGATGGCTGAACAAGCTCTCATTCGTTAACCATCCTAGCTAGAAACAGTTACTGAGGAAATGCTCTCCCAAATCCTGGCTCCAAGGAGGACTAGCCTCCTCAAAAGCCTGTTGGCCATTAAGAATTCTAGATCTGGAAGAGATTGTCTGCTTGAGGGGAGGAAGAGGTTAAATGACATCCCTAACACTCAACCAGTTAGTAGAGAAAGGCAAAAGCCAAGCTCAGGTCTCCAGTTTCTCAGGCCCCCGGGGCACTTTTCACAAGCTGATTTGATGACCTAGCTTTTCAAGGTCAAGCGAATACAATCTTTATTTTTTTCCCCACCAGAATCAGAAATTAATTTCCTGCAGCATAGGGAAGGCAGAAGCAGTGTGGGCATTTATCACCCGATGCTCTCTCTCCCCGGGAGTTGGCAGCTTTGCCTATAGCCCCTTCATCTGGGCAGGGTCTGGCCCATGGGAATGTCCCAAAGTGGAGACAGATTGATACAGGGGACCTGGATCCACATAAGCCAGGTGGGGCTTGTACCCCAACTTTTGAGTTCCTCTCGTTATACTCGTGCCTATTAAAAGTCTTGGGGCCATAGAAGGAGGTACAGAATCAAAGGACTCCACTAGAAAGGGTTCTAGATTTATAAAATCAAAAGACAGAAATTGAAACTCCATCTCAATGACCACTCACCAGCTGTGTGACATTGGTCAAGTCACCTGCCTGCTGTGGGCCACCATCTGGAAAATGAGTAAGTTGGACTAGATTCTCTTCAGCAAACATTTCTTAAGGTGCCTAATTATATACAGGCCCAGCTGCTGAGAAGACATAGACAAAACTTACAAAGTCCTGGCCCTCAAGTAACTTCCATTCTCTTGGGTAGGGAGAATAAAATACGTTGTCAGGTAAATAAGTACAAAGCAATTTCAGGTAAAATGGAGTGACCATGAAGTCCTACAGAATCTCCAATAGCAGGAGGCATCCAAGCTTTCCTTTGGAGGAAGCTAAGAACCCTTGAAGGCCATAAGATCATAGAGTCACAGCTGGAAGGAACCTGGGAGACTGACCAGTGCCACCTCTCATTTTACAGATCTGGAACTTAGGCCTAGGGAGGGTAAGTTTTTTTTTACTTTGGACTCAAGATCAAACAGATATTGAGTAGGTCAAGGCAGACCCTCCTAAGGGCAGCTGGAAGGATAAATACACAGAGCACAGGACCTAGAGTCAGAAAGCCAGTCTCAAACACTTTATAACTGTGTGACCCTGGTCACTTAACCTCAAGTTTCTCATCTGTAAAATGGGAGTAACGATAGCTTTTAGCTCCCAGGGTGGTTGCAAGAATCAAACAAATCAAAAATTGTAAAGTGCTAGCATAGTGCCTGGCCCATAGTAGACTGCTATATAAATGTTAATTATTGAGGGAATTGCGGAAAGATTGTGGAATATTTATTCAGGAAATTACCTGGCTCTCCCAAATCCCCTCAGAAGAAACTGAAACTAATGTGTCAAATTTTAGAGTGTAGGATTTTAGAGTATTATTTTAGAGCAACAGAAATAATTAAAAGTCAGGGGAAAGCAGTCATCCAGCCTAAGATAACTTGGGAGGATGTTTAGAAAGATCTGATCTCCAGGGGATGGTCTGGGCTCTGTGTGAACAAACAGTGAACCCTGGGGGCAACTATGTCAGGGAAGCTGGGGCTTTAAGGAACTTTTACCCCATGCCAGTGTGGGGGTTCAGCTTGTGATCAAGGGAAGATGGCATTGGAGGTGGGGCCCAGGTGCATTGACCAGACTCAGTTCCTGGGCTGTGTCTTCTGGCAAGAAGGAGCAAGCATATGCCAATGAGCCCATCTCAGAGGGGTGGAGAGCTCTGTGATCACTCAAAGGAGATCTAACTCCCTAGTTTCAGTTCCATGGCAGAGGGGCAAGCTGACATGGCCTCTGGCCAGTGGTACATTTAGGGGGAGGGAGGGAAAGCATTTGCTGTGCTGTGGCACTGGCACTGCAGACTCTGGTTGCTCACTCAGGGAGTTTCAAAGCTCCCAAGTCAAGGAGAAGCAACTAAAAACAAATAATTCAAATATTGTAGAGCTACAGTCAGGATAACACAAGATTTTGCAATTTCTACATT
This sequence comes from Potorous gilbertii, assembly GCA_028658325.1. Classification (NCBI taxonomy): domain Eukaryota; kingdom Metazoa; phylum Chordata; class Mammalia; order Diprotodontia; family Potoroidae; genus Potorous; species Potorous gilbertii. The sequence continues at coordinate 230,449,940 of CM053773.1, forward strand.
AAAAGACCAGAAATGATATTCCAAAGAGCAAAGGACCTAGGTTTGCAACCAAAAATAACCTACGCAGCAAAGCTGAGTATAACCCTACAAGGAAGAAAGATGATATTTAATGAATTTAATGAAGACTTTCAGGCATTCTGAATAGAAAATTTGGTTTACAAATACAAAAGTCAGGAGTAACATAAGAAAGTAAATATGAAAAACTAATATGAGATTTAATAAGCTTAAGCTGTTTCTTACTAATATGGTATAATGATATTTGTTACTCAAGAATATTATCATTTCTAGGGTAGTTAAAAAGAGGATACATAGATAGAGGACTTGGAGCTGACTCAGTTATGATGGGATGATCCTAAAAAAGTTAAATTGGGTAAGGAGAGGTAAAATGGAGCAATGATATTATGCAAACAAGATGTGAATGGAAGAATTTTTAGAGGGGCATAGAAGATTGTCTGGAGCATGAGAAACTTTCATCAAAACTGAGTTAAAGAGGGAAAAACGTACATCTAGTTGGGCATAAAAGTCTCAACAGAGGAATAGAAGGGCAAAAGGATAGGAAAAGGGGGGACTCTTAGAAGGGTGTATGGACTAGGGAGGGTAGTGGTCAGAAGCAAATTAGACTTCTGAGGAGGGATGGGGGAAAGACAGAGATAAAGAGAGACAAACAGACAGCACAAAAAGACAGAGATAGAGACAGAGAGGAAAGAGGGAGAGAGTAAAACATTTTGGGGAAATTGGCTGGAGGGAGATACATGAGTATTTATAACTTTAAATGTGAATGGGATGAACTTACCCATAAAACAAAAATAGATAGCAGAATGGATCAAAAACCAGAACCTGATTATGTTGTTTACAAGAAACACATTTTAAAATGAAAGAGACACATATAGTAAAAATAAAAGGCTAGAGCAGAATTTATTTTACTTCAGCTCATGTAAAAAAAATGTAGGGGCAGTAATCATGACCCCAGACAAAGTTAAAACTAAAATAGATTTAGTTAAAAGAGATAAAAAAGGAAATTACATTATGTTAAAGGTGCTATATAGATATGAAGTAATGTCAATTCTAAACACATATGCACTAAATGCAAGATCGTTCAAATTTATAAAGGAAAATGTAAATGCATTACAGGTGGAAATAGCAAAACTATAATGGTGGGGCACTTCAACTTTCCTTTCTCAGAACTAGATAAATCCAACTAAAAAATAAATAAGAAAGAAGTCAAAGAGATGAGTATATGGTACACATTTAGAGAGAACTGAATGGGAATAGAAAGGAATATACATTTTTCTCAGTAGTACATGGTGCCTTTATTAAAAGTGACCATATATTAGGGCACAAAAACTGTATAGTCAAATGCAAAAAAAGCAGAAGTGTTAAATGCATCCTTTTCCTTTAAATGCAATAAAAATTACATTTTAAAAAGGACCATGGAATTATGGATCAATACTTACTCTCTCCCTCTTTCCTCTCTGTCTCTATCTCTGTCTTTTTGTGCTGTCTGTTTGTCTCTCTTTATCTCTGTCTTTCCCCCATCCCTCCTCAGAAGTCTAATTTGCTTCTGACCACTAAATAACCTTATCTTAAAGAATTGAGTGAGTCAAAGAACAAATCATAGAAATGATAATTTTATTAAAAAGAATGATAATAATGAAACAACATACCAAAAGTTATAGGATGCAGCAAAAAGTAGTAATCAGAGGAAAATTTGTATTACTAAATACTTGGATCAATATAAATAGAGAAAGAGTAGATCAATGAATTGAGTATGCAATTTTTAAAAAACGAGAAAAAGAACAAATTAAAAATCCCCAATTAAACACTAAGTTGGAAACCTTGAAAATTAAAGGTGAGAGTAATAAAAATAAATGTAAGAAAACCATTGAGTTAATAAATAAAACTAAGAGTTGATATTTAATAAGAAAAAATAAAATAGATAATAAAAAGATAATTGGTTAATATGATGTTTAAAAAGAGAGAAAATCAAATCATTAGCATCAAAAATGAAAAGGGTGAATATGCCCTATTAATGAAGATAAAATTAAAACTATTACTAAAAGTTATTTTGCTCAATTGTATGCTAATAAATGTAATAATTTAAGAGAAATGAAAGAATACATATAAAAATGTAAATTGTCCAGATTAGCAGAAAAGGAAATAGAATAGTTAAATCTATTTTAAAAAAAACAAACAAACAGGCCACAAATGGACTTCCTAAGAAAAAAAAGGATGGATTTACCAGTGAATTCTATAATCATTTAAAGATCAATTAATTTCAATATTAAATAAATTACTTGGAATAATAGGCAAAGAAATAGTCCTACCAAACTCCTGAAACAAATATGGTGTTGATACCTGAACCAAGAAGAGCAAAAACAGAGGAAAAAATTAAAGACCAATTTCACTAATGAATATTGATGTAAAAGTCCTAAATAAAATACTAGCTAGGAGATGACAGCAATATATCACAAAGATTATACAATGTGATCAAGTGGTATTTATACAAGAAATACAGGGCTAGTTCAATATAGGGAAAACTTTTAACATAACTGATTTTGTCAACAGCAAGAGCAACAAAAATAATATGATTTTATCAATAGATGCAGAAAAAATACAACATAAAACACTTGAAAGCATAGGTATACATGGATATTTCCTTAAAATGATCAGAAGCATCTACCTAAAACCATGAACAAGAATTATCCGTAATGTGAATAGACCAAAAATCTCCCCAGTAAAACCAGGCATAAAAGAAGGATGCCTTTTATCATCACTTATTCAATATTGTACTGGAAATATTAGCAATAGCAATAAGAGAAGAAGAAATTAAAGGAATCAAAATGGGCCATGAGGTAGTAAAACTATCCTTTTGGCAGACAGTATGGTGACATACTTGGAAAATCAACTAAAACTTAGTTGAAACCATTAACAATTTTAGAAAAAGAGCAGAATATAAAATTTACCTACATAAATCATCAGCATTTTTATATATCACCTACAAAGCCCTGCAAAAAGAGATAGTAAGAGATATTTCATTTAAAACAACTATAGACAATATAAAATACCTAAGATTATACCTTCTAAACTGAACCCAGATTATATGAATTATATGAATATAATTATAAATTATAGTTATAGATTATATGAACATATCATGAATATTTTATAATGAATATATGATGAATATATTATATGAATATAATGAATATATTATATGAATATAATTATAAATTTTATTATAATTATAGATTATATGAATTATATGAATATAATTATAAAACATTTTATATAAAGTCAGATTTAAATGACTAGAGATATATTCATTGTTTATGGGTGGGCCAAGCCAATATAATAAAAATGACAATTCTACCTAATCTACCTATTCAGTGCCATCCCAATTAAACTACCTAAGAAGTATTTTATTGGGCTAGAAAAAATAAAAAAAATTCATTTGGAAGAACAAAAGAATATCAAAGAAATTAGTGGGAAAAACATTTTTAAAGGTCTAGCAATATCAGATCTTAATCTATGTTAAAAGGAGGTAATTATCAAAACTATACGCTATTAGCTAAGAAATATAAGGGTGGATCTGTGGAATAGAATTATGTATGCAATACACAATGGTAAATAATTAAAGTAACCCTGTGTTTGATAAATATGAAGATCTATGCTATTGGTATAAGAACACACTACTTGGTTTAAAAAAAATGCTGGTAGGAAAACTGGAAAGCAGCCTGGAAGAAACTAGGTAGAGACCAATATCTTACACCATTACCAGGATAAGGTAGGAATGGATACATGACCTCGACATAAAGGGAGATATCATAAGTAAATTAGAAGAGCATGAAACATATTACCTATCAGATGTATAGATAGAAAAACTTATGAATAAAGAGAGCATTGTTAGATATAAATAGATAATTTTGATTACATTAAATTAGAAAGTTTTTATACAAATAAAAATAATGTAGCCAAAATTAAAAGGAAAGCAGAAATTGGGGAGGGTGATTTTTTAAAATAATTTCTCAGATAAAGTCCTCATATCTCAATGATACAGAGAATAGGGTCAAATTTCTAAGAATGAGTCATTCCTCAATTGCTAACTGAACTACCTCAAAAGGAAATAAGCTCCCCATCACTGGAGATGTCCAAGAGGCTATTGGATGTCCATTTACTAGAGGTTGGATTCAACAAACAAAAAGTGTTGATAAGTACCTACTACATATAAGTACCTACTATGTGCCAGGTCCTGAGCTGGGTACCGAGAAATCTAAGACCAAAATGAAAGAATCCCAGACCTTAATGAGCTTCCCATTTAGGTACCTAAGTTCAGCTAGATGGTCTCAAAGTCCCTTCCTACATGAAACCTTTCCAACTACCAGTCTCTTCTCCCCCATTAATTATCTTTATTTATTTTATATATGTGTATGTGTTGCCATTTTTTATGTAGACTTGAGACACAATTTCATTTGCTTATTGATCGACTGATTGATTCCAACCCTTATTTCCTTCCTCCTTCTGACTGTCATGAAAATTTCTTTCTTTCTTCCTTCTAGTCCAAGAAATATAAAATACCAGGTCCTCGAATCATAGCCAGCCGGAAGCCAAGTCGGAGGGCATCAACCATCAGCCTTACCCGCACAAGTGGAGGGTCATCTCCTCAGAGTAGCATGCTGTCAGTGAACCCTACTGGCTCGGATGAGCCCCAGAGCACCGTCACCCTGGGAACCAGCAGCAAAGACCTGGAAGACAATGAGTCCTCATCCACAAAGCAGGATGAGGAGAACATCCCCATCAGTGAGTATCACACTTTATCCCCCAATGCTTTCGTCTTTCTCCCTCTATCCACACTGTGAACAAATCCTAAGGAGAAAAAAAAGTGGTTGTTATCTGGGAGACACCAAGAATGGTGGTGTAGGGAACACTGGACTTGATTGAGTCATGAGAGCTGAGTTCAAGTCCTGACTATGATTAACCCATTGTCACACGATGGGGTTATATAGATACATTTCCTCTACCCTCACAGGGATGCCCCTTCAAGACAGTTGTGTATGGTAACAGTGGATAGAGTTCGGGATCTGGAATCAGGAAGACTTGGGTTCAAATCACTGTATGCAGTCTACTTCAGTTTCCCCAACTATAAAATTTGAGTCATGATAGCACCAATCTCCCAGGGTTGTTGTCTAGATCAAATGAAGTGATATTTGTAAAGTTCTGATCACAGTGCCCAACGCACAGTAGGTGCTTACTAAGTACTTGTTTTCTTCCTTCTATGGTCCATAGGCGTGAATATTTAAAATAGAGCACCCTTTTAGAGCACAGGATTTAGAGCGAAAAAAATCCGAGTTCGGACCCAACCTCTGACACTAATGATCTGTTTGACCTTGGCAAGGCATTGCCGCCTCCTAAAATGAGAGAATTGCCCCAAATAGATGCTGAGACTTCCTCTGTCCAGAAGTTTATTTCCTTGACCATAGCGGCGTATAGAATGACCACCATCTGTCAAAAATGAGACTTCCCTGGCACAGTACATTTGCTCTTTTGTAACTTGGCACTAGCACCGGGGTTGATGATCTGACTCTATCACACACTGCATCTAGAAAATGAGGAGAGTAACACCTATCCTGCCTGCCTCATGGGGTTATTCAGAAGAATTTGTTTTATACAACTATGGAATGTCCCAGAAATGAGAGCCATGATTATTTCTGCCAAGGGCCTGGTCTTGAAGGAAAGGTCAGGCCTTCTGAGACAGTGCCCATTAAGCACAGTACCATATCTCTTTTTCTTTTTAAACTGGACCTGTGATTTCATTGGATTGGCAGAGGGAAATCTATGTGAGTGACTCCCTCTACCAATTCAGTTTAGTGTCTTAGAGGATCGCATAGCTTTTATATGTGTGTGTATGTATGTGTGTTTATGTGTGTACATACATGTATATCTGTGTATACATATATCTAGATATGTATGTGTGCATACGTGTATGTTTATTTATGTGTACACATATGCATATATGTGTAGATAGACAGACAGATAGAAAGCTACAAAGGCAAGATTTGAATTTGAGTCCTCCTACCTCCCAGACTAGCTTTCTATGTGCTATGCTATACTAGGCTGTCTCACTTTGCTTGTCAAAGGAGATTAGTAATATTGATTAAGATGAAATAAGCTTTATTTCTCTTTGCCACCCCATTCTACAACTGATCATTTCACCATGAATCCATTAGGTATCAAATTCTCCCCCACCCCCAAAAAAGTTCATCCCATAAGACAATGAAGGAACTGGGGTTTTCAGCCCAAAGATGAGGATAGTCTGGGAGGAATGTGGCTCCTAGCTGATTTCAGTGATCTGAACGGGATAAGCCTTGCTCTGATTGATCCCAGAGGAAAGAACCAGAAACAATGGGTGGGAGTTCACAAGAAATAGACTAAGGCCAACATAAGGAAATTTGGTGTAGGGGCTAGAGTGCTGGACCTGGAATCAGGAGAACCTGAGTTCAAATACTGGCAGTCTGACCTTGGTCCACTCCTGTCTATCTCATCTGTAACATGGGCATGACAATATCTGCTTTCCCTACCTCATGGGGCTATTGTGAGTAACCATAATAATGTATATGGCTTTAAGACAGCTCACAGCTCACCAAAGGATTTGAACTCACCCTGCTCCACCTAGCTAGCTTCATCAGTGACACATTTGAAAAAAAAAACAAAAATAAATAAAAATGATAGTTGTTTATACAAGTTAAATGGTTAAGAAATATATAAATAGTGGCAGCATCTTTAGCCTTTGGATGCTGTTTGGTCTCAACTCTGAAAGGTTTGCTGGACTCTATGGGATAGAATTTGTGGTTTGGGCCAGTCTTCTCTGCTCATAGCTTCTACTGCATCAGAAGGTTAACAGTTGAAAAAGACCTAAGGTTGTTCTTGAAGTGGTCATCAGAAGGACTGCAACCTTTGAGTTATTATGAAGCATTGCCTTTTTCTGCATTCTTACTATTTCTCACAGACAATATCTCAAATTGTTCCTTAATATATTAAAACCTTAGAAAAAATTCATGTTTTCAAAACAAGTCTTATAATAAGGCTGACTGTAGATCTGAAAATAATCTGCAAGGAGATTATAGCTGAATCCATGGGAGTTGTTGCTCAGTCATTTTTTCAATCGCATCTTTGTGATCCCACTTGGGACTTTTTAAATAGATACTGGAGTAGTTTGCCATTTCCTTTTCCACCTCATTTTACAAATGAGGAAACTGAGGCAAACAGGGTGAAGTGACTTGCCTAAGGTCACCCAACTAGTAAGTATCTGAGGCCAGATTTGAACCTTAGAAGATGAGTCTTCTTGATTGCAGGCTCATTATTCTGTCCGTTGTACCACCTACCTGCCCTCAGAGAAGACCAGAAGAGTCTCCTACTGTTCATGGGCATAACATGGATAAAGAGCTATCCATGGAAAAAGAGAAATAGTTGTTAGGTAGGAAAACCAGAAGAGGTTGGTGGCCTGAAAACCTACAGCATAATAGAGAATGATCCAACCACAGAGAAACCAAGAAGGATGAGGACTGAGAAAAGGTCATTAGAGGTGGCCAGGGCAAGATCACTGGCAACTTTGGAGAGAGAAGTTTGGGTGAAATGATGAAATCAGAAGCTGGCTTCTAAGGTGTTAAAAAAAAGGGAGTAAGGAAAGGGAATGGAGGCAACTCAAGAAGTTTAAACACAAAGGATCAGAGAAATATAGAATAAAAGCTGTTGGGGATGAATAGATATCTAATGAAAGTTGTTCAAGGATAGGGAAGCCACGGACATGTCTGAAGGCAACTGGTAAATAGGAGGTAATGAAAGATTAGTGAAGGAATAGGGACAATAGTGTAGATGATCTTTTGGAGAAAATGGGCTGCAATGGTCTTGCTTGTCAGTGTCAAGTGGTTTGACTGAAACTAAGACAACTGGATTTGGGTTGGTTTCTATAAAGCAGCTATTCTCAAGCTCTTTTTTTGGTCTCATGACCCCTTTACATGCTTAGAAATTATTGAGACTGCCAAAGAGCCTTTGTTTATGTGTGTCTGTATCCATCCATAATAGAAATTAAAACTGAGAAATTTTTAAATAGTTATTCATTTAATTAATTAAATTGTTTAATTAAGTAATTATTTTGATTAATACTTTAAAGTTATTAATGTATTTAATATAATAATAAATCCACTATATGTTGACATAAATATTTTGACTATTTTCCAAGAAAAAAAAATTAGGGAGGAAAGTGGTATTAATTGAAAACAGAAAGGGGCTTAATAGAAAGTAACTTGATTCTCATACCTGCTTCTGCATTCAATCTATGGTAACATGGTGTTTGGATTGAAGTATTAAAGAAAAATCTATACTCACCCAGACTGGTAGGTGGAAAAGAAAAGAGTATTTTAATAGGTGATGAAAAACATCATAGAATTATTGTGAAAAATAGTTTTAACCTCATGGATTCCCAAAAGGGTCCTGGGGACCCCCAGGGTGTCCATGGTATGAGAACTGCTGCTGTTAAAGCCATCAGCCACCCCTCCTCTGGCAGTCCCATTTCCCCCTGCAAACCTTCCCATTAAACAAAGGGGCATAAGCACCAACACCAACACTGTGAGCACTCCCCCAGTGTGTTTACATTTCCATCCCTTTCACTATCGGTGAATGTCCCACTTTGCAAACCGGCTTTGAATCTCCTCCCCTCTCAATTTTTTTTCAGTCTAGACTCAGGGAACAGGCGGCCCTGTTCTTATTTTGTGCACATCAAAGCTCAGCTATGTGATAGATGAAGCCCTGTACTTTTGGGCACAGTCCCTGCCCAAAGGCATTCTTTTCAAGTACAAATTGGTGGCTGGCAAGAGGAAATGTGGAACCTTATAAATGATCCTTCAGAGAATGTTTCCCAGCTTTCCAGGGAATCGGGCTGGCTCTCATCAATTGGCATTCCAAACACTCCTGTGCAAGGTGCTAGACGCTGCGGGGGATGGGGAATAGTGAGCCAGAGAAAGGAAGGGCAGAAATTAGAAAGCTTCATTTCCTCTGCAGGTGACACTTTCAAAGGGGAAGGATGGTGAAGAAAGCAGTCAGAAGCCTCTAGGTCCACAGCGAATTGGGTCTGGAGTCAGGAATACTGAATTCAAAGCTCAGATACTACCAGTGTGATTTTGGGCAAGTCACTTGACCTCTGTTTGCCTCAGTTTCCTCAACTGAAAAATGTATATAGCACTAAGTACTTAGGGGTAACCAAGTGGGGCCATAGTGCAAAGAGCACCAGACCTGGAGTCATGAAGATTCATGTTCCTAAATCCAGGATACTCGTGACTTTGGGCAAATCAGTTCACTCTGTGTGCCTCAGTTTCCTCATCTGTCAAATGAACTGGAGAAGGAAATGGCAAACCATTCCAGTGTCTTTGCCAAGGAAACCCCAGTTAAGGTCATGATGAGTCAGACAAAACTGAAAACAACTGAACAACATAGAGTGATGTCTTATCTGTCTATATGCATCCCACCAAGAGAATGTAAGCCCCTTGTGCCTAGCAAAGTGCCTAACACGATTTGTTGTTGTTGTTTAAACACCACATCCATGATTTTCATTTGTCTAGGGAACTTCCAGACTGAAAACCATACAGCTTGGGGCCTCCTCTGAGATTAGTTTTAGACTGCTGTTTCCAGTTCTGAGAGGTTAAGTTAATTTAAGTTAGCCTACCCAGGGTCACAAAGCTTGTATGTATCAGCAGCAGGATTTGAACGCAGATCATTCTGAATTCAGGTCAGCTCCCTATATACATTGTACCATATTTCCTCTTTTACCTGGCATATTGTGGGCATTTAATCATGTTTTCTTGAATGGAATTAAATGAAATGTGAATTGTCTCTCCTGGAAATCACTTCAAGACGGTAGTTGCTTGATGGTTTAAAGATGATGTAACAACCCTGGGAGGGAGGGAAAGGGAAGGTCTGAATGAACACTATAGTTCAGTCTCACATTCCTGCCACTTGCTTCTTTCTGTCACATGGGATGACCTCTCCCACTTTCCTCAGGTCTTCAGAAGCTCATGGAGATGGTACGTGAAGACGCCAGGAGAACAGTCTTTGCAGAAGAAGATTCCTACAAAAAGTTTGCAAGGTATTTGTACCCTGGTAGTTTGGGAAAAGGTTAGGGAGAAAGTTTCCCTTTCTTTACAGATCCATACGGAGGTGAGAGGTTGTCAGGGTTGGCCAAAGCCCCAGAGACATTGAAACTGAATATTCAGGTCCCCATTCACCACAATCCCCTGGTTTTTTGGCAAACACCCAATCCTACTACTCCAAAACAGAGACTTCAGGATAAGGGGCAGAGGCTCCCACAAATATACCTATCACCAAGCAGACACGCCTAAGGAGGGGCACACATTTAGGAAATGTGTTATCTGGATGATGGAGATGCTTCAGACTCTGATATTTCATTGTTGTTTAGTCATTTTTTAGTCATGTCCAACTCTTCATGACTTCATTTGGGATTTTTCTTGGCAGACATACAAGAGTGACTTTGCCATTTCCTTCTCAGACTCATTTGACAGATGAAGGAAACTGAGGCAAACAGGGTGAAGTAACTTGGCCAGGGTCACATACACTAGTAAGTGTCTGAAAGTAGATTTGAACTCAGGAAGATGAGTCTCCCTAACTGCATGACTTGCACTCTATCCACTGAGCAACCTAGCTGCCCCAAAATCCAAATGTTTAGGGTCTTCCTGTGCATAAGAAGGAAGGGGAAAGGAAAAAGTAATAAATAAGCATGTAAGCTCCTAATATGTACTGGACACTGTGCTAAGTGCATTACAAATATTTCATTTGAGGAGAAATGAGTTAGAATGGTAGTTCCATTTTTCCTGTGTGAGCTTGGATTCCAGGTCCTATAACACTCTACCCTCTACATATAATCCCTATCCTTGTCAGGAAATGACATGGGATTCTGCCATTGGAACGAACCTCAAGAAGGAATCTGGAGGAAGTCAGCTAGTCTATCCTTTGTCTCAAGTCAGAACAGAATTCAAGCAGTTTGTTAGGGGGCTTTTTTTGGACTTAACCATGTGATTTCATGGTAGAAGAAATTCCCATTAAAGAAACTCCCTCCACCAATGCAGTTCAGCCATATTCCATAATTTACAGTCCATGAGAGTTACCTGGCAAGCTGAGAGGGTTGCACAGGCATTATGTATATGAGGAAAGACTGAAATCCAGACAGCATGGCACAGTTACTAGGAACATAGTAGCTCATTGGAGGTCTTCACAAAAAGTCTGGATGACTCCTTTTGGGGTCCTCCAGCAGGATCCTAGCCCTTTCAGAGATGTTTTTATGGGGGCTACTTGTCAGACAGATGAAGGTCAACTACATGGCTGCTGAAATTCCTTTCAATTCTTGGGTTCTAGGATGCCAATTTCCAGAAAAGAAAATTCTATAATTCTTTCATGGACCCATGAGATCCATTGGCCAAGCAGTGGTTCCAAACTGCAAATAGAAAGGGAACCCTGAAAATCACAAATGAACATTGTCTACACTGAATTGTATTTTTATTTAGTTCATTTTTTTTCATCTGGTTCTTCCAACTTGATGGGTCCTTATAGAGGAAGCTTCAGATTCACAATCAGGAAGATCTGGTTTCATCCCCACCTCAGACACTTTGCTGTGTGATCCTGGCCAAGTCACTTAACCTCTGTTTTGCCTCAGTTTCCTTATCTGTACAACAAGGATAATAGCCGCACTACCTCACAAGGGCCAGTCTGAAATCCATAAAAAGAAGAGGCTAGATTTAGTGGCTTTAAGATAAATTCCAAGTTCCGTCTCTATGACCCTATGACCATGTTAAGAAGAAATTTCCCTTGTCTTACAGCACCGTGTCCATCCTCAAGCCCTCCCTTAAGAGTGACGTGGCTTTACGGGACTCTGCTCTAAAGTCCAGGTAGGTCAATGTGATGTACACTACACACCAATGGCTAGTCAGCCAACAGATGTTTATTAAGAGCATGCCACATGCTAAATCCTAGAAATACAAATACAGACAAAAAGACAATTCTTGCCCTCAAGGAGCTCGTATTCTAATGGGGAACACAACCCATAAGAAAAGAGTTGGTGGCTCACAGGAGCATGATGGAGAGCTCCAAAGGAGTAAAGACTGCTGGGAACTGGCATGGGTGATCTCTTTAAATGGAGGTTCCAATCAGAAGGAAAAGTCCCAGAGGCAGAAGAGAGAGTCATCCTGAATCAAGCAATCAAATAACACATATTTGTTAAGCACCTACTGGGTGCCAGGCCCTGTACTAAATGCTGGGGATATAAAGAGAGTCAAAAGACACCCCTTCCCTCAAGGAGCTTAAAATCTAAGAGGAAAAACAAACAAATATGTACAAGCAAGCTACATAAATGAGAGGTATGAAGAATTGAGGATGGCAATCAAACTGTAAACCTGAGTGACTCATAGCAGGGAGGGGTGTCCAACCCCATGCTAGGGCATCCAGAGTCTGGGGGCCAATCCCTCCCTTGGTGTCCCCCCTCATCTTCCCAGTGAGTGGCAGGGCATGAAGTCAGTCAGAGCCTGACACTACAAGACAGTCAAGTTCAGGTCCTTTTGATCCCAGCTGAAATGTAAATCACTTTATTGGGAAGGCCACAATTGGCAAATAGAAATTATTACTAAAAGGACCAGATGCATCAATTGGTGCAAAACTTTTATTAGAATTATTATAATATATCTTTATTTTCTTTGTCTTACAGATTTAAAAAATCATGCTCTGTGTCAACTGACACAGCTTAGTACTTCTATGTATTCTTTAAAAGTGAATAGGGTCTCACTGCCCTCTAGGGGTATTTTAGAGACTGTCTAATTTTACCAAAAATCAGCCATTATAAAAAATTGTTATTAGAATGTAAGAATATTTTCATTACACTTTTTATTTTACACAAACAGTGGACAGGAGTCTACTCAGCTCTGCCCACATGACTTAGCTCTAGTTGAAAAGGGCCATCCTCTTAAGCCTCTCTACTCTCCCTTGCCCACTACACCCATTCCCACATTGCTGTCCCCAGATCTGGCCTCTTTCCTGATCTCCAGAGCCATATTTCCCTCTAGACTACTCCCTGGATCTCCTGCTAGCAACTTCAAACTCAGCATGTTCCAAACTGCACTATTCAGCATGGCTAAAGACTTTTTTGTCTTATAGGCTTCCCTCTGTCTGTGACACCATTCTCCCACTCCCAGGGTCAAACCTTAGTGTTGTTTTCAACTCCTCTCTCTTTCCCTTACCCACTCCCTTCTGGTCAGTTTGCAAGTGCTATCCAGTCTACTTCCACAACATCTTTTTGCATCGATCCTTGGACAATTCACTGAAAATTTCTGGCCCTCAGTTTCCTAGTCTGTAAAATGAGAGACTTGATCTAGATGACTTCTAAGGTCTCTTCCAATTCTCCATCTATGATGTTGTACTCTACTTTCATTGTCCTCACCCTAGCTCTATCCTTACTTACCTCTCACGTGGACTATTGCACAAGCCACCTCCTGCCTCTCATCTGAAGGTGTCCTAATGGATGCTTAAGGCCAACTGGAGTCAACAGCTCAACAGTAGTCAAAAAAATATCAAATGTGATCTCAGTCTGCACTGAGGGTCACAGTGTCCAGAACTAGGGAGAGATCATCATCTTTCTGCCATTATCAGATCTCAACTGGACCATTGTAGGTTCATTCATTTAGACTTGAGACTTAGTAATCCAGTCCCTTCATCTTACTGGGCCAGAGAGGCCAAATAACTCATGTGGGGTGAGGTAGTTGGTCCACAAAGGAGTCAGGATTTGAACACAGATAGATCTTCATGACTGCCAAGGATAGCATTATAGCCACTATATCCTGAGTTAAATTCTAGGGAGGACATTTTAGGAAGGACTTTGGTAAACTGAAGAAAGACCAAGGGTGATCAAGAGGTCTCAAGATCATACCACATAAGGGTATATTTAAGGAGCTATGGTTGTCTAGGTTAGAAAAAAGAGCCCTCTATCTTTGTCTACACTAGAAAAGAGAGAGCCCTTAGCGGAGGAACAAGCTAGCTGCTTTCTAGTGTCTGAGAGGAGAGCAGATGAAAGATGGCCAAACAATTTCATGCTGTCTTGGGAAGGGATCAGGGAAGGAGGGGAAGAAAATTTAAATTTATGAAAGTGAATATTGAAAACTAAAAATAAAAAAATTGAAAAATAAATAACTGAAATTTTTTAAAAGATGGCTGAAAAATGAACCATAGCATTACAGAGAGGCCTCTTTCAACTCAATCCAAAGAAAACTTCCCAAAACTTGATAGCACTTGAAGAGTGGGCTAGGCCACCTCAGTTCTCCCTCCATGGAGGTCTTCAGAGAGAGATCAAGTGCCACTTTACAGCTAATTTCCTTTGGAGTAGGGGGTAGATTTTCTACCCTGGCATGGCCCAGACCAGATGGCTCCTGAAGAATTTTGCAGTTCATAGTATCTGCGTTTCTGTCTTTTGCACGTAGGGATAGAAGGGACCTTAGAGATTGTCTAGCTCAATAGCACCCCCATTTTGCAGACAAAGAAACTGAAGACTGGAGAGGGGTGACTTTCCCTGAGCTCCCATTGTAGTTAGTGGCAGAGCTGGGAAGTCACTCAATCCTGTCTCAATGGTACTGGCTCTCCCTAACCAGGCCTTCTCAATGTGAGTTAAAAGTGTCTCAAAGGCCCTAAATTCTTCTCCCAAGTCAGCCACGGTATCTTCTCCACTCTTGTTACCTCTCCTCTACCTCAAAATGATGACCGGTAGAGTTTTTAATAAGTAAAATAAGAGGAAAAAAATAGATGGGGGACATTTCCTCCCATTTAGCGAGACATCTGATATCTGAGCTCTAAATCAATGAGCTTAGAGAATGGGGAATTTGAAATATAGAGGTTCTCTAGCTTCAGGTCCAGGGTGGAGGAAATGGAGCACTGGGCATGAGGTCAAGGGACGATGGTCCCCAAATCATGGTACCTCAAGTTAAACTATTTAACATATTTACAAGTTTATTATACCCAAAGATATATAGCTCCTCCATTGTTATGCTGTGTGTTCAACCCTGTGCTTTAATTCTTAAGATTCAAAATAAACCTAAAATGGGACCCCTATCCTCAAGGAAGTTTACCAGACAAAGAAAAATATAAGATAAGGTGCTAAGGGGAAAGCTGGCACTCAGGCAGAGCCTTAAAAGGTGGCCACTATGTAGGCAGATTAAAAAAAAAAAGTCACTCCAGGAGGGCAGAACAGCACAGGCAAAGGCTCAGAGGCAGGAATGAGCCTGGAATGTTCCTGAAAAGGATGGAACCTGACTTGTATATTGTGACTATTATTTCCCCTCACAAAAATCAAAACAACTCTAGAATCAAAAGAAGCACAGGGTCAAGCAAGAAGCAAATTTTGCAAGGTTTAAAAGATTATCCTTCCTTTGTCTTACAGCATAACTGATAAATCAAGTAGCAGTAGCACAGAGAGTCTCCGAAGACCTAAAAGGTAAGCAGAGTATGTGTATGCATGTGTACATGTGTACATGTGTGTGTGCATGTGTGCACGCGTACATGTGTGTAAGAATGCATGAGTCAATTGCTCACCAAAATGTTAGCTTTAGTAATTGAGATTCAATTGTATTTCATTAGAAAAGAGGAGGGAAGGGTAAGAAAGAGAAAATAGATCTGAAGGTCATAGGGGACCAAGACTCAAAGTAAGTCTTGAGGGAAAACAAAACAAGGCATTCTCAGGCAGCATTAAGAAAGCATGTCCAGAATGGAGCAGGTAACAGTCTGGTTCTATTCTGCCCTTATGAACTTCATTTCAAGTATTATCTTAGTTCTGAACTCTACATCTTGTCAAGGATATTAATAATCTGGAGAACTTCACATCAAGTCAACAAGCATTTACTAAGTGCCTACTGTGTGCCAGGCACTGTGGTAAGCATTAGAGATACAAAGATAGGGAAAAGTAGTCCCTAACCTGAGGTATTTACAATCTAATTGAGGAGAGAGCCTGCCAGATCGCTGTAGAATAAATCAAGGAGGTCTTAGAGAGGAGGCCACAGTATTAAGGGAGTTCAGGACATGGTTCTTGCAGAAGGTGGGATCAAATATAAAATCTTCTGACATTCAAGCCCTTCATAACCCAGCCCTCCCTACCTTTCCAGTCTTCTTACACCCTCAGCCAATCAATAGGTCCCAGGCCAAGCCTTACTTGATCATTTTATGGGCCCTGATTGGCTCAGAGTGAATGTAAATAGCAATTGTTTCTGTTTTGGCCAGAAACCCTGAGGGTTTTCCCCTCCCAGGTTGATTTTTTTTTACCAGGTAAAAAAAGCCATTTTGGCCTCATTTCTTACCTGGCCTTAATCATTGAATGGGTGTTGCCTCAGACAAACTGAGACCTGTTAAAGAACTTAGCTTAAAAAGGCCAAGTCTCCCAATGCACCTGGGGCCATCTCCAGTCCTAATCTATATCTGGCCACTGAACCCAGAGGAGAGAGTCTGGTGACTTTGTGCAGCTCTGCCTCACTTAAATCCAATTCATTTGCAAGTCATAGCATCACCTCCTTGATGTCATGATCCTTTTCAAGAATGAAGGACAAAAGATAGAAGAAAATATAAAATATCTAATTGGAAAAACAACTGTCCTGGAAAATAGATCCAGGAAAGAATCATTGGCCTAACAGAAAGTCACAATGAAAAAAAGAGTCTGGACAATATATTCCAAGAAATCATCAAGGAAAACTACTCAGAAGTCCTAGATCCAGAGGGCAAAATAGTCATCAAAAGAATCCGCCATTCACATCCTGAAAGGGATCCCAACTAAAAACACCAAGGAATATCATTGCCAAATTCCAGAACTGTCAAGTGAAGGAGAAAATATTACAAGCAGCCAGAAAGAAATCATTCGGATATCAAGGAGCAATAATCAAGATCACACAAGACCTTGCAGCTTCTACATTAAAAGATCAAAGGAACCGGAATATAGTGTTCCGTAAGGCAAAGGAGCTAGGACTACAACCAATGATCAATTATCCAGCAAAATTGAGCATAATATGTCAGGCAAGGAAATGGACATTCAATGAAATAAGAGATTTCCGGACCTTTCTGATAAAAAGGCCAGAACTCAATAGAAAATTTGATCTTCAAACACAGGTCTCAAGAGAGGCATAAAAAGGTAAACAGGGGGAAAAAACTTGTTACTCAATATGGACAAACTGTTTACCTCCCTGTAAGGGAGGATGATACTTGTTAATCTTGAGAACTGTATATTTATTATGAAATGTAAAAGGGATATACATAGACAGAGGGAGCAGGTATAAAGTAAATGATGTGATGATTAAAATATGATTCAAGGGTGTAAAGGGATTGTAACAGGAGATGTGAAAAGAAGGGAGGCAGAAAGTGGTAAATGACATCACAGGAAGAGGCACAAAATTATATTACAGTATAGGGAAAGAGGGCAGGGAGATGAGCATTGTCTGAGAGGTACTCTCATCTGGTTTGGTTCAAGGAGGGAGCAACAAACTTAATTAAGTATATAATTCTAACTAGCTCTATAGGCAGTAGGAAGGGAAGGGGGAAAGGAAGGGGAGGGGAGACTAAAGGGGAGGGAAGAAATAGTAAAGGTAAAGGGGAGTGAAAGGGAAGAGGGCTGAAAGAAGGAAGGGAAGGCTGTGGGGGGTGGTCAAAAATTGAAACTATTGTGGAGGGGAAGGGAGAAGGGAGAACTAAAAGAACAAATGGTGGGAAAGAGGATGGAAAGAAA
>CM053773.1:230468236-230498149 GCA_028658325.1 Potorous gilbertii
CAGGTAGGATTTATACCAGGAATGCAGGGCTGGTTCAATATTCGGAAAACTATTAGCATTATTGATCATATCAACAACAAAAACTAACAGAAACCACATGATTATCTCAATAGACCCAGAAAAAGCTTTTGACAAAATACAACACCTACAATAAATAAACTATAATAAACGGAACTTTCCATAAAATAATAAGCAGTATCTACCTAAAACCTTCAGCAAGCATTATATGCAATAGAAATAAGCTAGATGCATTTCCAGTAAGATCAGGGGTGAAACAAGGATATCCATTATCACCACTATTATTCAATATGGTACTAGAAATGTTAGATGTAGCAGTAAGAGAAGAAAAAGAAATTGAAAGAATTAGAGTAGGCAAAGAGGAAATTAAGTTATCACTCTTTGCAGATGATATGATGATATACTTAGAGAATTCCAAAGATTCAAGTAAAAAACTACTTGAAATAATAAATAACTTTGGCAAAGTTGCAGGTTACAAAATAAAGCCACACAAATCTTCTGCATTTCTATATATTACTAACAAAGTCAAACAGCAAGAATAGAAAGAGAAATTCCATTTAGAGCTACAGTAGACACTATAAAATATTTGGGAGTCTACATGCCAAAACAAATCCAGGGGCTATATGAACACAATCACAAAGCACTTTTTGCAGAAATGAAGTCATATCTAAGGAAGTGGAAAAACATCAGCTGCTCATGGGTAAGCTGAGCCAATATAATAAAAATGACAATTCTACCTAAATTAATCTACTTATTCAGGGCCATACCAATCAAACCATCAGATAATTATTTTCTAGAGCTAGAAAAAATATATCAAAATTCATCTGGAAGAACAAAAGGTCCAGGATATCAAGGAAACTAATGAAAAGAAATGCTAGGGAAGGTGACCTAGCTCTACCAGATCTCAAATTATATTTTAAAGCAGCAATTATCAAAACCACTTGGTACTGGTTAAGAAACAGAAGGGTAGAGCTGTGGAATAGTTTTGGTACTCAAGACCCAGCAGTCAATGAATATAGCAATCTACTGTTTGATAAACCCAAGGACCCCAGTTTTTGGGATAAGACCTCACTGACAAAAATTGCTGGAAAAACTGAATAACAGTGTGGCAGAAACTAGGCATAGACCAATGCCTGACACCATACACAAGAATAAAGTCCAAATGGGTACATGATCTAAGTATAAAGATTGATACTATAAACAAATTAGTTGAGCAAGGAATAGTATATTTATCAGATTTATGGAGAAGGGAAGAATTTTTGACTAAACAAGAGATAGAAAGCATTATGAAGTGCAAAATAGATCATTTTGATTACATTAAATTGAAAAGCTTTTACACAGACAAACCCAATGCAACCAAGATTAGGAGGAAAGCAGAAAACTGGGAAAGAATTTTTGCAACTAGGGTCTTTGATAAAGGCCTCATTTCTAAAATATATAGAGAACTGAGTCAAATGTACAAGAGTACAAGTCATTGCCCAATTGATAAATGGTCAAAGGATATGAACAGGAAGTTTTCAGAGGAAGAAATTAAAGCAATCTCTAGTCATATGAAAAAATGCTCTAAATCACTATTGATTAGAGAGATGCAAATCAAACAACTCTGAGATACCACATCACACCTACCAGATTGGCTAATATGACAAAAGAGAAAGATGATAAATGTTGGAGAAGGGGTGGAAGAGTTGGAACATTAATTCATCATTGGTGGAGTTGTGAGCTGATCCAACCATTCTGGAGAGCAATTTGGAACTATGCCCAAAGGGCTACAGAAATGTGCATACCCTTTGACCCAGCAATACTGCTTCTAGGACTATATCCCCAAGAGATCATTAAAATGGGAAAAGGAAATTTCCCATAGAAATGGGAAAGGTCCCACACGTACAAAAATATTTATAGCGGCTCTTTTTGTGGTGGCCAAAAACTGAAAATCAAGATGATGCCCATCAATTGGGAAATGGCTGAATAAATTATGGTATATGAATGTAATGGAATACTATTGCACTATAAGAAATGATGAACAGGAAGACTTCAGAGAGGCCTGGAAAGACTTATATGAACTGATGTGATGCTTATGAACTTATATGATGCTGAGTGAAAGGAGCAAAACCAGGAGAGCTTTGTACACAGCAACAACCACAGTGTGTGAGGAATTTTTCTCTTAGACTTAGTACTTCATTGCAAGTAATATCTTAAATAATACCCAATAGTCAAAATGCCTTCCACATCCAAGGAAAGAACTATGGAATCTGCAGAATGAAGCAGATCTTTTTCTTTTGAATTATGTTTTGGTTTGTTTTATGATTTCTCCCATTCATTTTCATTCTTCTATGCAATATGAATAAAGTGAAATTGTATTTAATAGGAATGCATGTGTAGAACCTATATAAAACTGTATGCCATCTCAGGGAGGGAGTGGGGAAGTAGAGGGAGAAAGGAGGAGGGAGGGGAAAAATCTGAGATATATGGAAGTGATTGTAGAACACTGAAAACAAATAAAATAAAAAAGTAAAAATAAATAAAAAGAATAAAGGACAAACTACAACAATCTTTCACTCTATTCCCTAATGTTCATTTTATCCTAGAGAGAATAGGGGTTCCCCAGATGTTCTTGAGTAGAGGAGTGATATGATCAGACCCACACCTTAGGAAGGTCCCTTTGGTAGATGGGTGGGCAATGGATCTTAGTAGGAAGACTTGAGGAAGGCAGACCCCTGAGCAGGTATTGCAATAGTCTGTTTGTGCAGTGATAAGGGCCTGTCCCAGGGTGGTAGAGGTGTCAGAGGAGAAAAGGGAACAGTGTAGAAAAGATGGGCAATGGGGATGGTGACAGGTTTAAACTTTGAGACATATCAGTGAGTAAAAGAAGAAAGGAAGGAACATAGGAATGAATAAAAAAAGCCTTTATCATTCCCTTATCTCATGAGAAGCACTGTGTTAGCTAAGCTCTGTAGACAGAAATAGAAAAAGATAGCCCCTACTCTCAAGGAGTTTGTGAGAGACACCATATAAGATACAATTTGGCTTCAGGATACATGGAAAGTTCCAGAAGCTTTCATTGTGCATCAGTGGGTCAGATGGCAAGGTCCAAAGTTCCTAGGTTGGACTGTTGGGTCTGATAACAGGTTAGGGGAACCAATATCTAAGGGGCTAAGACATGTAGGAAAAACAATGCTGAGTGTGTCTACCAAAGGTTATGGATCAGTGTTGCTAATTTGTCCAAACTCAAACTACTCATCAGAGTCTTAAGAGCAGTAGTAATGGTGGTGGTAGTAGTGGTAGTAGTAGTGGCAGTAGTGGTGGTAGTGGTGGTAGTAGTAGTAGTAGTAGCAGTAATAGTTACTGTTTTCACTGTCATTGCTGTTATTAATGCTACAGGCTTACAAGTCTCACTGTCACGTGGCTCTGGGAGCCAGCTCTGCTTGGGCCCTGACAACCCTGCACTTACTCCTTCACACCTATATCACCCCAGTCATCTGTCTCTAGAGCCATATTGGTGATGGGGATTTAAGATGCCTTCCTTCATACTATATTTCAGATACACTGCATAAGTAATTGGAGGAGGAAAGAGAAAGTGTGATCCACACCATATTCCATCTCTTCAAACCACATATCTAAAGTATGCCTGTTTTCCCCTTTTCCACTTCACTCATATCCCTGCCCTCTGGAGTAGGGGTGAGGGGATGGTGTGGTGCTACTCCTGTGTCCTGAGGTTGGGCTAAGGATTCTTCTAGAATGAGGCAGAAGATGTAAGGATATTATTTGAGAGACCTGGCATGAGCAAAGTGTCAGGCCACTGGTGGGACACCAGGCTGTGTGCCAACAGACTACCTGGAATTTCCCATAATATCTCCCTGAGCTCATCCAACCATGGGGAGAAGGAATGCCCTCAGCCCTGTTCTGATGGAGGCATCATGGACTACTACTCATCATCACCCACAGGAAGACCTAGAACATAGCCTTCTCAATCTGAGAGTTCTTTCTGAGACCCACTTCCTAGCTTCCTTCTGAATCTTGAGCAAAGAACATCTGTACCATGCAGATCACACAACAATCTCTTAACATAGCCCTTATTAACCCTTATAATACAGATTCAGTCTTAAATCTTATTCTTCAGTCTTTGACTATGAATTAAGACTTTCTTAGGAAGAACAGAATGACTTATTAAAAACTTTACGGCATATTCAGTCCAATATATTCAGTAGTTCCAAGTTTCACCTCAGGCACTATACAGCCTTCAGTATCTTCTAGTGACCCCAATGTCCTTCTCTGAATTGCTCTAGGCTGGGCAAGCTCTGCCAGTCACCAAGCCAATCTCTTTTGTCATCTTTTAGATTTCAGCTATTTAACCCCTTCAAGGAAGCAAGTCCGTGCCATACTGCATAGAGTGCTAGGCCTGAGTTGGGAAGACCTGAATTCAAATCCAGCCTCCGATACTAACTAGCTGTGTGACCCTGGGCAAGTCTCTCTCTCTCCTTTTTCTTAGTATTTTATTTTCCCCCAGTAACATCTGTTTTTCAAACTTTGAGTCCCAAGTTCTCTCCCTTCCTACTCCCCCCGCCCATTGAGAAGATAAGCAATTCAGTATAGGTTATAAATGTATAGTCATGCAAAATATTTCCATAATAGTCATGTTGTGAAAGAGAACATAGACAAAAAACAACTTCAAGAAAAATAGAAGTAACAAAAGTTTACTTCAATCTGTACTCAGACTCCTTTGGTTCTTTCTCTGGAGATGGCTGGCATTTTTCATCATAAGTCCTTCAGAGCTGTCTTGGATCATTGCATTGCTGAGAATAGCTAAGTCATTCATAGCTGATCATCACACAATATTGCTGCTATTTTGTACACAGTACATTTCACTTTGTATAGCTCATGGAAGTCCAGGTTTTTCTGAGAGTATCCTGCTCATCATTTCTTATAGCACAGCGGTATTCCATCATAATCACCTACCACAGTTTGTTCAGCCATTCTCCAATTGATGGGCATCCCCTCAATTTCCAATTCTTTTCCCCCAGAAAAGAGCTGCTATAAATATTTGTGTACATATAGATCCTTTTCCCTTTTTGTTTTTATCTCTCTTGGGATACAGACCTAGTATTGCTAGGTCAAAGGGGATGCCTGGTTTTTATAGCCCTTTGGGGATAGTTCCAAATTGCTCTAGAGAATGGTTGAATTGGTTCACAACTCCACCAACAGTGTGTTAACATCTCATTATTTTCACATCCTGGGCAAATCTCTTATCCCTGTTTCCCTCAGTTTCCTCATCTGTAAAATGATCTGGAAAAGGAAATGGCAACCCTTCAGTATCTTTACCAAGAAAACCCCAAATGGGGTCACAGAGAGTCAGACACAATTGAAACAATTGAACAAACAACATTTAGCCTCCTCAGCTCTCTAGCCTTCAAAGCACCTGCAGATGTGCAGAGGCTGAAAATCCTAATCCTAAAATCCTAAAAAGGATAAATTGATTCTATATTCATCCTACTCTAAGAAGGGCCTTCTGCCAGAACCCCTAGACAAGACAACCAGAAGGGGGCAGCAGAAAGCTGAGTGGAAGGTCATTCATTTTATTCCTTTTCCCCTGATACCAACTTAAAGTCCTTTAGTCCCAGACAGGTTAGAAAATTCTTAACGACTAATCAAGTCCTGACTTTGAGACTGCACCCCCAACCCATATCTCAGTGGTTCCACCTTAAGAAACTCCATGAGAGCTCTGTGGGGCCATGGGGTTAAAGGGCTCCCCTCGCTCCCCAAATCTGCTTTAGTTCTCATGCAAACAAACCCGAGGCAAGACTCAAAGGTCATATGAAGCCAGCAGAGCCACATTCCTGCTATTATTATACACATCTGCCAGCAACAAAAGCTTAGTCTTGTATGGTGTGTTCTGACTAGGTCAGCCCTGAATAGTCTCCCTGCATCTACATGAGGCAAGCCTCTGTCTGCAAAGCTAAATTATGTTCATCACCCAGAAAGGCATTGGAGGAACAGTTGTAAGAACTGGGAATGTTTGCCCCAAATAAGAAAAGACAAAGGGAGATGCCCCAGCTGTCATCAAGCATTTGAAGGGCTATTGGATGATATGAGAATCAGACAACAATGAATACAAGTGGCAAAGATTTCACCTTGGTGTAAGGAAAAAACTTCTGAATACTTGAGCTATTTCAAAACAGGAACATCAGTGCTAGTTTGTAGAACTAGGAAGACCCATCTTCCTGAGTTCAAATCTGGCTTCAGATACTGGCTAGCTGACTGATCCTGTTTGCCTCAGTTTCCCCATTTGTAAAATGAGCTGAAGAAGGAAATGGCAAACTGCTCCAGTATCTTTGTCAAGAAAATCCCAAATGGGGTCATGAAGAGTCAGACACAAGTGAAATGATTCATCAACACAAAGCAGAATGTCCTGAGGAGTTAGTGGCTTTACAGGGGTCTTCATGCTGAAACTGGATGATGATCAACCCTTTGGAGGGAGAAGGGCTTCTTGTTCAAGTACTCTATTAGACTAGGTGGAGTCTGAAAATCCTTCTGACTGAGATTCTGTGATCCTTGATTATCAATTCTGCCCTTAACATCTGCCAAGATCCTAAGCGCCTATCTCACCCCATCATCATTTAACTTACCCTAGACACTGATCTCAAGTGGTTTCAGATGGACAGACTATACAGTATTACCCTCCAAGTAATTTAATCAAAGTTAAGTCAAGTCAGAAAGCATTTATTAAGGAAGTATAAAGAGGGACACAAAAAAAAATCTTGGTTGCTTTCCAACTCCTATAAAAATAGGATGAAGTACCTCTGGTGAAGAGATGCATTGAAAGAAGCCCAGAATGCCCCTGGGGAGGGGAGGTTTAGGGGATATTGTAATTAGGAAGAGGGTTGTGGTGAGCTCATTATGGGTGGAGACCTTCAGGAGGAGGAAGTGTGCCCCCAGGAAATCCAAAGGAATGGGGTAAGGGATCAGGAGTGTAAGCCACCAAGGGGAGGGAGCACAAGGCATGACAAGCACCCTGAGGCACAGCCCTGTTGCCAGCACCCTAGTTTTGGTTCTGCTGGGGTGGGGGAAGGGATAAAGAAAGAAAAATGAAAACAATGGTCTAGTTCAGTTCTGGTTAGTCATGCCTCCAGACACAGACCAGAGCAATGAGCAAATCCTGACTTTTGGGAGGTACCTTGGCATATGAGCTCCTAGTACAACTTCAGACCTTGAGTGCCAATGTGACATAGAGGACAGAGGATGGGATGTGGAGTTCAGAAGTACTGAGTTCAAGTCCCACTTATGATACATGCCTTCCTTCTGTGTGATGCTGGGCAAGTCATTTAACCTCCAGGTGCCTCATGCTGCTTCCAAGTTACCAATCTAAATTAGTAGAGAGGATTTCCAGTGAGGAAATGTATATACACTGATAGAAATTAAAGATCCAGACCAAAAAATGAGCTGACACAAAAACCTTCATCCCTCGCCTCAACTGAGCCTGGCCCAGACTCATGGCTGTTTTTCACTTTTCTCTCTCTGCAGCTATCCCTCTGGTGCTTCAGACGCCAAGGTCAATGTGTGTGCCAACATGCGAGCCAAGTTTTTCAGCATCGCGCAGGAGGCTGGTTTCTGCCTACAGGACAGACTAGAAATTCTCACAAAGTAAGACCATCCTTAGGTGGGGCAAAAGGTATCACAATTTAGAGGCTTGACCTGAAGATGGGAGTCATAGCCTACCTTGGACTTTCACTAGCTTGGAAATTCTCCAATCCCTCTGGACTCTCTAATTAGGGCAACTCACCTAACCTCTCTGGGACTCAGTTTGATCATCTGTAAAATGAAGGAGTGAGACCAGGTGACTTCCAAAGTCACTTCCAGCTCCTTCCCATCCAATGAATGAATGAATGAATGAAAAGGTATTAAACTCTTACTATGTGCCAAGCACTATACAAGGTATGAGACTACAAAATGCAAAGAGTAAGCAAACACACTTGAAAGTATGTCTCACTTTTTCAGAGAGAGGTTGTTAAATATTTAGCAGCACATCACTGTCTATGATTCTATGAGCTGCTCTCTGTGCCTTGATCAGATTTGGACAATAGCATGAACTCAAGACTCTGAAATGAGAGCAGGCATGGGAAGGTGAGGAGGCAGTCATCAACAGGAGAAAAGATGAGAAGGCAGGGAACAGGCATTCATAAAAAGCCTACTGTGTGCCAGGTGCTGGGCTAAGCACTTTTTACAAACATCATCTCATTTGATCCCCATAACAATCCTGGGAAGCAGATGTTATGATTCTCCTCATTTTACAGTTGTGGAAACTGAGGCAAAGAGAAGCAAAAGTGACTTGGCTATGGAACCACAACTAGCATTTGATGCTGGATTTGAACTCAGGCCTTACTGCCTTCAGGTCCAGCTCACTATCCACTGTACCATCAGCTGCCTCTAAAATGATTGCCCCAATATCTTAGCTCCAGGGGGTAAAATAGAATTTGAAAGACTCCACCAATCACTTCCTGAAAGACATCCCAAGCCAGGAATATTATAGTCAAATTGCAGAGCTCCCAGACCCAAGATAAAATACTTCAAGTAGTCAAAAAAAAATAATTGAAATATTGTGGAGCCACAGTCAGGATCACATAAGATTTAGCAGCTTCCATATTAAAGGATCAAAGGGTTTGGAGTATGATATTCCAGAAGGCAAAGGAGCTAGAATTACAACCAAGAATCACCTACCAGAAAAATTGAGTATTACCCTGCAGGGAGAAAAACAGATATTTAGTGAAACAGAGGACTTTCAAGAATTCCTATTTAGAAAAAGACCAGAGCTGAATAGAAAATTTAACATTCAAACATGAGCCTCAAGAGAAGTATAAAAAGGGTAAACATAAAAGGGCAATCACGAGAGTCTCAATAAAGTTCATTTGTTTGCATTTTATCATTATTAGGACAGTTAGAAAGGGTATCTACATCATCAGAAGGTATGGGTGTGAGTCAGTTATGTTGGGATGATCTCCAAAAAAGATGCTGCGGTGAGAGAGAGGGATGCGCTAGGAGGAAGGAGAACGGAGGAGTGGTAGATTTTTTCTTACATAAGAGATGCACAAGGAGGAACTTTTGTAGTGGAGAGGCAAATGGGAGGTGGTACATGATTATTAAACCTCATTCTCATTGGAATTAGTTCAGACAGTGAAGAATATTATATATATATACATATATATATATATATGTATATATATATATATATATATATATATAATACACACACACACACACACACACACACATACACACTCAGTTGTGTATAGAAATGTAACTTACCCAGTAGAGAAATAGGAGGGGAAGAGGAGATAACAGAAAGTGGAGAGCTGAATCACAAAAGGAAGGACATATTAAGGAAGACAGTGATTAAAAGCAAAATAGTCTTTTGAGTAGGGACAGGATAAGAGAGAGAGAGAAAAGAAGAAATAGAAAAAAGTGGAATGGAGAGAAACACACAGTAATCATAACTATGAGTGTGAAGGGGATGAACTCACCTATAAAATGGAAGCAAATAGCAGAATGAATTAGAAACCAGATTCCGACAATACCTTCTTTACAAAAGAGATATTTCAAACAGAATGACACAGAGTTAAAATAAAGGACTGGAGTATAATCTAATATGCTTCAGCTGAACTAAAGGCAGGAGTAGTAGTCATGATCTCAGACAAAGCAAAAGGGAAAATAGACCTAATTAAAAGGGATAATCGTAGAAACTACATTTTTCTAAAAGGTACTATAGATAATGAAGTAACATTAAAATTTTTCACAGCATGTTTCTCTGATAAAGGCATCATTTCTCAAATCTGTACCATGTATAGAACTGAGTTGAATTTATAAAAAATAAGAGCCATTCCCCAATTGATATTGGTCAAATAATATAAACAGGCAGTTTTCAGAAGAAATCAAAGCTATCTATAGTCATATGAAAAAATGCTCTAAAAATGTTCTGCATGTATTATCTTCTCATATAGAAATGTAAACAGTATTTACTGATACCTTTATGACTACTCACATGTTTAACCTTTCCATGGTTCTCTTGAATCTTGTGTTTGCATGACAAATTTTCATTTAGCTCTGTTTTTTTCATCAGGAATGCTTCGAAGTCTTCTATTTCATTAAATATCCATTTTTTTCCCCTGAAGAATTATACTAAGTTTTGCTATTAATTAGAGAAAGGCAAATTAAAACAACTCTGAAGTACCACCTCATACCTATCCTAAGTGACAAATGCTAGGGATGAATGAAAAATACACTACTGAATTGTTGATGGAGTAGTGAACTGGTCCAACTGTTGTGGAGAATGTGATATAGAACTATGCCCAAAGGGCATTAAAACTGTGCATACCCTTTGACCCATCAATACTGAAATTAGGTCCATATCCCAAAGAGATCAAAGAAAAAGGAAGAGAAAAATGAGAATGACCTATATATACAATAATGTTTATAGCAGCTCTTTTTGTGGTGGCATAGAATTAGAAATTAAAGGTTTGCCAGATAATTAATTTTATTAATTAGTCATGTCCTACTCTGTGACCCCATCTGGCATTTTCTTGGCAAAGATATTTGAGTAGTTTGTCATTTCCTTCTCCAGTTCATTTTACAGATGAGGAAAGTGAGACAAACAGGGTTAAGTGACTTGCCCAGGGTCACACAGCTAATTGAGGCTGGATTGGAACTCAGGACCCTCTAACTCCAGGGCCACACTCTATCCACTATGCTACCTAGCTGCCTCAGCAAGTTGTGGCATATGATTGTTACAGAGTACTATTTTTCCATGGGGCATGGCGAGGAGGATGGTTTCAGAAAACCATGACAAAACCTACATGAACTGATGCAAAGTGAAATGAGATGAACCAAGAGATCACTGTGTACAGTAGCAGCAATATTGTAATGATGACCATCTTGGTTACTCTGATCAACATAACGATCCAAGACAATGCCAAAGGACTCATGATGAAAAAAGCTATCCACCTAAGTACGAATTGAAGCATAATTTTCTCACTTTATTTTTCTTGAAATATGGCTAATATGGAAATGTTTTACATGATTTTATATGTATAATTGACATCATATTGCTTGCCTTTTCAGTGGGTAGGGGAGGGGTGAGAGAGAGCATTTGGAACTCAAAGTTTAAAAGAAAATCATATAATTATTATACAAATAAGTAACAAATTTCTAAAATTCTTAAAAAGAAGAAAAAATAGACGCAGCAAAGTGAGTTAGGAATTTCTAGGTTCAAAGCCCACCTCTGGCATATCTGAACTGTTTGACAAGCTGTGGCCAAATCACATCTCCCCTTCAATGCTCCTACAACGCCTCTCATGTTGGATGGGATGTGGGGCTTGGGAAGGGGAGGGTTGGTGATTGATAGAATCAAGTCTGAAAAGAGAGATTGGAGTCTGACAGTACAGCAGGCTATGAGGGTGTGGGAGAAGAGAAGTAGTATGGTTCAGGGGAAAGAATGAATCTAGCTGATAATTTGTCCTCCTGAGCTGTAGGTGGAATTCTCAGAGATGGGGGGAGGGGAGGAGGAAGACTCATGCCCTGGAGACAAGCAACTTCCTTTCTTCAAGACCTATGGATAGAAAACAACAAAACAGCCTGGAAAACACTGTACCCAAAACCCATTCTGTTGCCAGTAAATGTCTTAAATATGTTTGGTTAGTAAAGCATACACATTCTATTGACCACCCTGCTTGCCAAAAATGAGGGGGATATTGGTATGAACATTAAATGCACCTGGCTTGGGACTTGTCCAAGGACTAGTTAGGAGCCCCTCCCAGGTTACCTTTCCCCATCCAAGAGCCCCCAAAACAGGGATTTTCATTTAACAAGAATTCCATCAGTGATGTTGATGGACTGGCTCCCTCAAGGAGAAGCTAAGAGAGAAATCAATATTCCAGCTTCATCCTCAGTCGCTAACATTCACCCCTTGTTGCTTCATAGTCTCTTGCAAATGCCAGCTGCCCATCTGGACCACATCTGGCATGTGGGAAAAACTCTCAACTGCATTTGGATCCAATGTATTCTCAGCATCCCCCTCACCGTCACCAGCAACAACTCTGTTACCCCCATGGGCATAAACCCACTGGACCAGTCCCACAAAGAAGTAAAAGATACCATTAAAAAATTCATTTATTTCATAAGCATTTACTAAGCATCTAACTGTGTGCCCACTTTGGGGGAAGCAAGGGACTCAATATTAGAGTGAATTCCAGTTGCTTAAGAGCAAGGATTATTTCACTTTTTGTAACTGCATCCCCAGTACCTGGCACAGAGCAGGTAATTGATTTATTTACCTGATAAGAAAGGTACTTCAAACATTCCTCCCTCTTCTTCAAGCAGCCAGATACCAGGACTCCACTCTCCTATCCTGATCAACAGACAGGACTAAGGACTCATCATCTGCCCAGGCATGGCATCTATCCTTTACAGCTTTTGAACATACACTGAGAATCAGATCAACATTAACAACATTACATGGAAGGGTCTGATGCCTACTTTCCTATGGCTCCACTCAGAAATTCCTCTGGTTCTGAGTTATAGGTAGTATAGGCTAGAGCTCCCACCCTGTTCAATCCCATTCTATACCTCTGGAGCCTGGGATGCACCCCACCCCTACCTCTTGGAACTGGCTTTCAAGACTCATCTCAAGTCAACCTGATACTTTTCCTCATCCTTTCCAACTCCTCCTGAAGCCCCTCCCAAATCTTCCTTTTATTCATTGTATATACTGCTTTACTTACATATACATAGATAGATAAATAAAGTATATGCAGTTATTTACATAGATACTTTTCCCCAACAGAATATTAAATCAAGACAAGTATTTATTAATGTTTAATTAATATAATTATTATATATAATTAATATAATATTAATGTTTAATTAATATAATAAATAATAAATTGATTTTAATTGAATTTAATTAATTTGAATTTAATTAAATAAATAATTAGATTGATTTATTGATTATTTACTAATTTTATTTATTCATTTATTATTATTAAAATAATTAATTTAATTAATTAAAATGTTACTATGTGCCAGGCACTTTGCTAAATGCTAGGCATGCAAAGAAAAGCAAGAAAAAAACAGTCTCTACCATCAAGGAGTTCATAGTCTGTTCTTTTGCCTTTGTAGCCCCAGCATCTAGCAGAGTACCTAGCACACAGTAGGTGCTTAACAAATGTTGATTTATTTAGACTCTTCATGTCATTCCCTCCCCTCCCCTATCACCTTGTATATTTTCAATATACACATTGTTTCTCTCCAAAAAATAATGTGAGCTTCCAGCAGGCAGGACTTGTTTCCATTCTGTCTTTGTATTCTCAGCTCCTGGCCCAGAGTGACCACAGATGCTCAGTAGAATTGAACTGCAGGACACTGTGCCAGTCACTCTGGGAGGACAATCACATCCTCTGATAGAGCCAGGATCCCTCCCATGTGTGGATGTTCCTTCCAAACTAGTTAACCTGTCCAGAGCCCCTATCCTATCCTCCCCTTAAGACTGAACTCGTGATTTCATTAATAGAGATGAGGAAACTCCCTCTACTCCCTCTACTAAGGCAGGTTAGCATATTTTCTTTACAACTTAGAATCTTGAAGAAATGACTAGGGGCACAGAAACATGCAGTGATTTGCTACAGCTAGTATGGATTAGAGGCAGGATTTGAACTCATGTCTTCTGGGTTCCAAGGCTGGTTCTCTATTGACTATGCCACACATTGGAACTGTTATTATTCTTCCATCGTATACAATTCTCTGTGATCTGTAGACCCCTCCCCAAACCCTTGAGACCTAAGAAAGGCCTAACACCTGGATTGGCTAATTAGGAGAGACATTTTGGCCCACTCTGAGCTTAACCTACCATAATATTTTGAGTGTTTTGGCATAACAGACATGCTCTGCTTTGTTCTCCGAGTGAACTCAAAATGCCGCTTCCTGTGTCAGCCACTACAAGGCCAGATGAAGCTGACCTGAGGCATTTTTCTATCTATGATTACCAAGAACAACGCATCTTGAACCAGATGCTATCTTGAATAATGGGACTTTCCTTATCTTGGTATTTTATAGACATGTGGTATGTTATATTATATCATGTCATATTAATGATAGGAGAAACAACAGTTATCCTGGATTTATAATTTCAATCGACACTTTAACACATCTCCTATCTTAATGTATTTACCAACCTATCCAATTAAGAAAGTTCCTTTCTCAGGTTGTGGTTAAATACATACGGAGACTATAAGTTTAGGTGATACATACATCCTATGCTGGGATTGCTCCAAGTGTATAAAAGGTCTTCTACAATTTGCTTATCTCCGAGTCAGAATTTTTTCTGGCTCCCATGTATACATGTATTCCACTAGCTTAAGGGAATAATCTATCTATCTTTCTCTATCTCTATACATATATATACACACACATACATATACATATCACCTTGCTTTTTTGCTTCTTTTACCCGAACTTCCAGGTCAACAGACCCCGTGGGGTTTTCTTGGCAAAGATGCTGGAATGGTTTGCCATTTGCTTCTCTACAGATGAGGAACTGAGGCAAACAGGAATTAAATGATTTGCCCAGGGTCACAGAGCTAGTTAAGTGTCTGAGGCTAAATTTGAACTCAGATCTTCCTGACTCCAGTCTCAGTGCCCTATCCACTGTGCCACCTAGTTGTCCTACATATTTAGAACATAATGATAAATAAGACAAGTTCCCTGACTTCAAAGAGCTTCCATATTTGCTAAGGGATCACATTTGCATAGGGATGTGAGGTTTACAAAGCACTATGCATACCTTATCTCATTTGATATCTCATTTGATATCAACCCAACTCTGTGAGGTAGATGCTATTATCTTCTCCATTTTACAGATGAGGAAACTGAGGCTGTAGAAAAGTTAATAAGTAGAAGACAAAAGACTGATCACTGCATAAATCAGTGAACTTGTCATTCCAGAGGAGGTATTGCTTCATGCTTGAAAGAAGTTACATTGGAGCCAGACCTTGAAAGATGGGTAGGCTATCAACTGACCAAGGTGGAATTCTGATTCTCTTTCCCTCTTATAACCCATTTTATAGGAGGCAGGAAGAAAGAGGCTTCCAGAAGTTTTTTGCTTTCAGCATTGTCTCCAATTTTTATGAAGACATAGAAAAAATGAGACATCCGATCACCATAACTAGAGGAGATGCCGAGGAGTTGGCTAACCACTGGTAAGTAAAGGAGACTAACCCAAATGACTGCCTCCATCAGGGAGGGTTTTTCCTAACATATCTAGGTGTTCTTTGGGCTATAAAGAAGTGTCAGCCCCAAAGTACCCTTGGCTAAAGATAGGACCTCCAGAAAAAAACCCAAACCCAAACAGGAAAGCCACTATCTTTGGTACTAAAACCACAAAAAAAATTTCATAGAAAATCAGAACTAGAAAGAACCTTAAGAGTATCTAGTCTAAGATCCTCATTATACATAAGAAGAAACTGAGGTGCATAGAAGAGAAAGGTCTTGCCCAAGATCAAATAAGTTTTAGGGAGCAGAGAGGGGATTCACACTCAGATTGTCTCTGTCCCAGGTCAATCTTCCCTGGAATATGCAACATTGCTTCTCATCCTTGATCAAATCTAAAGCTGAAAGGGACCTCAGGGACCATGAATGAATGAATAAAAAGTACCTACTGTGTGCCAGGCATTGTGCTAAGTCCTGGGGATACAAATATAAGAAAGCAAAATTGTCCCTGACCTGCAGATCACGTTCTAATAGGGGAAAACTAAACACACAAAGAATGGAGGAAGGATGAACGTGTGGCATCATTGTTATTGACAAAGATTCATGAAAGCCAAGAAATACCATAATTCAGAAAGTAGAGAATGGTGGGATTATGGGAAATAAACCATAGGAGTAAGTGGTTGTTGTCCTTCATTCTCAAAGAGGACCGAATGATATCACTATTCTACAGTCAAGTTACAGTGTGTTCAACTGTAGATGATCAGGCTAATATGAGCTCAGAATGTTCTACCACAGATCAGGCACAAACAGTCCACATGAATATTTGGGGTGGATTCTCTAAAGTCTCTAAAGACATCTCGCCTATGAGTAAGTAGAAAATTCGCAGAGACACTAATGACTCTAAGCCAAGATTGAGGAATGATTTTAGCCTACCACACGTGGTTGCTTACTAAGTGATACCCTGGTGGGTTGGGCTCAATCAACAAACATCTACTATTTGTCAGGTACTGGTAGGGATGGAGGTACAAAGACAATTAGGAAGCATTTATTAGAGAGATTCCTGGAGCAGCTTGGAACCTTAAGACATGGAATCAATATGTCTCTAAGGCACCTTAGAGAATGTCAGATTTGGAAGGACCCTTAGAATAGGAATTTAAGAGTTGGGAAGACTCTTAGAAGAGACATTATAGGAACTGAGAATGGGGTCTTTGAGAATCTCTAGCCTACCCATTTTGTTGTACAAATGAAAGTACCTGAGCCTCAGACCCTGAGGGACCCCCAAAGAAAAGCTCTTTAGCAACTCCTCTAACTGGATCTCTTCTGTTGGAAATGAAGGTACTTTGATTTATTATCTAAACTCCCAGAAGACTTAAAGAAATATCGTCCTGCCAAAAAAATCCTACAGAAATTGCAAAAGCATGGAGAGAATTTGGACCTCCGAATCCGTCCACATGTCCTCCTCAGAGTGCTACAGGACCTTCGTACATGGGAACTGTGCTCCCCTGACATCGCTGTGGCCATTGAGGTAAACCTTGATGAAGTCCGCCCCCTGGCCCCTCTGTCCACTTCCAACAATCACCCCTCCATCTCTCCAGTGACCGTATGTGGCCCCATCACTGACTGGGGTCTCTCTGACCTCCAGTCCCTTTGCCCTTACTGAAATGCCCCTGTCCAACCCCCCATCAGCTCAGAATCTTGCTAGGTAAAAGGAACTAAGCTAAGAAATTAATCTATACTAAAGTATTACTGGATTAAGGTGATCTCTCATCTATATTTTAACAAATGTCTTCAAGGACTTATCCCAGGTTCTCAGTCATGGTCACTCATGTGTTTACCTGATTCCACTGAGGGGCTCAGGTCCTTCTCCAGACAAAAACACCTGCCAACAGGGAGTCAGCCTGGATATCAGGGTGCAAGAAGCACAGGAGAAAGTTGGGTAGGGCTGGAGATTCTCTCAGAATGGTTTCAGTATAGAAGCTTACGCAGAAATGTGAAACCCCTGAGAGAAATTTCAGAAAGGAACCTCATTTCCTGTGGGATCACAGATCTTTAGGGTCACTACTATTCAGGGATTATTCAAGTCACATTTGTATTTATGGAGAAAGCTAACAGGGACTGTCTCCCTCTGACTCTAGCTTGCTCTCTATCATAACCATTGTTGTTGAGTCATTTCAGTCATGTTCAACTCTTTTGTGACCCCATTTTGGGTTTTCTTAACAAAGACAACTAGAGTTTTTCCATTTCCTTCTCTAGCTCATTTTACAAAAGAGGAAACTGAGGCAAACAGGGTGCAGTGACTTGCCCAGGGTCACACAGCTAGTTGGTGTCTCAGACCAGATTTGAACTCAGATCTTCCTGAATCCAGGCCCAGTGCTCTATCCTCTGTGCCACCCAGCTCCTCATGCCATTAGGTTATTGAGGTGGGATCTCAGGACAATAACTAATCAGTACAGACTCAGCCCCTCCTGGAGAGTTAACCCTTCACCACTTGGAGGGAGTACTAAGCCTGGCCACAATTCCTAACATTCGGAGAGGAAGGAAATACACATATAAGACACAGTTCCCCTGGACTTCTTCCCATTGCTCAGCACATCAGTTGGTTAAAAAATTCAGCAAGGAAGCAGCAAGGTAGAGTGGGAAGAGAGGGTTGGGTCATGAGTCTAGAGGCATTGGTTTCAGATCCCCTGTAGGAATAAATTCATTCACCCCTCTGGGCCTCGCTACATCTGTCCAAATGAGTTGTTGGACCACAGCACCCTTGTTTTAGACCTATGGTCCCCACTCTAATACATATTGCTTGTGTAACTTGGAGGAAATCTTTTTGCCTCCCTGTGACTCAGTTTCTTCCTGTGTAAAATGGGGAGGGTTGAACTAGATGGTCTTTGAGGGCTCCTTCTAATATTAGATCTAGGATCCTTTGAACACATAATTATTGAATGTCCAGGGCACTGTTCCGTGTACTTACAGATACAAAGTCAAATTAGACCTTTGCCTCAAGGAATGTCCATACCAGGGAAATGTCCTAGGAAACCCAGATAATAGAGCTCTGCCTTCCCCAAGTCAAATCAAATGAAATGAGATTTGTAAAGCACTTAACTTTGCCTGGCACATAGTAAGTGCTTAATAAATGCTTCTTCCCTTCCTCTTCCTCCCAGTGCCAGAACCATACCTGAATATCACTTGAGAATCAATGCAGCATCATAAAAAGTGAGGGCGATTTGCAATCAGATGATCTAGGTTCAAATCTTGGCTCTCAACTGCATCACTTGTCTAACTCTAGACTGGTCACTAAAACTCCCTGGGTCTCAGTTTCCTCCTCAGTAGAATGAGTGGTATAGACTAGTCCCTTCCAATTCTAAACAAGCAGGTCTGTGGGCTCAACCCAACCCAGATAAATCCAAGCCCCTGTAGGAAATCTATAGAATCCCCACAAATAATACTAACTAGAATTTATATAGTACTTTAAATATACGTGTTATATCATTGATCCTCAAAATAGCACTGAGTTAATATTACCCCCATTTTACAGATGGGGAAACTGACAAGTGACTTGCCCAAGGTTTCACCAATGCTAAGTGCCAAAGGCAGGATTGGAACTTCCCAGTCTTCCATTCCTGGAGTCTACCACTGTTGCCACAGTGCCACAGAACACTCAGAACTGCCCTCCTGCTCTTGACTGTACAGGACTCAGAAGTCCACTCAGCTCAAGGATAGGTATGCAAAGTTCTTGAGACTGTCGAGCTGTGCTTTTAATTCAGTGGGTTATACTAGTATTTGTCTCATGGGTCTAAGGTCAAGTCTCAAACATAGCTGTCATTTTCTCCAGCCTCAGTTATCCCCAGGACTGCTGTCCCTAGAACATAATACAGTCATAAAGTCCAGGCTTGTTGCTAGATGTTTATCCAACTCGGTGGGATTCTGGTAAATATTTAACAACTGGCTCTCTGGAGTGGGGGATGCATACAGGACACACTTTTAAATTTAATCCTCCTTAACATTTTCTCCTTTCCTTTCTTAAGTCTAGACAGTCAACAAAATAAGAAACCAAGTTCTAATTTGTAACATTTGCTCATTTCTAAGAGGTAAATACTCACACTGAAAGTTTAACAAGTGGCTCTTGGAGTCAGGTTCAAGCTTCTTTCCTAGTCCTATCTTAATCCATAGAGTAAGGAAGCATTGGGACTTGCTGTGATGGACCTCAAATGCTACATCACCTGTTAGTCAGTGGTAAAGACCTGATGGAGGCAAACAACAGGCCTGCCTGCAGGAAGCCTCCAATCCAGCCTCCCAGCTTGTCTGAGAGGCCCCTTCAGGCAGCTGTGGCCAGAGAGGAGAGGAGAAGGGTGTATATGTTAAGATAAGGAATGGTGAATTTGTCAAAGATAAAAATATCAGAAGATATGTAGAAAAAAAGGGAAAATAAAGAGAGCAATTTTCTCCAAAATGACCCTACATTACTAATAATAGCCCAGGTTTATAGAGAACTTTAAAGTTTGCAGTGTTTTTTTATCCATTTTTCATATTTGCACCTTACCATTGAGGCATTATGGGAAAGAGCTCCAGGTTCGGAGTAAAGGACCTCGGTTTTCAGTCCTACCTTTATCCCTTCCTAGTAGCTGCATGACCTTAGGCAAGTTATTTTACCTCAGTGAATTTCCATTGCTCCATCTGTAAGATGGGGGTGGGAGATAGGACTCAATCAGTCTTTCAGGTCCGTTACAGCTCTTGTTCTATGACCTCAAGGGTCCTTGATTCAAATTCTGTCTCTGCCCCTTGCTCCTTGACTCAAGTTCCTTCCCTCCTCTGGGCCTGAGTTCCCTTAGCTGTCAAAAGGAAGGGATTGGCCCCTGAGGTCCTTTACAGCTCCTAATGTGACCCTGTGAATAACCCTGTGACATGGGCATGGCAAGGATTATTGTCCCCATCTTACAGATGAGGATATTGAGGTTCCAAGAAGTTAAATTACTTGCCCCAAGGTCACAGTGTTGAACAGAGGCTCAAGCTGAGAGGGACTTCAAGTACAAACCCTCATGTGACTAAGGAAGAAACTGGGGCCCAGAGGGATTAAGTGAATTTACCAAGGTCACACAGGTAGGAAAAAGCAAAGCCAAGATTTGAACCCAAATTCACTGTTCCATGTTGATGATAGTGTAGTCAGGAAGAAACCTGAGAATCAGGTCCTTAACATGTGAAGCATCTGTCCCCACAAAAACAAAATCAGATCCCTCCAGCTGCCTCCTTCCACTAAGGAATGGAGGATGGTTTCTGGTTCCACCCCAACCCTGAGCTGGAGGAGTTCCTAGGTCTAGAAGCTAGAAGGGGCTCCTGATGTGAGGCCTTCTTATTTACAGATGAGGAAACTGAGGTCTAATGAAATTAACTTACCCAAGTTTTCTACAAGTCATAAAGGCTGCTAGATGCTTGTTGGGTGACTAGATGGGAAAGTGGATAGAGTACCAGCCCTGAAATCAAGATGATTTGAATTCAAATTCAACCTAAGACATTTCGTAGCTATGTGACCCTAGACAAGTCATTTCACCCTGTTTACCTCAGTTACCTCATCTATAAAATGAACTGAAGAAGCAAAAGGCAAACCACTTCAGGATCTTTACCAAGAAAATCCCAAATGGGGTTACCAAGAGTTGGGCAGGACTGAACCACAAGAGGGTCAGGGGTAGGATTTGAACTCAGGTTCCCTGAACTCCAGTTCCTTCTACTGCACTATTCTGTCTCCCCATGAATAAGATGGGTCATCTTCTTCACCAGAAGTCTTCGATGAAGAGTCAGAGGACTCCTTGTGGACAATGATGTAGAGGGGATTTTTATTCAGGTAGCCATCTGTTGGACACTGTAGTCCTTGAGGCCCCTTCTAACTCTAAGATTCTATGAGCCTGTCCCATGAGCCCCCAGGCCCTGCTCCCCTAGCAAGAGGGTCCCACTTCCCTGCTCACATCTGTTTACTTTGTCTTTGCCTTTTTTCCCACAGTTTGTACGAGAACATATTGTCCAAATGCCCCAAGTGGATTATATCAAGTGGCTTCGGACTCGGGTCAATCTTCCCATGCGATGCCACAGTGCCCCACCCCCTTAGAAAGGCCAAAGTCAGAGGCCACCAAGGGATGGCCCAGCCTGGCAATGGGAACACTATTGAAGAAGATGGGAGAAATGTAGGTGGAAGTGTGGGAACCTTGGGAGGCTGGCACCTGGTGATGCCCAGAGAGGAACCTCCTTCAGCTACAGCCCAGGGAGTACACGAAAGAGCCAAGAGGAAGAAAGCCGACTCTGCCTCCTCCCCAGGCCTGGTTAGAGCTCCCAGCCTTCTCATTTTCTACTCTCACACCCTCTAAATGTGCAAAACCTGACCAGTCGGACCTTGGCTCTATCCCTACTTGTCAACTTCCTTCCCAAAAGGAGGGAAACTGCTGTTTACCACCATAACAGAAAATTCAAGTCAGCTCAGGGACTCTTTCTATGCCAGAAGCCAGACCCAGACAGGGTCTCTTACTAGGGTTCTGTTCTCCAACAACCCAGCCTTCCAGAATCCACCAGGCTTTTCCAATCCACTTACCTTCCTTCATCTCAGATCCATCTCTCTAGTGTTCTATCAGACTCGGCCCGATGTTCCAGCCATTCCCAATTTCTCTTTACTATTTTCCACCAAATGCAGTTTATTGTTGGTAATAAAATGAAAATGAGTATCAGACATGTGGGAGCCTTCTTGTGCTGAGCTAGGACAGCATGATTTTTTGCACCTGGGGAAAATAGCAGGAAACATACTCTCAAAACATCACTTGGGGAGGCTGCCTGTGCCCTGGAGAAGAAGAGTGGAGAGAGAAGTGAAGCATCTGACAGCTTCTCATTTTAATTTCTTATTCTTACTAGGTGATCAGTTATGTTATAACTAAACTGCTAAAAGAATAGAACGACTGTCAACAATCAATTTCAG
The DNA here is from genome assembly GCA_028658325.1 of Potorous gilbertii. Taxonomy (NCBI): domain Eukaryota; kingdom Metazoa; phylum Chordata; class Mammalia; order Diprotodontia; family Potoroidae; genus Potorous; species Potorous gilbertii. The sequence goes on from CM053773.1 coordinate 230,490,444, forward strand.
CATCCTGGGACAAAGTTGCAGTAGGTCAATTAATCAATAAACATTAAGTGCCAGGCACTGTGCTAAGTCCTAGGGATACAAAAAGAAGCAAAAGATAGTCCCTGACTTCAAAGAGCTTACAATCTAATAGTGGAGGGGACACTGCACAAGCAAATATATCCAAAGTAAACTCTGTGCAGGACATAGAGAAAACAATTAACAGAGGTAAGGCACTGGAATTAAGATGGGTTGGGGAAGGTCATCCAGCCCTGGTTTTGGCTGTTTTGTGACCTTCCAAAATAGGGGTAAAATTTGTGTTTTGATTATAGACCCATCCAACCAACAAATCCTTCTGAACTACCACCATGTGTTCTGTGATAGCTAGGTATGACCTGGAACCTACTCTTGCAGAACTTAGTCTAAGTGGAATGAGAACAGGGACATGCTGGTTTAACAACTAGGTCTCAAAAATAATAACCAGCATTAGTAGCATTTTCTCCATCACTTAAGACTAAACAGTCAAGAAAACCAACCAAGCCTTGATGTGTACATTTGTCAATTCCTGACACACGAAAAATTTAAAATTGACTCTTGTAGACCGGTAAGAGCTGGCTCCAGCACACCACTGAATAAAAAGGCATGTATAATAATTACGAAAAGAAAGAGTGAGAAAGATGCAAGGAACTGGTCCAGCCAAAGTGCTCTGAGAAACTGGGGGGAGAAACTGAAGAAAGGGAAGGGTAGACATCCATAGAGGAGGGGGAGCCTGACCTGAGCCCTTTAAGTCATGAGGGATGTGAGGAGCAGTCTGGCTTCTGACCTCATTACTCAACACAACTTGCTCTCTCCAAAGTCACCAGTGATCTAATTGCCAAATCCGACGGCCTTTTCTCAATCCCTATAGGGTGAAGAGCTCTGACTAGGTTCAGAGGACCTGCGTTCAAATCTCACTTCTGATACTCCCTGTGGGAGCTGAGCCAAGTCCAGTCTGCCCCTCTTCCCACATCTGCAAAATGAGATGAACTAGACAGCCTCTACGATCTCCTCCTGTTCTAAATCTGTGACTAGAAGGACAAAAGCAGCAGAGTCTGACCTGGGTATTGGGAACAGCCTAAAGGACCACAGATCCAAAGCTAGAGGTTATCTAGTCTAACTCTTTCATTTTACAGATGGGGAAACTGAAGCTGAGGCAGTATAATGGTAGAAAAGAGCCAGCATTTGAACTCATGTCTTTATAGAAGAGGGGTGTTCTGAGTTGGACTTTGGAAGACCTTAGTAGCAGAGTGCAGAGTGTAAACCTATGACCAATAGGCAATGGGAGCCATTGAAGGCTTTTGAGTGGAGGAATAACGTGAATCAGAGTAGTACATGAGGAAGATTACTTAGTTTTATGAAGGATGGGTATTTACTGTTAATTTCAGCGCCCTAGTCAACCCTGTTTAGACATCACCTCTCTTGAACAAAGTTGGAAATGTAGAAAAATACTCAGTGCGTGAGGAGGACAAGGGACAGCCATCTCTCTGTCCCCTGCATCCCGCTCCATGGAGGAGCAGATCTCATCCCTCTGGGAGAGTCAGTCCATTATCTGCCAACTCCAGGGGATTAGGGGCTGGGACCCAAAAAGCATCAGTCCATGATAGAGGGGGAAAGAGAGAGGGAAGAGACAAGGGTAAGCTCCTGGAGGAACTGGTATCTATAGCCCTGACATTTCTCTCTGAATCCCTGCCCTGTGAGCACAGTGGTTTGGGGTCTGCTCCCTGTATCTCTGCAGCCTGGCTTCTGACCTCATCATTCAATACAACTTGTTCTCTCCAAAGTCAACAGTGATCTAATTGCCAAATCCAACAGCCTTTTTTCAGTCCCTACACTTCTTGATCTCTCTGCAGCCCCATGACACAGTCCTTTGCCCTCTTCTTTTGGATCCACTCTCCTCTCTAGGTTTCTAGGACAATATTCTCTCCTGGTTCTCCTCCTACCTCTCTAACCACTCCCTCTCAGTCTCCTCTGCTGGATCTTCATCCTGGTTACACCTGCTAATCACAAGGCACTGAACTGGTTGGTCAGCCCCCTTTATTCTGGTGATCCCATTGACTCCCATAGATTTAACTTTCATCTCTATGCTTATGATTCTCAGGCTCTAACCTCTCTGTTGACCTCCAGTCACATCTCCAGCTGCCTATTTAGTCATCTCCAACTGGCTAAGATGTCTTATTGATGTCTTAAAATCAACATGTCTAAAACCCAACTTGGTATCTTTTCCCTGCAAAGCTCCCTATCCTGAATTCCCTTCTGAATTTCCCTATTACTACTGAGGGCACCCCATCCCCCCGGACACTCAGGCTGGAAACCTAGGGGTCATCCTCCACTCCTCACTCTCCTGCATCCCCATATCCAATTTGTTGCCAAGTCCGGTCCACTGGTCCTTTGTAGCATTTCCTGAGTAGCCTTCTGCGAAGGGGATGTAGAGGTTATGGGGGGCAGATTAGCCTGCCTCAAGTCTTCCCCATTTCATGCTTTACTCCGCTACTGAACTGATTTTCCTAAAGCACAGGTCTGGCAGCTAGGTGGTACCATAATGCATAGAATGCCAGAAAGGCTTATCTTACTGAGTTCAAATATGGCACTGTGTGACCCTGGGCAAGTCACTTCACCCTGTTTGCTTCAGTTTCCTCATTTGTAAAATGAGCTGAAGAAGGAAATGGCAAACCTCTCCAGGATCTCCAGGATCCCAAATGGGGTCATAAAGAATCCAAACCTGAAATGACCCAGCATGTCACTGCTCTATTTTAATAAATTGCAGTGACTCCTTATTGCCTCCAGGGTCATATATAAAATCCTCTATTAGACTTTTCAGTCTCTTTCTTACTCCTTTCCACCTTTTCAGTTTCCTTGGACTTTACTCCCCTCCATGAACACTGCGGTCTAGTGACTTTGGCCTCCTGGCTGATCCTCCGTCTCTACACTGGACACTGTCACCAGCTGTCCCTGAGGCCTGGAATGCTTGGGTCACCTCAGCCTCTTGGCTTCCCTGGGTTCTTTCAAGTCCCCTCTAAAAGGCCATCTTCTGCAAGAAGCCTTTCCCATGTCCCTTAATTCTCGTGCCTGCCCTCTGTTGATTATTTCCAATTTATCCCATCTACAGCTTGTTTCTGCGTAGCTGTTTACCCGGCCTCTCTCCCACTAGATTATCTGCTCCCTAGGGATATTGGAGATTGTTTTTTTCCTTTCTTTTTATCCCTAGCACCTAGCAGAGTCCCCAGCTCACAGTAAGCACTTAATGAATGCTTGCTGACTTTACTTGACTATGACCTGACTGTATAGCCTTGGGAAAGTTGTTTTACCTCTAAGATTCAGCACTTCATCTGTAAAATGAGGCATCTGGAGCCTTCTGGTTGGGAAGTCATTTTTCAGTCACATCTGACTCTCATGACTCCATTTGGGGATTTCTTGGCAGAGATACTGGAGTGGTTTGCCACAAACTGAGGCATACAAGGTCTTGCCCAGGGTCACACAGCTAGTGTCTGAGGCCAGATTTGAACTTAGGATGAGGAGTCTTCTTGACTCCAGGCCCAGCGCTCTATGTGCTATGGCACCACTTACCTGCTCCAATTGCACCAATCTGGAGACTATAGGACCTTTAATTCTATGGTTCATCCACTTCTACTCTATGACTCTTGTCCTTTCCCTATCATTATGAGATATAGTCCAACCCCATAATTGTAGAGGGGGGAAAATTGAGACTCAAGAGATGAAGTCCTTGCCCAAGGTCACACAGGGAGTGAACATAGAACTTGGGCTATCAACCCAGCTCCTCTGACTCCATAGTCAGCACTGTCCCCTTCACTATGGAGCCCCCAGAGGAGCAGTGCAGACCACTGCAGGGACTCACTCTCCTGGGTAACTGACCCCCCGGGGCTTGCTCTCCCCGAAGCAGTGCCCATGTCCTTGAATCTTCTCTCCTCCTCTTCATAACTTCCCTTAGTCAAGAGAAAGATAGAGACAGAGACAGAGAGAAACAAAACAAAGAAAGAGACAGGGTCAGAGAGGAAGAGAGAGAGAAGAGGGAAGAGGAAGAGGGAAAGGAGTGAAAGCAGGACAAGGAGAGAGAGGGAAACAGAGAAAGAGAGGGAGGGGGAGAGGGAGAGGGAGAGGGGGAGAGAGAGGGAGAGAGAGAGAGAGAGGGAGGGAGGGAGAGAGAGCATTAAGGGCCTATTGTTATGTACAAGTACAGCACTAAGTGCTGGGAATAGAAATACAAGCACAAGCACACACACACACACACACACACACACACACACACACACACACACACACACACACACACACAGCTAGGTTCTAATCTCCAAACATTCACATTCCAATGAGGGAAGCACATATGACGGAGGTAGAGAGGTACCAGGGAGTGGAGCCAAGGTGACATGAGCATGGCCTGAACCTCTCCTGAAATGGTGGCTCAGGCCAGGGACTCGCCAATGAGGAAAGGGGGCCTCAAAGTGGAGGCGTTTCCAGGTGGCTAAGAGGAACTGAGGTTAGCAGATGGAGGGGTTACGCCTCCCAAACAACTCAATTGTCACTTAACGGGGGTCTTCAGTGAGTTATACTGAAGGAGCCTGGATGTTCAGGCACCAGGGCAATGGGGAGGGCTCAGATCTCTGGTCTTTCACACTGCCCTACCCAGGCATCAGCCTCCTCCTTTTAATCAAAAGCCCAGCTGCTCACTCCGCTGAGTAATTTTCTTCTTATCTAGAGCTAGCTTTCTCATCCATGGCCACTATATTGAATGTTCAGTCCTGGGCTGACCTCTTGCGGTGCAAGTCGACATTACACTCACACTACACATTAATGGTCATGTATTTAGGACCATGGATCATAGGCCTTAGAGGTCATCTAATCCATACACCTCTTTGTATGGACAGGAAAACCAAGGACCGGGAAGGTTAAGTGACCAAAGATCATTGGAATATTGAGCTGGAAGAGATCTTAAGGATCATCTGTTCCAACACCTTTGTTTTGCAAATGGAGAAACTGAGGCCCAGAGAGGAGAAGGATTTTTCTCAAGGTCATTCAGATAGAAAGTCAAGATTTAAGCAGAAGTCTTTTGACTAAATTCAGCACTCTTTCAACAGTAGCAAGGTCTCTCAAGCTCCTTTCTCTTCCTCTTCTCCGCTATATAGGATACAGGCTATAACATTTGCCCTTTGACACTGTCCTACCTTGGGGACAATCACCCAGCAGGGTTGAGCAAGAAAATACAGGTGAATAAAAGAGGGACAAAAGATGGCTTAGTTCTGGAGACATAGGTTGGGTGGCTACCATCTTTAGTAGGAAAAGAAGCCTTGGAGAACTAAGCAAAGCTGGACATGGCATCTTTACTACCCAGCTCTATGTCCTTTCATAAAGAGAACATGGTTATACTGTCTTCTCAATCCTTGAAGTCTGACTTCTGTCCCCACCACACGACTGAAATGATCCTCTTTGTGCTTACAAAGAACTTCTTTAACTGCTAACTGCCTTTTCTCAGCCCTCATCCTTTCAGGCTTCTTTTAAGCGTCAGACCCTATGGATTGCCTCTTCCTTCTCTTAGATGGTCTCTCCTCCCTTGGCTTCCACAGCACTACTGTTCTTTGGTTGTCTTACTACCTGTTTGATCATCCTTTCTCAACCTCTTTGCTGGGTCATCATCTTTCTTCTTACCCCTAATTGTGGGTGTCCTTTTCCTCTGTCATCTTCTTTGACTTTACCCTCTTTCTTGATGACATCATCCCCTGTGGGTTCAATTAACACCCCTATGTAGATAACTGCTAAATCTGTATATTCAGCCCTAATCTCTCTCCTGAATCCCATTCTGTATTGGAGACAGCCTGCTGGATAGCTCCATTTGGATATCCCTTAGGCATCTCAAATTGGATACGTCCAAAATACATTCACCATATCTCTCCATCCAAACCCCTGACCCATCTCTCCTCCCATATTCCCCTTTTGGGTGAATAACATTAACACCCAAGTCATACTGCCACTCTCCTTTTGCCTGAAATGAAACACAGCTGGATTCTCCCTCACATGAGTGACTGTAGGTGATATCTAAAAGCTTTAGGTGAGATTCACAAAATCAAAAAATTTCAGAGACTCTAGTGACTGATCAAATTACACCTGAAAAGAAATTCCCACTATATCATCCTTGACACGTTATCACCTAGTGTCCGCTTCAAGATTTCCAATAAATGGAAACTCTCTACCTCTGGGAACTGCCATTCCAGTTTGGGTTACTTCTAGAAATATGTTTTTTTCCAAGTGTAGCACTTCCTCTGGGCTGTTTTCCAAACCTATACTTATTCTCACAGGTTGAGTTTCCAGGGAAATGATGACTCCCACACATTCTAGGATATACTGTGGATCTGAGTCCTACTACTATAGTTCATGAACCTCCACCAGGAATTAATTCTTCCAATTAATAATTAATCAGCATTCAACTGGCTATGCTTGGTCTCCTTTACCTTTCACTTTTCCTCTCTTCTCAGATATTTGGAAAACCTCACCAGACAGTCATTTTGCTTTCTTGTCCTTTTTCTTTGGAATGCTTTTTGTTGCTTCCTCCTATACAATATTGCAAACCTCTGTCCATAAAACTTCGGGACTCTATCTATCAGATCTAATCCCTTAAATTTATTCATTACTTCCATTTCATATTCAGAGATAAGAAAGTTTTCCTAAATAGGCAATGCAAATAAATAGAAGAAAACACTAGAATGGGAAAGATAAAAGATGTCTTCAAGAAAATTATAGACATCAAGGAAAAATTTCATGCACAAATGAGCATGATAAAAGAAAAAAAATGGTAGAAATTTAACAGAAGCAAAAAAAGTTGGCAAGAATACACAAAAGAATTATATAAGAAAGATCTGAACATCACCAATAACCACAATGTTGTGATCACTGATCTAGAGCCAGATACCTTGGAGAATGAAGTCAAGTGAACCAGGACTGTTAACAATAAGGCTGGTGGAAGTGACAGAATTTCTGCTGAGATATTTAAAACCCTAAAAGATGGTCTGTTAAAGTGGTGCCAACAATATGCTAGCAAATTTGGAGAACACAACATTGACAACTGAATTGGAAACATCTCAGTCCTATCAAAGGGCAATGCCACGGAATGTTCCAATTATCAAACGATTGCCCTCATTTCACACATCAGCAAGGTTATACTTAAGATCTACAATATAGGCTTCAGCAATATGTGAATCAGGAATTATCAGGAGAGCAGGCTCATTTCCAAAGAGGTAGAGGACCTAGAGACCAAATTGTCAATATTCACTGGATTATGAAGAAAGCAAGAGAGTTCCAGAAAAATATCAACTTCTGCTTCATTGACTACACTAGAGTCTTTGGACTGTGTGGATCAAACAAAATGTGGCCAGTCCTAAATAAGATAGGAGTACCGGATCATCTTACTTGCCTCCTAAGCAACCTTATATGCAGGCCAAAGAGGAACAGTTAGTATCAAACATGGAACAACTGATTGGTTTAAGACTGGAAAAGGAGTATGACAAGATTGTATATTGTTACCTTATTTATTTAACTTCTACACAGAGTATATCATGCGAAATGCCAGACTGGATGAATCAGAAACAGGAATTAAGTTTGCCAGGAGAAATATCAACAATCTCGGATATACGGACAATACCACTCAATGGCAGAAAATAAAGTGGAATTAAGAAGCCTCTTGATGA
>CM053773.1:230498649-230527984 GCA_028658325.1 Potorous gilbertii
ACAAATGGGGAGAAAATTTTGGAACCCAAAATCTTGTGAAAATGAGTGTAAAAAGTTAAATAAATAAATTTATTTTAAAAAAAGGAAAATTAACATTAAAAAATTAAGACCTTAGCAACTGGTCCCATCACTTCCTGCAAAGAGAGGGAGAAGAAAGGGAAGCAGTGTCAGGTTTTATCCTCTTGTGCTCAAGGATCACTGCATACTGCAACTATAACTTTGAAATCAAAAGATGTTTACTCCTTAGAAAGAAATCTATGAAAAAGAAAAAAAGGAAGGAAAGCTATGGCAAATCTGCACTGCATACTAAAAGGCAGAGAGATCACCTTGCCAGCAAAGTCTGTATAGTCAAAAGCTATGATTTTTCCAGTAGTCATATATGGCTGTGAGAGCTGGACTATAAGGAAAACTGAGCACTACAGAATCAATACTTTTGAACTGTGGTGCTGGAGAAGACTTTTGAGAGTCCCTTGGACAGCAAGGAAATCAAATCAATCAATACCTGAGGAAATTAATTCACTCTGCTCACTGGAAGGTCAAATATTAAAACTAAGACTTAAATACTTTGGCCCCATAATGAGAATACAAGACTCATTGGAGAAGACCCTCATGTTGGGAAAGATTGAAGACAAAAGGAAAAGGGGATGGCAGAGGATGAGATGAATACAAAGTATTTATGAGCTTGTACAGACTTCAGAAGATAGTGGAGGGCTACTTCTAGGGCTGTACCCCAAAGAGATTGTAAAAATGGGAAATGGACCCACATTTACAAAAATATTTATAGCAGCTCTTTTTGTGGTGGCCAAGAACTGGAAATTAAGGGAATGCCTATCAATTGGGGAATGACTGAATAAACTGTGGTATATGAATGTAATGAAATGCTATTGTACTATAAGAAATAATGAATAGGCAGACTTCAGAAAATCCTGGAAAGACTGATATGAACTGATGCAGAGTGAAGTGAGCAGAACCGGAAGAAATTTGTTTACAGAAACAGCTACAGTGTTCGATGACTGATTTTGATAGACTTGGCCCTTCCCAGAAATGCAAGGACCTAGAACAATTCCAAAGGACTCATGATTGGAAATGCCATCCACATCCAGATAAAGAATTATGGATTTGGAATGCAGAGTGAAGCAGATCATTTTCTTTTTTTGCTTTATTTTGTTTTGTTTTATTTTTTTTCTTTCTCATGGTTTTTTCCCTTCGTTATAATTCTTCTCTGCAACATGACTAATGTGAAAATGTGTTTACTAGGAATATATATGTAGAGCCCATATCAGATTGCATGTTATCTTGGGAACAGAGGGGAGGGAGGAGGAGAAAATTTCAAACTTATGGAGGGGAGAGGAGAAGGGAGGGGAGACAGAAGAGGAGAAAAGAAGAGGGAAGAGAAGGAAAGGGAAAGGAAAGGAGGGGAGGAGAAGAAAGGAGGGGAAAGGAGATGGAAGGGGAAAGAGGGAGAAGAGAGAGGCAAAGAGGGGAAGGGAGAGGCTCTTGGACAGAGGCTTAGGGGACACTCATTCTTAGAAGGTGGGATGAGGATACAGCAAAGGAAAATCGTAGCAAGTTAAGGACAGAGAACAAGAGAAACAAAGACAAAAGATATTATGAAAACACAGGAAAAAGAAAATATCCAGTGGGAGAGAGTCAGCATTATCTACGGCTTTGCAGTGATGAAGAATGATGAAGACTGAGGAAAGACCATCGGATTTAGCAAGAAGTCATTGCTAAACTTGAGAAGAGATATTTCAGTTGAATGATGAGGCCAGATGTCATATTGAAATAGGTGAAAAAATAGAAAGAGAAATTCCATTTAAAATAACCATAAACAACATACAATACTTAAGAGTTTACCTATATGAACTATATGAACACTTTTCACATTAAGTCAGATTCTAAACAATTAGGAAAACATTAATTGCTCATGGATAGGCTGAGCCAATATAATAAAAATGACAATTTTACCTAAATTAATCTACTTATTCCATATCATGCCAAACTACCAAAACTTCTTTTATAGAGCTAGAAAAAATATTCTTAAAAATTCACCTGGAAGAAGATATTCATTAAGAATATCAAGGAAATCAAGGTTTTAAAAATGTGAAGGAAGGTAGCCTAATGATATCAGATCTCAGATTGTATTATAAAGTGGTAATCATTAAAAATAACCTGGTACTGGCTAAGAAATAGAGTGTGGATCAGTGGAATTTTTTAGTTACACAATACTTTTTAGTAAATGACCATAATAATTTAGTGTTTGAAAAACCCAAAGAGCCAAGCTGTGGGGGCAAAACCACACTATTTGACAAAAACTTCTGGGAAGCAATATGGTAGAAACTAAATATAGACCAATATCTCATATCATATACCAAAACATAGTCAAAATGGGTATGTGATTTAGACCTGGGTATATTTTTAGGCAGCAGGGAAAGAGCCAGCCAAGGGGAGAGATGGAAATTTTGAGAGAGATGGGATGATTGTTGGGGCAGTCTGCTGGAGAAGATCATGAATACAGGAAATAGAGTTTGCATTTTCATGTGCAATCATCTTTTTTATTTCACTGTGTTGTGGAAATACTCATTTTTTATAAATTAAAAATAAAACAAAATTTAAAAAGAAGAGGAGGAGGAAGAAGAAGAAAGAAAGAAAAAAAGAAGGAGGAGGAGGAGAAGAGGAAGAAGTAGTAGTAGTTATAGTAGCAGTAGTAGTAGTAGTAGTAGTTGCTGTTGTTGTAGTACTAACCTTAGTGGGGATAAAAGCTACCATTTCATTGGAGACTAGATCACACCTCCTCAGATGACATAATGACAAAATGTAGCCCTAGATGACAAGGTAGTATGTGGGAGCAAGGTCTTGGCATCCTGTGATGTCTTCAGGAAGTATGACCAGCCACTTTTCCATATAATTGAATCAGAATAAACAGTACAGATTGGCTTAGCTGAAAATTTGTCATACCCCATAGGGACTTTAAATAGCCAAGCTTTGAAGGCAAGTGTGGTAGATACTCTCAAGGGATTCTGAGGCACAGAATAGAGAAGATGGGGATGACTAATGACCTGTTCTTGGTTAAGTACCATGTACTGAGACAGAAGAGGGGAAGGGGCCACATGGGAGGCTAGAAAAAAGTTTGGAATACCTGTTATGGAAAATGCAATGAGAAACAATCTTTAAAAAAATAAGAGTTGCTGTGTAGAGATAAGGGGTCAGGTGCAATCGAAAAACAATTTATAATGATGACTTCCTCTAGGCCTTTAAGTAATAAAAAAATCAGCATTTCCGAAAAAGTGGATGGCCAGGATTCTCCTCAGCTGATGTTGGACAATGCAGAGGAAGTAATAGGAAAAGGAGGAGTTTCAAAGTTGGGGGTAATATATAGTTGAACGGGCTAATGACAGGGTCAGCTTTGGTAAAGGACTAAAGGGAGGGGATGGCTTAGAAAAATATTGAGAAACACAGTGACTAGAAGTCACCATGAGATTAAAGACTAGCTTTCAGAGGAGTAACAGAGCCCAATGAAGGCAGCAGCCTGTGATATACCTCCAAGCACTGATGGGTCCCTGGCCTCTGGGCTTCTTCCTACTGAAGAGATAACTAGCTGGGCTGTCAGGAAAAAGAGGCAGAAAATCAAAGTGACCCACCCCCTGCCCCCGCCCCGTGGAAAACAAAAATGTAGCTCTTGCAATTTCAGTTCTCTAGACACCTTTCTCGGTGAGCCTGGGTCTGTGTTCTCATGTGTTTGTTACATATGGCCCCAAAGAGTCACTTGTGTATCAGGCTGAGGTCTTGAGATACAGCAGATTCCAAAGGGTGTGGCAATGAGGATTCTATGCCACACTGTCAAAAATGCCCAAATCCCTCACCTCACCCCTTTGATATTCCTTTGTAGGTGCCTGGGTCAAGGGGCTTAGAACTCATAAGTCATGGAACCCTGATGCTTGTTACCCCACTCAAGAAGTAATCTGTTTTTCCCACTAGGGTTGGCAGCCTTCTGAGATAATTTCCTGTATCTGCCTATATATCTGCTCATGAAACCCAGGCATTAGAGTGTGATCAGTAGATACACACACACACACACACACACACACACACACACACACACACACACATACACACATTAATACAAAAGGATGTTGTAATGGTGCATCTTTTAAAATTATCTAGAGCTTATAGTCAGCTCAAAGATACATCCCCACCCCTATAATATGACTGAAATCTTACCTCTGGAACATGGCAAATATAGAAAGGTGGGCCAAGCATTAGAATCAATATCTCCAACTCTCCACAACCCAAATCAACAAGAAGGGGTTCAACATATTTCAAGATGCACTTAACTCAATTTACAACATTTTAGCGTTTGGCAAAATGTGAGCCGGATACAATTAAGCTTACAGTACAGTGCTCCGAATGTCTTAGCAGCTAATAACCAAGCCAAATGTGCCTTTAATAAGGAAAGGCTTCCATTCAGTGTGCTGATGTGAAACCTATCTGTGTCTTTGGAGTTCTTGGAACATCAATCCTACTGTTGGAGAAAACACTTGAATTGGAATTGGCTCACTATATCAATGAGTCACTACCAGGCACGTACCTCTAGACATTGGTCTGCTGAGGGTGTTGGGGAGGGGAGAAGTGTCAAGATAATCTCTTCATGGGCTATACTGGGGCTCCATGCAGGCATCCAATAAATCCTTCCTTTCCTAGTTGGGGTAAAGAAATGGAAACACCCACTTCCATTCTTGTCAGTGAATATTCCTCAATTCAGTTCAGTAAGTAATTTAGTGTAGTGGACAAAGGAGCAACCTCAAAGTTAAAAAGACCAGGTTTCAAGTCCCAACTCTGACATATAGCAGCACTATTCCAGGAAACCCTTTAAGACACTGAGTCACAAAACTGTTGCTGATAAGCTTTGAGTGAGTTTCCTGTCTAAAAGTTCCTTTTATCATTGAAATCACAAGTCTGAGAAAACAACAACAAAATATTTAGTACATTCCTTTATATGCCAAGCACAATACTGAGCAGCAGGGATACAGATACCAAAAGGAAACCTTTTCTGCCCTCAAGGAACATATATTTCATTACTATGAGAGATGCACTGTGGACACAGATAAACAAAAAAGTTTTTACAAAGTGATTTCAAGAGAAAACTAGAGGCCACACACTAAAAGGGTCAGTGGTGTCTGAGGAATGCTTTCAAAGGAACTCAAGAGTCTAGGAAATGAAGGAAAGAGGACAGCTAGGTGGCACAGTGGATAGAGTACCAACTCTGGAGGCAGGAGGACCTGAGTTCAAATGTGACCTCAGACACTAACTATGTGACCCTGAGCAAGCTACTTAACTCCGATTGCCTCCACAAAAATAAATAAGGCAGGAAGGAGAGAAGGAACCTCCAAAACTCACCCTAACCTGAGTGAAGAGGGCACTCAGGGTTGAGCTAAGATTAGTCATTAACCCCTCAAAAGCCAATGGTTCTCAGGTAGAATGAGAGTTGAGATCTTAATTCTTAGTCCTGGTCCCACCACTGTGTCATCTTGGGACTACTTTCCTAATCTTATCCTGCCTTCTCCTGCCTCCTTTAACCTCTCAGCCCAAGGTTCATGCTTGAACCTGCTAATTGAAATCTCTTTCTTCCTTTGTATCCCTAGCTGTCATACTCTACCTCATTTCTTAACTGGGTGTTGCCTCAGTCAAGCTGATACCTGTTAAAGACCTTAGCTTAAAAAAGTCAAGGTCTTCCACTGCATCCTGATCTATATCTGGCCACTGAACCCAAATAGTTCTGTAGGAGAAAGTGAGGTTGGTGACTCTCCACAGCCCTGTCTCACTTAAATCCAATTCACTTGCATGTCATGGTATCATCTCCCTGATGTCATGGTCCTCTTCAAGGGTGAAGGACAGACAACAACAACCCCCAGCTGCTACCTCTTCCTTGAACCCTTCCTTAGATTTCCCTGACTGAAAGGGAGCTGACCCTTTTCTGGCTTTCCTGGAACACTTTGGTTTTCTCCTTTATCCTTGTTGCATTCTAGCTTATACCTTGATTATTGGTGGACAGATATTTTCCCCAAAGAGATGGCTTGGCAAAGTGGATGGAGAGCTGGTTTCAGAGTCAGGAAGTACCAGGTTCAAGTCCCATTTCTGACACATATTGATGGTGAATCTCTGGGCAAGCCACTGAACCTCTCTGTGCCACTAAACAACTCTTAATACTTTGCATGTCAGTCCAGGGGTAATCTGGTAGAGGGATTTTCCTCACCTGGGAGTTCCCTACACAAATAAAATCACAAGTCCAGGTCAAACAGTAGGACCAGTGCTGGATTGAGAGTCAGGGAATCTGGGTTCAAATGTCAGCTCTGCCAATTACTGTCATATGAACAGCAGCTGAAGGAACTATGACCTTGGACAAGTCATTTAAGTGCTCTCAGGCTTAGTTTTCTCAACTGTAAAATGAAGAGGTTGGACTATATGACCATGAAGATCCTTTCTGTTTCTAAATCTATGTTCCTATCTTAGTCAAGTTCCTTGAGGAGAGAAATTGTTATTTTTTATCTGTAGTGCTTAATACTTAGCAGGCATTTAAACATTTGTTGAATTAAATTTCCTCTCAAGTTCTCACAGGACTTAGGTGTCATGTAGTCAACCCCCCCTCATATTACAGAGGAGGCAACTAAGGCCCAGAAAGGTCAAGTGACTTGTCCAAGGTCACACAATAGTAGTAAAAAGTAAGAGAGACAGAATTCAAACTCCAATTCAATTGTCCTTCCTCTATACAACATTCATCCCATTTATAAAATGAAAAATTTGGACCAGATGAGCCCTGGGTTTCTCCTGTTCTATCAACCATACACATTTATTAAGCACCTACTGTGTGTCAGACACTTCATGTAGATGCTGGGGACATAAAGACATAAATGAAAGAAGTCACTGCCCTCAAGGTGCTTGTATTACATAGGGAGGACAATATATACACATATAAATATATATAAAAGAAACTCCAGGTAATTTAGATACATATAAATATATACAAAAGGCATTCAAGGAATTAGTAGCTGGAAGAAATCAGGAAATGATACACTTAGTAAGTAGAATTTGAACTGAGATTTGAAGGAAATTAGAGATTGTAAGAGGCAGAGGTGAGGGAGGAACCCACTCCGACATAGGGAGTGGTCTGTGCAGAGGCATGAAGGTGGGGGATAGGACAAGTTTGGGGAACAGCGAGGAGACTAGTTTATCCAGAATGTGCATGAAGGAGGGACAGTAGGAAATCAATCCATCAAGATAATGAGGGGTTTTAAATACCAGGCAGAAGAGTCTGTATTTTACTATGGAAATAATAGGGAGCCATTGCAATTTATTGAGGGGGATAGGAGTGCTTGGGAATCTAGGTGGTGCAGCACACGGACATTGATCCTGGAGTCAGGAAAACTCATCTTCCTAAATTCAAATCTAGCCTCAGACACTTCTTAGCTGTGTGACCCTGGGCAAGTCACTTAACCCTGTTTACCTCAGTTTCCTCATCTGTAAAATGAGATGGAGAAAAAAATGTCAAACCATGACAGCCCAAATGGGGTCACAAAGAGTCAGACAATTGGAAACAACTAAATTAAAATTGGTCCCTAAATCAAATTACTAAGAGTCAGACATGATTGAAAGTGACTAAACAGAAGGAGCACTTAATAAAATACCTGGAACATAGTAAGTGCTTAATAAGTATTTATTGAATTGAGGTGCTATGGTCAGAGTGCTTTAGGAATAGCACTATGGCAGGACCGACTGGGGAGGGAAGAAATTTGAGGCAAGGAGGCTATTACAATAATCCAGGTAAGAAATAAAAAGAGCCTGTACTGAGTGAGGGGACAGAAGGGAGTAGATGCAAGAAATGTTCAGGGGCTTTTTGATCCCATTGTTTGAAAAATGAGATCCCAGCCTATAGGCAGCACCACGGACAGCTCTTCCAGGAAGAACATTGTAGTACTGTCTGTGACACTGCTGTGAATTCATTCATGTGCACCAGAAGTCTCAACCTCCCAGGCTTCATGGGAACCTTTGGTCCAATCACATTCTGCACCTTCTACTCTATTCTGAATGATTATCTGACACCATCCCTTGAATACAAAGACATTATTATTGAGTCACCACCAGGACTAGGTCATCTGCTCTGAATAACTTTTCCAATAATGGGTAATAATCATCTATTTTATGAACCTTGATTCTGGAAACAGAGGGACACTTGTTCAAATACCAGCTCTGCTACCTATTAATCTATGTGACCTTCAGCAAGTCAGTCACTTTCTCTGGGCCTCACCTTCCTCATCTCTAAATAAGAGCGAAATGAACTAGATGATCTCAGAGGTCCCATCTCTAAATGCTGCAATTCTATAGGGTTTTAATAGACTCAAATCTTGGTGTGATTAAGCAAAGAGAGATAACTCTATCTTGGGATGCGTTGAAGGATTCATATAGATCCTGGGAGGATATTGGTGGTCCTGCTGTTTTCTGTCTTGATCAGACAACACCTGGGGCATTCTGGGCAATTCTGGGCAACACGATTTAGGAAGGACACTGGAAAACTGGAGAACATCCAGAGGAGGTGGTCTAAGTCATATGAGAATCACTCAAAGGAAATGAGGCTTCCAACCTACTAAGGAAAAGCATCAGGTGGAACAAGAAAGATGCCTCTGAGCAATTAAAGGACTGCCATGTCGAAAGGAATTTGGACTTGTTATCTTTGGTTCTAGAAGGTTTAAAAAACAAAAAAGGTATAATAAGTGAAAGTTGCAAAAAAGGCAGAGTTAGGTTTGATTCAGGAAAAAGCTTTCTTCTCTTTATAATTATCCAATTAACCAAATTAACCAAAGATTGGATTGATTGAGATGTCACAGGCTCTCCCTTCATGGAAGGAAGAACAAGCATTTATTAAGTGACTGTTCTATGCCAGGCACTGTGCTCAGTGCTTTACAAACATTGTCACATTTGACCCTCACAACAGCTCATCAGGGTAAGTGCTATTATTATTTCTATTTTACAGTTGAAGAAACTGAGGCAAGATAGAGGTTAAGTGACTTGTTTAGGGTCACACAGCAACTAAAGTGACAGACTGGATTTGATCTCAAGTCTTCCTAATTCCAGGCCCAACTTTCTATCTACTGTTCTACCTAGCTCCCTGGATGTTCTGGATGACCATTTTCTACATTTGTTGGAAAAGGGATTCTTATCCAAGTATGGTTTGGATGAGATACCTAGGAGGTGGCTGCCAGGTCTTAGATTTGGGGATTCTGTAATCTACCCAGCTCCTCTGTGCAACCAAGAATTTATATTTATGACATGATCAGGGTGAGGGTCATTTTGCAAGTTAAATCTCATTGCTTCATTTTTCTCTTTGCATATCAAGTACAGTGTTTCGTCCATGGTCAGCACCCAGGAAATACTTGTTGACTGGTCGCTTGCTTGCTTAATTGAAGGGGGAAAGATGATAGACTTGAATTTTCTCTGGTGGTTTCAATAAAATGCAAACTTGTTCAGGGTAGGGATTGTTTTGTCATTTGTCATTTTTTTTATCTTTGTATCTTCAACCTAGAACAGTTGTTAACATGTAGTATCTGCTTAACAAATGCTTGTTGACTTAATGAATGAATTACCCTTAATAGAGATGGAAGCCGTGTTCTCAACCTAAATTTCACCAACATCTATCAAGTGAGATGACCAAATAATCAACCAGTATTTATTGAGCACCTACTCCCAAGCACCATGCTGTTGTTACTCTCAGTCCTTCATTTTCAAAGAGGACTAATGACATTGCAGGGTGATGTCTTGATTTGCATGAAAATTGAATTTAAGAGAGGTAGAGTTGCTCAAAGTCACCAATCCCACCATCTCTTCCAGAGTCATCAAAGTCCAGTGGCAGGATGAAAGTCAAGATGACCTTGGCATCTTTGATATCTGACAAAGTTCTAAGCACTCCATAGAGTATGTTCAATCACCTTTGTGGCCATTGTGCTCACCTACCCATTCTCATTCACCTACATCACCACAGGTTTGAGGCTTACTGTTATTCACTAATTTAGCCCATCCGCCAAGGTGGTCTGCTGGGATGTAGCTGCCATGCATGCTACAGTTGCTTGGAGCCACAGGTAAGAGTTGAGTGGAAGGTGGACACCAAAAGTGGATGAACAGCCCTGAAGAGAGTTTAGCAAGTTCTTACACCAGAGATGTTAGGCCTCTTGGAACACCCCATATACCCCATGCCAGGCACTAATGAACTCCCTAGAGAGGCTTGTCTTCCATTGAATCAACCACCAAAAAAAAAAAGAAAAGAAGTAGAACTGCTCAGGTCCAGACATCAAACTCCCTTCATATAGTTGACCAATCAACAAACATAAGCATCTACCATTTGTCAGGCCCTGTGTTAGGTGCTGTGAATACAAAGACTAACATTAAATTGCCCCTGCCCTCAAGAAGCTTACCATTCTCCCCACCACCATGACCACCACCCTCCCCATCCATCTTCCTAGTCCTTTATAGTCCAAATCTGGTCAAAAAAGTAATAAGAAAATTAAGACCAGACTGACACTCTATGCATTATATTTTGATATGCTTGGACTTGTTGGTGGGGGAACGGTAACTCTCCACCAAGAGCATATCTGTCAGTAGCAAAGAGGCAACTTCATATGGCCTTTAAAGACTCTCCTGTTTATTTAAGGAGACCTATTTGCCAGAGTGAGAGCTCACTTGGGAGCCTCAATAAGATTTGGCAGGCCCTGTCCAAAGCCCTGGCTCACCAAATTCCAGCCTTCTGTGGGGATGTGTAAGGATGGATGGAAGTTCACTGACTGGTTATTTCCCAGAAGCCCATTAAGGGAGTGGCATGAAAGACTCCCCATCCAAGCTGATTAAGTTTTCTTTTGGCTGCTCCATTGTTCCTCTTGTCATAGCATCTAATAACCATAGAATTGGGGAGATAGTAACAACTGACAAAGTACTTAAATAGCCTTTCCAGCCAGGCTGATGTATTAATAATAGCTGCCATTCCTATAGCTCTTAAAGGTTGAGAAAGCACTTTATATACATCATCTCATCAGATCCTCAAAACAAGCCTCAGAGGTATTATTAGACCCATTTTGCAGAAAAGAAAACAGAGCCCCATAAAAGTTAAACAAATTATCCATGGTCAAATAGCTAATTAAATTCAGCATCAAAATTTGAAACATACTGCTTCTCTGAAGAGCTAGAGCTAGAAAGGACCTTAAAAATTATTAAGATAATCCTTTCATTTTGCAGAATACTGAGATCCAAAGAGGAGACCGGATCCAAATTCACACAGGTAGGAAGCAGCAGATCCTCCATTGGAATCCAGGCCCCCTGGCTGCAAAGGACTTTAGGTCCTGGAGGAATTTGACAATGGATGTGAAGAGTACAGTGGGGAAAGATGTGAATTGGGCTAAGAAGATAACAGAGCTAGTGGAGGGATGTTCCAAGGTGGGGAGGTCCCAATGCCAGAGTGAGAAGGCAGCTTGGTCATGGTGGGTCCTGAGAGTCAGAAGCACAACTAGGAGGAGAAGGAAGTCCCTTCTTCCCAAGGATGCAATGAAATTCCATTGTTGAGTTACTTTGGGAGGGTGTCCATTTGGGGGATGGGTCTGTTCTTCTAACTTTACTCTGAAGACTTTACCACCCCACCAGTGGGGTCTCATCCCCCTACTCCTCTAATTTGCAACTCCTTTTTATGTTTGTTATTTCCCCCTATTAGAATGTAAGATCCTTGAGGACAGGGACTTTCTGCTTATATTTTGTTTGTTGGCATTGTTTTCAGGCAATCAAGGTTAAATGACTTGCCCAGGGCCACAAATAAGTGTTTGAGGCTGAATTTGAACTCAGGTCCTCCTTACTCCAGGATCTTTGCTTGTATTTGTATCTTTAGTGCTTACCACAGTACCTGACACACAATAAGTAATTAATAAATGGTTATTGCCTGCCTATTGCAAGAAACTGCCACTGATCTTTGCCATAGCTCTGCATGCAACCAGTGCCCAGGCAACCTCCCACAAAAGCCTTAGGGACCAAAAGTCTTATGAAAGAGCTTCTACTCCAATAGATTGAAGGGTAGAAGAATGTGAAACCTGCCTTTTCAAGGACTGTCAAGTGGAGGAAATGTTAGACTGGTTCTTTTTGGGCCCAGAGGATAGAATTAAGATGCGAGGTAGGCAATTGTAATGACACAAATTGAGGTTTGATGTCAGGAAAATCTTAATTGGAGCTGTCCCAAAGGTGTAATGTGCTGCCTTTAGAGATGATCAGTTCCCTTTCCTTGGAAGAATCCAGGCAAAGGCTAGATGAACACTTATAGGATATGTTATAGGGAAATTCCTCTTTGGATATGAGTTGGGTTAGAGGGTGACTGTGATTCTACTCTAAAGGATTTTTGTGATTCAGTCGTTCAGTTGTGTCTGACTCTTTGTTACCCTCATGGACCATAGTCTGCAGGCCCTTCTATCCCCGACTATCTCTTGAAGTTTGTACAAGTTCATGTTTACTGTTTCCATGACACTCTCTATCCATCTCATGCTCTGCTTTTCCTTTTTCCTTTTGTCTTCAGTAATTTCCCAACATCAGGGTCTTCTCCAATGAATCCCATCTTCTCATAATGTGACCAGAGCATTTAAGTTTCAGCTCCAATATTTGATCTTCTAGTGAATAGTTTGAATTAATCTCTTTAAGTATTGTTTGATTTGATCTTCTTGCTGTCCAAGGGACTCTCAAAAGTCTTCTCCAGCATTCAAAAGCATTAATTTTGCAGTACTCAGCATTCCTTATAGTCCAAATGCTACTGGAAAAACCATAGTTTGACTATATGGATCTTTGTCAGCAAAGTGATGCCTCTGATCTGTAGTATGCTGCCCACATTTGCCACAGATTTCCTTCCAAAATGATGATTTCATGATGACAGATGCAGCATTCAGTGATCTTTGAGCCCAAGATTATAAAATCTGACACTGTTTCCCTTTCTTCTTCCTCTATTTTCCAGGAAGTGATGGGACAAGTTGCCAAGGTCTTGGGTGCTTTGTTTTGTTTTGCTTTGTTTTGAGTGTGTGTGTATGTGTGTGTGTGTGTGTGTGTGTGTGTGTGTGTGTGTTTAATGAGGGCTTGTCTAGCTCAATCAAGAATGACTTCTTCATTGTCTGTGTATCCCCAACATGGATCTTGTAGAAAGTTACTTACTAAGTGTTGACTAAATGACCTTGGGGAGTCACATAAGACCCACTCAGTGTGGAAAGAATGCTGGTTCTGAGGACTTAAGATCTGGCTTTGAGATTCCTGGCTGTATATCTCACTAACTATTGGGCAACTCCTCCCCCCAACCTCAATTTGTAAAATGAAAGAGTAGACTTAGATATCCTCTAATATCTACTCCAGCTCTAAATCTATGTTCCCTTGAACCCCTGACTTAAACAAACACTAACATAGGATTAGTTATTACCTACCTTTTTCAGTAGTAAGAAAGTCAAAGTAATAGGAAAATGAGAAGATGAATCTGTCAGACTGAGATACATCTCCAAGTACACAAAGCATGGATCGGGAGATGACAAAAGGCAACCGTGACTAGATAATACATTTTGTATTAGACTCTTTCAGTTCCAATCTATAGAGAGCCTGATATAGTGCCTTAAACCCAGGAGCTAAAAGAGATGGAGGGGGAGAGACTTCAATTCCTCATCTCAGGACCTTTAAATCTATTTATCAAGACAAAGTTTGCACATGAAGGTAGCTAGGTGGTACAATGCAAAAAGTGCTGGATGTGGAGTCAGGAGGACCTGGATTCAGATCCTGGCTCAGACTTACTAGCTATGCTTGTTGTTCAGTCGTTTTCAGTGGTATCTGACCCTCCATGATCCCATTTGGGGTTTTCTTGGCAAAGATACTGGAATAGTTTGCTATTTCTTTCACCAATTCATTCTACAGATGAGAAAACTGAGGAAAACAGGGTTAAGTGACTTGTCCAGGTCCACTAGCTAGGGTCTCAGGCCAGATTTGAACTCACAAAGATGAGTTTTTCTGACTCCAGTTTCAGCATTCTATTCACTGCACCACCTTGCTGTGCAGCTCTGGGCAAATTATTTTACTTCTATCTACCTCAGTTACCTCATCTGCAAAATGGGAATTATAATAGAAACTACCTCCCAGGGTTGTTGTATGGACTTTTTTAAAGATAATATTTGTAAGAAACAGAAGAAGACCAGTAGAAACAGAGGGGTAGGCCAGTGGAATAGTTTAGGTACTGAAGACACAGTAGTCAATGAATATAGCAATCTACTGTTTGACAAACTCAAGGTTCCCAGTTTTTGGGATAAGACCTCACTGTTGGATAAAAATTGCTGGGAAAACTGGATAACAGTGTGGCAGAAACTAGGCATAGACCAATGCCTGACATCATACACAAGAATAAAGTCCAAATGGACACATGATCTAGGTATAAAGATTGATACTGTAAACAAATTAGGAGAGCAAGGAATTGTGTATTTGTCAGATTTATGGAAAATGGAGAAATTTATGACTCACCAAGAGATAGAGAACGTTATGAAGTGCCAAATGGATAATTTTGATTACATTAAATTGAAAAGTTTTTGCACAAACAAACCCAATGCAACCAAGATTAGGAGAGAAGCATAAAACTGGAAAAAAAATTTTGTAACTGTTATCTGTGATAAAGACCTCATTTCTAAAATATGTAAAGAACTGAGTCAAATGTACAAGAATACAAGTCATTCCCCAATTGATAAATGGTCAAAGGATATGAACAGGGGATTTTCAGAGGAAGAAATTAAAGCTATCTGTAGTCATATGAAAAAATGCTCTAAATTGATTACAGAGATGCAAATCAAAACAACTCTGAGGTACAACATCACACCTATCAGATTGGCTGACATGACAAAACAGGAAGATGATAAATGTTGGAGAAGATATGAGAGAGTTGGAACACTAATTCATTGTTGGTGGAGCTGTGAGATGATCCAGTCATTCTGGAGAGCGATTTGGAACTATGCCCAAAGAGCTACAAAAATGTACATACCCTTTGATCCAGCAATATCGCTTCTGGGACACTATCCCAAAGAAATCATAGAAATGGAAAGAGTCCCACATGTACCAAAATATTTTTAGCACCTCTTTTTGCGGTGGTCCAAAACTGGAAATCAAAGGGATGTCCATCAATTGGGGAATGGCTGAACAAGTTGTGGTGTCTGAATGTAATGGAATACTATTGTATGTATGAGAAACGATTAACAGGAAGACTTCAGAAAAGCCTAGAAAGACTTATATGAACTGATGCTGAGTGAAAGGAACAGAATTAGGAGAAGTTTGTACACAGCAACAACCACAGTATGTGAGGAATTTTTCTGGTAGACTTAGTACTTCATTGAAATGCATGAACTTAAAAAATTTCCAATGGACTCTTGAGGCAAATCACCTTTCAAATCCAGAGAAAGAACTATGGAATTGGATCACAGACAGAAACAGACCATTTTCTTTTGTATTATGTTATATTTTGCTTTGTTTTATGGTTTCTCCCATTCACTTTAATTCTTCTATATAACATGCATTTGATAGGAATGGACGTTTCAAAACTATATAAGATTTTACACTGTCTCAGGGAGGGAGTGGGGAGAGAGGGGGGAATAAGGGGAAGAGAGTGGAAAAAAATCTAAGATATGTGGAAGTGATTGTCAAACACTGAAAACAAATAAAATAATTCAATTTAAAAAAAGATGATATTTGTAAAGCATTTTACAAAACTTAAAGTATTATGTAAATATTAGTGATGATGATAAGATGATGATGATGAGAGGCATCCCTTTCATCTCTAGAGCTAGGATCTTCAGATGGAAAGGAAAAAATTCCCTCCAATTCCATATCTAGAGCTGGAAGGGACTTTAGAGACCATTGAATCCAACTGCTTCATTTTATAGTGGAGGAAACCAAGACACAGGGATTTAATAAGTTACCATTTTTTAAAAAGTGCTATGTTATCTCATTTAAATTAACTCTCACAGCAACTCTGAGAGTAAGTGCTACTATCATCCCTATTTCCCAAATGCAAAATGTACCAAGGTAGGGATCAAGTGACTTGACCCAAGCTCATGCATCTCCTAAGTGCCTGAGGTAGGTGAAGTCATGTCCTCCTGACCCCAAGTCTGGTCCCCTACCCACTATATGCTACCATGCTGCCTTACGTAAATCACAATGTAAGTTGGTGCTCTAGGGCATCTGGGACTTCATTACCATATCTCCATCCAGCAAGTTCTGGAAAGAATACTGAAGTTGGACTCTGACAACCATGAATGAATTCCCAATTCTACTGATCAGTTTCCCTATCTCCAAAAAGACCACGACCCTTCTCCCAAGCCTACTGAGGGTCAGGACTATTTCATTCTCCATATTTGTATGCCTCATACCAGATACATAGGCACTTAAGCAATGCTTATTGGATGATTGATAAGAGAAAAAGAAAGGAAGGGGGAAAACATCTATTAAGTGTGTGCTATATACCAGGCACTGTGCTAAGTACTTTTATGTATAGATATATATATATATATATATATATATATATATAGATAGATAGATAGATAGCTATATAGATATATATAGATATATAGATATAGATAGATAGATAGATATAGATAGATATAGATAGATAGATAGATAGATATAGATATAGATATAGATAGATATAGATATATATATATATAATTTCAGCCTCAAAAGAACCCTAAAAGATGGGAGATATTATTCCCATTCCCATTTTACAGTTGAGGAAGCTGAGGTGGACAGAGATGAAGTGACTTGCCCACATCACGCAGCTATTAAGTGTCTGAGGCTGAATTTGAATCCAGGCCTTCTTAACTCTAAGTCTAGCACTCAGTCCCTTTTACCTCTCTTTATGCGGTTAGAACACTTATGGCAATCCTTTGAGCTAGATAAAGCCATTGTGTCTGGCCTGGCATTGTATTTTTGCCACCAGAATGAATGGTGAGATCAAAGGCAGTGGAGTTCAGAAACACGTCAAGGCCTAACAGGAAAGAGAAAAGAAAAACAATCTGTTATATCTATTTAACAATGAAGCCACTAAGAATAATAGTGCTTGGAGAGTAGCAACGCACTCTACAAACATCATCTCATTTAATCCTCACAAACTGGTGTCAAATTTAGTTACCACATTGACCATAAGCTAAGACTATAATGGATGGAGGATTAGTGCACAACTCTTTGTTTAAACACGGTTGTGCAGCCTCTGAGTCTGAGACGTGACAGAATATAGATCAAAGGCAGAGGCCTCGTGCTAATTTTAGCCTGACAATTAACACCGAGAAAATACAAGTTCTCTCCCAGTCAAGACCACACTATCCATTCACAGAACCATCAGTTCTCCATCAAAATAGAGAAATTTTGAATGCTGTGGATAAGTTCACTTACTTTGACAGTATACTTTCCAGGGATATCCACATAGATGATGAGGTTGTTGCACATATTGTCAGAGCTAGCTCAGAGGCTTCAAAAGAAAGTGTAAGAGAAATTAGATATTAGACTGACCACCAAATTGAAGGTCTACAGAGCCGTTGTGCTGACCTCATCGTTGTATGCCTGTGAAACCTGGACAGTCTACCAGAGCCATGGCAGGAAACTGAATCACTTCCATTTGAACTGTCTTAGGAAGATTCTGAGAATCATCTCACAGGATAAGGTACCAGACACTGAGGTCCTTTCTTGAGCTGAGCTGCCAGGCATTCAAACTCTACAGCAGAGAGTGGAACTCCAGTGGGCTGGCCATGTTGTTTGCACACCATATGTATGTTTGCTTACAAGACTATTTTACAGAGAACTCATCTTGCAAGACAGGCACTCAGAAGAAGCAATACAAGGACCCTCCCAGGTCTCTCTGAAGAACTTTGGAATCAACTGTGAGACATGGAGACACTGGCACAGGACCACCCAGTATGATCTGCCTCTGTCAAAGAAGACACTGTGTTCTACAAGCAAAGCAGAATTGCAATAGCTCAAAAGAAATTGTGATGCCAAAATTTGAAAACATCTCCATTCCAAATGTTCATGTGGACTATTTGTGCCTGACCTGTGGTAGAGCTTTTTGAGTCTCTATTGGTTTGATCAGTCACAGTCAGACACACTATACCTCGATCCCAACATAGTAATGTCATTTTGCTCCTCTTTGAACATGAAGGACAACAACCAGATCACTGCTATGAGTTTCTTCCTCCCTTGAGGCCTCAGGTTGACTTCCAGAAAGTAGAAGGGTCAAAATGAATCCTATTTAGTTCTTGTAGAACACTTCTGGGGAACTGGTCTCCTAGAAGTTCTATGCCCTAACAGGACCTATCCAGTCTCACTAGATTGGTTTCTTTGCTAGGTTGGGTAAATACCTTTTTACACAAATTTTGAGATTTGGAGGGGGCTTTTTTGAAGACTTAATTTTGCTAAAAAATTCCACATAAAAGTATAAGCCTGTATTTGAGGAGAAATTTTGGAGAAAACTTTGTTTGTAGAATGTGAACTTTGGATCTTTTTAAGACTTTTAAAGATTGTTGATTAGTAGATTTAACTCAAGAACCATCTCTGATTTTCTTCCTCCTACTCTCCAAATCTTAAATTTGAAAACACTGTAGGAAATAAGAGAGTACAAAACAATTGCCTGCGCTCAGGTTCAAGGGAAATGTGGAATTGGGAGTTAAGCCCCAATTCATCTAAAATCCATGCATTGAGACTTGACAGCATAGAAAATGATGTGAAAGAAGCCTACATTCTAGTAGATAGAAACACAGATGACAACAGCAAATTAGAGTTATCCAACAAAAAGCCCTCTCCAAAGTGCTGAACTTGTAGTCAAGAAGACCTGAATTCCTTAATGATGTAACTGTTAAAAACTGAAAACAACTAAATTAATTTTTTTTAAAAAAAGATCTAAGTTCAAATCCTTTCTCAGATAATGGTTGTGGGAAGGAGATGGGAGAAACTTTGAGGAGGAGGTGGCACTGAGTCATAGATTTGGATGTGAATCTGGAAGAGACCTTAATCCAGTCCCTTTATTTGATATATGAGGAAACTGGAGTCCATAAAGTTGAAGAAACTTGCTCAGGGCCACACAAAGCTAATGTCTGAGAAAAGAGGTCAGGAATAAAAGGATGTATTTTTAAATGAGGAATGTACTGGCAGTGAGCCCATACATTGGGGAAAGAATTACTGGCAGCCCTGTGAAAAATGAACCATAGAGGAAAAATGAACCGAGCCAAAAACCATTGGGAGGCTATTAGCAGAGAGAGAAGAAAAAGAAGAGATTATAGTAGTAGAATTCTGGTGACATGAGGCACCAGGCTTAGCAATGGATCAGGGGAGATGAGAGAGAAAGGAGTCATATGACTCAGGCTTCCACGTGGTGACTGGAGAAATAGCTGATGGAACCATAGATAGAGATCTGAGAGCTAGAAGTATAAAGTAGAGGGGTGGAATGGGGGTGGAGGCTTAGTTTTATGTATGTAGACTCTGAGAAGGTGTATAGAGATGACCACAAGGCATTGGAAAAAATGGCTCTAGAACCAGGGAACTTAGGTTTCCAAGGTCCCTAGGATTGATAATAATATAGCTCACAGGGGCCTGGAGTCTGTTCTTAGTCCTCTGACAAGATGGTTAGTATAGTTCTTTTCCATAAAGGTCCTCAATGGACAATAGGGGTATTGGTTATGGGACAGCTTTTCATTTCCTACAGTACTGAAGATACTAAGGATTCCTCAGAGTCCCTGAACAAACTAAAGGAATATAAATAACTCAAAAAACCCCAACATTACTTCTACCTTTCCTGGAAGAGGAAGATCTTCCGTGAGACCGCTGGAGATTTCCTAGCTGCCTCAGATATTCCCTGTCTAAGCAGCTCAGTTATTAGCATGGAGGATTGGTGAGATCCACAACTCTTGCCCAGCTATGGCATGACTATAGAGCTCTAGCTACAGGGTATTCTTTTTACTGGTACTCCACCTCCCACTATTCAAAGCATATTGTTAACAAAATTGTCTCCCTCTGTGAAGGGGGAAGGGGAGATTCCAAGGATAGGTTTCTCCTTCTGCATATAAATGCAATAAGGATGACACAAGAATCCATTCTCTTGAACCTTTTTCAACTAGTAATGAGGTGGCAGCCTTAGAAACTAGAGATCAGTCAACAGAGGTCCTTTATACTCTTTGTAAGCAGGTAGGTCTAGGGTTTAGCTCCATAGGAAGAGACCTTCCTACTAACAAACGTCCATTTCTAGCAATCTGAAATTGATTGGGAAACTAATCAAATTGCTTGAATGCCCTCCTGTTATATTTCCCCCTCCAGTTAAATATATGCTATCCCAGCAAATCAAATGGTGGTGCTTTGAATAAATCTGCACATGTCCCCAATTCTGGATTATTTTCTGGGGACATGAAGAGACTCAAGCATCATGCTTGCCTTGAGTTTAGTGAAGTCTCAACGCAACTCACACGGCATAGTCCTCAGATGCATCCTGGGTGCCATGTCCTGAGTCCTAGCAGAGTGCATTGTCCTACAAACCATAGACACTCATAAAATTAAGTTTTTAATGGAATCCCGGAGCTACCATAGTTAGTTGACCTGGGGATTACTTACCCCAAAATAAATAGTTTATAAAACAACATTTGATAAATTTCCCATAGGCACTTGCTTGGTAAACCTTAAAAGAGCTATAAAAATGTTAGTGATGATCATGGTGATTGTAAGTGCCTTCCCCAACAAAATATTTTATTTTGGTTACGTCTATTTTTAAAAGAACATAGTAATGAGTTATGTTTTTCATATTAATTTCTATTGTTTGTAACTTTGCCAGCACTCTTCCTCATTTATTCGGGGGCTGGGAGTGGATTGAAGTAGAAATTGTGCTGCATGTCATATCACTGGAAATAACCCCAAATTACTCATTATAACAACTCTGTGTAGCCTATGAAGGTGGATGTTCTCTGGCATGTAGGTCATCAGGAGCCGAATAAAATTTTCACACTGATGGCTGCAGCTGTTACTGACTTAATCAGCATGATGGACCCATATGCCAGGAGAAGGTTTCTGAGGGATACTTTCTCTATTCCGATGGACCAGACTAGTCAGAAGCAGTTTGCTTTTACTTGAGAAGTTCAATTTACCAATCGTTATTTTTTCCTTGGGGTTGTTTGAATTCTCCTTCATTTTGACACATTTTAGTAGGCAGATACCTGAAAAAGAGCCTACTTCTTGAGAGTATAGATGTCCACTATTCTATTTGCAATGGGAATCTGGCATACGCGCAGGGTGAGTTCAATGGTGTCCCCGCCATGTGGAGACACTGGGAAACATGATTCCTGCTTCTGTGAGAGTAGTGATGATGTGAAATGTAAGTACCTTGGAGAGAAACTGGGTCATTTGAAAACATTCTATAATTGGTTCAGCTGTTTGGCTGCAGAAGCATTCAAAATCGCCTGTCATCTTAAGCCACTTACTCTTTGCCTCAGTGCTCTTGGGAGAACATGGTGAGAGTGGAACCTTTGATTTTGAGTCATGAGGGTCTGGATGGTGCCTCAGTATCCTGGCATTCCACAGTCAAGGTTTAAAACCAGGGAAGCATCGATGACTCAAGAAGCAAGAAGTGACTATGAAGACCCCAACCCAGAAGGAGCTAAGAAAAAAGCTTCTCATCCAAAATTGATGCTCCTTTTAGAAATGAACTTGGTGATATTAATGCTTTGTAGGAACTGAGGTAAATTTAATTTTTTCTTCTCTGTGATTGATGTGGTCTAGATGACAGTATGCCCCCTCCAAGTTATTGGAGAAAGTGTTTCTGCATTGTTCGTGTTATATCTTCAAAGTAAGTATCTTTTTGTAAAAAAAAAAAAAAACTGCCCAATGTTGGATGATTGAATGGAATTGGTATTTTAGTCGCTGGCCCTTAACAATGTCAGAAACACAGCCAGTGAGGACTCAAACTGATGAGAGTAGAAAAGAAACATTCCAGTACCTCAAGCTATCCTAGAACCTTGAGGAGAAAGATGTATCAGCCTGACTCTGGGCTAAAGAGTTAGAGCATGTTTGATACATATTGATAATACAATGCTGACTGTCATGGTGGCAGAGGCCAAGAGAGGTAGCATTTCATATGAGAAATGAGGGACCAGAGGTCAACCCCAATAAAGCTTAGAGTCTAATCCACACAGTTAAATTTGGGGGAACACATTAGATGAAAAGAATCTAGATGTAGCTTTTGATTAACTACTGATACATTTTGTTGCTCGCATTCTCAGAAGGAAATTCTAAGGCTTATAAGATACTTCAAATTCTGGAGATCCCATAATCCCCACCTCAATGTTTTGATGAAATCTATTTACCCAGGAACTCACAAATATACCCCTTTCAAATGGAGGCCATCACAGGTTACAGCCTTGGAAGCCCTGAAGTAGGCTATCCAGAAGTCTCTTCCCTTAGACTTCTGGATCCTAAAGGCCTATGTCATACCTTTGATTATTGGGGTTGGGTGGCCCACTCCCCAGAAGCAATGTCTTCTCAGGTCTGGCAATAACAATAACCATGGTTAATATTCATACAGCACTTACTACTTGTCAAGCACTGTGCTAAGCACTTACAAATATTATCTTAAACTTCACAACAATCCTGGGAGGTAGATAGAGTTGTTATCCCATTTTACAGATGGGGAAACTGAGGCAGGAAGAAGTTAAGTGACTTGCCCAGGGTCACACAGCAGGTAATATTGGAACTCAAGTCTTTCTGACTCCAGGCGGGGCATTCTCTCCACTGTGCCACCTAGGACGGGTTGCATACAAGATTTTTGTGCCTTCTTTTTACCTGTTTGTGTCAGATGACCTAAACCTTTAAGAGGTCCTGGGGATGGCATCAGAGCATCCTCATCTGTGCTATTAACTTAATGTTCTTGATCATCATGGTTATTTTCACATTATGAAACCTGCTCTCCTCTGTCCCTCACATTACCCACACTGTGAAAGGGAGGAAGGAAGGAAGAGATGGAGGGAGGAATATAGGAAGGAAGAAAAATGAAAAAAGTTAGGAAAGAAGGAAGGAAGAAAAAGAAGGAAGGAAGGAGGGAAGGAAGGAAGGAAGAAGAAGAAGGAAGGAAGGAAGAAAAAGAAGGAAGGAGGGAAGGAAGAAAGGAAGGAAGAAAAAGAAGGAAGGAAGGAGGGAAGGAAGGAAGGAAGGAAGGAAGGAAGGAAGGAAGGAAGGAAGGAAGGAAGGAAGGGAGGAAGGAAGAAAAAGAAGGAAGGACTACTTGTATCGTTTCATGTTTTTATTATCTGCACCAAGTGCCTCCTTGGCATTGTTTATGGGGTCAGAACTTTTCGAAGATTGTTTTAGTACTAGAAGGTCCCCGAGAAAATTCTGGGAATTTTGCCGTCAAGAAGTGGGAGATGGTAGGAGTTCCACCTGCTTTCTGTGGGCTGAATTGGTTTTCCCTTAGGTGTGGCAGGAAGGACATTCGGAGGATTTGGCTGGACTGGCCATTAGAAATCAAATTCTTAGCTTGCCTTCCTTGCCCTGCCAAGGCAGACAAAGCCCAGCCTCAGGGATCTGGTGGGAGCTGGTTTGGGCAGGACTCCTCCTGCCCTGCCGGGGTGCCTTGCAGACAGTGTTACTGATGGCTTTAGGGAACGCAAAGACAGAGGGAAGTCAAATTTGGTTTTAGTCATTACACTTTTTAACTGGAGGGATTCTTTCCTTTCATGGCTTATCGTTTTCCCGGAAATAATGAACCATTTTACTTTTTAACCTTAGAAATCCTTTTATTAGTAAAATACTCCACAGAAGACGGTGCATTCTGAGCCCGAGTCATTGACCTGAATTAGGACAGAGACTGGATAACCATATCCACTAAAGTGACCTCAAAGAGCATCAAGTCCATTTTTCAGATGAGGAATCTGAGGCTCAGAGAAGTTAAATGACCGAAGGGTAAGTGACCAATGATAACAGAGTTAAGATGCTCCTTTTCTCTACCGCTATCACCCTGATTTAATTTCTCATCTTCTGTCACATGGAATATTCCAATACTCTCGCAGCTAGTCTCCTCACCTCTGGCTTTCCCCAGCTAAGGTACACTCCACACAGCTTTCACATCAATAGTCTTAAAGCACAGGTGTTACCATGGCACACTCTTGCTCCAAATCATTCAGCAGCTCCCTCTTGTTTCTTGCTTCTGGCTTGAAAGGCATACTACACATGCTGGAATTCAAAGTCTTTCATAATACAGAGAAGGATGGAAAAACTTATGTGAACTGACATGAAATGAAGTCAACAGAGTCAAGAATACAATTACCCAAGAAGAAGCAGAAATGACAAAATCAAAGCAACCAAAACTGAATGTTGTGAAATTATAATATAATTTGGCCCCAAAGAAGACAAGGAGAAAATAAGTCCCTCTGATTCTTTTAAGAGGTTAAAGTCCATGGTTTGGGGACTCTGTATATCACATTTTGTGTTCTGTGCATATGTGTTGATTGGTTTTGTTTCTTCTTTTAAATAAAGACTCTTTGTTGTAAGGGATGGCTCTCATAGAAAGGGAGGAAATACAAGAATAACTCTAAGAGATATAATAAATAGAGGGTAAAAGATGCCAGGGGAAAGGGACCCTTAAGTGAATCACATTGAAAGGACTAAACAGAAGGTCACTTATTTGAAAGTAAAGTTTTTCCTGAATTTATTTAAAGATATCTCCAGTAAAATGGAATTCATAGGATCATTGACTTAGTAGTGGGAGGGACCTTAGAAGTCATCTAATCACACCTCCTCATTTTCTAGATGAGGAAAACAAGGTCCATGGAGGTTGGGACTTGCCCAAGGTCACATGACTAGCAAGTATCAGAGGGGAAATTGAATTCATATCGTCCTGACTTCAAATCCAACATCATCTCTGTCACTGAGAGCACTATTGCTGTTGCCAGAAATTACCCTCATCCTTGGGCTAAACAAAGTATAAGGTCACTGGGGCCAGGTTCACAGTGTTGGAGCCAAAGAAGCCACCAGGGACTCCTGAAAGTCAGCTTTTTATACTTGTAAATGACAGACACCAGCACTTCATTGGGTTTCTCTTTTTTTGTGAGAATCACAAGTTATATTCTACTTTAAATTTGGATGGTAAACTGGTCTTAAAAGTAGTTTTTAAGCTTTTGCTCTAAAATATTTTTCATTCAAAAAATCTATTTTCTCTCCCTCTCACTTTACCCACCCCTCCTTGGAAAAACAAAAGCAAAATCCTTATAACAAATACACACAGTCAAGTAAAACAAATCCCTATAATCTCCAAAAATATGTATCTCAATCTGCACACTGAGCCCACCTCTCAGTCAGAAGTGAGTAGGGCTTCATTATCACTTCATTATCTGGCATCACAACTGGTTATTGTGTCAATCAGAACTCTTAAGTCTTTTAAAGCTGGTTGTCATTGCAGTTTTATTGTTATATACATACACTGTCCTTCGGGTTCTGCTCACTTCATTCTGCATCAGTTCACACAAGTCTTCCCAGGTTTCTCCGAAATCATCCCCTTAATCATTCTTACAGCAAAATTGAATTCCCTTGCCTTCATATTCCTACTCACAGTTGGATAATGTTCGGCTATTACTCACCTGAAAGGTACCCCCTTAATTTCTAGTTCCTTGCCACTACAAAGGAACTCAGAATGAACCAAACTATTTTCTCTTGTGTTATGTTATGTTTTGTTTTGGTTTGATTTTTCTCATGGTTTTTCCCATTCATTTTAATTCTTCTATGCAACATGATTAATGTGAAAATGTGTTTAATAAGAACGCATGTGTAGAACCCTTAGAAGATTGCATGCCATCTCAGGGAAGGAGGGAGGAAGAAAGGGGAGAAAATTTAAGACTTATGGAAGTGATTGTTGAAAACTGAAAACAAATAAATTAATTTTTTTTAAATCTACTAAAAATGGTTTTGTCCACGTGAAATCTTTTCCTCTTTCTGTGATCTCCAGATTTCTGCTGGCATCACTCTATGATCTGACTCTCAACAGCATCACCAGATCTGGTAGGAGACAATGATTGCCTGTCCTAAGGTCATAGATACTAATGTAGGATGAGTCAGAACCCAGGAGAGATGACTAGAATTAATAGGCTTGAGGCTGAAGACTCATTGCTAAAGGAATTGTATTGGAATATTGGAAGGCAAATTGTGGCCCAAATGAATCACTGTTGTTAGTCACAAGTTATAAACCCCTATGTGGGATCCAACCTCAAGAACATGCCCTTGTCCGGAAAGTTTCAAAGGAACATGGAGACTTTTATGTTGTTACAATGCTTTATGGAAAGCTGTTTCAGCGAGCTAAGCTTAGAACATATCTATATCTTCATCAACCTTGGAACAGCCTCTAGAGAGAGTTCAGAATTAGTCATTGGAGGTGGTAAGATCCCAGCAGAAGAAAATTACTTGGAATCTCTTGAAACAACCCAGGACACTTTTGCATATCTCTCATCCAAAAAATTTTTCCTGACATAAAGCCTAAATTTCAGCTTCCAGTGTTTATTGTTCTGTCCCTGGGGCCAAGCAGAATGAGCCTGATTCCTTTCCTTTGGGCAGACCCATTAGGGGAAAATCATCAGGCTCTTCATCAACTTGGTTGCTCTCCTCTAGTCACTCTCCCCTTTATCCATTTGTTAGTTTATTGGCCAGAGCTGGACAGATGTGATCATAGAAGACTGTTCCCTTACTTCTGTGTCCGGGATACAAAAGAGCAGCTGGCATACCCTGGCAAGATGGTCTCTTGCTCTCTGTTTTACCCACAAAACAGTGATGAAAAGTGTGAATATGAGCTCTGAAATGCTTGTGCTTGCTGATTAAATATGCCACAGCTTCCTTTTTTCAAAGGGAAACCAGACAATGGAATGGCACTAGCCAGTCAGGAGCCTTTCTGATGCTCAAGGCTGTTTGATGTACCAGTAATCCTTTGCAAAGTAAACTTTAACTAAACTTGGAGATACCAGCAATGGCTATAACTAGTCTTGATCAGCTCAGACAAAAAAGCAAACATCTTGCTTTCTGACTTATCTAAAGAGTAGTAATCTTCCTGCTTTCTGATTTATTGTGTTTACTGATACCTTCTCCCTAGACCCCCACTTCCCACCTGACTTCCCAACTTATGTCTATTAATACCCACTTAGGATGTATAAATACCTCACCCATTTCCCACTCCCCTTTGAGCAGATGAGAACATTGTCTCAATGCTCCAGCTTGCAAGATTTTCTCCTCAGATCCACATGCACAAAAATATTTATAGCAGCTCTTTTTGTGGTGGCAAAGAATTGGACATTGAGGTGATGCCCATCAGCTGGGGAATGACTGAACAAGCTGTTGTATACGAATGTAATGGAAAACTATTGTTCCATAAGAAATGATGAGCAGGCAGACTTCAGAAAAACCTGGAAAGACTTACATGAACTGATGCTGAGTGAAAGGAGCAGAACCAGGAGGACATTGTACACAGTAACAGCAACATTGTGTGATGACCAGCTTCGAAAGACTTCAGTCTTCTCAGCAATGTAAGGATCTAAGATAACTCCAAATAACTCATGATGGAAAATGCTATCCACATCCAGAGAAAGAACTATAGAATCTGAATTCAGATCGAAGCATATGATTTGCTCTCCTTTCTTTTGTTTGTCTCTTCTTTCTCATGGCTCCTCCCATTGGTTCTAATTCTTCTTTGCAACATGACTAAAGTGAAAATGTGTTTAATAAGAATGCATATATATAATCTATATCAGACTGCATGCCATCTTGGAGAAGGGGAGAAAATTTAGAACTCAAAATTGTATGGAAGGGAATGTTGAAAACTAAAATTAAATAATATAAATAATAAAATCATGAGAAATATAAACAATAAATGAATATGAATAAAAATAAATAAGCTAAACCATAAAATTATTAAAATATATAATAAATACATAAGTATATGTAAATAATCAAAATAATAAATAAATATTTTATAAATGGTTTCTTCTCAGGCAGTGAATGCTGTTATAATCTTTGTAAACTGTGATTGAACTCTGGTTCATTCCAGGTTCCCCTTTTGAACCTGATATATTTTCCATTTTAGCAATTCATAGGGGTTGTTAATCTTATCACAGGGCTGAAAATACTACTAAACTTACTCCTTGAGTATAACTGTGGTACAGAGAGCATCTGGTTCCATCAAGTCTCTCCCAAAATCCAACCCAACCAGCTTCCAGGATAAGAATGGTGAGTGAGAGAGGCCTGCGTATTCAGAAAGCTTGCTACTATCACCCTCTTAAATCTTTCAAAGAAACACAAGACCTCAGAGCTAAAAGGAACCTTTCCAATCTCCTATCCCATTCAAGTGCCCTCACTGCAACATCCCTGACAGATGGGTCAAAAATCACCCAGACTCTGCCTGAACCACCTCCTGTGACAGGAAGCTCATCACCTCTCAGGGTAGACATTTCATTATTGGACAGTTTCAATTGTTAGAAAGCTCTTCCTCAGGATGAGCCAAAATCTATCTCTCCTGGCCTTTGATGGTTGAACAAAGAGGGAAGGAAGATCTTTCAGGGCCAAGAAATGCCAGGAGCTTAAAAACCCTTGTGTCCAATAAACAGCTGCAGCAGTGTGTCTGCTCCCTAAGACAGCTTTTCTCTCTTTGGAGAAAGACTTGACAAAGACTTCCAAAGCACAGACTGGAAAGTAGGGGAAGGTTAAAAACAATAACCAAACTTTATTATATCAACTTTGAAAAAGGAACCAATCCAACAAACATGTATTTAGCACCAACTCTATGCAAGGTATCATTCCAGACACTGGAGACAAGAAGGCAAAAAGGAGACAGTGCCTGCCCACAAGTAACTTGCTCCCTACTGAGGAGGGAGGGCATAATAGGTAAATGGATAAATAAATAAGTACATGATCATTTGAGGAGAAAGGAGAGAACATGAAAAACTAAGAAGTTTAGAAAATTCTTCTCATCAGAGATTGCCATAAACTGACTCCTGAATGAAATAAAGGATTCCTTGAGGTGGAACTAAGCTATGGGGACCAATCTGAGCAAAGGCATGGAGAAGGGGAGAAGGAATGCCAAATTCAGGGGACACTATTCTATACTTTGAAGTAAAGGCACCACTTAAAATTGCCCAATGAAAAACTCCAACTAAACACAACTAGCAGGGGGAACCCCAAATTGAAACCTAAGAGATGTTATTTCCGTCACCCTCCTGGTAGGATATAAGCTCTTTGAGAGCAGGCAGGGTTTAATTTTTTGTTGTTGCAG
>CM053773.1:230528084-230562419 GCA_028658325.1 Potorous gilbertii
GGATGACTGGAGATGACCCAGGATGAGGCAATTGGAGTTAAATGACTTGCCCAAGGTCACACAGCTAGTGAGTGTCAAGTGTCTGAGGTGAGATTTGAACTCAGGTCCTCCTGACTTCTGCACTGGTACTCTATCCTCTGCACCACCTAGCTGCCCCAAGGAAGGAAAATGGTATAAAGGGGAGGAAGAAGGGATAACATCATTTAGGTGTACCTCACTGAGTTACCTGCTTTGAAAAGTACAACTACTCATATACAGACATCTTTATTGTTCTTTGTATATAGAACTGCTCATGATTGATGATGCTTGTCAAGTTCAGAATAATGTTTTAATTTTTAAAGAAAAAAATAGAGCTAATATAGCAAAGGCACTTAAGTGTAGTGCTTGCACAGCCCAAAAGACCTAGAAATGTTTTGATCAACCCCACATTTGATTTTTGGACTGAACCTGGATCTCCCTGGCATAAGGAGTTCCTCGTAAGGACATCAGCACCCTCTCTGTGACTTATAGATTTAGAAAGTTACCTGAAGCACCTAGAGGTTAAGAGATTTATCCAGGGTCACCCAGCCAATATGTGCCACAGATGGGTTCTGAGCCCAGCCAAGTCTCTCTGACTGAGGCCAGCTTTCTATCCAATATTCCCCACTGCCTTATTCCTGATATAAGAAAATGCCTCTTTTCTGGCAGTCAGCCATGTTCTTCATGTATAATTAAAGGCAGAAAGGGGAGCATTAGAGCCTTCTTGCTTGAACTGGGAACTGACTCCTACCTAACTGGCACATTAGCCGCCCAGACCATCACTCTCCCAGGAAGCTTTTACGAACTATTTATTAGAAGTGGTTACTTTTCTGCTGATCTAAGATTATGAGATCATTCAAGAAACTGTGAGCATCCAGAGTATCTCAAAGTTGGAAGGGTACTCAGAGGCTGGGCAGTACAACTTGGCCAAGAGTACCTCTGTGATATCTCCAACAAAGAATCATTCAGGCACTGCCTAAAGATCAAGGCAACCATTATTGGACAGCTCCATTTGGAAGGAAGTTTTTTCTGCC
This sequence comes from Potorous gilbertii, assembly GCA_028658325.1. Lineage (NCBI taxonomy): Eukaryota > Metazoa > Chordata > Mammalia > Diprotodontia > Potoroidae > Potorous > Potorous gilbertii. The sequence goes on from CM053773.1 coordinate 230,529,137, forward strand.
CCACCTACAACTATCATCCATTGTTCTTAGATTGTCCCTGAGAGCAAATCATATACAATTACCCCTTCCACACCTTGGTGGGGGATGGGTGTTAGAGGTATGGCACCCCTCTCTATCCTCCCCCATCCCACAATCTGGAAAGTTCAAATAAAAATATTTGGCTCTCCCTTCCTAGCAGAGAAGGTTAAATCTTTCTCTTTTTCTTTTATGGGGTGCTTGCCATACTTTATTGTAAAATTTGAATGAAGCATTTGGTCATAGACTCTGTGTTGTCTGCTGGCCTTCAAGTGTCATCTGTAGCCTCTGCAAAACTCCAAATAAAATCCCACTTAATTTCTTATGTCAGCCTGAGATATATCAAAACCTCAATGGGGAAAGTTGTAATGTAGAAGGGATAAATGTAAGTATAGTTTTTCTTTTACAAGGCAATTCTTCAGATACTTGAACAGCACTATCATATACCCCTCTCCCCTTCCCCCCAACATCTCCCTGCCCAGTCTCCTCTTCATATTACAGGAATTCAAGGTTTTCCATCATTGTCCTCCTCTAGACCCTCCAGATTATCAGCTTATGTAGTGCCCAGATAGAGCTAGAGAGGATATCAGTGCCATAGGGAATTCCCAGGTGAGAAAACTCCCTCTGCCAGTTCAAGTTAGCACTTTTTTGTAAAGTATAGTTTTAGTTACCTAGAGCAGTGAGAGTAAGTGACTTGCCCAGGGTCATAAAGCCAATATGTGTCAGAGACAGGACTTAAACCCAGGTATTCCTGACATCCAGACAAGTTCTCTATCCACTATACAACACTTTCTCTTGTTTTGCTCAGAAATGAGTACATATTAATTATATATACAATATAAACCTACTATACATAGTTGTACACTTCATATAATCAAAAATATGTATATACATATTGATTATCAGTTTACTTGGTCCTCAGTTTCCTCATCTGTAAATTGAGGGGACTGGACTCAATGACCTCAAAATCATTCTATCATATGGGCACAGAGGCTCATAGCAGATCATACTGTTTGGATACCCAAGTCTTCTCTTTGTATTTGCCAGAACTAATTCTTTTTTTGCATAGCTGACTCAGAGAGGGGTCACATTTCTAACAGTCACCTCTACTAGTCTTTCTGCTTTCTGTTGGAGTCTTTTATGAGAAGAGTAGGTACCACAAGATGCCACAGCTGATGGTAGGGGGAGAGAGGAGAAAGAGGAGAGAAGTCCTAGCCCCACCATCTGCCACCCTCTATTAGAGACATACAAGGAAAAGCAAAGAGCAATTCTTCATGTCAAGAATTTGACATGAGCTGCTTCCATCGTTTTTAAACTCTCCAGTCTATCCACATCAGTGAGTGGGACAAGATAAGGCACCAGTACACACTCAAGGGGCAAGCCCGTTGTCCCTGGCAACGAACTACCTAGACTCCTTTCCCAAGCATATGCAAATTCAGTCTGTCACAGCCCAACACCCTTACAAAATTACAAAGTGTCCCCTCTAAAACTGACATCCTTACAAATTAGGAAAAAACCATTCAAAGTTTGAGAAGTACAAAATCTGAAAGGGATTACACCCCAAAGCTCCATATATATGTGTGTATACATACATATATATATATGGGATTTACATTCTATATTGTAAATATAGTACATGACTGTACACGATGAGTGAATCATGAATGAAACCACATGAGCTGACTTACTTTTTTAAATTCTTGCTATTCATAAAACAGTGTCCTTCGGCTGGTGGGGTCTGGGGGTGCTTGCCTTTATATTCACCTACTGTGTGCCAGGCATTGTGCTTTACAAATATTGTTTCATTTCACCCTCACAACCACCCTGCAAGGTAGATGCTGTTATCCTTATCCTACCATTGAGAAAAGATAGCTTAAGTAATTTACTAGTAAGTATTTGAAACTGGATTTGAATGAAAGTTTTCCTCTATTTTCTATACGCACATGCAATCTGTAATGCTTATTTAATAATAATAGCTAACATTTATATAGTAAATACTATATAGTATATACTATATTTATATAGTAAATACAATACGTGCCAGGCACTTGTGTTAAGTACTTTATAATTGTCACAGCTGATCCTCACCATAGTCCTGGGAGGTAAATATTGTTATTTTTCTCATTTTACAGGTGGAGAAACTGAGGCAAATAGCGGTCAGGTTACTAGCCCAGGATCACACAGCAAGTAAGTGTCTGAGGTTGGATTTGAACTCAGGTGTTCCTGACTCCAAGCCCAAAACTCTGTGTAATGTGGTGCCACCCAACTATCAGAGACCTAGAGAGAAACAAGATACAAAATTTGTTCTCAGGATGCTTACAGTCTAGTAGGAGGGACTAAATGAGACAAACACTGCCAATCTGTATTACTTATTAGAATACGGCGAGTACATCAGAGATGTAGCCACAAAGTGCTAAACGAAATAGTTTGTGATTTCTCAAGAGCTGGTTTTCATTTCCGTACTGTTGGATTTCTAATTTACTAAATGCCATAAGGAAAATTGCATTACAGGCTGAGCCCACCCAGCTAGGATGGTTTGATCAAATAAGGGTGGGGAGGAGGAATTCCAAATCTCTCTCCTTCAGTTCCCCAAACCACACTCCACAAACCCTCGACTGATTCTGCTCTAATGGAAGCCTCACCTGACCCTCAACAGACAATGCAGAGAGTACTTCCTGAACCAAAGAACCACAACTTTTTAAGGCAATGGAATTAGTCTCCATCCAGGAGCCTGGAGTCCTGGGTTCTAATGTCTGCCCTATGACCAGCTAACTATGAGACCTTGGTTGTGTCCTCATCTTTCTGGATAGACCAGGACCCTTAGATTATATTTCTAAGTAGGAGTCTTCTGGCTCTAACATTCTCCTCTGTTCTGGTCTCTTCTTGGCATTTGAATTTGTAGTCTCTCCTGTTCCTCTCCCCCACCCCACCCTAGTTATTAATACATACCCCACCCTATCCAAATTTCTTTGTCTCTACTTTGCATATGTTTTTATTAACTTACCTCTGTTTATTAACTTACTCCCCAATAGAATGTAATTTCCTTGAAGGCAGAAGCTGTTTCCTTTTTTGTCTTTGTACTCCCTGTGTGTGGCACCGTACAATAGGTGCTTAATAAATGGGTGCTGAATTGAACTGGAGAGACTTCTTTCATGCTCCAATACAAACACGATCATAGTTCTAGAACTGAAAAGAGTTTTAAGGGCCATCTGATGCAAACCTCCCTCTTTCTAGATGAGAAAACTGATGCCCAGAGGAATTAACTAACTTGCCCAAAGTGGCATAGCCCACCCCAGAACTGGGGTTTGAACACGGATTCTGAGCAAATTGGTCAATCTCTCTGTGCCTCAGTTTCATCTGTAAATAAAGGGATTGGAATCAATATCCTCCAAAGTCCTTTCCAGTTCTAAATCTAGGACTCTATGATGAATCAATCATGCAGCATTTATTGAGCACCCATTGTCTACCAGACATTGTGCTAGGCACTGGAGATACAGATAAAAATCAAACAATCCTTTTCTTCGGGGATCCTAACAGTCCATTAGTGTAGAAAACAAGGACACATAAGTTTGTACAGGATATATACAAGGTAAGTTTTGATAGGAAAACCACTATATATTATATATATGTATAAATGTAATGCACAGAGGATTGCATATTACACTCCCCCCTCCTCTTTGGAGCAGACACTCCTTGAAGGCAGAGAGCCATTTTGCGCTTCTTTGTATCCCAGCACTTAACACAGTGCCTGGATCATAGAAAGTACTTAATAAATGCTTGGTGATTGACTGACTGAATCTATGAACAATGGGGAAAGAACATTAATGGAGATATTCATAATAAAAATAAGAAAATATCACATATGCCTAACATTTTCAGGCTTGGAAAATGCCTTCCAAACAGACTAATAAGTTAGATAACAATATCATAAGCCTCATTTTATAGAATAGGAAACTGAGGCTCAGAGAAAGGACATGATGATCACTTAGATAAAGTAAACAATTATTAAAAGTCAGCGAAATCAAGGTGTCAGGACTTAAGATCTATCTATTGTGTGTGAAAGATGTCTCTAGTCACTGCTCCCACAACTGTTTTTGTCCCAACTGAAAAAAATCCTAGGTATAGCTCTAATTTCCTCCTTTGTAAAAATGAGAGAATTGGATAAGGTCCCTTCCAGCAATTCCATTCCATGAGCCCTATCCCAACCAAACCAGGCCCCCTGGTCATCTTAACTTTAGGCTCCTGAATTCCTGGCCCATAGAATTTGCTTAGAAAATTTGTATGGATGGAAGGAAGGAAGGAAGGAAGAAAGGAAGGAAGGAAGGAAAGTGTGTATGGATTAACATTAGATATTTTTTGTTTAATATGTCTTTAAGGCATATTACTGGAAAAATATATACTGGAAAAAGTAAACACATCGGTAAGGGCTGGTGAGTGAGACCTTACCTGCAGAGTCCCTTGATCTCAGGTTATTTTCTGAGTAGCCCACATGTGGGGGGCATAGAGAGGGGTCAAGTCATGATGCTACAGAAAAGGCATCAGATTTAGAGGTAGAGAATTGCTAATTCTTGAATTCTGGTTCAAATCCTTGTCTCTGCTACTACATCTGTGTGAATCTGGACCAGTCACTTCATTTCTCATGTGTTTTATCATTTGAAAAATGAGAGGGTTAAACCAGGTGGCCTCTAGGGTCTCTTTGAAATCCCAAACCTACAATCTCTCCCTCCCCTGCAATTATTTCTTCTTCTGGGGTTTCTGGGGGAGGGAGGAAGCAGAATGGGGAAAAGTAGAGAAAAATAATTCAGAGAGAACATGAGGTTGGGGTTGGTTTGTTTGTTGGGGTTTTTTGCAGTTGAGTGAATTTTTAAATAAAATTTTATTACACTCTTTCATTTTTACATCATTTCATTTCTTTATGAATTTCTCCTTCTCGCCCTAACAGAGAGCTGTCCCTAATAATGAAGAATTTCAAAGAAGAGCAGGGAAATGATAGTTAATTAAAATTAACCAACACATCAAAAAAAGCTCTGACATCACACATAGTGTTCCATAACTAAGAAGATTGGAGGTGGGGAGAGATACATTTTCATTATCCCCATGGTCTGAAGTTGTTTGAAGAAATTTCCAAAGAACCGTCAACACCAACTCTGGCCCTCCCTCTCCACTGCCAGCTTCTTATCTTGTGAGTAGATCAAAGTTGCTGGACATTGGAAAGGTAAAGCATTTTCTAATAATATTAGCCAAAAAGCTACTCTCCTGTAGCAACCCCCTGAGACCAGAGTAGTTCCTTTATGACTGCAAAGAGCTGATGCCAGAAACTAATGGTGAAATTGGCAGCAAATGAGCTGGCCTTCTTCTTACCATTTCTTAAAGGTCTGGAATACTTTCACTAATATTTGTCAAGATCAGCAAAATCTCTCCCCCAATCTCCATCCACTTCTCCCTTTCCCTTCCCCACCAAGATGTTCTTACTTGTATTTCAAAATCCCAGAACACGACTGCACAGGTAAAATTTTAAAGCACAGATTTGCAAGAAATGTAAATTTTGCTCAATTATGGATTTCTCAGAAGTGGCAGCGAAAAGCATTAGAACAGAAACAAAAAAGCATAGAAAGGTGAGAAGTCAGAGGGCAAATGCTGCATTTTGTGCCTACTTGTTAACCTAGTTTAAATCCCTCAACTTCCCTGGGTCTCAATTTCCTTATCTCTAAAATGAAGAGACTGGATTAGATGGTTTCTGAGGTCATTTTTAGCCCTAAATTGTATGATTCTGGGTCATGTACAAGTGGCCTGACTACTCTCCAATTTCCAGTGTCTTTTTTATTAATAATAAAAACTATCAATGATCATACCTTATGCTTGTCCAAGAATGTAAGCAGGGTCTAATGACTTAGAGTCATGGTTCCAGAGCTTCAAAGAACCTCAAGGATAAGTTCTCCCAAGTCTTCCTTTTATACCTGAGGAAATAAAGCCAAGAGAGAACTTAGATTTGCTTTCAGATTCTTTGACTCCAAGTTCATAGCTCTAACTCATGGTGAGTTAGAAAGAACTGGAATTAAATCTTGCTCTAACATGAGTTGTGTCATTCAAGACCCTCAAACAACTTCCAAGGACAGATCTCCTATGACTTAAGTAGTAGGCTCAGAATTTCATTCTGCATTTCTAGAAGGAGTTCCCTGTTCATCCCAGAAAACACATATCTTTTGCCTATTTGCTTATGGACTCAATATTACCCTCAGGTAGGGTCATAGATTTGAGGACTCCATTCAGTTTGAGGGAAATTGCATTTGGAAATGATTTCACTTTGAGTCACCTTACTTACATACATTCTCTCCTGGCTCTTCAACCAATGTGCTATTAATAAATCTGGAACACATTTCACATCAACTGACATTTTTCTGGCCTTCACAAAATTTGACTGCATACTCCCTGGGCCTTTGTTTTCTTATCTGTAAAATGAGGAGGTTGAATTAGATGGTGCCTGAGATCCCTTCCAACTTCCACAATCTCACTGGATCCAGCTGAGCATCCTGAAAGAAGACAAGTAGATAGAGCAAGTACTGCCACTTTACAGATGAGAAAACAGAAGCACAGAAAACTTAAGTGAACAATGGGCAATTTTTTTCAGTGAAGTCGGAGGTAAAATCTTCCACAGAGGGCCAAGTCAAGCTAGGACTTGAAGCCAGGTCTTCTGACACTCTCTCTAAAATACCACACTGCCTTTCAATTTGATTTTGGGGAAAATACTCCCCAGACCTGAGCTAAGAACTTGAGTCTCCATAATCCTCTCAGAGACTAGCAATTATATAAGGAAAAGAGCATCGCAGTTCAAATCTTTTCCCTGCCACTTATCACTTCTCTAACCTTGGACAAATCACATCTCTGGGGTTCAGCTTTCTCGGCCATGAAATGAGGGAGATTGAACTAAATGATCTCTAAGGTCACTTTCAGCTCTGATTCTCCAACCCTAAAAAGTCAACTATTTCAGACAGGACTCCTAAAGTACAACCTCTATATAGTGTTTTAAAGGTTTACAAAGCACTTCATGGATACTATCTCATTTGATTCCACAACAACCTTTGGAGGTAGCTGCCAATCGATATTAGTCCCATTTATTGATGAAGAAACTGAGGCAGACAGAGGTTGTGTCACAGGGTCACATAGCTAAGGGTAAATTTAAACTCCAGTCTTGTTGAGTCCAGGTCCAGAACTCTATCCATTGTACCATCTGTTATTGATCAGTTTCATTTATGTCCCGACCCCATTTGGGATTTGCTTGGCATATACTAAAGTAGCTTGCCATTTCCTTCTCCAGTTCATTTTACAGATGAGGAAACTGAGGATGTTAATTTAAAGAGGGTTAAATGACTTGCATAGGGTCCCACAGCTACTAAGTGTCTAAGGCTGGATTTGAACTCAAGTTTGCCTGACTCCAGAACTATATCTATCTACTGTCTATCTACTGTCTATATCTGCTACTCTATATACTGTGCCACCTCACCACCTCCAAGATCGTGAGCTCTTCTCCATTGAAAAGACCTTAGGGGCATATGGTACCAAAAGCCACAGGGGCAGTTCCATTTTCTTTGCTGCTGCTGGAACAGTGGGAAGGCACATTCCCCCAAGTCTATGATTACCTCCCATTTGCTCTCACTGTGTCATATATGCACAGATTTGTTTGCCTATTGTATTCCCCATTAAACTGTGAGTACCTCGAAGGTACAGACTGTGTTTTTGTCTTTCTTTGTATTCCCAGTGCTTAGCACAGTGTCTAATACATAGCTATTGCTTAATCAATGCAGTGCTACCTGGTGATGCCATGGATACAGTGTCCGCCCTGGAGTCAGGATGACTGAGTTCAAATTCATCCTGAGACACTAGCTGTGCGATAACTTACTGTGTGGCCCTGGTTAAATCACTTAACCTCTGCCTGCTTCAGTTGCTTTACCTATAAAATGGAGATAATAGCACTTCTACTTCACAGGGCTGTGATAGGATCAAATATTTGAAAATGTTGTGGGATAATATTTTTAAAGGAGTTTAGAACAGTGCCTAGCACATAATAGGAAGTATACACGTTTATTTCCTTCCCTTCTTTTTCCCTTCTTGACTGCCTTGTTGTCTAGAAGGGGGAAGGCTTTTAAAGTTTTAAAGTCTTTGTAATCTGGATCCTTTCTACTTTTCCAGTATTCTTACACCTTATCCACCCCCACCATTCTCCTCTTTCTCTCTCTCTCTCTCTCTGTCTCTCTCTCTCTCTCTCTCTCTCTCTCTCTCTCTCTGTCTCTCTCTCTCTCTGTCATTCTCTGTCTCTGTCACTCTGTCTCTCTCTGTGTCTCTCTTCTGTCTCTATCTCTCTATCTCTATCTCTATGTCTGTCTGTCTCTGTCTCTATCTCCTCTGTCTGTCTCTATCTCTGTCTGTCCTTCTCCTTCTTTTCCCCCTTCCTTTCTGTCCACCTCCCTCCCTCCTTCCCTGATCCAGTGAAACCAGCCTCTTTACTGTCCCTTAGACAAGACACTCCATCTCCCAACTGTGAAATTTCACCAGGGATCTCCCATGCCTGGAACTATCTCTTCTCATCTGCATCTTCTGGCTTCCCCAGCTTTCTTCTGCTCTGTCTTGTTCCCCCTTAATGGCTACTGCCTTCCCTCTGAGATTATTTCATATAATATACACTCCCTTGTCTACACAGAGTCATTTGCTTGTTAAACTGTAAGGTCCCTGAGAATAAGGAAGGGTTTTTGCTTTTCCCAGCAAACCCAGCTTTAACAGTGCCTCAACTGACTTAAAGTATGTTGATTTGACTTGTTTTCCTAATTTGCTTCAACTCAAGCACGCAGTAGAACTCCACCCAGTGATGACCTCTCCAGAGAATATCATCAGAGGCCTGTAAATTGGATTGGAAAAGCCCAGCTGACAAATCTAATGCATCCCTCCAGGAGCACAGCAATATACATTAGGCTTGCAGGGGGTGGACGGTTTCTTTTCTATTTAATTGCAAGTATTTCAAGTGATGAGAGTTTTACTGCAGCCTTTTAGGCCAGGCCAGAAGCTATTAATCCCCCCTCCCTATTAGAATATGGAAGCAGGATGTGTCTGGCACATTCCAGTGATGAGTACCCTCCCCCTTGTCCGGATCCCTCTGCTGTGAATAACACAATCTCCTGACCAACTGGTGTAACTTGAAGTCTTCTTTCTCTGGTCTGGGAGCAGAGATTCAGCTTGGAATGGGGTATAGTCAGAATCCCTCAATGGCTTCACTCCCCTACTCAATGAACTACAATGGCTCCCTACTACCAAATTAGTATCAAAGAATCATACCATTTGAGGGTGGGAAATGACCTCAGTGATCAATCATCTAAAGCCCAACTCACCTGAGAAAAGAATCCTCACTAGAACATACCTGACAAAGGGTTAGGAGAGATTTTTAGCTAGGGGTCCATGGACCTCACTCTTGTAAGAAGGGACATTATTTTTATTCTTGTTTTGCTTCCATAAATGTTCTGGAAAAATACTAAAACTCCTAGGCTGATGGGAGTTTGTGATAAGAAAAGCATGCATAACTGTTCTGCAAGGATGACGGTCAAACACATCTTGGTCTCAAGGGGAAACTAGGAGGGTGGGGGTGGGACAAACAGCTTGGACCCTAGCCTCACTACCCCCCTATGTCATCTGCAAAAGGAGGGAATCGAGGAAAATAAAGTGAGAAATTTGAACTAACCCTAACTCTACCAAAGAAGGACAGAATTGTGTAACCTCACTCCTGCTTCTGTATCAGCGTGAGTGTTCCCAGTGAGCATCACACTTACTTCTTCCAGAGAAGCGTAAAAATAAAAGTCTTCCTTTGCTCACTCTGTCTCTGAATTCTTTCGGTGAGAATGGATCTGTCACATGGGTCTTCCAGAGGGCACTCTGGGAAGGAAAACAACAGGCAGCGGCATCTCATTGCAGGCTGACTCCCTGACCTTGCCTTCGAAGCTCTGTGATCTCCACAGCTGTGTTAAGGGGCATATGATGTGGATCTTCCTAAGGACATGCTACCAGGGAAGCAGTGGATAGTGGAAGCTAGTCCAGGTTAACTCCCTGACCCTACCTGGGAAGTCCTGTGATCCCCACAACTGTGTTTCTCACACCTCTGATCCCCAAGAGTTCAGTGAATGGATTTCAGAGGATATGTGAATTTGTAGGGGGGAAATTACATCTTTATTTTCACTCATCTCAATTGAAATTTACCATTTCCTTTGATTACGAATGTAGGCAACCAACATGATTCTGAGGAGTCCATGGCATTACCAGACTGCCAAAGGGGTGACCAACACAGGAAAGAATGAGAGCCCCTAGTCTAAGGTTAAACACAAACTCCTGTTTGGCATTGAAAGCCCTTAGCAGCCTGGATTCTCCATCCTACCTTTCCGGCCTTATTTGTATAGATGCTTTTTGGGTGGTCTTCTTCTAGTTTTTCACAAAAGTCACTCTCTCTCCATCTCCATGCCTTCCATACCTGGAATGCTTTTCCTTCTCAACTTCTAAGAATCTCTTGTTTCCATGAAAGCTAAGCTCACGTGTCATTTCATACAGGAAGCTTTCCCTGATCACTACAAATTCTAGTGCCTCACACAAACCTGGTCAATGCAGATTTACATAAGGAAGATGTAGACACTTAAATGTTGTCTTTCCTGATAGAATATAAGCACTTTGAGAATTGTACTGTTTCTTTTCTTGTCTTTATTTGCTCAATACCTAACTTAGTACCTGGTACTTGGTAGACTCTTAATGAATATTTATTGATTGATTGATTCTCATCCTGCTTTATTTGCACCTCAGCAGACAAAGATCTCTTTAAGGGAACTCAATATATAGCTGTAAACACCTAGGACACATGGATGGGGACAGAGATGGGTCTTGATGTATGATGGAAGGAGAATTAGACATGGAATCAAGAGAGATGTAGGGATGCTGTTGTCTCAAATAGTATGTAAACACTTTGATGGCAGGAACTGTTTCATGGTTTTTTCTTTGTACACCAGAGGACCTAGCACAGGTCTTGGAGGTAGTAGGTACTTAGTGAATACATATTGATTGATTAATCAATCAAAAGCCTTGCCTCTCACTGCACATGAGAAGGGAGAGACATATTCAAAAATGGAAGATTCCCAGAATGACCAAAAGTGGAGAGCTTAGGTTCTAGACCATTAGAGGGAGTGACCACATCAATGAGCTCACCAGTCCATCAGAATATCAAAGTGCTCCCCTCAAAGGGCCATCTTGAGGATTGAATGAGATCATGTGTGTAAAATGACTCACAAACCTTGACATCCTAGAGGATCAATGTTAGCCGTGATTAGTAAGAAATGAGTCAGAATACCATACTACTGTTTGAGGCTGTAATAGTATTATAGAAAGAGTTATGGACTTGGAATAAGTCCATATTCAATTCAATTCAAATTCCAGCCCTGACACTTATGTGACCTGGGAAAAGCCATTTCTTCTCTCTAAACCAGAGTTTCTTCATTTTAAACATGGAGAGAAGATTCCTTGCACTCTTATCTGCTAGAGTCATGATATGGAGAGCACTCTAAATCCTCAAGAACAACTAAGTGTGAATGGCTTGTATCCTGGCTATCTGGAGGTGACACTACTGAGAAATCAGAAGTAAAGAAGGCAAGTTTTGGAGCTGATTTCTTTCAAAAGAGTCAGGGAGGTGAGGGATAAAGTGTCAATCTAGCTTTCGAATTCTTTTAAATGCTAACAAGCATAGACCTAGAACTAGAAGAGACCTCAGAGGCAATCTAATCCAATCTACTCATTTTACAAATAAGGAAACTGAGGCCCAGAGGGACTAGGTGTCTAGAGGATCATAGATCTATAATGTAGAGCTGGAAGAGACCTCAGTTCATGGGACCATTGATCTGAACCTCAGGAGTCTCGGAGTCTAAACCCTCCATTGTATAAATGAAGAGACCCAAGTAGATTAAGGGACACGCCCAAGGTCACACACCTGCAGAAGCAAGCAAGAAGCAACATCAGAAGCAAGATTTGAACCCACTGTACCACATGGCCTGCAGGTGTTCAATTTACATATTCACAGACTGTGAAACTTCCTTAATCTAAGTAAATATCTTGATGAATCATTTCCACTCTACAGTGGGAAGCTTTGCCCTTTTGTCCAATGGCAAATACTGCCAAACCTCAACTTCGTATTACTCTGACCATTACTCCTTTGCCCCTATTTACATGTTGCTGAATAAGGCTGAAGAAAGTCATGGTTTCATGTTGAGTCTACTACAGATTGATGTTACATGATCTCAGCTGGGCCCTCACTGCTGTAAGGCAATACTTTCACATGTCCCTGATTAATTTGATAGCCCATTCACCACAGAATCTTTTCTCAACCTTGTCATCTCTCCTCAAATCTTGCATGGTTTTCCTCCTTCACCCTCTCAGCTGAGGATCTCACCTCAAACTCCATCTTCTCCTCTCTTCCTTATTTCAAATCATCTAAATAATGCCACCATCTCCTGCTTCACCCCTGACTCACATGAAGAGGTAGTCTTTCTCCAAGACAAACCGCTTGACATGAAAAATATATTCCATCCAATGCTTAGCATAATGCCTGGCACATAGTAGGCATTTAACGTGTTTATTGATTTACTGATCCTGTCTTCTCCAGCATATCACTTGCTCTATCATTCTGACTCTTTCACTAATCTTTGATTTCTCACTACCTATTGATCCCCATTGTGGCTACACCCTTTAAAAAAATCATCACTTGATCCATCCATTCCCCAAAGCTATCATTAAAGATCTCTCTTCATCTTCTTGGCTAAACTCCTTGAGAAAACCATCTACATTCAATCCCTCCACTTAGTCTCTTGACTTGCCCTCCTCTGAACACTCTGCAGTCTGGTTTCTGACCTTATCATTCAACTGAAACTACTCTCTCCAAAGATACCAATGATTTCTTAATAGACGTATCTTAAGGTCTTTTCTCAGTCATTCTGATCCCTGTGCTACCTTGGATTCTGTCAATCACTCTCTTCTGGAAACTCCACCAACTTTAGGCTTTCAAGACACTGCTCTGGCGTGCTTCTCCTCCTATCTCTCTGACTGCTCCTCTTCAATCTCCTTAGCTGGAACTTGACACAGGTCACACCCCACCAACCACAGTTATTCTCCAGGGCTTTGTCCTGGACTCTTTTCTCTCTATATACTATCTAGCTTGATGACCTCATCAGCAATCATGAGTTCAGTTATCAGCTCTATGTAGATAATCCCAAATCTATATATCCAAACTGAATTTCCCTCCTAAGCTCCAACCTCACATTTTCAACTGCCTTTTGGGAATCTCCAACTGGATGTCCCATAGGCATCTCAAACTCAATATGTCCAAAAAAGAACTCAGAAAAACCCTTCTTTTCCCAATTTTTCTACTATTGTCAAGGAAACCACCATTCTTTAAGTGATCCAGGCTCACAACCAAGGTTTCATCCTTAAATTTTCATTCATAATCACCCCATATATTCAATCTATTATTTAGTTTCTACCTTCACAGTATCTCCCATATACATCCCCTTCTCTCCACTCAACTGACCATCACCCTAGTGCAGGTTCCAATCACCTTATACCTAGACTATTGCAATGACCTACAGGTTGGTCTTTCTGCCTCAAGCTACCCCCACCCACTCCATTCCATTCTCTGCTCTTAAAGCATGGATCTAACCAAATCGTCCCCTCTCTAACAGACTCTGCTCAATAAACCAGGGACTCATTGCCCCAGGATCAAATATAAGACCCTCTGACATTTAAAGTACTTAACATTGTTCTTTTCTGCCTTTCTAATCTCACACCTTACTCCTCTCTACAAACTCTACACTGGTAACTTCTTCACACATGGCACTCTATCTCCCAAGCCCACAATTTGTACTGTCTGCCTCCCATGTCTGGAATTCTCTCCCTCCTCACCACTTCCTTCCAGACTCAAGTGTAGCTCAAATTCCACCTTCTGCAGGAAACCTTTCTCAATCCTCCTTGCCCTCCCATCTCCCACATCAGGGTCTTTCCTTCGAAATTTATGCATATATCTTGTAGGTATATAGTTGTTTGTATATTGCCTTCCTCGTTAAAATACTAGCTCCTTGAGGGGAGGGACTTTTTAATTTTAATTTTTATTTTTGTGTCTTTCTTTGCATCCCTAGTTCTTAGCATATAGTAAGAATTTAACAAATATGTGTTGAGTAATAATGTCACAGATAGGTTTGAGTTAGGAGTGCATTTTAGGGTTAGAATGGGAGGGTTTCCTGGTCAGGACACATTGCTTAGCAGTTAGTATGGTACTTGAATATAGACTGGAGTCAGCTGAGCTGATCAACCTGAACATGAAGAGAGCCCAGGTAGTATCCGCTAAGTCTTTCTCACCATCTTTCTGTGACCTAGGGAATTTGACAAACATGAATTAAGTGCCTTATATGTGCGAAGCCCTGGGTCTTAGTACTACATTAGCTGTGATGATGGGATCATGTTACCTACAAGAAGAATGTAAAGGGTCAAGGACTAAGATAATAAATCCTTTCCAGGGGCCTGGCTGTCTAATTTCTCACACTTTATCCCTTCCTACTTCAATATTTCAATGAACCAGTAATCTCATTACTGGTTTCAAATTTCTTCTGTACTACATACTATCTGTGACTTTAGGTAAGTCACTTAGTCACCAACCTCACTCTTACTTTCCTCCTGCACAAAGAAAGGGGGACCAGATGGCATCGAAAATCCCCTTCAGCTCTGAGATGACAAGATTTTTGTCCCCATGTTTCTCTGTCTGTGCATCTATTTCTCTTTATCTCTGTCCCTTGCTCTGACTGCAGTAGTGTCTGTCTGTCCCAATGCATCTGTTCTCTCCTTACTTCTTTCTGAGTGCTTTTCTTGGTGTGGTATCTGTCTTTATCTCCTCTATGTCTCAGTATTCGTCATTGTCTGTCTGTCTCTCTCTCTCTCTCTCTCTCTCTCTCTCTCTCTCTCTCTCTCTCCCTCCCTCCCTCCCTCCCTCCTCCTCTCCCTTCTTTCCCCCTCTCTGTCTCTCTCTCTGCCTGTCCCAGTGACTTTGTTTCTCTCTCTTCCTCAGTCTGTCTTTGTTTCTGTGTCTATCTCTCCATCTCCTTTTCCTAATGTTCTCTTTTCTCCCTCTCCTTTTCTCTCCTTTTTTCCCTCTCTTCTCTCCCTCCCTCCCCAACTCTGTCCCAGAGTTTCTATTTCTCTCTATAAGTCTGTTTCTATCTCTCCTCTTTCTCTTTATGCCTCTCTCACTCTCTCTCCCTGTCTGTCTCAATGTTAGTATCCCCCTTCTGTCTCTATATCTGTTTCTTTCTCTGGACCCATCTCTCGTCCCTCCTTCCCTCCCTGTTTCCGTCTCTGTCTCAGAGTTTCTCCTTCTTTTACTCTTCCTGTCTCTGTATCCCGCTTGCTGTCTCCCTATCTCCCTGTTTCCCAATCTCTCAGGGTCAGGAATCTGTTTCTCCCTCCCCTCTGCCTACTCCTTCCCCCGCCACGCCCCCCACCTCCACCCCCAGCGGCGGAGCCCTTGGCTCTGGTTCGCTAAGGAGCCCCAGCAGCAGCAGCCCCAGAGACGGAAGGCAGGAGCAGCAGCAGGAGCCGCGGCAGCGGAGCAGCAGCCGCGGGCGGAGGAGGGATGAGAGGTGAGGTCACGGCTCCCCTGAGCCCAGAGCTGGCTTTTCAGAGCTGCTTCTGGAGCCCCCGGCCAGAGTCCGCAGCCTCTGCAGACCTCCTGTCCTGCCCCCGCCTGCTCAACCTCTCCCATGTCTCAGAACCGTCCCACGTCGGACTCCAAGAGGTCTTTGGATGGCAGTCCCGAGACCCACATCGAGGATGATGCCCCCGAGGAGGAGATCTCGATGCCCCCCAACTACCTGATGCTCACCATCTTCTCCTGCTTCTGCCCCGCGTACCCCATCAACATAGTGGCCTTCGTCTTCTCCATCATGGTGAGTCCGCGCCCTCAGGCAAGGCACGTCTAGGGCTTGCGCCCGCCCGGGAGGGTGGATCTCTGTCTGTCGGCCGCCACCAAATTTCCTCTCCCTGTATGTCATGCCCTCCCCGGTTAGCCGGCAACCCTGCCAACGTGAGGATGGACGGACGACCGAGGGTTGGTGGCTCATTATTGACCAGAGCAGCTGGCCGCGAGGCGATGGAGGTGCAGCGGGGTGAGGCTCTGCCCAGCCTTGTCCCGGGACAACCCTGCAATCTTTTGGCCAGAGAGCCTCCAGCCTAGCTCAGTCTCCCGCCGTCCTGCCCTGGGAGAGGCACGATCCCCAATCCCACTCTCCTGCTGACCAGTCCCTATCCCTGGCAGGTAGAGCTCTTCGACCTTTTCCCCAGCCTGGTGACACATGGTTCTCCCTCCTGAGACCTACCCCAAACCTTCTTAAATATATGCATAGTATTTCCATAGCAATTTACAAAGAGCTTTCTTCACAACAACCCTGTTACTGACAGTGTTAGATAAGTAGTGTTCCTTCTTATGTTAGAGAAACCGAGGCCCAAAAAAACTAAGTAATTTGCCCAGAGTCATCTGGGATCCCCTCTTTTGAATCCAAGTGCAGTGCATTTTTTCCATCATATCGTCTGCCTTTCCACACGCATATTATTAATTTTGTTTCAACTTTGGGCAAAGGGAAGTTTCTGGTTCTCTCATTAACGCAACTTTCACCCCAAATCTGAAGTGTCCACCCAAGTCCCCATTTGCAACAGCAGCAGCGGCGGCGAAGGCTAACGGAACACTCTCCTAATGTCGACTTGGCCACTTTAAAAAGGGGAGGGGGAAAAAGCCAGATTTGTCAGGCTCTTCTATGAACTTACAGAGGAGCCCCCTGTTTAATCGCAACCCTTTCCTGGACTGTCTGGGAGATTGGGAAGTCAGCCAGTCCCCGCCCTTGCCAGTGCTACCGGAAATCTTTTGTGCATGTTACAGCTTAGAAAGAAGGCTAAGAAGCCACTTTCGGTCTCTGAGAGTGGGAGACCTTCCCACTTCTGGGAAGACACAGTGAACACCAAAGCAGATGGTCGGAGATGAGAACCAAAGAGTAACCTGGCAGAGTTCTCTTTCTAACTCTGAGGTGTACAATTACAACCCCAGAGTATTTCTCAGAATATCAGAATTGGAAAAGACCTTAGGGGCCATGTAGTACAACCCATGCCTGGACAAAAATCCTCTCTACAATGTGCCTGGCAAACAGTCATCCATCTTTGGAAAATTTGTAGGCTGCTGCCTTACTGAGTCCTTTTTACCTTTTACCCTCTCTACCACCAGGCACAGGTGCTACCTTCTCCAAATCATCTTCCACAAGCTATTGGATTCCTAAAACAGACATCTCAACATAGGCTCATAGAGTTAGAGATCGAAGGGACCTTAGAAGCAATCAAGTCTATTTCTGTCAGTGTACAGGTGAGGAAACTGAGGACCAGCAAGGTTAAGTGACATGACCAGGGTCACACAGTTAGTAAATATCTGAGGCAGGTCTCCCTGACTCCAAGCACAGTATTCTAACCATTTTGCCACCTAGCCATGGCAACACTGGCCTATTCAACAATCTTCATTGATTTTTCTGATCTCTAAGATATGAAACAAAATGCTAAGCTTTCCACAATGTGGTTCACACCTACTTTTCCAGCCTGTCATTGCTGCTGCTGCTCCCTTTTGTGTACTCTCTGTCCTAGCCAAAATGCCCTACTTATGTTCCTCCTACAGAAAATTCTGTTTCCCACCAATTACTTCCCACAGATCTGAAATGCACTCCCTCCCCATCCATATTTCCTAGAATCCTTAACTTAGAATCCCTTCTGCCTCTAAAAAACCAAACCTAGAATCCTTAACTTAGAATCCCTTCTGCCTCTAAAAAACCAAATCCACTACCAGACACTAAACATCCCCTTTTCTGGTTGCCTCCAGTTGTCAGTACCTTTTCCTCTTGATAATGCTTTATACAAATTTGAATATTCTGTGCACCACGTTCACTTGTCTCCCTTTAGTAAAACATAAGCTCCACAAAGGCAGGCATACACTCTGTTGTTGTCTTTGTATGATCAGTACCAAGTTCAGTGCCCAGTACATTTTAAGTGCTTAATAAATGTGTGTTGAATTCATTGCTTGCATTAGATAACCTGTAGTTTCCCTTCCAGCTATAACTGTATGATCTTATGCCTCTGCTTGAAGACTTTGCCTCTCTTTTGGACATTTAAAGAGTGTACAACCAGTCTAGAGAAGTATAAAAGGAAGGAAAAGAGAGAACATAGTAAATATGAGTTGGTCATGCAATTTCCCTATATGTTCTTTCTTCTTTTATCTTATGCTATTATAAATACGGGGCAGCTAGGTGGTATAGTAGACTCATCTTCCTGAGTTCAAATCCAGTCTCAGACACTTACTAACTATGTGACCCTGCGCAAGTCACTTAACCCTGTTAGCCTAAATTTCCTCATCTGTGAAAATGAGCTGCAAAAGGAAATGGCAAAACTGCTCCAGTATCTTTGCCAAGAAAACCTCCAAATGAGCTCAAGAAGAGTTGGACAGGACTGAACGACAACAAACATTATAAATGCCCAGGACAGTCAATCGATATTCATTGATAATCTATTCATTTGGAATTTGTACAGAGCTGGGCTCAACTCGATCTCTGATTAGGTGCATAGGGTCTGAATTCTTCATGCGGAGTTCTAAATGATTGTCACTTTAAACCATAGTTCCTGAAGAAGGTTTAAAATATTTAAAAGAACAAATTATTTTTGGTAATATCTGAAAGATCATGGAAAATGGGAGAGGTGCCACAAGACTGGAGAAAGGGAATGTCCCCATTTCCATAAAAAGGAAAAGAACAGTTCGCAAGCCAGTGAGTTTGACTTGAGTTCCTGGGGAAATTCTAGAATGAGTCCTTCAAGCATGGTTGGCACACCTGCAGAGAAGGAGGTGGTGATTACAAAGTCAACGTGGCTTTATCAAGAATAGGTCATGCCAGACTAACCTTATTTCTTTTTCTTTTACCACAATACTAAACTATGAGCAGAATGCTGTTGACTCTAGTTTACCTAAAATTTTAGCAAAGCTCTAATAAGCTATCTCATACTATTTTAACATGGTAGATGCTGGCCATATTACCTTAGAGTCAAGTCTGCCACATTTTACCCCTTCTTTTCTCCGTCATCCACTCAAGCCCCCATTTCTAGGTTCCTGCAATTCTTAGGGGATCAGTAGCTATCACCCCTTTATTATTAGTTTCATTTTTAGAAAGGGAGGTTTACTTTAAAGATGGAGTAAGAATAAATATTCAAATATTTTCCCCAGAATTCTTTATATATATATATATATATATATATATATTCTACATAGCATTAGTCCCACACAAAGACAGCAGTGTTGGCTTCTATTGGGCTGGCACTTCTAGACCATGCTCCTCAGGGCATCACTACTAGGCTGTCTGCAATGCCCTGCCTAGATTTCTGGACTCCCAGTTCCCTAGACTCCATTTTTTCTACCTAGAATGGAAAAGAAGAAAAAGTCCAAAGATTCAGACCTGTTTCTCTGAGCCATGTGACCTAAAGGGGTGGAGGAAGGTGGTAACTGCTACGTGGTGTGAATGAAGGAGTCTTTCACCATCAGACTTCAGATAGGAATGCCACAAAAGCCTTTACAGGTGCCTAGTCAGGCTGTTGGAAAGATGTCAAGATTTCCAGCCATGCAGCCCATAGATAAAGGCTGCCCACATGGTGGGTTAATGCAAAATGTTCACTCATCCCTCAGTCTCCAGTCTCTCATTAACAAGTACTCAATGTCTTCCACGGGAATGATGCCATCTTAACAAACTGATGGTATCTGCATATAGGCCAGACTGCTATGTACTATTTTTGTGAAGAGGATGGAGAAATATTGATGAGATGATAATGCGGTAAGATGAAAAATTTGTTGCATGGCTAGACCAATAGGCAATTGTTAATAATTCAAAGTCAAAGCATGAGAAGGTCTCCAGAAGAATGCCATAGGGATCTATGCCTGACCCTGTGTCATGTAATTTTATTAATCAATGAATTAGATAAAGTCCTAGATGGCATGTTCATAAAATCTTCATGTAGCCTCAAACTATGTCATTAACAGTACTTGGCAAGTAACACCAAGGACCCAAAAAGATTTTGACAGGCTAGAGCATTGGGTTGAATGTAATAAGATGAAATCCAAGAGTCAGAAAAGTCTTGCATTTGGGTACAAAAATCACCTCCACAAGTAAAAGGTGGGGCATGTTTAGAGAGCACTGTTCAGATGAAGATCTGGGGATTTCAGTGGACTGAAAGCTCAGCATGAGATAGTAGTGTGATATGGAAGCCATAAAAGTAAATGAGATGTTGGGCTACATCAAGAGAAGCCTAATTTCTAGAACTATGGAGATGGTGGTCTCTCTGTGCCTTACCCTGGTCAGATCGCATATGAACAACTATGATCAGTTCTGGGCAATAAGGCTAAAGAAAGACATTGATTAAATGTTTCTTGACAATCAAGAGGGTAAAAGGTGTTGAGTACATGACATATGAGGCTCTCTTTAAGGAGTTGGGATATATTTAGCCTAAAGAAGGGAAGACTCTGAGGGAATAAAATAACTGTCTTCAAGTCTTCAAAGGGCTGTTATGTAGGGGAAAGATTATACTTGTTCAGCTTCAGCCCACAGGGAAGATACAGCAGCAATGAGTAGATATTGCAAAGAGATGAAATTAGGAAAAACAACCTAACAATTTGAATTATCCCAACTTCTTTGGGAATAAGTTACCTCATCTGTAAAGTAAGGTGGTTGAGGAAAATGATCTCTAAAATCCCTTCTGTTTTCTGGCTTTGAGGAAGCTGATAGTGAAGTGCATAAAGTACTGGACCTAGGTATATGAAGACCTGAGTATAAATCCAGCCTCAGACATTTACTGGCTTTGTGATCCTGGGCAAGTCACTTTATCTCAGTCTGGCTCAGTTTTCCCATCTCTAAAATGAGGGTAGTAACAGCATCTACCTTAAAAAGTTGTTGTGAGGATTAGATGAGATATTTGTTACTGAGTTAAATCTGACTCTTGGTGACCCTATTTGGGGTTTTCTTGGTAAAGATACTAGAGCAGTTTGGCATTTCCTTCTCCAGCTCATTTTACAGATGAGGAAATTGAGGCAAACAGGGTGAAGTGACTTGCCCAGGGTCACACAACTAGCATGTGCCAGATTTGAACATATGAATATGAGTCTTCTTGACTTCAGGCCCAAAATCTTATTTACTGCACCACCTAGCTGCCCTTAAGATATTTGTAGAAAATACTAAGTACAATGCCTTGCACATAGTAGGTGCTATATTTTATTTCCTCTCTACCTCCCCATTAGATCTATAAATATATGATCCTTTGATTCCTTGCTGCAGGGTATAAGGAGAACCCTAGGTTCTTAAAGTCTGTGCCAGCCAGCAGAGGACAAGCCCTGACAGATTGGAAAACTTCATATCCAGTGATATGAAACATTATGTGTCTGCTGTCCTAGGACCAGCCCAGCTAAGTTCTGTGTAACTGTGGTCAGAATGTGACCTTTTTTAGAACCCTAAAGTAGAAAGACTGGGAGTTAGAGGACCTAAGTTGGAATGGTACTTCTGCCACCTTGAGCAAATTATTTCATATCTCTGGACCTTAGTTTTCTCATTTGTAAAATGAAGAAATCAGGCTCAGTGATTTTGAAAGCTAACGTTGAATCAATAGATCAACCAACAAGTATTAGTTGAGCACTTACTATGTGATGAGCACTATACTAGCCACAAGGCTTCTGAAAAGTTTCTTCTCTGCAGGGGCTTACATTTTTTTGAGGGAAATAATATGTGTATGTACAAGTAAATTCAAAATATATGCAGAGTAGATGAAAGATCATTGGGGGCAGGGGAGGGCAATTCTAGGTCATTTCCAGAAAAACTGAATGTAGGAAGTGGCCCCTAACTAAGCTGTGGAGCCAGGTATAAGATGATGGTGAGCAGGGACTGCATTCTCGGCATGGACCACGGCCAATGCAGAGGCAGGAAATGGCATGGCATATCAGGAACAGCAAATTGATCTATAACATGGGCAACAATAATACTTGTAGTGCCTGTATCAAAGGCCAGTTTGGAGGAGAGTACTTTGTAGGGGAAGTGCTTTAGAAATGCTGTTGATAAAATGAGCAATCACTTCTTCCAGAAATCAATTTTTAATTTTTCAAGTATTTCTTTTCTTTCTCACAAGATGGAATTGGTGTTCTCTAAGTGGCTATGGTTACAACAGGAAGTGCTGAATTTCAGATGGAGGTCATTATTTTGGTTACAGCAGGGCATAAACCCAGTAGGCTCTGGCACTAAGGCTGGGACTCCATGAACATATTGGAGATTCAACAAACTCTATGTATCCTGTTTTGTTTTGTCGATCACGATGTGGTCTTTATCTCTTCAGGATTAACTTTCTCATTCCCTTTTTCTTGTGTGTCTCTGCTTCTTTTTGTATATGTCTTCTCTCCGTTTCTATCTGTCTTCTCTCTGTTTCTATCTCTCTGTCTATATCTCTATTTCGCTGTCTCTGATTCTCACTGTGTCTCTGTTTCTGACTCTCCAACTCTGTCTCTACCTTTAAAATCTATTTCTATATTTCTGTCTCTATCTTTGTCTCTTTACATTTCTACCTCTGTTGCTTCGTATCTCTTTTTGTTTCTGTCTCTGTTTCTTGGTCTTTTTCTATCTCTGTCTCTTCCTTCTCCCCATCTTTTATTCCGTATCTCAGACATCCATCCAATTTTCCAGTCTCCCTTCCTACAAGGCTTCCCCTCTTTACCATCAATGCTCCATGACATTGCTATAGTTAAAAGAACATATTATAATTGGAGAAAGAAAGAGCTCATATGAAATGCTACCTCCAATATTTACTAGTGATGTGATCTTTGGCAATTCATTTCCCCTTTATGAATCTCAGTCAATTTTTTCCTCACCCACAAAATGTGGCTAATAATGCCTATAGCCCTCACCTCACAAGGTTATCAAGAGGCTTCAGTGAGATAATTCATGAAAGCACTTTGCAAACTTTAGATGGCCATCAAGATAGCAGCTCTTAGTGTTATCCCCCAAGAAAGACAAGCTCCCAACCCACAACACCCCATTAACATCTCTCCTTCCCTCCTCTGCCTCTACTCTAATGACAATTCCCATTTATACAGCACTTTAAACTTTGTAAAGTGTTCTCTTTGGAACAACCCTAGAAGGTAGATAGTATTACTTGTCTTTGTGGACAAGATGAAGAATCACTCTACCTCTTACCTCAGTTTCCTCCTCTGAAAATAATAAACCTCATCCTATCCACTGTCAGGGTCATGATGAAGAAAAGTGTTCTTCCACTCTTAAATGCCATAAAGAATTTAAGCTATTCTCTTATTGTTGTTATGATGATGTCCTTATGTTTTTCAATGGAGTTCAGATAGAAATAATCCTTGGTCAAGTCACTATACTGGTATTATTAGACAATATAAAATATATAGAATATTATTTTATATAGACCATTAAAATATAGCTAAAATAACTTGTAGTTTAATAAAGTGTGATGATGATGATGATGATGAAGTTGGTTATATTGAAAATTCAATTAAATTGGATTGGGTTGGGTTAGCTTGGATTGGATTGGAGTGTTTGGGAGTGAATTGGGTTGGGTTGGGTTAGAATAGATTGGATTGGATTGGATGAGGTTGGAATGAAAGGAACTAGGTTGCATTGGTTTCACTTCAGTTGGGTTGGGTTGAATTACAGGAATGATACCCCGAAGGGAAATCTTCAGTGAAAATGCCCAGAAATTTGTCCTTGGACCTTTGCTGTTCAATATTTTTTATCAGTTACTTGGATAAAGGAGTAGGGGATATGCTTCTCAAATGTGTGGCTGACCCAGTGCTTAAAGAATCAGCTAAAGCACTGAATATGAATAAGAATCAAAAATGATCACAACCAATTGAAATAGCAGGTTGAAACAAATAAAAAGAAAATTAATGGGAGTAAATGTCAAACCTGCATTTGTTTTTTAAAATCAGTCCCACAAGGACAAGCTGAAACTAGTTGCAGGTAGCACATAATGTAAGTGAAGAAGATCTGGGGGTTTTAGTGAACTGCAAGCTCAAGTAGTCTATTAGTGTGATATGGTGATCCAGTAAGCTAATACTAACTTGGGATGTGCAAGAGGTATATATTAGAAAACAATGGAACGGATAGTCTGTCCACAAGCATTGTGTTCAGTTCTGGACACTGCATTTTAAGGACATTTATAAACAGTAATATGTGCAAAGGAGGGCAACCAAGATAGTGAGAGGTCTAGACACCACACTATAAGAATATCAACTAAGAAAACTGGAGACTTTTAGATTAGAAAGAAAAAAAAGGAAAGGAAAGGCCAAAAAAAATATTGTCAAGTATTTTAAAGGGTGTCACATGTTATAATCAGTTCAACTAGGAGCCATGGATGGGAGTTGTAAAAAGGCTATATATATATATATATATATATATATGTATATATGTATATATATATACATATATATATATACACATACACACACACATATATATATATACATACATACATATGTATGTATATTAAAATCTATAATAAATATTTCTATCTTGAGATAGATAGATCCTCTATATCAGGAAAAACTACTTAAGAATTAGAGTTGTACAGAAATTGAATGGGCTACTGTGAAGTTCCTCCTTGGATAGAGGGTCTTGACCAGCAAGACCCTATGCCATTCTCAGGATGCAATGAATGAGGTGGGAGGCAGGATGTAAGGCAACTCTGTTTATTCATTAGCAAGCAGGGATATTTATACTCATCTAAGCACACTTCCTTATTTACTATATCTCATGCTCTTACACAGCAATCCACTCATTATAAAGGTCAAATATATCTTTCCAATCTCATTGCAGCAATTGCCTCGTGGACAGCATGTTGTCAGCTTCTTCCCAAAAATCCAGGAAGGTTCCTTGCTCGGGACAGTCCTGTCCTAGCGCCATTAGTTCCATGCACCTTGGGTATAGTCTTGTAATGGAGGCAAGGAGTAGCTCCTTACAGGCTACCTCAGGAAGGAATGGGCTCACCATCACAAAAGGTCTTCCAGAAAAGACCAGATAACCACTTGCCGAGTGGGAAGTATTATAGAAGGGTTTCTTATTCATGTATGCATTGGACTAAATGGCTTCTGAAGTCCCTTCTAATAGTCACATGTTTAATCACTGGCAGTCCACACTCAAATAGGTCTTCTGATTTTGAATCACAGGGTCATAGTATCATAGACTTCAAGCTGGAATAAACCTCAGGAACCATTTAGTTCAACCCCTCTTTTTACAAAATAGCAAACTGAGTCCCACAAGATCCATCTTGATCCCCCTTCATTAGCAACCACCTGCCAGAGTCTTCCTTTGCTCAGTATACATTGGGATGTCACTGAAGATTTGCCTCTTCTGCAGTCTCTCTCTCTCTCTCTCTCTCTCTCTCTCTCTCTCTCTCTCTCTCCACTGACCCTCTTTGGCATCCTCATGCTGTCTTCAATCACTCGACTTTCCTTTCCCTGAACAGCCTAAACTCCTTGAAACTTCTCTCTCCCAGATATCATCCCCTCTCCTGCAGGATTATTTTAGATAAGCTGATTAACTAGCCCCTGATAAAGTGCCAATAAGAGAGGGCTAGAAGACCAGCCAGGTAACACAAGCATTTTAACATTAACCTCCAAGAGACAGTTCTCTCCCATCCTTGCTGTTTCCCCTGTTGGTGACTCTAATAAAGAAATATCAGTCTGTAGCCCTCAACTAGCACTAAGTTCTTCAATATTTCATGGATGAAGCTTAAAACTAATATGAAAAAGGGATAGGAATTGTGATTATGTACTGTGTGGATGCTTTGGTTAAAAAAAATACTGTATCCCTTGAAAGATTTAATATAGTATGACAGAATCACAGAATTTGGAAGGGACTTCAATGGCCATCTTGTCCAATCCATAAATGAAAGAAATTCTCATTGACAATAGCTAGGGTTATTGATTAGAGAAATGCAAATTGAAACAACTCTGAGGTAACACCTCACATCTTTCAGATTGGCTAATATGACAGAAAAGGAAAATGTTG
Organism: Potorous gilbertii; assembly: GCA_028658325.1. Taxonomy (NCBI): domain Eukaryota; kingdom Metazoa; phylum Chordata; class Mammalia; order Diprotodontia; family Potoroidae; genus Potorous; species Potorous gilbertii. Next base: position 230,555,335 of record CM053773.1, read on the forward strand.
GATGTGGGAGGGGATGTGGGAAACCTGGGACATTAATGCATTGTTGGTGGAGTTGTAAACTCATTCAACCATTCTGGAGAGCAATTTGGAAGTATGCCCAAAGAGCAACCAAATTATCTTCTGGTCTAGAAATACCCCTGCTAGTCCTATATCCCAAAGACATCCAAAAAAGGAGAGAGGAGATCTATTTGTGCAAAAAATATTCATAGCAGCTCTCTTTGTTGTGGCTAAGAATTGGACATTGAAGGGATGCCCATCAATTGGAGATTGACTGAACAAACTCTGGTATATGATTGTAATGGAATATTATTTTGCTATAAGAAATGAAAAGTAGAATGATTTCAGAAAAACCTGGACTTACATGAACTGATGCATAGTGAAGTGAACAGAAGCAGGAGAACATTGTATACACTAATAGCAATATTGTTCCATGAAGATTCATGAATGACTTAGCTATACTCAGTAATACACCAATCCAACACACTGAAACATGCAATTTTCACTCCTTCATTTTTTCTTTTATTCATATCTTCTTGCATAAAATGACTAATATGGAAATGTTTTATATAATCACACATGGATAACCAAATCTGATTGCTTACCATATTGAGGAGGGGGGAGGGAAGGAAGGGACTTAATTTGGAACTCAAAACTTTAAATAAAAGTTTTTAAAAAATAAATAAATGAAATACTAAAATATCAAAAAAAGACGCCCATAACTAGTGCTTTAGACAGTGCTTTAAAGATATGTGTATAATCCGTGTGTGTGTGTGTGTGTGTGTGTGTGTGTATTCACTTGAACCTCACAACAGCCCTGTGAAATAAATGCTATTCTTATACGTATTTTACAGAAGAGAAAACTGAGTCAAATAGAGGCTAAGTGATTTGCCCAATGTCACAGATAGTAAGTGAAGGAGCAGGATTCCAACCCAGGTCTTCCTGCCCCTGGGTCCCGTGATCTATCTCCTCTCCAGTCACCCAGCTGATCAAACCCAACAAGTGGTCTTCCAGCCTCTGCTTGAAGAATCCACTACATCTTGAAATAGCCAATTCCCTTTTGGATCAGCTCTTGTTAGGAAGTTCTTCCTCATAGCAATACGAAATCTGCCCTTTTGGCAACATCTGTCCCTCTAAAGTGTTCTACTGATGCTGTCCCAGTCTCCTTCACAAAAGAACTCTTTAAACAAAGATAAAATTAAGCAAAAACATTGATCATGTCTGCTGACTGATACCTTGTTCTGTATCTAGAATCTTCTGAGAGGAGAGAGGTGTGTAACATCCTAGGAAAACATTTCTGGATCTGGGAAGGAGCTTAGCCGTCCAACTTTCTCATTTTACAGCCAACGAAAATGAGTCCCAGAGAAGTATAGAAACTTGGCCAAGGTCCCACAAGTAAATAAATGGCAGAGCTAAGTTTCAGACCCAGGACCCAACTCTTGACCCAGAGCTCTTTCCACTGTGCCATATCCTGAGTACTTTAGAATTATTCTTGTCTGTCTGGTTAAATCTGAAATTTTATTTCTCTCAGTCTTATTTCCATTGACATTATTGTGACCATCTTATAGATTGTTCCCTTAGCTCTGCCTACTTTAATTTGCATCAATTTGGACAAATCTTCTCAGGTTTTCCTGAATTCATCATATACATCATTTAAAAGTTGATTATATTACTACATTCATAAAGCACAATTTGTTTGGTCATTTCTCAATCAATGGGCACTCCTTTGTTTCTAAGTTTTTTTGCTACTACAAAAAAGTACTGCTATAAATATTTTGTTATATATGTGTTCTTTCTGTCATTTATTTCTTGTGATAACAATTAGTTAACAAATATTTATTAAGTGTCTACTATGTGCCAGGTATTCTGCTAGGCACTGGGGAAACAGAAAAATGAAACAGTCCCTGCCTTCAAGCAGCTTACATTCTATGGGGGGAAATAACATGTACATATATGTATATGCAAAATGTAGATACAAAAAGTAAATACAAAATGGTAAGCAATCAGAAATAGGCTACACATGTGCAATTATATAAGACAGACATGAAATATACAAAATAATGAAAAGAGGACTGGCTCTGGAGACAGAGTTCCTGGGTTTAAATCTTGCCTTGGAGGTTTGCTGTTTATACAATAAACATATTGGATAAGTCATATAATATCCATGAGTCTCTGTTTCTTCACCTGTCAAATGAAAAAGTTGGACTAGATAACCACTAAGGTCTCTTTCAGCTCTAGACTATAAGATGTCTGGCAGAATTCATATCAAGCAGCTTAAATGGAAGATTGAACCCCAAGTTCCAGTGCCTAGGACTATACTATCCCCTGTAACATATTTCCAGTGCCTAGGACTATGGTATCCCCTCTAATATAGAGGCAAACAGGGTGAAGTGACTTGCCCGGGTTCACACAGCTTCTAAGTATAAGAGGCCATATTTCAACTCAGCAAGATGAGTCTTTCTGTCTCACCACCTACCTGCAAATATTATTCTTTTGCCCTCTCATGGAATCTGAGTTCCATTTGGTCTCTTCTAATTTTGATGGAGTCTATTTCTTGGGTACAGTTTGTCACTTTCTATCTGGTGCAAACTTCAGAGTTTTGCTAGAGAAAGTACGTGGGATCTAAGCCATCTGCCTCATGTTCAAGCGAGGAAGAACTAATATTTATTAAGAAGGATTTTCTTTGAAGGCAGTATGGTATGGTAGATAGAGTACTTGGAGCCACAAAGACCTGGATTCAAATCCTGATTCAGGTACTAACTACCTGTATGACTTCCTTTGACCCTCTAAGGCCCTAGTTTCCTCATCATTCAATAGCCTCTAAGGACCTTTCTAGCTCGAAATCTATGATTCTATGTTTCCCCTAGTTTCCAAAAGGACTAAAGAACCTGCCTAATATCATCAAGTGGATCTTCAACCCAACCTCACATCTCCTAACGCCAGGTCAAATGCTTCTCCCGCTGTAGCCTGCCTCCATTTAAGATCTACCTTTCTCCAGCTTTGCTGTGGGTGCAGAAGCATGTCCACTCAAAACCTAACTGGAATCTGCTTGCCGTATACTTGTGATGGATGAGTGACTCCCCACTGGCAAAGCTGTCTGATGGTAAAGGGGTCCAAGTTGGTCTGTCTTTTCATCCTATGGGTCTTTACTTTCTGTCTGACCACAGGCTATCTCATCCAAACCCAGGTTCTGCCTCCCCAGATAGAATCAACAGTTAGCACCATGGCCCTCTGTGGCCTTCCACACTCAACAGAGAGCAGAAATGGATTCCATTGAAGGTTTTAAAATAACTGTCTCTGCTTCAATTCAATGCAATTCAATAAGCCTTCAATAAACCCTTGCTTCAGTAGGTGCCAAATCTGTCTTTGACCCAAGGGGCAACCATTGGGATTGGCAGAAAGAGAGATCTAGTCTTGATGGGAGAAAAACATTTATTCACTAATAGGCAAACATTTATTGAATGCCTACTATATGCTAGGTTCTGAGGATGCAAAGACAGAAATAAAATTATCCCTACCTCCATGGAGCTCTATGGAAGTAGGCACATAAACAAATACAAAATATTTTCAGTTAAGCTCTTGATTTCATAAGGGTATGGAACTCCCCAGGTCAAATATATTCTGTTAATGCAAGTGGACACTTTTTCTGTAACTTATGGGGAAAGAGAGTAAGAGACTTACCCAAGATCACAGAGTCAAAATGTGTCAGTGGCAAGATTTGAACTCAGACAAACACCATGTGCAAGGAATTTTTCTGGTAGACTTAGTACTTCATTATAATGCAAGGACTTAACAGTCCCAAAGGACACTTGAGGCAAAATATCTTCCACATTCTGAGAAAGAACTATGGAATTTGATTGCAGAATGAAGCAGACCATTTTCTTTTGTATTATGTTTTGTTTTGTTTTATGATTTGTCCCATTCATTTTAATTTTTCTATGCAACATGACTAAGGTGAAAATGTATTTAATAGGAATGTTTATGTAGAACCTGCATAAAATTTTATGTCATCTTAGGGAGGGAGTAAGAAAGGAGAGGGAGGGAGGGGAAAGAAATCTAAGATATATGGAAGTGATTGTAGAACACTGAAAACAAATAAAATAAATTAATTTTTAAAAAAAGACGACAATTAAAGCTGTCCATAAGTGGAATGTGCTGCTATGGGAGGTAGTGGTTTCCTTCTCACTGGAGATCTTCAAGGAGAGATTAGATTGACCTCTTTTAAGGTGTGTTCTAGAAGGAATTCTGTTGGGGGTGTGGCTAGTTGGCCATTGTGGTTCTTGGGATTCATCCAGCACAGGTACTGGGTACTGGGTATAAAGTTCTTGCCCGGAGGGAGCTTACATTCTAATAGGAAGAAACAATGTGTTCCCATGTAAGCAAATCTCAAAAATATGCAAAGTAACTTGTAAGTTGAGTAATTTCCAACTAAAAGCATTAGGAATTGTCTCATTTTGGAGGTGAAATTCATACTGAACCTTAAAGGAAGTTAGGGATTCTGAAACACAGAGGTGAGAAAAGATGGATAGAGCCAATGAGAAGATAGAGAGGTATGAGATTTAATGTCTTGTGGAAATAGATAAGTGAGCTGGGTTTTAGCTGAAAGGGTTAGGACAAAGGAGAATACTATTAAAACAGTTTTGACATACAGGTAGGAGCCAGACTAAAAAGGACTTTATGTGCTGAATTGAGGAGTCTGTATTTTATCCTTGAAGCAAATGGGAACTGCTGGAATTTCTTGAACAACAGTCAAACCTATGCTTATTCATTCCTATGACTATGTCCTTTGCAGGTCCATCAGCACCACTATAAACCATCTGCCTAGTTCTGAGATGGTAAGACAAAATCCCTGTCCCTCTATGGGCCTCAGTTTCCATTTTTTGTGTTTTCAATAGGAATGGATGTTGTATTTTTTCAAAAGCTTTTTCTTCATATAAGATAATCATATGGTTTGTTAGTTTTGTCATTGACATGATCAATAATGCTGATAGTTTTCCTAATATTGAACTACTGCTGAATTCCTGGTATAAATCCTACCTGATCATAATATATTATTCTCATGATAAGTTGCTGTAATCTTTTTGCTAATATCTTGTTTAAAATTTTTGCATCTATATTCATTAGGGAAATTGGTCTATAATTTTCTTTCTCTGTTTTGGCTCTTCCTGGTTTAGGTATGAGAACCATATTTGTATCATAAAAAGAATTTGGTATGCTCCTTCTTTGCCACTTTTCCCAAATAGTCTACATAGTATTGGAATTAACCATTCTTTAAATGTTTTATAGAATTCACTTGTAAATCCATCTAGATGGGCCTCAGATTCCCTTCTATAAAGCAAATGTTTGGCTATTTCAGAGGACCAGTGATGAAGTAGGCTACCCACTTCCCAACAGAGAAACAGAACAAGACTGACATTTTTGGACATGATCAATGTGGGAATTTATTTTGCTTGTCTAGGCACATTCATTAAAAGGGTTTTCTTTTTCTTTTCCTGTAGGGGAATAGAATGGAAGAGAGAGAAGGAACAGGAAAGAATAGAGTAGGAATAAGGAACCCTACCAAAAAATAATAAAATGAAAAATGAAAAGAGAACAGAAGGAAGGCCAGAAGGAATCACAGACAAATAAGACAGTTTTGAAGGTTACATATTGAGCTCATTCAGTACTTTAAAAGAAAAAGAAGTCAATCATAAAAGAAATTCAAATTTCATGTAAAATCCTCCTCTTCTATTCCATATATTATAAATGAAAATATCCATTTTATGTGGTATTTGTTAAATTCAGGATTTCAAAATAAAATGGTAATAAAGAAGCTATTACAAAAAATACAAATAGAATTAAAGGATTGGACTAGTAAAGGTCCTTTCCAGTTCTAAAGTTATGATTCTCTCACAGACCTGGAAATAATTAGAAAACAAAATTATACCATTGCCTTCACCAGATTCTGTGGATCATAGGAATGCTTATCTAGACCCAGAAAGGACCTGAGAGACAATCTAAGTTACTCCTACTGCATGTTCTTAGCATTTAGTCAGTGAAAAAGCAGTTATTAAGCACCTACTGTGAGTGTGACTTCCTTTTAGTTCCAACTAAAATCTCATCTTTTACAGGAAGCCTTTCCCAAACTCTCTTAATTCTGATGACTTCCCTGTGTTAATTTTTTCCTATTCATCCTGTGTGGTTTACTCATATGTTTGTTTGCATGTTGTCTCCCTCATTAGATTATAAACTCCATGAGGGTAGGCACTGTCTTTATTAATTATATTCCCAGTGCCTGGCACACAGTAGGAACTTAATAAATGCTCATTGAATTGGATTGGAACTATCAGTTATTAAATGACTACTATGTTCTAGTCACAATACTAAGCACTGAAAGATATAAAGAAATGTAAAAAGAGTCCCTGTTCTTAAGGAACATGTTAGATTCTAACAGGTGACACAACATGCAAACAATTAGGAACACAAGATAAGAGACAGGATTAAATTGGAGGTAGGCTTAGAGGGAAGGCTAGCATTGAGCTGGATCAGAGTGGGATTTTTATCTGGGATGTGCAAAAAGCCAGGAGGAAGTAATGAGGAAGAAGAGCGTTCCAAACATGAGGGGAGAACCAGAGAAAATGCCCAGAGTCAAGAGGATAGATTGTCTTATGTGAGGAACACAAAAGAAGCCAATGTCACTGGATTACAGAGCGCATGTATATTTATATACAAATTAAATACAACACAGTTAAAGAAGGAGGGTACTAATATCTGGGGGCTTCATGTGTAGGAGGTAGTGTCTGAGCTGAGTCTTGCAGGAAGTGAGGGCTTATTTGAGGCAGAGGAGAGGAGAGAATGCATTCCAGTCATGAGGGACAGCTGTTACAAATCATGGAGATGGGAGATGGAGGACCACCTCTGAGAATGAAGCCAGTTTGGCTGGACTACAGAATGTGGAAGGGGAAGTAATCTATGAAAACAGAAGGATTTATTGAGGACAGGTATGAAAGGCTTTAAATTTAGACAGAGGAGTTTAGAATTTATCATAGAAATAATAGTAGTCACTCTAATTTTTGAGCACAGGAGTCAAGTGGTATATCTTTGTTTCT
>CM053773.1:230562919-230578362 GCA_028658325.1 Potorous gilbertii
CTCATTGTTATGTGCTTGTGAAACATGGACAGTCTACCAGTGCCATGCCAAGAAACTGAATGGCTTCCATTTGAATTGTCTTAGGAAGATTTTGAGGATCACCTGGAAGGATAAGGTACCAGACACTGAAGTCCTTGCTGGAGCTAAACTGCCAAGCATTCAAACTATACTTGAGAGATCACAACTGCAATGGGCTGGCCACATTGTTTGAATGCAAAATATACACTTGCTAAAAAGATTATTTTATGGAGAACTCACATGGGGCAGGAGATCACATGATAGCCAGAAGAAACAATACAAGGATACTCTTAGGTTTCTCTCAAGAACTTTGGATTTAACTGCGCAACATGGGAGACACTGTACAGGACCGCTCAACATGGCATGCCTATATCAGAAAGGGTGCTGTGCTCTTTGAGCAAAGTAAAATTGAGACAGCACAAAGTAAACGCAGTATGTGCAAATTTGGGATATCCACCCCAAATGTTCACACGAACTATCTGTGCCTAACCTGTGGTAGAGCATTCTGAACTCATATTGGTCTGATTAGCCACAGTCGGACACACTGAAACTTCACTTTACAGTGGTGATGTCATTTTGGTCCTCTTCGAAGACAAAGGACAACCAATCAATGCCTCTGGAAAGGAGAAAATAGGCTCATGACAATGTGATTGCCACTTGCAGGAAAGTAACATGCCACTATTATAAGTACATATGCTCCCACCATGATGAACCTTGATGAGGTCAAAGAAAAAATTTATGAGATCCAGAGACCCTTATCATCAATGTGCCAAAAAGAGGACAAGCTAATAATTCTGAGTGACTTTAACACAAGAGCAGGCACAGATTACCAGACATGGCAGTGAGTCCTTGGGAGGAGTGGAGTTGAAAACAGTGACAGCAATAGTCACTTACTACTGAAGATGTACATCTCAAGACCTTCTTCTCACCAAAATTGTGTTTCATTTTCCTAAATGCAATAAAACTTCATGGATCCACCCTCACAGCAAACATTGGAATGTAATAGACTATGTCACTGGAAGAAGAAGAGACATACATGATGAGAGTGACAAAGGCAATGTGTAGTGCAGAGTGCTGGACTAATCAGATTTATCCCCTCCAAGTTAAATATTTGCATTCAGCAAAAGCAGCAGCCCCAAGGAAAGATGACTCCCAGAAGATTTAATATCAACAGATTAGAGTGCTTCTTCAAGAGGAAACAGTTTATTGCTGACTTGGAGGGAAAACTTTGACAAAAATGATGAGGAAATTCTGAAGCTGTTAAAAGAAAAACAAGAACTCCACAGGGTTTGCTGGCAGAATAGTTAATCTGTCTCTAAGAAGTCAGCATTTAACTCCATCAAAAGTAAAGTGCAAGTGAAGCTCAGAGAGATGCAAGATTCTTGGCTCAAGATGAGGGATCTACTGCTCACACAAAAGCTGACTGAAATTTTCTAGATTATATGACAAGAGAAGATTATCCCCCAGGTGTTCAAGGGTGCCTCTATTGTCCATCTCTGTAAAAATAAAGGAAATAGATTTTCCTGTGACTATCACAGGGGTTTCTCTCCCTTAGTCATTTAACAAGATTCTTGCCAGAGTCTTCCTTAATAGGCTGATTCTTTACCTGAAAGATGATGGTCTACCTGAGAGCCAGTGGCTTCAGAAAAGGTCAAGGAACAGTTGATATGGCATTTGTTGCCTGATGACTCTAGGAGAAATGCCAGGAGAAGAATAGAGGTCTATATACATTAGTTGATCTGACTAAGATCTTTAATACTGTCAGATATGAGGGCTTGTCAAAAATTTGGGTGTCCAGAGAAGTTCATCAGTATTATATATCAGTTTCATGATGGCATGTTTGCATGGGTTCTGGAAATGGATGTTCTTACACTCTCCCAGTCACTAGTGGAGTGAAGCAGGGCTGTGTGCTTGCTCCCATGATTTTTAGCATAATGTTTTAGCAATGTTGTTAGATGTCTTCAAGGAGAATGAAAATGGCATCAAGGTCAGTTACCATGCTGATGGTAAATTATTTAACTTGAAAAAGCTACAAGCCAAGACTAAAATGGAGGGAGAGTTTGGGAGTGACCTTTTTGTTCACAGATGATTGTGAACTCGAAGTATCCTCAAACTGAGCTGCAACAAAGTATGGATCGATTCTCTGTTGCTTGTGCTAATTTTGACCTAACAATTAACGCCAAGAAAAAACAGGTTCTCCAACAGCCAATACTGCATCCATTCATGGAACCATTGAATACAGCAAATAGAGAAATATTGAATACTGTGAATAAATTTACTTACCTTGGTAGTACACTTTCCAGGGATATACACATAGATGATGAGGTTGATACACAAATTGCCAGAGCTTGCTCAGTGTTTGGGAGGCTCCGAAAGAAATTGTGGGAGAGAAAAGGTAATAGACTGCCTACCAAACTGAAGATCTACCGAGCTATTGTGCTGATCTCATTGTTCTATGCCTGTGAAACCTGGAGAGTATGCCAACTCCATCCCAGGAAACTGAATTACTTCCATTTGAACTGTCAGGAAGTTTCTGAAGATCATCTGGCAGGGTAAGTTACCAGGCACTGAGGTCCTTGATTGAACTGAACTGCCAAGCATTCAAACTCTACAGCTGGAGAGCACAACTCCAAGGGGCTGGTCATGTTGTTCAAATAACGAAAGTTTGCCCTACAGACTATTTTGCAAAGAACTCACAAAGGCAAATGGTCCCATAGTGGTCAGAAGAAGTGATACAAGGACACTCTCAAGTATCTCAAAAGAACTTTGGAATCAATTGCATGACATGGGAAACTCTGGCACAGGACCACCCAGCATGGTGTGCTCACATCAAAGATAGCACTGTGCTTTATGAGTGAAACAGAATTGCAGTAGCTCAAAAGAAATGTGAGATGCATGAATTTAAAGACATCTCAAATGTTCATATGGACCCAACCCAACTCTGAGCTCATACTGGTCTGATCAGTCACACTTAGACACACTGTATCCTGACCCCAACACAGTGCTGTTCTTTTGGTCGTCTTTGAACACAAAGGACAATAGCCAACCTCACCAGCTAAGTGACCTGGGACAAATCACTTAATCTCTCTATCACTCATCTATGAAATGAAAAAGTTGGATCCAACAGTCTCTCTGGTCCCTTCCACTTCTAAATCTACAATGATTTTCCATTTCTTTCTGAGTCTTTGTCTTCATGGCCTCATTGTTCAGTTTGAAATGTTGTAAATATTCATAAACATATGATATGGCCTTGTTCACAGCATCATAGATTTAGAGCTGAAAGGGATCTTAGAAGACCCTCCAAATTTCTTATTTTACAGATCAATACACTGCAACCCACAGACGGTAAGTGATCTGCCCATGGTCACATGGACAATAAGTTCAAACATTAAGGACAACATCCATTGGTTTCTTTACTACTTGGGAGTGTTGTAACACTGTTATTCTATTAAGAGACTTGGAGTCATGAGGACCTGAGTTCAAATTCTGCCTCAAACACTTAGCTGTGTCACCCTGGGCAAGGCATTTAACTGCTGTCTCCTTCAGATTCCTCATCTGCAAAATGAATATTATAAACATTACCTTCACATGGCTATTGTGTAGATCAAATAAACTTGACCTACATTGAAATACTATATAACTATTTTCTTTTAATATTATTGGCAGCGAGGTGGCCTGGTGAGTAGAGCTCTGGGAGATCTAAATTCAAATCTGGCCTCAGGCAACTACTAGTTGTATGACTCTGGGCAAGTCTCAACCTCTGTCTGCCTCAGCTTCCTCAGGTGTAAAATGAGGGTAATTAATTGCATCTATTATATTTCTAAATATGTAAAATAGGATCTCATATGACTATAATGAGAAATGAAACGACTCATGCAAACCTTAAAACACTATATGACTGTTAATTTCTATTGTTGTTATGGTTACTTTCTTTTAACATCAATAGACAAGAATGACTAGAATTAGCTTCACTGATCCAAGAGCCCTTGGGGTACATATCTACTGTATTCTGCCACAGCCTCCTTTCAAATCATTTTTTTAAAAAGTTGTAACACTCATATCTGGCTCCTCACTCACTTTGGTCCCACAGGTATTTAAGTATCATGTGTCCGTGCAAGAGAGGGGAGGTAGAGGGGTATAAATAAACTTGAGATAACTCATGCAGTAGCAAGGAATATGTCATCTGTATTTACTGTGGAAAAGAGAGCAGTTCCACCTCTCCTTGTAGAGCATGGCCTTTGTCTGCTTGGAGACTGCTGACTGAGAAAAACTGTCTGATTTTCTCCAGTTTTATAATGAATAATATATTCTGGTGAAAGTCACTGTGCCCCAAAGAAAAATGAAGGTGGATCATCATAGGGTCTGGAGTGCTTCAGAGAGAGACTTATGGGGGCAGCCAGGATTTCATATCTCTTCCAGAGGGGATTTGGATGACATAAACAGCTTCGAAAAGCATCCTTTCCTTACAGCTTAATTTTCAGATGGGGCAGATGGTAATTTTGCAGTCTGTAGGCCCTCAGAAGTAGATCCTTGCAAACAGCCACAAGGCGTTCTGCTCCTTAAAATAAGGGACCAGGATAAGATTACATGACTGAGCAGCCAGGCCTCTCCTGGAACCACGGAGCTGTGGCATTCGAAGGGCCTTCCACCTCCATAAGTCATGAAGTTATGAAAGCTCAGGTTTGGAAAGTAACTTGAAACATGACAACATAAATCTGGAGCTGGGAGAACTTAAGGGACCATTCAGTTCAACCCCCTTATTTTATACATGAGGAAATTGGAGCCTCAAGAGAAGAGACTTATCCAGATTCTCACGTCAGGCAAAGACAGGATTCACATCCAGCAGCTAAGCCCTCCCCTGCCTCTGGGCTGGAACATACTGACACCTAAAATGATCTTCCTTAAGTCAGTATCTAGGTCATATCCCCGACCCTGCTCAAGAACCTTATATGCCCCTAGGAGAAAGTACAGTTTTCTGTTTAAAGTCTTTCACCAACTGGCTCCAGATGACATTTCCAGGTTTATTTCACATTAGCCTCCTATGAGCAATCTGTGATCCAGCAAGCAAATCCACTTATTGTACTCTGAATTCAGCACCCTATCCCCCACTTCATGCTTTTGAACAAGCAGTTCTCCATGATTGATGTGTTCCCCCTTCCTTGCTTCCCCCTCTCAGAATTCTTAGTTTCTTTTAAAGCTAAGTTCATACTCCCCTTTCCTGATGTCCCTTGTTATGAGTTTGAATTATTCTGTATGAATTTATCAATTTAAACGTGTCCCTTCCCCCAAAAAGAATATGTGTCTTGAGGGCAGGGACTGGTTTTTTATTAATTTTAAATTGAAATTTTATATTTAAATTAATTTTATTAATGTTTTATTATGTACCTATCCCCTAACATAATGTCTTGTACAGAGTGGGTGCTGAATAAATGTTTGGTGAATAAATGGATAAAGGAGATACCCTGCTCCCTCCTCAGAAGAAGTGCTTTCATAAGCCCTCTCTGTCACCCACGCTTGTATCTCACACTCCTCTCCAGCAAGAGATCTTTACACAGGAGCACCATTGCAGAGAGAGCCGGAGATGTGTGTGCATGATTTTTGCATCCACAAATAAGAAACATGAATTGCATCCAGGAAATTGTTCTCTACTTTCAAATCAACAAACGTGTGTGTGTGCGTGCTTCTGCTTCTGTTCAGGGCTATAATCTCATCAGCATTGCAGACTCTCTCCACTGATGTAGTATTAATAGCAACTTGCCAGTAATTTATAGTCTTCAAGACTTGTCTGGGACATGGAGAAGTTAATTGCCGACCCAAAGGCACATGGTTAGTAGGTGTCAGAAGCAAGGTTTGAACCTATATCCTCCTTACTGCAAGGCCAGACCTCTCCCTGCTAGGCCACCTTACCTTGTTTATTAAGCTCTTCATGTATAGAGCACTCTGCTAGGCTTCTGGTGATCCCAAGCTTCTTATTTTCACACAACAGTCCATCTTTTCAATGCTAATGTTCTCCCAATGATTCTATGGCTGTCAATCATGGAACCACTCTGGAGGATCCAAAGGGCAGTAGAGGGAGACCCTTGGTGTCTATAGATAGCCTTTCCCCTTGTTACCAATGATATACTCTCCAATAATCAAGGCAATCCCAACATATCATTGATGCATCCTTACCTGTACATCCTGGGAGATTCTCATCTTCATCCTTTCCTAACTTCATCACAGGGATCCATGCAATGTGTTGAGGGAATTTCCTCAATTCCTCTTGTCATTATCAATAATCAATAAGCATTCATTAAGTGCCTACTATGTGCCAGGAACTGTACTGAGCTCTGAGGACATAAATAAGAAGAAAGTGTCTAAAGGATCTTACAGTCCAAGGGAAGCTGGAACAGGGGGGAGTGTTTGGGGGGAGTGGGCATTGGGGCATAATATCCATGGAGTAGAAATCAAGCAGAGAAACTGTTAGGAAATGGAGAGATGGCTGGAAAATTCTAAACACTCTATAAAAGGAGACTTTGGGGAGAGGTCTTTGCTCCATCCTCTGGTCCTCCAATCAGAGGAGAGAAGAAATTCAGGGTATGGAGGAAGGGTTGAATCTCAAAACTACAGCAATCCCATCATGAAGGGTATAACCTTGGATAAGCATGAATTATCACTACTAACCTTTCTGCCACATTTTGGCCATGAGGCATGGAAGAGGCAGTGTGGCAGAGTGGAAAGGGCTAAGTCTTCTTTCATAGGACCTAAGTACAAATCTTGCCTCTTCCATTTATTGCCTGGGCAACTTTGGGCAAGTCACAATCTTTCTGGGCCTCAATTTCTGATCGGTAAAAATGAGTGAGTTAGTCTAGATGATCTCTAAGGTCCCTCCAAGCTGTAAATCTCTGATTGCATTCTCAATGTCTAAAGACGGTATTGATTATGGGTTAACCAGGTAACATCTGATTGAATTATTTAAGGTTTTAGAACAAGAATTGGTCCTTTCACAACAGAAGTTCATAGAATTAGAGCAGAAAAGGACTTCCAAAGTTATCCAGTACAACCCTTTTTATTTTACAGAGAGGAAAACTGATGCCCAGAAGTGCTAAGTGACTTGCCCAAAGTCACCCTGGTAATAAATTATCAAAGGTGTGATTCAAACCCAGGTCTTCCAAAGGCTGCACTGTTTGCACAGTACTCAGAGTTGGACCTAGAAAATTCTTTAAAGGATAAGAGAGCCACAAACTATGGAACTGGAGGGTTACAGAATAGACATCATTCCATGACGTTTAAAGGGATCAAGTGATGTAGTTTCTGAGTAATTTACCATTTTATTAATAATCCTAGCATGCTACCAATAAAGTGGGTCAGTAACGCTTCCAAATGCCAAAGATCAATTATGGTGGTGGGCTCACAGTTTATATATGCAATCAACTTGAGTGCAATCAACTCTGATTGGTTAATAATTAATGAGAGAATGATTATAATGACAAGCGGGCTTATTCCAATGAGGGTCTTGAGGTATGTGACACTGAGGCCCCCAAGTCTTGGTCAAAGAGACTTATCAATTTCCATATCTCCTGTCTAACAAAAGGGGAAAATTCACATTTTCCTAGACACAGTGAGCAGGCATCTACCCATTCACCTAAACTTAGAATTTTTTTTCTGTCTTTGATTAGATCTTAGTCTGGGTAAGTTTTTACCCCACACCAGTTGATTTCTGGATGAGAAAGAAGAAAAGGGGGAAACCTTGGTCCTAATTCAATAATTAAGTAAATACAAGAGAGAAATCATAATTTTTCTCAATTTATTGTGAGAGATTAGGCTTCCTTCCCCTGTCCTAGGAGAGACCATGGTAAAGCGTCACTGATTATAGGATCACAGGGTCATAGAATTAGAACTGGAAAAAGTCTCAGATTCCATCAAGTCTAATCCACTGATTTTATAGGCAAAAAAAAAAAAAGATGAAAAAGATCAAGTGACTTGTCCAATGTTACATGTCCAATGTAAGCAGAGTTAGAGCATGGGTCATCTGATTCCTTCTGACTCCCAGTTCACTGAGCATATTAATAATACTGATGCCCAGGTTGTAATATGCCATGGGTTGTGTTTTGCGTTCACGCCAAACCACTTAGAACAGAGATATAGAGAGGCAGAGATAGAAAGAGAAAGAGAAGTAAAAACAGAAACAGACAGAAGGAGATGGAGAAAGATAGAAACAAAGAGACAGAGAAAGAGGTAGAGAGAGCCCAATATTAGAGGTTTGAAGAGATAGAATGTTGAATGATGAGTCAAGAGAACCAAAGTTCAAATCCTAATAGTGACTTTAGGCAAGTCATTGACCCTCAAAGCTTCAATTAATTTATCTGTAAAATGGGGGCAATAGTAATACCCACCTTACAGGGTTGTTGTGAGGATTGAATGAGATAATATATGTAAAGTATTTTGTAAGATTTAAAGCACTATATAAATGCTATTAATCTTTTTAATATTAATATTAAAATTAATTAATTTTTAAATTTAAAAATTAACATTAATTAATGAAAAATAAATTTAATTAAAATTAATAAATATTAATCTTTTTAAAATTCCTATGGGGTAATGACATAGTAAATACAGTACTGGATGTGGAGTCAGGAAGGCTTGGATTCAAATCCTACAGTCTCTTTCATGCTTGGTGAACTTATAAAGGTCACACATCTCTATGCCTTAGTTTTCACACCTGAAAAAATTAATGAGTTGGATTAAATAGCTTCTCTTTCTGGCTCTAAATCTTTGGTATTTGGCTGAAGAGGCTTTTCCAACTACAATATATTGAGATCAAATTCTTATCCTGCATCCAAGAAATTTTAAGTTGGGTAGAATATATTTTTCTTGAAGTCAGTTAACGTCTGACTTTTGTATATATTCCTCCAGCTCTTAGCACAGTTCCTGGCAAACAGTAAGCATTTAATAAGTGCTTGTTGACTGATTGTTTTGAATAGGTTATCACAAAGTTCTGAACTTTGGCTCTAAATCCTGTGAGGATTGGAACAAATGGCCATTGAGGTCCCTGACAACTCTTAATTCTGGGATTCTGGGTATGAAGCGGGTGGTTTAGGAATATTTTGCTTTTGCTTCCTCAGCTAACAACTATGGATCATACTCCAAAGGTTATCAATTATTTCCTATGATGAAAAAATCATAATTTAAACCATTGATTTACCAAGGAATTAAATGAATGAGTAGAAAATTATGTACGTACTTACATATGTCTCTAGTTCTGCACATATATTCCCCACCATTCAAAGGAAATATGTCTCATTATCTGTTCTCTTGAACCAAAATTTGGTTCACATCCTTTATACAACTTTAGAATGTATGAAGAATTTTCCTCACATCTGCCTCCAAGGATGGAGGAGACCCTATGGGGCAGGAGAAAGAGTGAACTGAAACCGAATGTTGTAAATTTAAAATAAACAAATTTTTAAAAATCAAATCAAATAAGGATGAACTGAAAAGACCTGGGTCTGAGTCCCAGCTCCATCCTTTCCCAGCCAAGTCACTAGAGTACGTAAGTCCCTTATGGAAACTCAGTGCCACAGTGGATAGAGAGCTGGGCCTGGAGTCAAGAATACCTGTGTTCAAATCTGGCCTCAGATATTTACTAGCTGTGTGACCTTGGGCAAGTCACATCACCTTTGTTTGCCTCCATCTCTGTGTAGACTGATTTTGCTTTGTAACAAAGGAAAGTTTGACAGAAGGAGGAAATGACTATTGGAAAATAAGTATGATATAAAACAAAAGGTATCAACAAAATAAAATATTTGGTGTATAAAAAGTGGTAAATAAATGTTTTATATTTGCATTAGTGAATAGTGATACAAAAGGCCCCAAAAAGGCATCAATAAAATATATATTTCAAATGAACAGATGAAAACAAAAATATAGTCAGTCAACTAGCCCCTTCTATGTGCCAAGAACTATGGGAAACACTGGGACAAAAGCAGATCAGTTTTGCTGCTACTTTGATTTATCTTAGAGAAATATTTATTTTTAACATTTTAAAAACTATATAACAAAGATTAACAGTTTCTTATATGAGCCTCCTTCGTATTCTTCTTTATAAATTTTGTTACTTGAATTTAATGGGCTATTTCTATGCCAGAAGACACAATGAATATGCTAGATTTAGAGAAGCATGGGAAGATCTATAGGAACAAAGTGAAGCAAGCAAAATCAATGAAACAATATACACAATGATTACAACAATGTAAATGAAAATAAAACAAAATAAATTAATAGAATGTAATCATAATGGCCAAACTTGACCCACAAAGGAAAGTTGAGAATATTCACCTCCCATCATTCTTTGCAGTAGAACTATTTACTCTCAAACTTGGTTGATGGATCTGTCATTTTACCGAACTGATGTAGTAGTCCTTTTTTTTAAATTCCTTATTACAAGAAATGACTCTGTGGGTAGGCAAAGGGGATGGAATATATTTGGAAATGAAGGTGATGTAAAAACAAAATATACCCATTTCTAGTTTTTAATGCAAAAAAGAGGACTGTAATATAATAGTAGTGATACAGCAACAAAAATAAATGTTGAAAAACTTAGCCTTTTAGCCATCTTTGAATCTTGAGTTAAACTCAACTCTACAAGCACTTATTATTTAATGATTTTGACAAACATTCAACAACAATTATCGGATATTTAGGCAAAAATGCCTACTGTGTTCAAGGCAGAAGATGTTAAGAACTGGGACAGGAATTTCAAGGACTGAAATCAACCTATTTGAAAGTTCCTAAAGTTTGAGATGATTGTGCCAATCAGTTCATGTCGAATCTGATAATCTTCCCACCTTTAAGTCTGTGTCTCTGTGATTGAACACTGACTCAGTTTGCAGAGATGATTCAGTTAAAGGAAATAGAAATATGTGTAGTATTATTGGGTATCTCCTTGGCTTAAAATATTTTCATACACATAATCATGCTTAATGTATCATGGAGAAAGGGGGGGGGTGATTTTAATTGGAGAGTTAGGATTTAGAGATTGGAAATCATGGATCTTACTGAGATGTAAGATAGGGTAGTGAGTATAATCATCATAAATGTTAGTCTCAGTCCATAATAGTCCATGGTGGGGGAGGGTGGGGAAAAACAGAGGAAAATCAGCCAGAATAATATGCAGTGGGGACTTTGTGTGCCTAAAGTTAAGAAGACTTGGTAGGTAACTTCAAACATCAACCAACTGGGCTTGTGATATTGCTAGTTGTGGTCAGCACCCTGGACAGAAACTATTCCTGAATCTAAAACTAATAACAATACTAATAGCTCATATTTATATAGTACCTAATATGTGTCAGGCACTGTGTGCTACAGGATTCGTAGATTTTATCTCCTTCGATCCTCACAACAGCCTAGAGAGGGAAGTGGTAGTATTATCCTTATTTTAGAGTTGAGGAAACTGACAGATAGCAGTTAACCTGTCCAAGGTCATAGCTAGCAAGTGTTTGAGGTGAGACTTGAAATCAGGGCTTCTTGACTCTAAGTCCAGTGCCCCACTGTGCTACCTAAGAGCCTTGAGGGGCAGCTGGCTGCCAGCTAGTCCTGTTTTCATATCTTGATGATTAACTTATCACAGGGCAGTAGAGAAAGGAGCACTCCTTCATGTTCTTATACCTCAAAAAATCAAGACCAGAAATATCAATATTTACTTCACGTCTTTAACTGGATGTACCATAGATATCTTACACTCAACATGTCCAAAACCGAATCCATTAGCTTTCCCCAAAAATCCTTTCCCTCTTCCTACCTTCCCTATTACTATCAAGGGCATCCCTATCTTGGTTGTCACCCAGTCTCACAATCCAGGTGCTGAATGCAATTTCTCTCTCTCTCTCTCTCTCTCTCTCTCTCTCTCTCTCTCTCTCTCTCTCTCTCTCTCTCTCTCTCTCTCTCTCCCCCACTATATCTAATCTGTTGCCAAATGCTATAGATTCTACCTTCACAACTCCTCTCAAACACACCCCCTTCTCTCCTCTGACACTGCCAACACCCTCACAGAGGCCCTCATCTCCTCATGCCTGTACTATTTAAAAGCCTCCTAGTTGACCTCCTTGCATCAGATTTCTCCCCACTCCAGTCCATCAGCAACTAATGTAACATCAATCAAGGGAGCACACTTGAGGGCTGCTGCTGTGAATATATATATTTAGGGTGGAATTGCACAGTATAAGCACTCTATTCAAAACTAAATTTTATTCAAGAAACTAAAACATTCACAATTCATAGCAACATAACAAACAGGTTTATGCAAAGGTATATCATGTAACACAGCATACCCCACCACCTTATACTTGTTTATACAATCAAGGGATCCCAGGCCAGGGTCTTCTCTAGCACAAAACATCCTCAGGGGCAGCAGAGAACACAACACACTAGGTCACAGTAGGTTACAATCCCCTTAATCCAAAAAAGAATGTCCAAATAAAGTCTTCTTGGGGGTATGTCCTTCTCGCCACACCATTGTTACAGGCTCCCATCTGGCACTCTCAGGTGGACACATGCTCAAATAAGCCAAAGAATCCAGCTTCTAACACTGCTGCAGTCCCCACTTCCAAGTCCTAAGGGGTGGCTGGGCAACAAAGCCAACAGAGTGGGTCCTTGGGGGTCATAGCACTTCCCCCATCCCATCATAGACAACTTCACTCCCTACATCCCAACCCATCCTAGAGGGATGCAGCAGGAAGGCATGCTTACTGCTCCTGCCTTGCTGCAAATCCTCTATCTTGACTTGGGACAGAGTCCCAAACTCCATGGTTCCTCCTCCTGAGTGTCCAGGGGTCAGTTGTTCCCAGTTCCTGCCTGTCTGCAAGCAAGCATCTCTCTGCTCCTGATCCATGTCTCATCTCACAGGGGAAGGGATTGCTCCCTTCTAAGCTCTCCCTGCTCCTGCCTGGGTCACTGGTTGGAGACAGCACCAACCTCTGGGCTCACAAAGCCAGGGGCCCCTTAACAACAACTACCCAGGGTCTCCTCCAGGACATCAAGAGTTCTCAGGTAAAGCATTCTTCTCATGAGTGGCCATTCAAAGCCCTTCCTGACCTAAGCCCCTCCTACCTTGCAAGTGCCTTTCCACTTTACTCCCCTCTATGCATTCCTTGCACATGACATTCTATTTCTCATCTGAATACATTTTTCCTGGCTGTCCTCCTTGTCTGGAATGCTTCCCTCTTTGTCTCTGCCTCCTGTCTTCTCTAATTTTTGTTCACTTATTTTCAGTCATGTCCAACTCTTCATGACCCTATTTGGGGAGATGCTTTGATATAGATAGCACTGACCTTTGAAGCACACAAATCCTGAGGGTCCTTGAGATGTGTTGAAGATCTGAATACTTTTATCAGGTGCTAGGAGTTTATCCCTACAAAATTGGCAACTGAGCATACCAGTTATAGGAAAAGACTACATGAAGCTTTTTGTCAATAACATATTCAGCTGAAAGAAACACAGCAGACTGCTAACCAATGTAGAGGAAATGTAAGAAATCCTCAATTTATTCCTAAGCCCAAATAAGATGAAATAAGGGTGGAAACTGAAGAGTCCCTGAAATCTGAACTTGGAAAAGCTGAAAAGCCTAATGATACTGATAATCTGCACTTACCACAACTCCTGAAGCATCTAATAATGAAATGGGTGGCCAAAATTATGCTGGTCTCAAATGATTTTGAAGGGAAAGTGGACTTATTTAAAATAGAATTTCACAAAACTCTTTTTGAGTTAAACAACACGAATTCAATTAAGAAATCAACTCTACTTGATGCAGATGGGTAACATCTTGGACAAAATGCTGGCTTTGGAGTCAGGAAGACCTGACTTGGAATCTTTCCTAACTGTGTGACTCTGGCCAAATCCCTTGGCCTCTCTGCCTCAGTGCCTTCATATGTAAAATGAAGGCATTGGACTCACTGGCCTCTAAGGACCCTTGCAAATCTAAATCTATAGTTCCACACCAAAAGAGTATCTATTATAGCCATCATTCCCTTCATGAATAAGCATATTCTCTGACAGTATTTAACAGAGTATTAAACAGAAGGGAATAAGCATTAACATAGCACCTTCTGCGTGCCAAGTGCTTTACAAATATTATCTCATTTAAGCCTCTCAACAACCCTGTGAGATAAGTGCTGTTATTATCCACATTTTACAGTTAAGGAAACTGAAGCAAAGACAGGGTAAGTAACTTTCCCTGAGTCACACAGTTAGGTCAGATTTGGACACAAATCTTCCTTACCCCAGTCCCAACACTCTAGCCACTGCATCACATAGCTGTCAAGGAATCTACAAAGAGTCGAAACCATATAAAAGACAAACAATTCAATGTCAATCTAAAACTATTTTGGAGAAGCCTGATAACCAAATGAAAGAGAGAGGAGGTGGAGGGAAGACAGACAGAAAGAAACAAAATGAGAGATTGATTGAGAGAGACAGAGAAAATGGAGAGAAGAAAAGAGAGAAACAGAATGATAGACAGAGAGATAGATTGAGAAAGATATAGAGAATAGGAGAAGAGAGAGAGGGAGAAAAGACAAGAAAGGGAGAAAGAAAGAGACAGGGAATGACCGACTGAGAGAAATAGAAAGAACGGGCAGAGAGAGACAGAGAGACAGTGAAACAGAGACAGAGAAAATGGGGAGGAGGGAGAGAAAGAGAGAGTGGGGAGAGAGTTTGTGACCCACCGATATAATGACTGAGAGAACTGTTCCATTAAAAAAAAAAGTGACTAAAACTTTAGTTTCCTGCAGAATTTGCAAGTGGCAAGTCCAGATAAGTTCCACAAACTCAAATGCTTCACTGTGGCACACAAATTTGTCAATTTCCTCTAATGCGGGTCAGATTCTGTCTTAACTGAAAGCATCATGTATTTATTAATAAAAGATGAGAACACCAGTAACTCCCCAAAATATGGGTCAATTACATGTTGGTGTAGTTTATACAGAGCATTCACAGTTTGTTTTACTCAAAAAAAAAAATCTATGAATGCAAGATAGCTATAGGTTGACTGATAGGCTAAAAAGGGAGTGGCTAAAAGTCCCAGGAGGTAATTTCAGCAACTCGTTCTCAATTCATTTATAATTGAGCAAGCTGCCAGAAAGCACTGTAACATTTAAACTGCCTTTATTGACCAACTCTTCTGATTCTGTTCCTAATTCATGGTTTATGCATATATTGCAAATATACAAACTAGAACTAAAGGTATTGATGCAAGAGACTGATTTTTTTTGTCCACATACCAAACTTTTCCCTATTTAAAACATTCCAATATTACAATAATATCAAGAGCATTTGATATAAAATAAGACATCTTCCAGAAAGAGTTTAAGTGATCCTGCCTAGCCTAGTATGATATATATCTATGTGTGTATATGATATATGAGGTAGATATATACATATATTTATGT
>CM053773.1:230578862-230631570 GCA_028658325.1 Potorous gilbertii
AAAAGAAAGAAAAAAAGAAGCAAATAAATAAATAAATGAGACCCCAATGGTGGTTTTCTAAGGCAAAATGTCTTCTACACTCAGAGAAAGAAATATGGAAGTCATTCACAGAATGTAGCAGATCATGTTTGTATGTGTGTGGGTTTTAGTGTATTATGTTTTGATTTGTTATATGATTTCTTGCATTTATTTTAGTTCAACTACATAGCATCACTACAGTGAAAATGTACTCAATAGGAAAGTATACGTAGAACCTATACAGAATTGTATGCTGTCGTGGGGAGGGAGGGAGGTAGTGGGGGAAAGGTGAGGGGGGGATAAAATCTTAATTTTAAGGAAACGATTGTAGAACACTAAAAAAATAATAAAATAAATAAATGAATGAATATTTTTGTAGGGGAAAAAAAAGAACCCTGGGAGGTAGGTGCTGTTGTTATACCCATTTTACAAATGAAGCAACTGAGACTGGAAAAAAAAGGTGAAGTGATGTGCCCAGGGTCACACAGCTAGTAAATGTCTGAGGCAGTATTTGAACTCAGGTCTTCCTGGGCCCAAATTTAGCATTCTCCACACTTTGCTATCCAACTGTCAAAGAGACAGGCCAAGAGGAAGTACATTACAGGCATGAGGGGGGGTCTGTTGAAAGACACAGTTAAACAAGATTTATAAATTGTAAAAGGATTATATAAATGTAAAGTACTATTTTAATGGATATGGTTTATAGAAAAAACAAGTAAGATTTATAGGTAATGTACTAAAGTATGAGTTTTTATTATTTAAGGAAAAATAAAGACATAATGGTATTGCAACCAACTAAGAAAGCTAAAATTCAGTTGTGAACTGAATCTAACCATTCTGGAAAACAATTTGAAACTATGCCCAAAGGGCAATTAAACTATATATATCCTCTGATCTAGCAATACTATTACTAGGTCTGTATCCCAAAGAGGTCATTAAAAAAAAGGAAAAAGGACCTACTTGTACAAAAATATTTATAGCAGCTCTTTTTGTGGTGACAAAGAAATGGAAATCGAGGGGATGCCCATCCATTGGGAAATGACTGAACAAGCTGCGGTATATGAATGTAACAAATATTATGGTGCCATAAGAAATGATGGTGAATCTCAGAAAAACCCAGAAAGACTTCAATGAATTAATGCAAAATGAAGTGAGCAGAATGTAACATAGTGTAATGATCATCCACAAATGACTAAGGTCTTCTCAACAATACAATGAGCCAGGACAATTCCAAAGGACTCATGATATAAAATGCTCTCCATCCGAAGAGGAAGAACGGATAGTGTCTGAAGGCAGATCAAAGCTTACCACTTTTCACTTCATTTGTTTATGTCTTTTTCCTTTCAATCTGTTTCTTCTTTCAAAACATATGGAAATATGTTTTAGATGACTGCACATATAACCTAAATCAAAGTGTACACCGTCTTGGGCGGGGGGGAAGTGAGGAAAAAAGTTAGAACTCAAAGAATTTTTTAAATGAATGTTAAAAATTGTCTTTACATGTAAATGGGAAAAATAAAATACCGTATTTTTAAAAAGATGAAATTCCAAGTATAGAGTGCACAGCCAAGATGGCAGAATCACAGGAAGAAGTGTAGTAAGCCCCCTTTCCTCTTAAAAAGAAAAAAAAAATGTCTCCCAACAGATCCAGAAAATGAACCAAAGCAAATCATGATCAGCCAGGACAAAATCAAAATGAGCCATTTCTTCCGCCCAGGTCAGCGTATGGAATCAGAGAGGTTTGTAGACACAGTCTGGCCTGGAGCACTCCAGGGCTCAGAAACCATTCCAAGAGCAGGAGGAGGTCTCAGACCCAGAGTAGGGTACAGCCTTGTGCAGGGTGCAGGGAAAGGTGCCAAATGGCAGCCTGGTCACCCTCTACCCAGGACTAGAGCGCAGATCCAAGACGGCTTGAGGAGGAGTTAGGAGTGGTCATAAGGAGTTCATAAACAAGCTTCCTAAATATGACTCTGATCCCTGGAGCGGAGCAGGGCCTCAGTTCTAGCTTCTGTCCCAATCTAGAGCCTGCAAAGGAATAATGAGGGAAGGAATACCTGAGTGACACCTATAGTTCTCACTGGAGAGTTTTCCAGCTGACTGATGCTGCCCAGAAACTTGCAATAATCAGATTCTGCTCGACAGGACCAGTGGAGAAGCAGGGAAAGCTTTCAGGTCCCCAGCCTATCGGGAATAATACAACACTCAATACCCCAAGACACTAGCAACATGACCAGCCCAGGCTCTCCCTCCAAGAGTCCATGAGGTCTATTCCTCACATAAAGTGAGAGGTCAAAAAGTAAGAAGAATGGGAAAATAAAAACAGAATTTCACCATAAAGAGTTAATTGTGATGACAAGGATGCCTAAGACACAAACCTCGAAAAAGAGAATGACTCCAAAACACCTCTAAGTAAATCAAAGTAAAACACATCTTGGGACATAGTTCAAAAAGAACTTCTGGAAGAGATAAAGCAAGAGTTAAAAAGTGTTTTTAATCAACAAAATGTGAATGCTGAAGGGATAACTTAGGGAAAAAATGAAAAGAAATGAAAGAAAGAATTGCAAGGGGAATTAACAACTTGGCAAAAGAGGAACGAAACCCTGTCCAAGCAATAAACAACCTGAAAACTAGAACTGACCAAACAGAAGCCAAATAAAGTCAAAACAAGGGGGAAGAAAGAAAAGAAAATATAAGTTACTTGGAGCAAAAGCAACTGACCTGAAAAAGAGATCAAGGAGAAAGAGTTTAAGATTTACTGGACTAACTTAAAGCCATAACCAAAAAAAACCCAAAAAAACAAAAAACCAACAACAAAGAGCCTTGATATTAGATTTGAAGAAAATCTTAAAAGAAAACTGCCCAGAGCTCCTAGAGCTAAAGGACAAAGCAGACACAGATGAACTCACCAGTCATCTCCTAAAAGAAACCCAAAAATGAAAACCCGCAGCAACATTACAGTAACAACCCAGAACTTCCAGGAGAAATTCTTTTTAAAAGCGAAAGCAGTTAGAAAGAGAATTCAAGTACTGGGGAGCCACAGTCAGAATCACAGAAGACTTTGCAGCTGCCACCATAGTGGAACACACAGCTTAGAACATGATATCCCAGAAGGCAGAGAACCAACGGTCAAGAATATCTTACCCAGAAAAACTGAACAGAATCCTTCAGAGGAGAAAATGGGTTTCAGTCTCAGTACAGTGCCCAGAACTTAGCACAGTACCTGACACAGTGTCTGTTTAGTAAGTGTTGATTGACTGACTAACGAAATAGAGGACTTCTAATCATTCCTGATGAAAGGACCAGAGCTGCAAAGAAACTCTGAAGTTGAAACACAAGAGTTAAAAGAAACAAAAAGGTAACTCTGAGCAAAAAAATGACAAAGGACTACAAAAGGATAATTGATTCGGATCCTAATATGGGGAGATGACACCTGAGTCTGCTCTGAAGTTCATCACCAGAAGGGGTGATGGGAGGGGGTCTCATAAGACAGAAGGTTTGGGGGTAGTTCTTATCTTGATGATTTTAAAAGAAGAATGGAAAGAGGAAGGCAATGGAGAGCACTGGGGTAGGGAGGGGAGAAGACCAATAGCTGACACAAACTTCATTCTCATCTGAACTCCAAAGGAGGAGAGAATAGCCGGTTGGTTACACAAGGCTGCTTACAAAAATATATGTCATTCAACAGGAAAATAAGAAGGAAAATGAGAAAAGGGAATTAAAAAGACAATAGACTAAAGAAGGGATTAGTCCTAGGCAAAATAAATTTCAACTAAGACTATACAAAAAAAATATTAATAGTTCTTTTGAGGTGACAAAGAATGGAAATCAGAGAGGCTGCCAATTAAGGAGAGAATGAATAAGGACATATAAATGTATACTATGGTGCTGTAAGAAATGATAAACGGGGTGGCTTCAGAGAAACCTATCAAAGACTTATATAAACTGATACACAGAGTGAAGTAAACAGAACCAGGAAAACAATTTATATAATGACAACAATGTTATAAAGACAACTCTGAAAGACTTAGTAACGCTGATAAACATAAGGACAAACCATGATTCCAGAGCACTGTTGATAAAACACATTATTAACTTCCTGAGAAGAGTTAAGGGATTCCGAAGGCAGAATGAGATGTATATGTGTATATATTATTTTTAGATCTTAGACATGGCCAGTGTGGACGTTTGTTTTCCTTAGCTATGTGTGTCTGTGTGGCAAGGGCTTAATTTTTCTTTCATTTTTGATGGGAAAAGGAAAAAGGAAGAGAGGGCATATTTTTGCTTACTGAAAAGGATAACACTTAAATTAAAAACACTGAAACTTCCCTACAACTCTCTCTAAGCAGTCATAATTTGGATTTCCTGTTTACTTATCAACCAACACAGGACAATGAGTCAAGGACCACTGTAGCATCTCCCAATACCTCATCTATAACCTTTAGCCTTAGAAGTCATCCGAGATTCAGAAAAGGTAAAAGGTATCTAAAAAGGCCAGAGGTTGGGGGTCTGAACCCTTCTTGATTCCAAGTCTAGCAATCTATACCATTACATGCTGCCTCCTAAACAAGATCAAAATACTTGTACAAAGAAACACTGACCAGCCATAACTCAAACAGCACAAAAGTACTTTTATTTTAGCAACGTCACCAGTCATCAATTAATTTTCATTCTACAAAAAAAAGGAAGAAAAGTAAAGGGAATCAAAAAAAGAGACCTGCAAATTGATATTGGACTACAAACTCCAAATGATTTTTGACAATTAAATTACACATTAGAAAATTAGAAGTAAACACTAAGAAATTGTCATATTTTGAGAAGGTTTCTTCACCTTGGTATTCTTCAAATAAATGACAGAGTGATTTTCATTTCAGGTCATTCAGCTTTGTCCCTTGGAGCTGGTCAGTGCCAGTTCTCAAAAGACACTTTAATTTTCAAGAATCTGAGCACCTACTGGCAATTTGTGAACAAAAGGACCAAAAGTAAAATTTTTTAATTTAGTTTTTAAATGACTTGGATTTAAGAAGGGAAAATACTCTGTGAATTGTTGCAATAGTTCCAAAATTATTTCTATTTCTTCATCTTTGGATGATTCCTTTTTTTTTTTAATCTCAGGCACATTCATGGAATATCAGTTAAGTAAATGAGACCAACTCTAAGTCAGAAGACACTGTTTTGCTTTGATTTTTTAATTTTTCTGTGAATGTTTTGTTAACTGAAAATGACCTTTGCAGTGTAATAAATAGATCAGTAAAATCTTTTTAGCTCTCAAATATCAAACCAATGGCTGACATACTTGTTTGAAGTATGAAGGCATATGTACAATAGCACCTAAGTTTTACATATCCTAGTTCTTTGGAAAAAAC
This sequence comes from Potorous gilbertii, assembly GCA_028658325.1. Taxonomy (NCBI): domain Eukaryota; kingdom Metazoa; phylum Chordata; class Mammalia; order Diprotodontia; family Potoroidae; genus Potorous; species Potorous gilbertii. The sequence continues at coordinate 230,584,244 of CM053773.1, forward strand.
AGAACACATTCCCCTTTCTTACTGGGAAAATGGATATATGTTTTATATGCTCAGAGTCCTAGCACTCTCTCTGGCTGTCTCCAACTTAGAATCCCAGAATTACAAAAAACAATGTCAATCACCTAAAGGTAATAAATATTCATAATGTTTTCCAAACTTTATAATATATATCTCCAGATAACTGCTGTCTCCTTGGCTTCCTAGGATTCAAAGTTATCCAATGTATATATGAGGCAAACATAAGTAAAATGGCTGGCTAAATATGCTCTAAACCACAAGTTTTTGACCAAAAGCCCCTGAACTTATAAAAATAATTTATTTTAAAAATACTTTGCTAATCATTTCCTTTGTATCTTGTGTATTTTATTTTCACACATGTAAAGACATGATTCTGAGGAGCCTGTAGGTTTCACCAGATGACTAACAAGATGAAGAAGGCCTGTTCTAAACCTCAGAGCAGAAAGCTCAGGCTCTGCCTCATTTCTGCCCAGGCTCTCAGAAGACCTCAGTTAGACATGTCACTGAACTTCCTGTGACTCAATTTCTCCATTTGTGGAATGAAGACGTCAATGGACTTGTCCAGAGTCATGTATCTCATAAATGCTCCAAGTCCAGCAATCTCCACTGTCTTTGCTATCACCCTGGTTTTTTAACTTTCAATCTTTCTTTCAGAGTTCTCTTTTAAAAAATAACTAAAGACAAACCAATAAAAGACAGCAAAGGACATATTATTCCATAGTCTGCAAGAGCATGTTAAAAAGATACTAATTTTCCTGGATTATACAGAACCAAATATCAGTAAATCCCAACACTTAAACAAGAACATGTGATTTCCAAATACTAAGGACAAGGACCCTCCCCTCCCTTAGGCTCATGTTGTCTTATTTGCAAAGCAGGAAAACATCACTTATCTTAAAGGTTATTGTGAGGAAAATATTTGTGCTTAAAATGCTTGATAAACCTGGGCTATTATCATTATAAATGTAACAATATCTAAAGACACATGTCAGTGCATGGGAGCCTAGTTTGCCCTCTGATTCACTAATGGACTGATGTGTCTTATGAGGCATACTAAAATGAGGAACACCTGAAATAAGCCACTTCACTCTCCTCAATGTTAGGGCCTTCCCTTTCCAAACTACCCTGTGTACTCCTTATTTGTACATAGTTGCATTCTATTTCTTCCTTCAGACTGTGAGCTCCTTAAGGGCAGGAAGCCTGTGTTTGACTTTCTCTGGATTCTTAGCACTTAGCACAGGGTCTGGCACATAGTACACACTTAATAAATGCTTGTTGACTCACCAGTGAAGTAGCAAGGGCCCCATTTCTCTTCCTCCAACCAGTTCTAAAGCACCCTTCTTGCCTCCTAATTTCTATATCCACTATATCATCAATCTATATCTAGTGACCATCTATGTTTTCTCCACTTAACCTGGAGAACTATCTGCTTATCACAAGATTCCACTCAAAGATTTAGAACAACCTAATTCAATCAGGTTTTCTGATGTATTTTTCTAATAAATATAATAGATTATAGTCTATTGAACTCTATAATTTATGATGTTGCTTTGATCTGGAGGAGGGGCGGCAGGCAGCTCATGAATTGTGTTATATGAATCACAGATGTTAACATACTAATTTGAAAATGTTGTCCTATATTGTGACTCAAGTGTTTAGCATCTTCTCCTTTTGGATCCTTCAGATCAAAATGACAGAAGAAATATATTTACAATAAATGAAAATCTTAGACTGTTTAAAATATAGTTAGTAGAGGATTTTCTTAAGCCTAGTTTGCTGCTACCATTAGAAGAAAATTTCTTCTAAATGAGCAAGTATAATCTAAGAAAATTTTGTGTTTCAGCCTATTCTGTCAATGGTACTCAATTTTGTGGGAAGACAGTAAAAGCAGATCAGGTAAAATGATATCACTGACAAATCCTGAGGGTGAAAGCACAATGGAAAATACTTGGATGAAAATCAAAGCGGGTAGAAACAGAAGCATCATCTATGTGAAAAACAAAGTTGTTATTAATTCACTGTCTGACCTTAATTTTACTTTTGTCCTTCAAAAGGCAGAAGAATCAACAAAGGGACATTCTATTCCAGATCTGGTTTCATTAACTAGGAAGAACTATATGCTGAGATTAAAATGATGGGAATCTTGGGAAGCAAATACTCCAGCCTGGAAATAAGTTACAGGACTGACAGGGACATTGTGACATATGCCCAGATTTAGGGAGCACAAATTTCAAAGGATTTGAAGGAAGTATAGGTGGAGACCACAAATAGAAATTCTACAATTAAAGTCAGCCAAGGCACAATGGGAACCTCTTAAGAATGAAATTTTTAATTTAATTAAACCTTTATTACAACCTTACTATACATAAGAAAGGGCATTTGATGGTGCAGTAGATAGGGTGTTGGGTCTAGAGTCAGGAAGACTCCTTCCTGAGTTCAAATCCTGCCTCATACAGTTACTAGCTGTGAGACCCTGGGCAAGTCACTTTCATCCTGTTCTCTCAATTTGTTCATCTGTAAAATGAGCTAGAAAAAGAAATGGTAAACTGCTATAGTATCTTTGCCAAGAAACCCCCAAATGGGGTCACAAAGAGTCAGAAATACTGAAACAACTGAACATCCATAAGAAAAGCACTGCATATATTTTAGAAATGAGGCCTTTATCACAGATACTAGTAGCAAACATTCTTTCCCAGTTTTCTGCTTCCCTCCTAATCTTGGTGGCATTGGGTTTGTTTGTGCAATAACTTTTTAATTTCATGTAATCAAAATTACCCATTTTGTACTCCAGACTTCTCTGTCTCTTGTTTGGTCATAAATTTCTCCATTCTCCAAATTCCTCCATTCTCCATTAATCTGACAAATACACTATTCCTTGCCCCCTAATTTGTGTATAGTATCAATCTTCATACCTAGATCATGCATCCATGGGGGAGAAAAAGCTAAGACTTATAGAAATGATTGTAGAAAACTGAAAACAAATAAATTAATAAAAAAAGAAAGAAAAGAAAGGCACTGTGCTAGGTGCTCAGGAAAACTAACAGTCTCTGTCCATTAAGAACTTACATTTTACCATGGGGGTATATGTATACAGATAAGCAAAGGCAAACCATCTACAAAATAGTATCATTTTAAGAGGGAGAGAGTATTAAAAACTAGGGAAATTGTAAAAGCCTTTGCACAGGACATCTTGTTTGAGCTATGTCTTGAGAGACATTGAGGATTCCAAAAGGCAGAAGTAATCAACATTTATGAAAGGCCTGCAACATACTGGGCACTGTGCTAAGCGCTGGGGATACACTCAATAAAAAGCAAGACAGTTCCTGCCCTCAAGGAGCTTCCAATCTAAACGGGGAGACAAGACAGCAAGGGATGGGGCGACAGAAAACACCAGACACCAGGCCTTTCTTGTGTCATGGAGATGAAACCAGGCGGGGCAGTAGAAGCAAAGGGACATGAGTGAGTCCACATGTGATCTATCAACTATGGAAAGGCCAGGAATGTTCATCTCAGACTGTTAAAATTGTTAGCTCCCTATAAGGCTTGGATAAAGTGCTGCCTCCTATGAGTTTCCCCTCGTCAAACAATCATATATATATACTTGTCTGCTTCATTCCTCCAATAAATTGTTAGCTCTGTAAGAAATGATCCAACCATTCTAGAAACAGCTTTGGGATGAGGAACAAAAAGTCAGTGAAATGAAAAATAAATCAGCTCAGCAATAAACCTATGAGGCATATGCCCAAGCAGATCAAAGACAGTGGGGAAAAAGACCCATCATTACAAAAAGAAGAAAATAAAACCAAGTGGGGACCTTTCAGCTGGGAGTATGAGAGAAGAAATTGGTATATGATACAGTGGGTTATTATCATAATGTAAGAATTCAGAGAAACTTAGGAAGACTTGTATGAATCAATGGGGAGTGAAATAAGCAGAAGCAGGAGACAAACTATAATTTGATGACCACAATAATGTAAAGGCAAAGAACTTTGAAAGCTTTCAGAACTCTGACCAACAAAGTGAACAATCATGCTGTCAGAAAACTCAGAATCAATCAAACTTCCTGCCTCTTGGTAGAAAGGCAAAAAACTAGACGCAAAATGTGTTTTCCATGACTATACCTATTTGCTATAAGGGGAGGGAGATAAAACAGGGAAAGAGAAGAGGGAAAGAAAAGGACAGAGAAGCAGGGGCAGAGAGAAGAAAGGAGAAAAGAAAAAAGGAAAGAAAGGGAAAGAGGGGAAGAAGAGGAGGACTGAGTAGAGAGAGAGGGAGGGAAAGAGACTAAAAAAACCAAACAATAGAAGCTCATGGTTTCATATAAAATCTATTTTGTTCTTTGCATATTGGAATATTTTGCTTGTTGATTAAATTCACAGTAAAAAAGAAAATTTATTTTTTAAAATGTATGTTCCTCAATGAAAAGTCAGAGATCTATGTCTTGTTTTATGACCTGGTACCTTGTAAACAAAAAGTGAGCACTTTCTAAGTACTTACTGAACTGGATCTGATGCTAATGTATGGTACTTGTCATTTATGTCATATCAGAAGGATGTGAGCTCTCTGAGGGCAGAGGATGTTTTCACAGTTGTCTTTGTCTCCTCAGCACATATGATAGAGCCTGGCCTGGAAGAGAGCTATATAAACGTTTACTGAAATTAAGCTAAACTGAATTGACCTAGAGATACTTATTTGGATTCTTGTCTACGACAAAAAGAACGGTCTTTTAGTTGACAAAGGCAGGAAAAAAATGACTAATGGTGAGTAAATGACCCAGGGAAGATAACAAGAAACAGCAAGTTGTGCTTCGTGGGTCTGAGTCAGCAGCCTAGATGAAGGGACCTAAAAGAACCAGCAGACATGGACCAGAGAAACAGAGGATCAGGAAAGAGGAGAACAGGATAGGAAAAGAGCAAATGTCCTGATTTTCGAAGAGCAGAAAAACACAGAATGTGCACAAGCGAACTTGATTTTGACTTCCCCAGGCAACACGGAAAAAAAAAACTTCAGATTCAAAAGCTGACAAGTGATCATCTAGAAAAGGAAGGTGGGCCACAGAGTCAACGTCAAGAACAGGTCCCTAGAGAAAAGTCCATCTCCTATTTGGGTAGGATTACTATATTGATAAATAAGGAGAGGATAATTATGCAAATAGTTAACTAAAACATTTCATGGAAAAGATGGTAACATGTAGACTCTGCAATAGTATAATTAAGCAGATTTGGCACTAGTTGAAGGGTTGACACATAAAGCAATCATTAATTACTGAATATCAACTTGGAAGAAGGTTCCAGAGGAATGTGTTTGGTCCTGTGATGTTCCCAGATTTATCAATGACTTGGATGACACACGACAGTCATTATTCCAAAAGACCTTGACAAGTTAGAACACTGGGCCAAATACAAGACGAGGAAATGGACATGAGAGCAACACCAAGTACTGCCCCTTGGGTTCTAAGGTCCAACTTCACACAGACCAAGTGGGGAAAGTGCAATTAGAGAGTAATTTGTCTGAAAAGATCTTGAGTGTCATAGAGCAGCCAAGAAATCTACTGTCATCCTAGGCTGCACCAGCAGTAGAAAAATTCAGAAATAAATGTAGCAGTTCTGCTGTAACCTGCCCTTGTCAGACCCTATCTGAGTGTTCAGTTCTGGGCATGATACTTTAGGAAAGACATTGACATGCTGCAGAGCATCCAGACAAAGGTAACAAAAGATGGTGAAGAACCTTGAAGTGACACTGCATAAGGATCTGCTGAAGAAACTGGAGATGTTGAACCTGGAGAAGAGAAGCTTTAGGTGCACCTGAAAACCATCTTCAACTGTCTGAAGGGATGTCAGATGAAAGAGGAAATAGGCTAGTTGTTCTGGGCCCCATGGGGCAGAACCAGAAATACTGGGTGAAAGTGGCAGAGGCAGATTAAGGCTTGAGGTAAGTAAAGACTTCCTGATGATGAGAGAGAGATCTCAGAAGGCAGTGGGCCCTGCTCACTGGAGGTCCATAGGCACAGGCTCTAGTCAGGTAAACTGGACAAGGGATTCTTTCTCCCACATAGATCTGGCTAGATTGTCACTGAGATTCTTCTTGTTTCTGAGGCTGAGACGCCACAAGTGAGCATCAGCATGATTTAACGATCCCTAGAGGGACTCCCTGATGCCTCACACTGGCATCCCTGACTGTGGGTGCTCAAGAGTTAGGCCAGCAGAGCCCGAGCTCCCACCAAGTTGGAATGGCTCCAAATACGGTCTGTGTGCTTGTCGTCCAAGGAACAACCAACCTAAGTTAGGTTCCTCACCAAGCTGGTTGCAAGGTAATGACACTTTCTGCAATTGCAAGCCTTATAAATCATCCAAAGGGGTGCAATTGTCCTTGGTGGAAGAAGTCAAATTAATTGCAACTACATAATAATGCAGTTTTACCTATCACAATTTGTCAAAATATGATTTCTAACATCTTTCCTTCAACAGAAGAGATCATCCATCAACAAAGTTTTTAATGTAATTACAACAGAAACCAAGTACAGAACTTATATTCTCCTGCCACCTCCACTTCCATCCCCCACCCCTGAAACAACTGTCTAGAATTTTAGGATTTCTGTTGCCTTTTCAAGACTGATCTGCAAGCATCATGGTTCTGACAAATTTAAGTTAGTTCTTCAACCTCAATAGCATGAAAAGCAATAGCAAAGTGTTGTTGCCTAGTTGGTTCTCAGGAGGATGCAAAGAATGATGTTTGCTCCTGCAGTCAGAGAAGGTGATGGGTGACAATAAAACACAAGGGGCCAAAATGCTAACCTATTCCCTATTCCCTCCTTAAAGCACCTGTGGGGGTGTTGCTCATTTTTCATCTTAGAGTCAACAGATTGATACATAAGGAATTCTGTCATATGTTTGCCTACCAACTCCCCTCTGAAACAGATTTAGGCCGTCTTGGATGCCATATTAAGTATAATCATTTTTAAAACCTCTTCATCAGACAGAGTTAGGTTAAGTTTTAAAATCTTGTTCTTCAGTTTCCTGAATGCTGCCTATTGGACCTTCTTCTGTTAGATTCTGTGATTATTTGTTTCCTAGCAATGATGAAAAGGAAGAATTTATTAAGCACCTATTACAAGCACGACACTGCTAAGCTCTCGATGAGTGGTATCTCATTTGATCCCCACAACAATCCTGGAAAAGGGGTACTTATTACTCTTGTTTTTATAGTTTGAGGAAAGTAAGGCAGACAGAGGTTATGTGACTTGCCCAAGGTCATAAAGCTAGGAGATTTCTGAGGGAAGGTTTGAACTCAGGTCTTCCTGACTCCAGGCCCAGCACTCCCTGTACTGTGCCTCCAACTGCCCCTGGGAAGTACAGATGGGAAGGACAATACCTATGAAAAAATGCTAGACTTTTTTGGGAGGACTTAAGAAGCACATAGCTCTTTTGTGAGATGTGGTGTCCTTAAAGTATATATTGAACTCACAAAAGTAAAATGCACCTGGTTAGAGGTCATCACTTTTTACAATGACACTTTCTGTAGTGGCAGAACACTGTTCTAGGACAAGTCTTCATAATGCTGAGTGCCCCAAAAGTCTTGGTATACTCCTCAGCTTTTAAACAACTTCTGGACCACCCTGTAATTAGCTCCCATTTCTGTAAAGCCACAAGATTCACAAAGCACTTTGTCCACAATGCCCCTGAGAGTATTCCTGATCCCATTTTACAGAAAAGGCCTCAGATGGGACTCTGAGAGGTCCAGGGAATGCCCATGATTACACATTCATGAAATATTCAAAACAACTCCGAACAGGTCTCACTGAACCCCAACTCCAGCATTCTTGGGGGGAGAACTTTACATGAATTACACCTCTCAGTCATTTCCTATTGAGAATAAAGAACGACTATGTCCTAGAAAAAAATACAAACTTCCAAGAAGAAAAGTCTAAAAAATTGAAGTAGTTGACTGACCTTCACCTTTAAAAATACATCTCATTTTAAAACACATAGTAGCATAAAAATATCATATAAGTACATGGGCTCAATGTTTAAGCGCCCATCTACAACATGGATAGCTATAGTAGAAAATGTGAATTCAGAACAATAGAACAGAAAATAGGTGACGTAGGAATAGAATGAGAAGAAACTTGCTGGTCAAAGAATAGATAATAGGGAAATGGAAGGAAAGCCCCAGCAGTATGAATAGATCTCTCTACACTAAGTCACTTACGGGCATCTGCAAGTGGAAGGCCCAGAAACACGACTCAAAGGACTTCCTGCCCCAGAGAAAGCTCTGCTACTACATTACTTAATGGAAAGAGAAGTATGTAATTCTGAAAAAGAAAGTTTAGCACCTAGGGGGCCTTGGGCCATTTGGCAGGGTAGAAGGTAAGGGAGGGACAACATGAAGACATGAACACGTTGGCAGTCAAACCAACTTGGGGTCAGAACAGAGTGGAGACCACAAGTGAATGAGTACACCTTTAGTACTGTTTAGTACTATTTTGTAAGAAAGTCTGAAATAAATTTGTGAAATTTCCCTGTCATGTAACTAACACAAAGAAAGCATGCACACCTGCTGAAGGTATTTCACGATAAAAATCAATGACTGAGTTCTCATATGAAATCCTAAGAGACTCCAAAGAGCTCAAGGAAATGATTTGCAAATATGGCTGTTCCAAGCAAGATGTTGAAATGGTGCGGCTGAAATGAGGACGGCCCAGCTGATGAGGAGAAGCCCCTGGGCGTGACCTCGCAGAGAGGCCTGTTTACATGTTCTACACAGGAGTTCTGCCTCAGGCCGGGATCTGGGCAGGTGCATTTTTCTTCCCCAATCCATAAGAGATAAAACATTAGCCTTTCATCTTTGCTGCAGCTACTATCCCATCCTTATTAGCTATATTGCACAAAAAGACGTTACATTCTGAGCCTAACAAATCATCCTCCTCCAATAACATGATGGATGGACAGTAATTTTTTAAATGGACAGATATCTCAAAAACTAAACTTCATATAAGGCTTAAAAATTCAAATCCATTTAGTTTAAATTGCACTGACTCCTTCAGGCCAAACACCCATGTGAGAAATGATGAGCAGGAAGGAGTGGGTTTATCATTTACTTTTTCATTCTTAATTTTGAATTATTTTAATGATCTTTATTTAATACTCACTGTGCAGCTATTACGAAGGGCTTCAAATTTACGCTGGATTTCATCTCTATGTGCCTAAAAGGTAAGAAGTTAATCATCAATTTTTCATACATTAGAATAGGATCTAATAGTTATTGGTCAAAATTGCCCTAACACATAAGCAAGTTGGGAAAGTAGATGCACATCTGCAATGGCAAAGAATCAACTAGCACATGTCAAATTAACTTAAAAAGTCAAATCACTGGTAAACATTTTGCTGCATTAGAGACAAGATATAATTTAGACTATGTAATTCCTACAACTATTTAATTTTTACAGGCTGCTCAAAAGATTATCAATAGAAAACCCCAAAGTTTGCTTTTTATTTTATTAGCTCTGTTTTGTTTTTTAAACAGAAATTCCGCTTCTCTCCCTGGGTCCCTCCAATCGACCACCTGCTACCTCCCAAACAAGGTTCAGTGCTAGGCTGGCCTGTCCACAGCTCTGCTTGAGCACTGGTAAGGTAAGGTATGCTACCATCCTAGGCTAATTTCACTCATGAGGATAATACACTAATCAGGAATCCTTTGGAAGTGCAAGTCCTCCTGTTACCTTCTAGTCTTATAAATCCAATCTCCTAACAGTAAGAAGCAGAAAACCTGGATTCTAGTCATACTCCTATCACAACACACATTTAAGAAGAACCTACAATGTGTCAGGCATTGGCCTGAGAACGATTACATTTTCCTGAAGGAGCAACATTACACAGACAAGGTTTTTGAACCAGACAATATCCTACAGCTCTTTTCTGATCTCAAACTGTATGGTTCTTTACTCACTTATTTACATTAAGCTCCAAATGTGTTTTATACAAAGACTGTCCAATTTATCAATCAACTGCTAATAACTACTTACTTTTAGCTGTCATATTAGAAGTTAGATGTCTAATAACATCAATCTATATCTATATCTATATTCATTATAAGACTGTCTAATCATGTCATTAACCAGTACTAATTCTCATTGAATATGTAATGACAGAATTGATATTTCATCACTATGATCACAGTACTATAATGTCTGACAATTTCTTGACTATGAAGCACTAAAAACCAGAATATAGCGCTGATACCGTGGCTAATCCTGAAGTACACGATATAAAGTGCACGCTCATCCTTCATGAAGCTTACACCCTATAAACAGAAGGGGACCTACGAAGACCAGTCATTCACTCATTCAATAATGTGTTGAGCTCCTATTCTGTGCAAGGTCCCATAGAGGCTGCTAAAAAAAAAAAAAAGTCTTCCTATCTGGTAGTTTGGGAGAAACAGAATAAACACATAGCATCAACACAAATAAAAATGTAATACATGTGAGTAGGGAGGCAGCTGCACCAGTCCAGGAGTCAGGAAGACCCAAGTTCAGATCGACCCTCAGACGCTTACTAGCTGTGGAACCCTGACCAAGTCACTTCACCTCTGCCTACCTCACCTCAGTTTCCTCATCTGTAAAATGTGGAGAATAACACCCCTAGATGATTGTGAGGGTCAAATGAGATCTTTGTAAAGTGCTCTGCAAAACTTAAAGCCCCATGTGAATGCTAGCTATTATTATACACAGCCTTACGACACAGGCTATAGGAGTTCAACAGAAAAAAGCACCAGTATTCCTTGTTTCATGGCGCTCATAGATATTGTATTTTTTACACACTGAAGATTTGTGGCAACCCTGCACTGAGCACGCCTACGGGCACCATGTCTCCGATAGCTTGCACTCACATCACGTCCCTCGTGTCACACTCTGGTAACTAGCAGTACTTCAAAGTTTATGGCTATTACCATATCCATTATTATGGTCTGTGATCAGTGATCTCTGATGTTACTATGGTCATTGTTTCAGGGCAGCATGAATTGTACCCATATAAGATGGCAAACAATCAATAAATGTCATCGGGTTCTGACTGTTTCACCAACACGCCACTCCCCCGTCTCTCTCCCAGAGATGCAACAATATTGAAATTAGGCCAATTAATAACCCTACAATGGCCTCTAAGTGTTCAAGGGAAAGGAAGAGTCACACATCTCTTACTTTAAATCAAAAACTAGAAATGATTAAGTTTTGTGAGAAAGGCATGTTGAAAACCAGCTTAGGCCGAAAGCTAGGCCACCACCCAGATCAGCCAGCAGCCATCAAGGCAAGACCCTCCACCAGCAAAAAGATTATAACTCACTAAAGGCACAGTAGATGGTTAGCATTTTTCAGCAATGAAGTATTTTTTAATTAAGGCATGTACATTTTTTAACACATAACACTATTGTACACTTAATATATTACAGGATGGTATAAACATAACTTTTACATGCATTAGGAAACCAAAAAAATCCACGTGATTTGTTTTATTGGGCTATGTGCTTTACTGTGGTGGTCTGGAACCACTCCATATCTCTGAGATACTGTGTATTGTACTTCCAAAAGGGGGTATCAGGAAGGTTCAGTTGGAGCTGGTGTGATCATGGTGATGATGAGAACAAGAGGGTCTAACGTCTACATCACGCTCTGATCACAGATTTAGTCCTGAAAAGATTATCTAAGACAAACATTTTACAGTGGAGGAAACTGAGGCCCCAAAGGGCTAACTGGCTTGCCCCAGGTGCCAGAGACTAAAGACAGGTCTTCTGGCTCTAAAACCAGGGCCCTTCCTCCTGTAGCCCACCCTGTGAGTTGGGTATCATGTAGAGTGGACAGGGTGATAGACTTTGATGCAGAGGCCCTGGATTGAAATCTCACCACAGTTTTGAGTTGCATGAGCATGGGCAAGTCACTTAATCTCTCATAGCCTCAGTTTCCTCATCTGGAAAATGGAGTGCATATGTGAGGAAAGTGATCTACAAACTCTAATATGCTTCATAAACTGGAGTTGTCATTATCCAAAGCTCCAAGTGATAAAGGGATTTCCTCCTGTTTTGTGATCCCATGGAAAGAGTGCTGGAGAAAGTCAAAAGGCCCTAGGGTCCACAGGTCACACCAGATACTTGCTATGCTCCTGGGCTAACCACAACCTCTCTGTGCTTCAATTTTTTTTTAACTATCTAACAACTTTCAAGCTTTCAATCTATGACCCATGACCCACAGTCACCCAGTGGACAAGCCCTGGAAACTGGAGCACTCTTCCTGTCATGGACACAGCTCTTTCCACTTTCTCCAACAGTCAGAGAAGGGTCTAGGGAAACGATTAGGGGAAACCAAAAGGGCAAGAACAAAAGTATAGATTCAGAAAAGTACAAAGTGTGTGCAAGGAAGGGCAAACAGTCCAAGTAAGAGACATGTGAAAGAGCCGTGTGAGAGGCAGGGCTGGAAAGGTCGCTTAGAGCCAGTGTTTCCTACACACACTATTGTCTTGACTGTCTTTCCCATCTGTTTTAATGAGAATTTGGGAAGAGAGTAGAGAAAACACTGCTGATGAAAATGGAAAAGATTAGAGCTCTGTCTATCCTCAGACGTCAGGCAGGACAAAAGAAGACCCAAGCTTTCCTTTATTCATTCCTTTACATGGAAATCATGCACCAAACTAAATCCTCCTATTTCTGATCCTTTATTTTATTTCTTGGCTTTCACTTTGGCAATTCAATAATTAAATGCAGTTGTTAGAATAGTGTCAATTAGCGATGCACATAACAAAAACAGGGATGTGAGTGGGCACTGATTATTGATTTTAACAAGCACTCACAAGGAAAACTGACAACAGAACCATAGAGTAACAATACTGGGGAAAAAAATGACACTAAGCAAAAAGCTTCTAGAAGCTTCTTGACTATGTAGTGACATTCCTTAGGCTAAAATGGTAGACACATCTATCTCCAAGTTATGTCCAGAGAGACCAAGAAGCCAGAACCTCTTCTCTAGGTCTCAATGTGCACAAAGCCAAATGGCTTCTCTATGTGCCCTCACAACCTCTGCTCAAGAAGATCACAAGGAATCCTGGCTGCAAATATGAACTCTAGAGACACCACAAACTATCTCCCCCCAACAATCAAAACTGCAGACTTCAGAGGTTCAAACTCAAAGTATTAAAAAATTTTCTCTTGTGCCTATTTACACACATTTAATTTCATGTACACTTTTTGACTTCACTCAGTACTCTGCTATTAACGGTGGCTTAAGTTTTATTCATGGGGGAGAAAAGGGTGGATCCAAAGGACAGTGGTAAGGCAGAATGCATGAAAAAGTCAACCAGATGGCTCCTCTGCCAAGCAACTTCAACAGACTTCTATAGCTTCATTGGGTTCCATCCAATCTGGCAGCAGAAAAAAGGCCAAGTCAGGTGACTCTTCTTTAAAAATTCATCTCATGCTAAGAGGTAAATGCCTTACTTTAGGTCTTGCCAGATCCAACTTCATTTTCTGTTTAGAATGTAGCATGCCACAGCAGCTCACGTTTAAACACTATGAGCTCTTAAGAGATCATTTTCGATCAAACTGCTTTAATTTGACACTCATCATATCTGAACTCAACCATTTTCCTCTTCAGAAAAGAATACCTTCTTTAGAATGAACACATTTAGCAGAACAGAATCCCAAAAAGCAATCCCATGTTATCAGTAACCAGGATTATTGACAGAATCAACAGACACACACACATACACACGCGCGCGCGCGCACTGTCCTTCAAACAGCAAAACCAAATCAACAAGGAAAAGGTTTTGATTTCCATGTACCTAATACATAAACCTGACTATTTCACTTAAAGTTAACTATCATATGTACTATCCACCTGAATAAACACTGACCACACCAAACACTTCCTATTTCATAAGCATCACCATAATTCCAACAGAGCAGAACTGAAGTTCTAGATTTCAAGAAGCCCATATTTCATCTTAAAAATAACACAGAATTCAACAGGTGTTATCAAAGCATCCACTGTGTGCAAATCACTGGGTTATCCACTGAGGTGAAACAATTTCAGATAAGGCCTAGTCTCTACCCTATAGACCTGACAATCTGATAAGATGAAAATGATACAAAGAAAGCAAAACACAACACGAAGTAACCCGGACAAACATGAGAAAGGAGCAAACAAGATCTTCTCTGAGGCCCAAGGGAGGGAAAGTGCTTACTGACTAGGGGACATCAGGAAGGCTTCATGGAAGAAGCTGCATCTGTGGAGACCAAAGGGTGGGTAACAACCCAAAAGCAGAACAGAGAAGCAATTCCAGACAGAGAAAAACTAGGAAGGCCAGGGCAAAGTCCATTCATGGTGTTCCTAGAGCAAAGATGCAACCGTTAATCGGAAAGCGCCTATAAAACAAGCTGCTCACTCCAGGCCTAGCTCTGGGTCGGGGCTGAACAGATCAAACTGGGAAGCTTGAACAAAAGGAACTCAAGTTTATTGGAACAAGGAGCCACTGAAGACTTTGGAACAAAAGACTGGTAAAGCAAGACTTACCTACAAGTTACCAACCAATAAGCATTAACCAAGGATCCACTTTGCACCAAGCTCTGTGACAGGTGCCAGGGATACAATGTATTTTAAAAGTGAAACAATCTCTGCTCTTGACAAAATTAAATTTTATCATGAGAGACATCCTATTCATATTTAAGAAGATAAAGAATAAACATCTTCAGGATAAACACAAGGTAGGAAGGCAAGGAAAACTCTTGGGGCATACACAGGAAAGACAGCTTTTGTGAGGAGATGTGAGAAGTCCACTGCAGCAACACTAGCAAGCATTGATGGCAAGGCCAGCACCTACCCCAGGGTACTGGCCACAGGCCAAGACAGAATCAAGAAGTGACAGCATTTGGCAGATGATGAGACAAGAGGGGAGATAACAAGACCCCAACAGGGAATCCTGCAGAAATGGTGCTACTTTTAGCAGCAGTCAGCAGGTCTGGGGGTAGGAGGAATCGTGGGTTCACTTTGGGGCATGCTGCCCGTAAAATATTAGTTAGACATCTCCTGAGAGTAGCCTCTAGGTAGTGGGAGACACAGGCCTGGAGTTGGGAAGAGGTTTGGGCTGGTGATGGATATCTCTAAAAAGGCTGAAGTTAAAGCCATGGGACTGAATGGGACTGCCAGCGGAGATAAGGGAAGGGATAAAACCATAGGGAGACACCCACCTCAAAGGGTTGAGAAGAGGTTTAGGCACCAATAAAGGAGGCAGAAGAGCAGGCAGATGCTCTTCATACACTTTGAGGCAGTGATAGCCACCTAAATTAAGTCAGGGCTTGCTACTGTGGTAGGCTTCCAAAAGCCAGTCCACAGCGGATTTAACTTCCAGAATTTAATGGCCAACCTACCTGCAGATAAACAGTAGTAATACATATGCAATTCTGCATTTATTGTCTCAAATAGAAATGCAGTAAGCTATGTCTGTGCCTTTCCTTATTCTAACAAAGTGGCAAAATATGGTCCTCTCTTTGTAGCTCCATGGAACTGGATTGGAGGAACATCACTGCAACTTAGTATTCTAAAGAGAAAAGGCTATTTAAATTGAAACTCAGTAGTAGGCATATAGTAAGCACTAACTTTTTATTCTTTAATTGATGGCTTATAAATAAATATCTGAAATGATAACAAACAAATTCTTTTTGGCATATGGGCAAAAATTCAGAAAGAAGGAAAATGATGTCAATAACTTCAAAATACTAACAACAGAAATATAAGGACTGCATCTAACCACTAGGACAAATTTAAGGTAAATCACTTTTTAAAAGAAAGTTTAAATCTTCCTCATTTCGGTCTTGCCAGATGGCAAGAAAATATCATGGAAGAAGACCTGTAATTTTTAAATAAGAATGATTCAGTAAATGTCAGAGACTGGCCATATACATAAATTTTTAAAAATGATAGAATGGCGACTTATAGTAATAGGAGGAAGGAAATAACATTAAACTACACTTATACTAAGTGATATCCAGAAAGAATAATGTAGTGTAAACCCAAGAAAAATGCCTATTTCTAGAAATAAAAGTATAAAATACTATTTTTGAAAAGTAGCGTGTTATAGCAGAAAAAGTACTAGACTTCGAGTCCAAATAGCTGGGCTCCAGGCCCAATCCTCATAGATACTGGCTATAATCACGGGTAAGTCACTCATCCACGGTCTTGTAAACCTGGAAACCTTCCTGAGCCTTTGTTTCTTTATTGTAAAATGGTGATAACCCCTGCACTGCTCTTACCAAATGCAGGAGTTAGAAGGATCAGAGAAGGACAGATTTAGAGCTGGAAAGGACCTTAGAGATTATCTCTTCCAACCCTCCATCCTCCTTTAAGAGCTGAAAAAGCCAACACTTAGAAGTGAAGGAGACTCAGCTGGGTCACGTGATTAGCATAAGTGCCAGAGCTGGGACCTGAACCCAAGTTTCTTGATTTCAGGTATCAGAGACTTTCACTGCCAGGGTCATTGTGAGGAAGGAGCCTCGAAAAACCCTAGAACACCATGCAAAGGTAAAGTGGAGGAAAAAGAGGCGTGTACAACACATAGGTCTTCAAAATTCCAAAAGAAACTTCCAGCAGCCACAACTAATTATCAAAAGAAAAACCAACCAAGAAAAACTATACCGACTTGAATTAAGTGAAGGAGAAGCTCACACAAGGTGACTCTGGCTGTTAAACAGCCCCTCCCAAGAGTTAACCCCCAACGCTCTCCACCCATCAGGCCTCTGCTCTGCCAGGTGTCCCCTAAGCCCCACTTTTCTGGTGTTCTTGAGACCTACCGTGAGGGCCTGGATCTCCTCCTCCGCTTCTGCTGTGGTCTCCTCCAGCTCAGTTTTCGCCTGACGGAGCTGATTCTCCAAGGCTGTACGAGCAGACTGTAATGCTGAAAGCTGAGATTCTCTCTCCTGGAGGGAGAGCTGCAGTTCAGTGAGCTGGCGTTTAAGTTCCAACTTCTGTTCCTCATGCTCTAGACTAACCTAATTAAGAGAAATAGCCAACACTCAAAGGAAGTCAATTGACAAGGAAAATGAGGCAAAACCTGACACAGCTGTGCCCCTCAAACTGGAGTCTGGACTGGCAGAACATTTACTGAGGGCAGCACAAAGGAAAACATTCTATCGACAAATCTCACTGCTTCTGATAAACCTAACCAGTGTTAGAACTGTTCTAGGCCTTCATGCTATCCATTGCTTTAAAATATTTAAGGACTTGGAATGTATCCAAGAGAGAACTACAGAACAAGAATCTCAAATGAAAATTAGAACAATTACTCTTATATTTTAAAAAATATCTAATAGCTGTCACACACAGAAATACCTATAAATAACTTCCTATTAATAACAAGGGCACATTTACAACTTAACAAAACTTGATTAGAATGACAGACCACTTTCATTTATTTTAAATATGCCTGCCTTGATTGACTTTTTATTAGATAATTCCCCATCATCGCACTGCAAACTGATGCTTCTTACCCTCTATTAAAATACCAGAAGGAAAGAGCACAATTAACATGCTTCTGCTCAGGAGACATGCCCATCTAGAAGGCAGAACTCCCAAAGGCAGGTGACATGCCATGTGATTTCACTGAGGTTAAGACTAGCTGGGTTAAGGCAGAGCTCAAAGACCATGCATTTCTGCTCTCCAACACTTTGCTTCTGCAAAAATACAGAACACTCTGAAGACCATGGGGTAAATCTCTCTTAGGTCAATCTACACACAAGGAGTTTGTCCAAGCTGAAAGATGAAAACCCAAAGCAAAAAGCCAACAGTCCAGCTACACAGACAACAAAGGAAACAGCAAACATGGGATGGCTAAATGGTGTTCAAGGGATGTGCACATTCAATATTCAAAGCCAGGACAGATTCAGACATGAAGAGATGAATCTAGACAACATACATAAAGCAAGCTGGAAAAGGAGATTTCATTTAGAACAACAACTACCTGGCTCACACACTTCAAGATAACCTTGAAGAAGTTCTCTCTGAGAACTTCCATTACACCTAAGTTACAATGCAATGCAAAGCTCTTCCAGTTAGTGGAGACCACAAATGAGCCAACTCCAGAAGACAGCAGTGACAGCTAAGAACGAGTCATTCATTCTTCAAAAGTCAGAAGGAGAAGTATGAAGATGGAGGAATGTTAACTTAAGCTAAGCCACTAGGCATGTAATAGTCTAGTATTCTTAGACACAATGGACACACGTGACTGACTGACCACTATTCACCTGTACTCCCAGGAAATACTACATATGTGGAAAGTTGGCTGTTATTGTTTTATGGGCAGCTTCTCGCCAGAGAAAATGAAACAAAATCATCATTGAGAAGCTGACCTTCTAGCCAAATCCCCAAAGGATTGAGGCTTCTTGCCTCTCTCTGGGATACACAGAGAGTCTAAAAGCCTAATTCCAAATGAAGCAATAAGTTTCACTGGAAGCATCGTTCCATCGAGTTGCCTGGTTAAGATGGAGCTTCAGTCCTTGCCTGCCTTGGGCGGACACCAGAAAGCCGGAATTTTTGAAAAAGGAAAAGTAAGAGAAAGAAACACTATTCAAATGTAAATTTTCTGTAGAGATGTATTTTAACTTAGAGCATTAAGTGAGGCCCTGTGCAAAAAAGCTTATTGTAGAAACTAATAAAAAAAAGTCTAGAAAATTAAAGCTAATTATCCTCTTAGGCTTTCAGACCACTTAAAGGCATGATGAAAAATATCTTTACTCGGTCTTTTCTTTTAACACTCCATTAAAATTTAAGATCCTTCATACTGAACATTTCAGCTTTGGCCTTGGCCCTCTGCTTTTCTCCCTCTGTGCTCTCTTCCTCAGAGTCCCATCCATCCTTCAGGATTTCAACTATTAGCTCTTTGCAGATGTTCCCAAACATCTGTCTACAACCCTTTCTTGTCCTGGAAATTTAAACTAAGTTCAAGTCCCAAATCTCCAACTGCCCCCTGGACATTTCCACTCATGCTTCCAATTCAGCACGCCTAAGACCAAATTCATCTTCTCTACTCACACTGTATTCCTCAAAAAACAGGCTGCCCTTATCATTGCTGTGTCTCTATTACTGAAACCACTCTACTCCCAAAACACCCAAAGCTCAAGAACTTGGAATCACCATTGATTCCTCCCCTTTCCCTTCTTCATGCTGTCAAGTTCAGTTAACTGGGAGGTTCAATTTCTCCTCAGCACATAAGATTAATGAAAAATGAATTTTCATTTGTACCTCCCTCAGCCTTGTCTCCAGTTCTAAAAGGCGGCTCTTGTCACTATGGTCTTGATGACTGATTTTTTCCAACTGTTCTTCCAGCTTTCGATTCTGAGCTTCCAACTTCCCAGCTTGTGTTTCCAGATAAAACTTCTGCTGTCTGAGTTCTGAAATCATCTCTTCTTGGGCTTTCCTGATGGGGGTGGAGGGAATCAAACAAAAATACATATTCACTTACAGACCAACATTTGATTTAGAAAGTACATATAAAAATAGCGGAAGAGAAACTTCCCAATAAATGGACCATGATCACTCTCAAATTAGCTTATCCTATTTCTGCCTCAAATATACATCATGGAAAAATCTGGTTAACTTTTAGTCATCTTTGTTCAGGTCCCCACACCTGTGGTATTAATCATGTACGTGGGAGATGTTAGAAATATTAACATTGAACTCCTTTGCTGATTGTGAAGTCTACTTCTAAGCAAGCAGAGAAGTTGCTATTTAATGTACATAAGAGATTAACTTAACCACCTCAGGCAAATCACTCACCTAAACAAGGTCCCACAAGAGAATCAGGAAGTAGAACCCATAGGGAAAAAGTGTCCTTTTTCCTTCCATTTCCCTCAGACATGTACTACTCCTCTCACTAAACTGTGTAGAAATAACACACCAGAAAGACTTAAAGGCCAAGAATTGTCTTACTGAGACCTAAAATACACATGTAGGTAAGAAGAGTCACAGAAAGGTTTGTGGATGACACCTGTGAACTGTGAACCTAAATGAACAACTTTAGGGGAAGACACAGCGAACTATCCTGAAACTCGATCTTACTTGGTGGCCCATTCTGCAAATGGCTTTTCTGCAGTTAACTCTACTTCCAAATTTTCCACAGGCCAGTAAAACAAAACAGAAGCTACCCATTCACACAACGATCATCTCTGAAGAAGAGAAGCAAGTCACTTTAACAAGAAATAGAGACACACAGAAGCAGAGCCATAAACTGTTACATTAAAGAGGCTGCTGCCAATGCCTGGACAGATTAAAATACCCTTTCTTATCCTGCAATCTCAAAGTAAGTTGAAGTATTTAAGAAAGCACAATCTGGCCACAATTTGGGAGGGTCAGGGGAAGCGTTCCAGAATTTCCAAGTTGGAAGGGACCACAGAGACAAACTAAGTTCAAACAGAACCCTTCTAGAATTCACTGATCCAGCTTCAAGCCCTCCAGTGAGGTCAACCAGGAGTCTCTTGAAAAGAGCCCACTGCACTTTTTGGAAGCTTTTCTATACATGGAGCCTTAATCTGGCACTTTTTCATTTATCTCCACAGCTCCCAGCCTGCGTCCCATGGGCCAAACAAGCCCTCTGCCATGCGCAAGGGCTTCGAATCCTCAAGAAACGCTACCATGCCCTGCCCTATGTCTTCTCTGTTCTTTCAGTTAGTCTCCATGTGGCATGAACACCAGGCCCTTCCCAATCCCAGCTGAATTCTCTCCCATCAGACTAGCCTCTACTACTAATCCATATTGAACTTCTAATCCCAAAGCCATGGATTTCCTTTTCAGACAACCAGCTGCATTAGCACACCTCCTTCAACATGTACTTGCAAAGTCAACTCTTATTTATTTATTTATTTGTTCATTTATTTATTTATTCATTTAAATTTCATCTTGAAGCCTATCAAAATCTTAGGGGTGCTGACTTTGTCATCTAGTATATTAGTTACCTCCCCCACCTGAAAATTTCTTTTGCAGGCTAAGTTTTTATGCAAGCCTGACAAAAATGATAAAAGGCACAAGGCCAAGCTCAGATTCCTGGGTTATTCCATGGAAAACTTCCTTCTAAGGCAACATCAAACCATCAAGAGGAAAGGAAAGAAATGGTTGACTTGTGACACTTAGATGAGACAAACATTATCCAAAAAGAAAGGTTCTGAGCTCTGAGCAAAGGCGTGGGTGTTTTACAAATCAAAGACATTGAATTTGTCACAATTTACCAAAGAGAAAGCATGTGTGGTCGGCACTTGGAGAGTGAGCCCTAGGATGCACCACAGAAAGCAGCAAGAATCAGGAGACTTACATGTTCCTCTGGGTAAAAAGGCTGCTGTTTGCTGCCAGTTTATTTGCTTCTGACAGCTCCACGATTCTCTGCTCCAGAGACCTGATCTTGGAATCCATAGCATTGATCATCTGAAACACAACACTCCTTTAGACAACAACATACGTCTGAAAATGCCATCAGTGAAATCGGGATTCATGTCAGTGTCAAAGTCATGTCTAGAACACTCCGAATCTGGCCACAGGCAAAGACTGACTACAAAGTCTTTAACATGTCGGGCATAAAAGTCATGGACACAAGGTGATAACCAGTTTCTCTTCCAAGTCAAAAACAAAAATAAGTAACTTCCATAAAATATTCTGAAGAACCACAATTAAATTGGTGCATGTTTACATGCCATTAGCTAATCTGTGGGATTCATTCTCAGGAATTTAAGTGAAAAATATGTCATTTCTTCATCTGTTACTCACGCCATCATTGTCTCCATTGCCTATAACAGATGTATATCACCAAGAAAGGGAAGACACACAAAGCAAAGGAAGAGGAAATTCGATTACAAAAAATCCTGCAGATGTTCTCAATCACCCTGAATGAGAGGGCAGCAGAACATCCCATCAGGATCTTTTCAGTGCAAAGACCTGATACAACAAGAATTATCAAAACAGAAAGACAGCCCAGCAATGGAGCTTTTTCAAGTATTGTGGCCCCAATGCACAGTGAGGAACAATCGCTCAAAGTGCTTTCAGTTTGGCTCCACCTACCGCCTTCTGCTCACTGAGAATCTTGCTTTTCTCATGCGCTTCTTCCTCGTGTCTTTGCATCATGTTCTCGAGGGTTTCCTTGTCAGCGAGATCTTTCTTTATCTGACTGTCCAGAACCTAAGGGAACAGAAGAATAAATGAATGACCTGGGGACCCTAGCTTAGGAGAAAGACTAAACAGGGGCACTTAGGAGGGCTGCTGCCCAGGAGAAGATGAGAAGAGGAGCAGCAGGGAAGAAGCCGAGGCCTCTAAACGTTGGGACAGGGTGGAGCTAATTATCAGAGGGTAGAATTTACTCTAAATAATACCATCCATTGGAAAAATAATGGGTGGAGTCATTCTAAGGGCTTATAAACCTGACTGCCTTACAGTCTGCAGTGGCAAAACACAGGTCAGCAAAAGAGTATTCAGAAGAAAAAAACAACTTTCTCTCTAACTGGCCCTAGAAAAAGCTCTTGGGGCCAGCGGATGCTGCCTATGATCTGCAGCATCAGAACAGCATTCTTCATACCACTGAGCAGGTATCACACTTCTTAAGGAATCCCATCTATTCCTAACCACCTTTAGGATGAGTCTGTTCACAATTAAGTCTCAATTTACAAGAACTGTATTCTTATATAAACTGTGTTCTCCAACTGATGAACAAAGTAGAATTTGATGGAATCGGTCTTTTGTGGTTGACTGCTAAGCCCGAGGACAGAGGGCAGAATTCCAAAACTACAGTAAGTAGGTTCACATCACAGACCAATACACGAGGTAAAACACTGTCTAAGATGGCCGACTCAAGTCGAATTAAACAGACACTAGCAAAGAAACGATGTTAGCCACTGTCCTCCACACATCTGCTCCAATCTAGCTAAAGAAGAAACACATCTGGGAGAAGAGGAAGCTTTCCCACCAGAGAAGCCACATGTTCCTAGAGCTGGTCATTCCAATGGAAGCATCTTTTGCTGCCAGGAGGTAACAAAAGGTGACAGTGTCACATCTACCAGCTGGACTGAATGTCCTAGGAAGTGCGTGGCCCTCCCTGCTGACAAAAATAAAAATGAGAAAAAGACTTAAACCTCTTTGAAAGCTCCCCTATGCTTCTCACCCATGTAGATTAACTTAAATGATGCCAACTACATCAAGAGGGACAATAAGGTGTTGAAAATAAAGCTGAAAGAATTGGGGACACAGGCAGGGTTCACGTCTTTTCTATCAAGTCTGTTAAAAAGGAGGACTAGTTTCACCAATCACAAGGACATCTTGTTAAAAAAAGACGAGACAGCTGGAATGGGGCCCGTCTAATGAAGAAAGGAAAGAACACATTTCAAAGAGCTGATGTCATGAGAAGGCCTTTAAACCAGGGCCAATGTATAAAAAATATTATCAGCTGGTATGAACACAAAAGGTAAAGACAGGGCCATGGGGAGACAGGAGGAACACACTGGGACAGGCTGCCAGATCCTTTGGATACTTGTGCCACAATTCTAAAATTATGACAAGACACATACTGAGAGAGGGAGAAAAGGGAGAGTTTTAGTATATGATCAAAACTGTGACCTAAATGGCATTACAGAACCCTAGTGGGACAATTCAAGGCCATCACAGCAGTAATAAGACATAACAATTATTCAAAAGAGACAAGCTGGGGAAGGAGGGAGGAAGAACAGAAGGGTTAAAGCTCCTGCTATCAAGAACCCATGTATTTGTAGTCGGGTCTGAATAGGTAAAAAGGATGAACCCATAGTAAACGTTAAGGGGAAAAAACAAGGAGAATGTTCAGAAACAGAGCCAACCACAGATATCTAAGTGAAGATGAGGTAGCTTTTTCTAAACAGGCAACATCAATAGAACCAACTTGTGCTGGAAAACTTTCATAACCCAGCCAGGCAATGTGAAGAAAATTCCAAGTCACAGGCTGCCCTGTAAGTTGGAAACATTTTTTATTACCATCCTAGGAATATAGGGACTAATAGGTCAGAACCAGAGCTGAAGGGGTCTGGTATCCACAGCGTACAGGGTGCAGCAAGCTCCTCTTAATCTGGCTTTATTTTCTTTTTTTTTCCCAGTGGTTTAAATGGGAAAAAAAAAAACCAGAAGGGATGCCAAGGGCAGGAGCAGAAGGGGAGGACAGGACGTGATTCCAAAAAGAGTCCACTGACCAAATCAATAAGGGCACCAGAGAAAACTTAAGAGCCTCTTTCAAAGTCTGATTTTCAAAGAAGATACAATGAGGTAAAGTTTTCATCTCCAAAATGATAAGGTAAAATACGGTTATTGATGAAATCATTCATCTGACTTCCAAATCCCCACAGGGAAAATCCCAAATACCTCCCACCACAGACTAAGGATAGAGTTTACTCAGAGCTCCACAAGCCTCAGAAGAAGAGCCCCACAAGTGACCAGGGAACAGAAAGAGTGTGGAACGTGTACAAAACATGTGCTCAGGGAGATCAGAAAGTCTCTTTACTTTAATTTTTTCCTCGTAGAGTTGCTCTTTTTGTTTCAGATGCACCTCTAGGTGCTGGGCTGAGACCTGAGCCTCCCGGTGCTTCTCCTCCAGCTCCTGAATACAAAAGAGTAAAAGGTCAGATGTGCAAAGGGAATAAATAATATACCCAAAGTATGTTTAGTATACATGGTTAACATAACTTTGGTATATGCAGTATCATTAATAGGCATTTCCTTCCCCTTCAGAAGGAAAAGAAAATCAGCATTGCACCTAGGATTTAATAAGGGGTTTGGTATTGGAAGGCCTAACATATTCATTCTCTCTTCTCTCTCTCCCTCCCTCCTTCCTCTCTGCCTCATTCTCTCTATCTCTCTATCTCTCTCTCTCCCTCCCTCCCTCTCTCTCTCTCTCTATCCCTCCCTCCTCTCTCCCTCATTCTCATTCTCTCTCTCTCTCTCTTTCCCTCTCCCTCTCCCTTTTCCTCTCACATAACTCAGCCAGTTCCTGTCTCTGTCACTCCCCACTCCACTACAATATGAATCCATCACTCAAATAAAGACAGAAAATTTCCTGGAATTGTAATCCATCCCTGGAATGGAATTATAGCCCATGTTAGTCCATTTCTCTCTGCTAGGTGCCAAGACAGCCTTAAAAGGGGAAAGTAATAACTTTCATTCTCATAAAAAAAATATTTATCACTATTTTTCTGTATGTAAAAACCCAGAGTACTACTCAGGAAAAAAGCTGGAAGAATAATTTGATATTTAAAAAACTAAAATAGCATAATAAAAATAGACATATGGGTATTGAAACATGCAAGTCTGTAGAGAAAACACCATGTGAAAAACACAAACTGGTGCTGATGGCAATTAAGTGAAAATTTACACAAGTCCATTAAATGCCAGACATGAACAACAGAGTTATGGAAATCACTTAATATTCATTTTCTTTTTCAGTAAAGTCACATTTTAATATTTCAGAACTTTACTTTGATAAGCGCTGGCTCGTGTTCATGCTGTTCAGATTTCAGGACTAAACTACTCTGTGACTGCACCTCATTAGTTTGTCCACTAAGGGTGGTCTTTACCCAAAGCAGCTCCAAGTACAAAGCCATCACCTCCATACCAGCAGTCAGGACCCATGAGTGCATGAAGGCATCACCAAGATCATTATATAAAATCTCACCCAGTCCCACAGAGCTGCTAAGCAACTCCTCTCTGAAGTGAAGGGTAAGGAAATGGACAAGATTACATCCAAGCAAAGAAAAGAAAATGTTTGAGAGTCACCTGCACACAAATTACCAAAATCCTGAGATTTAACTCTTTGTAACTCTAATAAAGCAACGTGCACAGTATAGTTTGAAAGAGAGAAATGCTTAAAAAGTTGAGTGTAAAAAGAATGACCAACACGGCAATATCTTTAAATAGAGGCACAGTATGGTCTAGTGGAAATCTCAAAGGATGTAGAGACAAAGGACCTAGATTCGAAATCCATCCCTGTTACTTGTCAGCTATGGTGACCCCTTGAGCAAGTCACTTAACCTTCTAGGGCTTTTGTGTGTTCATCTACATAATGAGGGGGGTTAGCCAAACAAACACTATGGCCCCTTTCATCTCTGATCTAGCCTATTCAGTGACCTTTTTTTAACTGCCACTTATATAAAGGGCTTAGCACAGTGCCTGGCACATAGTAGGTACGTACTTAAAAAATGTTTACTGAATGAATGAAGCTTTAAAGTCTGCAAAGCCCCTTACAAACAGGATCTCAGTGGTGTCTCAGAACAATCCATGTGAAGTAGACACAAAATATATGACCCCTTTTACTCTCCAATGGAACTGTGATCTCCAGTTAATGATGGAGATCACAACCCATCCTACACAACTCTTGTCTGGGCCTTTCCATCAGTTCACCAATGCTGGGGGTCTTGCTCTCAGGCTTTAGACATTCCATACCAATGGACCACATGAACTGTCCAGCAGTCAGACCTTCCTCTTGCTATAAGACCTGCCCATATTTGTTTTCTTTTATGAAACCCTTCACCCTGCTTCTGCTGTGTAATCCCATGTCTACAACATGGACCATAGCCACCATACTACCATTTCTTTGGGTGATCCTAAAATTCAAATCCCTATCACTGGAAAGGCTCTCCAGATGTTCATATCTGCAAGTAACATTGTGATGATTTCATCATGTCCTAGAACATTACAGAGCCTCCTAAATCAGAGCTATAATCAATGCAAAAAGTTTAGTCTAACTATCCACAAAGGAAAAACCGAGTGGATGAAGAACGTTTTGTTGTTCTGTCTATGACGTGCATCTGGAGAGATGTCTAGAAGCTCATAGGTCTCAGACAGTCACTGCCTGTGTTCAGTGAGCCCAGAGTGCGTGGGTTCATCCTTCACTGCCAAAGAAGACTATGCCATCAGAGAAATAATGACATGACTTGCACTTGACTTCGAGTAAGAGAGGGCTCACCAGCCTCACTTCTCCTCCAGAGTCATCTGAATCCAGTAACCAGATATTCATCAGGATGACTGGAGATGACCCAGGATGAGGCAATCAGAGTTAACTGACTTGCCCAAGGTCACACAGCTAGTGAATGTCAAGTGTCTGAGGGTCCTCCTGTCAGGTCCTCCTGACTCCTGCACTGGTGCTTTATCCACTGCACCACCTAGCTGCCCCTAAGTGGGCCCAGAACAGAGTGGTGCAGGCTGGTTTTCCTCTGGAGACTGCACAATTCTTTTCATGAACTCAAGTTTCTCTCTGAAACAAACGCCTATCTTTTTTAGCACCTAAACTTTTCCACTCAATTGCCTTGATGGATGCCATGCAATACTGTATCATCTATGAATCTTCTTTCACAGATGAGAAAATCAGGCTCTGGGGTTAAGTAACTTGCTCATGGTGACACAGTATCAAAGGTGGGATTTGAAAATAGATCTTTACTTATGCCAAGTATGGCAGTTTATATCCACTATGCCACACTGATTCTTTTGGCCAAAGACAAGAGTCTCATGGAATTGAAATTATTTCCAAATTTATTTGTTCTGAAAGTTTAGATTTTTGTGATCAGGTATTTTAGAGCGAAGTGGACCTCACGTTGAAAAGATTTCCAAAGCATCACTATTATAAGACTTAGTCAACGTCTCCCACCTGTATCACAGACATCATACAGACCAAAAACATTGTCCCTGTGCAAAGGGGACCCTCCTCTTGCTGAACAGACAACACAGATGTACTTAGGTACATGACAATTTTGTTGCATTAATTCATAAAGGTTTAGAAAATAATCAGTAGTAAAAGAAAATAATCCTCACAGTCTGTTTCCAATCCTACTAAGTAAAGCATGGCAACAGAGTCCCAGCAAAAACTCAAATTTCTGAGTCTGGACCCTGACGCTCTTTTCTGCAAGTGAGTTAGGAAGCAAACACCACCACCACCACCCCACCTGCACCCCCCAGTGCTTCAGGAACACCAGACTCCTCAGTTTCAGAGGAGATTGAACTTATTGACCACAAGCAACATCAGACACCTAGGAAATAGGAATGTTCTAAAATCTGCTTTCTGTGCATGCAGTTTTTTTTTTCTTTAGTGTATGTACAATCATTTGATCAGCCCTATAAAGACAAATATAACTGTTACCCACAAAAATGTCTTAAGCTATTAAAATAGAAACCTAAATCATTTGTAAATTAATACCCAAACACTTCTTTAGTAAAAGGACAGGAAAACACAAAGTGTCCTTTCACTCCAGTTTGCATAGCATCAGACAAAGCTGATCCATTTCTTAAGGTCCATGAATCCCAGTTCAAGACAATGTTCCAATAACCTTTGGGAAGAGGTGTGTCTATGCACACATATGCACACATGCACACACACACACACACACACACACACACATTTTCTAACTTTGAAAAATTTTGAAGTGATTAGACTTCAATTGAGAAGACTGAAAATTGCAGGTAGTCTTAAATTCTGGTCACTGCTACTGACACATAATGTTAAAACAGAAAGAGGTTATGATTAACCCACAGCTTTTCCATCTGTGCAGTGGAATAACATGGCTTATTTCAAAGGCAGTTGCTCTTTTGCAAAGAGAGAATTATCAACAAAGATTATATCATTAAGTCTTCTTATCTTGGTTATTATTTCTGGGCTAGAGGTTAGGTAGGGTGCTTGGGGAGCATTTAAAAATATTCATCTGCCTTGCCACTAGGCAAGGGCAGATGCCCAAGATACCTGTAAATACCACCAGTGGTTTCGCCCATTAGGTTAATTTGGTCATCAGTGCCTAAAACAGAATCACTATGGTTATTAACCTAAAAAAAGACTTGCTAGAGCTAAAGAAGTTTAAAAAAATCCCAACTGTAGCAGAGAAAGTGAGTGGGCGAGGATGGATCCATGACAAATACTACTCCGAGAAAAACAATTTTGGATGACTAATTTATTCTCTCTGCTCTCTTGTTCAAGCTTTTCAGGACGGGCGCTAAAGAGTTAATAACATACATAGCTCTGCTGATAATATTTGGTTCATGCTGTTATAAAAGTTACAGGAAATGACATCATGAAGTACAGAACAAAGATCCAAGTACACTCTCCAGCCTGGAGCACTACAGCCACCAGCGTTCAGTTTTCCACCTCGCTCTTAGATAGGATGTACCCAAAAATGTTCTCTTGGAGCTGTTCTGTGACTTCTCTTCCCAGGTGAGGAATTCATATCCCCTCCTCCTTTTCCCTACAACCTCTGACCCATTATTTTCTCCACCTGTATTCTTGCTCACCAGAATTTTATCAGCCATCTGTTGAATCTGTTGTGATTTAGTCTGGATATCATCCTTCAGTCTGTTTTCTCTGCGTTCCACAGTCTCTAGCCTCTTTACTTGGTTCTCCAGAGAATGGCGTCGTTCCTATAGATTATAATCAACCAACAAATATTTATTGAGCAGCTCAATGGGCCAAGCACTGCATTAAGTGGCGTGAAGAATTACAAAAGAAATTGTGACACAGTCCTTGACCTCAACATATTCACAGTCTAACTGGGGAGACAAGACATGAAACAACCGCAAACAAAATGAGACAGAATGAAGTAATAAGTTACATGGTACAGATCCTAAGCATTGTAAAATCTTAAAGGTGAGAGGGTGAACAGGAAGGGCTGCTTCATGGAAAAAGCAGTCTGTGGAATGAGTAGGATGGGGACAAAAGGAAAAGAGAGGAGAGGGTAGTCACGTCACATGAAGGGATCAACACAAGCCTTAAAATGGAGATGACAATGAGTACAGCACATTCATGAACAATGAAGAAATCAACCTCTCCAGACTACAGACTGTGCATGAGGAGTGGTACAGAATGAAACTGAATCCACAGGACGACAACAGAACACAGGCCTTAAAAGGCAGGCAGAGAACTTTGAAATTAATGTGCTAATAAGCAGGAAAACATTCCAGGATTCTGAACTGGTAAATGATGTGATATAAACAACGTCTTTATATCCTCAGTACGTAGCACAATGCCTGGCACACAGGATGCGTTTAACAAATGTTTTTGACTGACTGATCATTTTGGTGTGGCACACAGGCTACAATAGGGGTGGGGGGAAGTATGGAGCTAAAAAGGCTTACCAAGAGCTTCTTGTAGTCATCTAAGTAGAAGGTCATGAGGACCTAGATTAGGGTGGTAGCAAAGGGACTGGAGAGATATCGTAAAGAAAAAAAATCAAGAAACCTTGATGACTGACGGAATGAAAGCCAAGTATGAGTTAAAGACAGAACCGAAGTATCAAGCCTAAAGTTAAGTGACCAGGAGAAATAGAAAGGAAGAAATTGGAAGGGAGGGTTGACTCGAGAAAGATGACCGCTTCAAGATTGACCGAGATGATCAATTCTCTGGGGTCCGTAGGGACTTATGGTCCAATGAGTGATCTGAGACACGGAAGCAGAGTCTGGGTGGCAAGAGAACAGAACTAAAGAGAAGGACTTTAGCGTCATAAGGACAGAGATGACGGTTAAAGCCATGGGAAAGGGCAGACCCTCTGAGTTCAGAGAACACAGAAAGAAGAACAGGACTGACCAACACCGACCTATACAGGGAGGAGTTCTCACAGATCACGGAAGGGCTCAGAGAACAGTTAGTGGGAACAAGAGCATCACAGCCGAAAACCATCCTATTTCAAGCTGCTCCCTAAGCCCCTCAGGTCCTCTAACTATCCCAGGCCTTTCAAAGTAAGTACTGCGGAGAGCAGCAGTGCATGGTCAAGGCTGGCACCACTCCCTTTTGTGGTGCTCCGACAGCTCCTCATCACTTCCCTGCAGGCTCAAGTGGTCCACTCACCTCCGCCTCAAACAACTTCTTTCTCATGCCTTCAGAGGAGTCTTCCCGGTTCTGCAGTTTCTCCAGCTCCTTTTCAGCTCGCTCCTTGGCCTGACGAATATTCTGAAGCAGCTCAGTCGCCTCAGAGCTGGCTTTCACAGCCTAAAGGAATTCAAACAACTCCTGTTTACGTAGCACTTTACTGGACAGACTACTTTCATCACGGTCTTAGAAGGAAGACAGTGCAAATATTGTTATCCTCATTTTATAAATGAGAAAACTGAGTCTCAGTGAGGTTAATGGTCTTGCCCACAGTCACAAAGCCCAGAAAGAACAAAGCTCGGTCTTGAATCCAAATCTTTGGATTACAAATTCAATACTCTTGATTTCAACTACACCACAGGGATAGGGACATGACCTGGACATGACCTGAGATGTTATCAATATAGTAACTCTCAGACAGGGAAACCCCATCCCACCCCCAAAGCAAGTCATCACCTTCTCTTCAACTTAGAATCTTAGAGTTACCTGGGGGTAGTAGGAAGTTAAATGACTTGCCTAGAGTTGCACAGCCACTTGGGTTAAAGATGGAACTTAAACCATACCTCCCTGACACTAAGGCTAGTTCTGCCCACTAAGTCACCTTGCCTCTCATCAATACTGAAGACTGCCTACCAATACTAGAAAATAAATCCCTCCTGGGAAGAAGAGCCATAGTGGCCAGAGTAATACATGTGTATTAAACAATGACTATCCCTCTTGGAATAATGTTTAGTAAACTGTTAATTATCCTAAAAAATAATCAATAGAGATACCACCATAATGAATTTAGGCCAGAATCTCACAATCTCTATTTAATTTGTTTTTGACATAGAACTTTAAGAGAACTGTCATTTCTGTCTAGAACAGGGGTTCTTAATCCAGGGTTTATGAATTTGTTTTGTTTTTAATATTTCAATAGAATTGGCTTCCCTTGTAATCTTGTGTATTTTACTTTATGCATTTAAAAACATGATTTGGAGAAGGGGTGACAGAGGGGTCCATGACACAAAAATGGTAAAGAACCCTGATCTAGATAAAGACAGATAAATAATGAAGGCACTTGCTTGAATGAAGTGAAGAAAATGCTCCTCAGAGTCCAGAATGGCCAGGAGTTGGCATTTAGCCAAACGAGCACACTGATATATTCAACAACCACAGTCTTAAACTCTCAGACCTGAGTTTAACTTCAGCCTTTTAAAACAACACTTCAAATGGTCCACTGAGAGAAAAAATCAGTAGCTTTGTCTTGCGACCACTGATATGTTGCAAACTTCCTGGACCACCATTCCACCTCCCATGAAAACATAAGCTTCCTATGGAAGTTCTTGAGGTCACATCTGGACTCTGGAGGATGAGTTTCTGACTTTAAAGTGCACTGGAAAACTTACTAGGTCACAATCAAAGCATTCTTCATTTCTGAACACGTAAAACAGTGAATCCATCCTAAGGCCAAAGAAAGTAGCCCCCAAGTTCCTGAAGTATTGTAACTAGGACTTCTAGTCTAATCTAACACCCACTGCTGCCAGGTCTCAGGAGGGGAAGCAGTAAGAGCTCTGATTTTCCGCTAAGAGATCAATCCTGCTCCTGCTTTGTCTAAGCATTCTGCCTAATTCTGTTTCTTTCATTCTCAGAATCCCAGGACAGAAGCAGCAGCACAGGCAATCACTGCAGCCTCACCTTGGCCAGCTTTTCTTGTAGCTCCTGGATTTTGAGTTGCTGTTCAGCATTCACCTAGAATCACAAACACAGGAAATGAAACGAAAAGCAAACAGATACTGAGTCCCACAATATACAATGTATTTCAGTCCTGGTCACTGGAAGCTACCGTAGGATGCTGGGGTAGGGTTGGCTTTTCTAAGAACTGACTAGCAGAAAAGAAAGTGCAAGGGCCTACCAGAGAAGTCCATAGATATGATGGTACTCCCTTACTGACATCTCCTTTATGCTCAGCTCATCAACATATCAAACATCTCCAATACTACTATGTGGGAATGACATGAGAGAATGTTTTTTAAAACTCCAAGTATAAAGAGAGAAGTTTTATTTACATTTTCTAAAGCATTTGAGGTACTCTATCACAAGTCTATCTGCCCTTAGGCACAGGATTAATTTCATTTCTACTTTTGACTACAGTCAAAAAATGATTAAACTAGAGAAATCTGGCCCCCAAAATACCATACCAGTAAGAAATATACTTTCTATTTGTTCCAAGATTCTCCTAGATTAATGACTACCTGGTGGAATAACATCCTAATCCCCTAAGAATAACTGGTGACATTAAT
Organism: Potorous gilbertii; assembly: GCA_028658325.1. NCBI lineage: Eukaryota > Metazoa > Chordata > Mammalia > Diprotodontia > Potoroidae > Potorous > Potorous gilbertii. Next base: position 230,617,404 of record CM053773.1, read on the forward strand.
CACGAAAAATACCTTTTCCAATTTGGAATATAATTCTCCTACTTCAACCTTCCCTTGGTCTTTAGCCTGCAGTTTAAAAACAAAAAAAAAACAAAAAACATAAAATAATTTCCAGGAGAGAACATTTTAAAAATTTAATAGTTCTTTTAAGAAATGCTACTTTTGTTTTTACTCTAATAAGCATCAAAAGATTTCCAAGACCTGTTATCTCCCAAACTTCTCCACTAGAAAAAAAATTCACTTTCATGCTCTTTCTAAAACCATAAAAGTTTTCAGAGACATTTCTCATTTACCAGTTCCACCCTAGAAACATTCAAAAAATTGAAAGGTAAGTTCCCTGCTCAGGAAGGCCTTAGCTACCTTCATCAATTTATTCTGACACTCTGTGGCTTTGCGTTTGAATTCTTCAGCTGCTAACCGAGACTCTCTCAACTCGGATTCATAGAGATCACTACGTCTTCTGGCAGAAACAAGGTCCTCCTCCAACTGATTCATCATCAGCCTCATCTCCTCTACTTGGGCCTGATACTCCTAAAGAAGAGAAAAAGAAACATTGGTACCTAATAAAATACAAAAAGTGGAGGAATGGAAAGAACACTAAATGTTCACTCCTCTAGGAAAATCACAGGAAAGATAGATAAAGAGCATGGCAAGAGACAGAAATGGAGAGACAGAGAAAGAGACGGAAAGAAATAAGGAAAGAGACATCCAGAGAAAAGAAAAACACATGATAATCATATGTCTTCAAAATGATTTATGAAAGAATAGGTAGCATTAGTAAGACCACTGAAAGAGAAGGCATGTGACATCAGTAAGATACTTCAACTGAATAATTTACAGTATAGAGAGAACTTTTAGGAATTCTTTTCACGTTACAACTGAAAGCACCTATCACTTAAGCATTTAGGATAAACTGCCTGCTACAAAGAATTTTCCTCCAAGGGCAAGCATTTCTATAGATTCTAGAGAATTTTGTGCCTCTACTGAATATAGTACACTTCCTTAAAATGAATCTCTTCTACTGTATGAAGGATTATTAAAGTCTCAGTGGAAGAAACTGGAAGAGAAACAAGTTAGGTCAATTTCTCAACGTTGATTCCTTTGGGCCCAAACTCAAAGATGAATGAAGAATTTAGCATTATACCTGAAATCGCATTTATTCTGGAAAATAGAAAAATTTAGAAGATGTTAGATCTACTCAAAATGCTCCGTGAGAAAAATTCCAAAGAAGATATTAAATGGTTCTCTAAAGTAAATGTTTTAGAGTAATCCAAATCATGAAACTTTTTTAAAACTTGAAAAAAGTAAATTTCTGAACCCCAAGGTTTCTAAATGAAATCAAATGAAAAGGTCTAGATAAAAGAATCCTGATTAGACTACAGAAATACTTACTAGAAAAATCAAAACTAAGTACTATAGGTAAGAAAAAGGATTTCTCTAAGTAAAAGAATAAATCATAAGTAAATGTGTATGGAATCAGGATAGGGGAACCAGTCAACTCTCTTCGTTGTTTAGTTCAGTCATTTTAGACATGCAACTCCTACAACTTTGTAAATGGTCTTCTTAAGTTGCTCCCAAAAATTCTTCCTCTGTTGACAACCAGCGATCCGTGTCTCTAAGCTTAGCTTAGCCTGGTCCTCCAACAATTTAACCTCCAGACCATCGCTGGGATCTGAAGCTTATCCCAGTCAGTAGCACCTACCAGAGGAAAGTCTTTGGCAAGTCAAAGGCACCTCCACACTGCAAGAAAGCTCTAGAGTAGTAGTTTAGTGGAGGAAGGGAAAGAGGAAAAGAAGGAGAGAAAGAGAGTGTGCACATGCGTGTGTGTGTGTGTGTGTGTGTGTGTGTGTGTGTGTGTGTGTGTGTGTGTTTGTGTGTGTATGTTTCTCCTACTAGAAGTGAAAACCAGAAGTCAGGAATACTCAGGTTAACTGCTCCGCTCCCCCAGAAGCAAAGCAGTCATACCTGTTCTTTGATCTCTTGGAGCTTTCGGCTCTGCTCTCGAATATCATGGAGAAGCTGCAGTGCCTTGTCATCTTCCTGAGACACTTCCATCCGGGCCTGCTCCAAACTTCGCTTTAGGCTCTGCAGAAAGCAAACGTTTAACACATAGACCCTTTCGACCCTTCTGTTTGAAATGTTTAATTAAGAGAACATCGAGCTGCTTCAAAGACACTGAGACAGATTCAGGTGACAGACCCAAGTTTACATGTTCCTATTGGTTACAGCTGAATTCCCGTTTTCTATCTGTACATAGATCTTGTCTTGAGTTCCCAGAGAGCCCCCACTTCAAAGTATACCTCTGCAGAGAAAATGAAAGCATAGCTTGGTACCACTAGCCAATAGTCTTCACTTACTTGTGCATCTGGGACTTAAGACCCACAATCATTCAATCACTATAAACACAATCTCGTTAAGGAACATCAGTCAGAATCTTTTTCAAATTCATTACTTCCGCTCTTCTCAAGAGTCCCAAAGGAGCAATGGCTTCATTCTTTGCTCAGTTTTAAGACCTTAACTAGTCTATTTCTACCTTCTGTCTTATGTTTCCTGCACACCTTTCATCCAGAAGGCTCCCACAATGCTTTAGAGGCATTGAAATATCTATCTGTATGAATAACTTCACCCACTGCTGAAACACAGCCAATCCTGGAATGGAAACACAGCAGTTACTCTTAATCAGCAAAGCTATATAGATTTCCTCTCCCTTATAAAAATAAAGACTATGTGTGATTCAAGTTACAAAGAATGTTTTAGTTAGGCGAATCATAAACACCTGGATGGAGACAGTGGTGAAGACAGTCACGGGATCTTCAACGATAAGTAACTTGAGACCTTAAAATACTGTCCTGGGAACATCAGTTCTCTGGCCCTCGACTAGAAAATCAGTCCTAGGCCAATCACAATGTGCCCTACATCAGCCAAGTCACATCTTAACTTCTGTTGGGGGTTTGTGACTAGGTACAGACCAAGTCTGTTACCATTTAAACCAAAGAGATGGGGCTTTCAGACAAGCCACAGAACCATTTGGGGATACCAAGAAGAGTTGCACCCAGACTTCTTGCTTCCGTTTCCTCTCTTTGGCTACCCCAACACCTGGCTGTCAGTGCTCTGCGAATGATGGTTATTTTGTCTGTATCGCGTACAAGCTCCCTCTGCCCATCTCCTACCTTAGCTCCGTACTAAGGGCCTCACTGATACCATCACAGAACAAGATGAGAGACAAACAGGGCATGGCTACCTCCGAGGGAAAAGGACTATGGGAAAGGCTCACACTGCATTCTGTGATGTAAGTAGCCAGGTCCTGCTCCAGGAGGGATCTCTGGGTTTCAGAGGCCTTCAGCTCCACCTCCTTCTGACTAAGCACGGCCTCCACCTCAGACACTCTCCGGTGCAACCGTGTCATTTCCTGCTCCATCTGCAATAAATACACCGACAGGTTAAGAGAGCTAAGTGTGGCTAATTTCAAAATACATCAGGCGCAAGGAGATTTTTCCAGTGGTCTATGACAGACCACCTTATTGGCCGGCCTCTAAGGAATCCACAAGGTTGTTTAGATGGTATACCATTGTCTTTGGTCCTGGTTTGCGCAGCTCTTCTTAAGGACAGGCACCACGCTAAGTCATTCCATTCATTCAAGCCGCTTGTTCACACTCCATCACTTCTCTACCCCAGTTAGCAAAGAAGCCACAACCATCATCTTTCACCTGTTTCTGCAGATGTCACTTTAACTTTATCCCAAATCCATCTTGAACCAGAGGATTCTCCCCCATCTCCTTCTAAGGAACTAGAGGACAAATCCAGTTCAGAGAAAGGATATAGATATATCTCTGCTCTCAAAAGTCTCGAGCAAGTAGTGAGTTTTAATAGCTTCCAGTCAGTTCCCGCTATGCAGGAACAGTGATAGTTATGAGATGTTGAGCACAATCAATAATGTGGCCACAGTTACATAAGCAGAGACTTAAAGGCTAAGAAGACAGACTTCGGACCTTCAAAGCAGCTAGGCCGTGTCTCTGCCAGTGATGAGGGGGAAGGGCGGTCATCTGGGTCATGCTGAGAAAAGGACTGTTTTAAATCCAGTGCCTCCTTTGGTTAAGATTAGATATTTACAGCAAAGTCAAGGCCTGAACTCATCTCCTTCTGTACTGATGGAGGAGCAACTTCAGCGAAGGAGGAACACTGCTGTCTACGGATCTGCTGGGTCAGCACATCAGCAGCACCGGGCCGATCCCTCGGCATACACTGGCTGAAGAGTCCTGGAGCAAGGAGGGAGGCCAGCAGCAGAAATAAATACCTTGTGACACTTGTCCTGAGTGTCTTGTAGCTCTTTGCTCTTGATAAGAAGTTTCTTTTCCATGGAGTTAATCTTGGCAGGAGAGTCCAAACCTGATACAACAGACCTAAACAAAGCCAAACACCACATAAATATAGACAAATGATGGGCCAGAAGTATCATTCAGAACATTGTTGGTTACACAACAAACTGAGTGTGTAGGTGTTACATCTGTGACTGGCTAGCTCACTTGGTTTGGAATATAATATTAATGAAATCAGTGTCCAGGGTTTAGTCCTCAGCTAGGCCCATTAGCTCTGCCCTAACTCTGGGCAGGTATTATACCAACATACCTGGAACAAAAGAATTAAAATGAACACTGCTGGACAAATCATTCAAAGGGCATTAAACACGGGAGCACTAGTGTTATTCTCATATGTGTGACATGTTCGCACACACAGAGACACACAGCACCATCCTTAAAAGAGGTTCTCAGCCTTCAAACATTTTGTAACAGAAAAAAATTTCATTAAAATAAACATCAAAGACAACCCTGAAAAATGGAGCATTGCATAAACGTTAAAAAAATAGCAGTGGTATCATAGAAGAGAAGGGTGCAGCCAAAGGGAAGACACCATAAAAGGGCCCTCTACAGGTTCAGGGACATATACAGAATCCTGACAGTAAAAGAAACATTGTGTTCCAACCCCAATCAGCCATGATACCAGGAATGCAGAACAATCCTAGTCACTAAAATCTCATCCTTCAAACACAGGAAGCTTCGATTCCTGTCACCAGCACGTCACTCCCAACGACCTTGCACTTCACTACTCAGTGTTTATTCCCTTTGTATTTATTCTGCACACACTTACAGATGTTCTGGTCAACACCCTTCAGGACAATGTGTGCTCCCTGAAGAAGCAACGTTTTCATTCATTGTACTTATCCTCCAGTAGTAGCCCAGAGTCTAGCCCAGTTTTCACAGAATAAACGCTTCTCGAATGATTACCTCAGGAAATACCTGAATTATAAAAACCAATAACTGTTCTCACTTATGTAACTCTTCACAGTTTACAAAGGGCTTTACTTAAATTACATATGATCCTCACAACAACCCTTTGAGGTTAGCAGAATAGGGTTATCTGATCCCATTTTGTGGATGAGGAAAGGAAGTCAGGTTCAAAGATGTTACATGACTTACACAAGGTGCCCCAGTCAGCCAATGGCAAAGCTAAGAACAGAACCCCAGGCTTTGGATTCCTAATCAAGGACTCCCTCCCTCTCTCCTTCTCTCCTTTCCTCCCTCCCTTCCTCCTCACGCTGTCTCTCAGGCTACACTGGCTCATCTACATTTCCTCCCAGAAGACACACCGCAGGTCCCATCTCAGGGCCTGTGCACTAGAGTCCTCTACCCCTAGACCTCAGCCTCCAAGAGTGCCCTTAGATTCCTTCAAGACTCAGCTCAAATCCCATCTTCTGAAGGGTTCCATTCCTGGTCCCCGTCCTCCATTTCCCAAGCTGCCATATTCCTATATTTCCTTCTATCCTAAATAGATTTGGTATCATCACCTAGTTTTTCATGTCATCTCCCCCACTAAGAGGGAAAGTCCAGGAGGACAGGGGCTGTTTTTGCCTTTCTTTGTAACCCCAGCACTTAGCACAGTGCCTTACGTAACTTTTTACATAATAAGTAAAACAGAGGTAATAACAGCTCTTAGCTCCCAGGGATGTTATGAAGGTCAAATGAGATACTATCTTTAAAACACTTTGCAAACCTTAACATACTACATAAATGCTAGGTGCTGCTGATGAGGAGGAGGATAAAGGCTTGCTTTCTGACTAACTTAATGATAAAACATTGTAGGGTAAATCACAAGGATTACTAAATGTCAAGAACATATTTCTATGAATGTGGAATTAATGCATATTTTTTAAAGACTGTTCGTCTCCAACACCAGAGATGAGCAGTGGCCTCTGTCTTCCAAACTCCCTTTCTGTTAAAGGCCCCCTATACTTCTATTCTGCCTCGTCTGTAACTCCAGGATTACCCATAATTCTTCACTCTCCCTCACCACACATGTCCCATCAACTGCTGGATCCAGTTGTTTCAACCTCCACAAACATTTCTTGCATCCAACCCCTTCTCTACTCACAGAGCCAGAACCAACATAGTTCAGGTCATTCTCTCCTGTCCTCCAGTCTCTAATGATGAGGTAACCTTTCTCTTTGCCAAGATTAACCCCACTATACGTGCCCTGGATCCCACTGCTTCTCACCTTCTCCATCTATCAGCAAGTATTATCAAATTCATACCATGTGTTGGGCAATGCACAAAACACAGAGGATGCAAATCCAAATAACAAAACAATCCCTACTCACCAGGAACTCACTTATTATCATTCTAATAATGCCTTCTCCACTATGATTCCCTCCCTGAATTTTCCATCACTCCTTATCTACTAATTTCTTCCTTGCTGCCTTCAAACATGCTCAAATCCCTCCACTTTCTTTGGCAAGACAATCAGGACTGCCCTGGGTCACACAGCGAGTAGGTGTCAAGTGTCTGAGGCCTTATTTGAATTCAGGTCCTCCTGACTCCAGGGCCATGCTCCACCCACTGTGACATTTAGCTGCCCCAAGTCTCTCTACTTTCAAAAACTTTCACTACATTCTTCCAACACCACTAGGTTTCCTTCCACTCTATCCCCTTCCATTCTTAGCCAAATTCCTTGAAAAAGACTCCTCCCCATCCCTCACCATCTCTTTTCTCTGTCTTTACAAGGCCTGCTCTCCATGCCTAGAATGCATTCCCCTCCTTCCCTCCATCTCACAGAATCTTTCCCTCTTTCTTCAAGATACAGTTTAAGCATCATGTTTTACATGAAGATTATCTTGATCTAACCCCTCTGCATCTCTAGTGCCCTCCCTCCCTAAACTTCTGTATATTTTGTGTGTGTGTGTGTATACACTGTACACACATATGCACATAGACACAGATTGACACACATACTCTCACCTAATAGAATATAAAAGCCTATAGGGAGAAGGGATTCTTTTATTTCTTGTACTTGTACCCCAGCGCACAGTGCCTGGCACATAGAAGGTGTTTAATAAATGCTTGTTGACTGATTGATTAATTATATATGGCTGTCCAGACCCTCCTACTCATCCGAAGGATACGTCCTCCATTTTGCTATTTTGGTGCTTGACAAATGTTCACTGTTTGGAAGTTCTAAGTACAGTCATTAAGAGCTCTTCAGAGGAAAAAAAAAAAGGTGCTAAATAAATCTTAAAAAGAAATGAATAAATAAAAAGCACAACTAAAAAAAGACTATTGCAAAAATGTTGTGAATACAAACAGCTTGTGGAAATAATCTCAGAAAAAGCAATAGGATGAAAAAGACAGGATGGACAGTAAAGGAAGAAGTAACCTTGTCCCTCTGTTAATTAGCAGAAAGTTCCCCTGGCTTAGGGGCCAGTGAGAACGTAAAACTCATGGTTATAAGCACCACATGGTGTTTGGTTCCACTTGGCATAGACAGGTCACTCAGAACTCTGTCCTTCTGGGCATACTCTGATGACAAGGTCCTCCTGGGCTTTCTTCTCACCAAAGCCTTCTACACATACCTTTAACCTAATCTCCTCCCATCCTTTCTAGCACATTTCTACTTCCACTATTATATCTTTCTCTAATCCTCAATCTCTCCTTTCTACTGGTTCCTTCCCTGCTCCCTAAAAACACACTCAAGTCTCTCTTATCAAAAGATCCTCTACTAAATCCTATGATCCCCTTTAGCAATTATCTTTTCTCAATCAAATTCCTTGAAACAGCTGTCTATGCTAAATGCCTCCATTTCCTCTCCTCTCACTCTCTTCTAAACCCTCAGCAACCTGACATACAACATTATTCCTCAGATGAAACTGCTTCTCTCCAAAATAATCAATAATCTCTTAATTGTGAAGTCTAATGACCTCTTCTTAATCCAAATTCTTGTTCTCTGAAACATCTAACACTGCCGATCACTTGCTCCCTCCTGGATACTCTTTCCTGCCCTGGGGTTCCATGACACTATCCTCTTCTGGTTCTCTTATCTGTCTGACCTTCTCAGTATTCTTGGTTGGATCTTCAGCCATGTTATGCCCAATAACTGTGGTTGTACCATAAGGTCTGAGTCAGGCCCAGCCCCTCTTCTCTTTTCTCTCTCTAGTTTCTCACATAGTGACCTCCCATTAGTTGAATTATCATCTCTATACCAATGACTTACACACACACACACACACACACACACACACACACACACACACGCCTCTAGTCTTTCTCCTGAATTCTAGTCCCACATCAATAATGGTTTAAAGACATTTCAAAATGGATGCCCTATGCCCTACACACTTCAAACTCAAAATGTACAAAACAGAACACATTATCTTTCCCACAAAATTCACCCCAATTTGAAACTTCCTTATCACTACTGAAGAGAACACCACCCTCTCAATCACTTTGATTCACAAGCGGGGTCATCCTCCAAATCTCACCCTCACTTCACATATTTAATCAGTTGCCATATCTTATCACTTTTATCACCATAACATCTCTCCATTCAAAACAATCACATAGTTTATTTAGGTCCTCAATTATGACAAATCATTCTAAGAGTTCCTATTTCAAGCCTCTCCTCACTTTAATCCATCTTCCATTCAGCTGACAAAGGAACTTCCCTAAAGCACACGCCTGACCGTGTCACCCTCACTCAATAACTTCAGTGGCTCCTTCTTCCCACCCCAACCGCTCAACACAGTTCCAGTCTTCTTGCACATTATTTCCATTCCTGCACACGTACACATTCCGGCCAGACTGGCCTACCATCTCCCATTTCTATGTTTTGTATGATGGCTTTGCCAAGACTGAGATTTTTCTCCCATCCCACCTCTGACTCCTGGAATCCTGGGTCTCTGCCAAGACACACAGCAGTTATCCTTTCTAAAAAAAAAGTCTTTCTTGACACCTCCCCTCCCTTTCAAAACTACTACAAACTTATTTTGTTTATACTGTACCTGCAGTTCTACACTTACTTATACCCACTATCTCCTCATTAAATATCAACTCCTCAAATGCACTATTTCACTTTCAATTCTGTATCCCCAGAGCCCACCACAGTTCACCTGGCATACAGAAGGAGCATAATAAATGCCCGTCAATTACTGACTTTGCTAAGGAAACCCAATTTTTAATTTTGCTACAATATCACATGAAATTTCAAGGCAATTTGACCATACTAGCTTATGCTGTTAGGCTAACGGTCAATAACTTTTAAAAAAACAATCTACAATAAGACACCTGCAGCTGTATATGAAGCTGCATTAATTTAGAAAAGGAGCATACAAAAACAGATCTTGACAACTCTATTTTAAATTCTATTAGACCTTATCCAAAGGGAGACCATGATGAATTTCTCTTCAATCCTAGGTGATCATAAAATTTAGACTTAGAAGGAATTTTGGAGGTCACCTAGTCTAACAACTTTGCTCTATACATGACGAAAGGCCTAGCAGATGAAATGACTTGTCTGAGGTCGCAAAAGTGTTGATGATGATAATTCCCATATAAATTGAACCTTAAAGCTTCTAAACTACTTTCCATCCCAGCGTTCTCATAATGTTAGCTATGCAGGACTTCCAAACTGAAGTACAGAAATTGTGACTTTTCTGAGTCACACAGCTAGTTTAGTGTCAAAGCCAAGATCCAAGTCCAAGTCATCCAACCTAAAATGAAGCATTCTTGCCACCACACTACAGCTCAATAATTTCTCTGTCCCTCATGATTTTCTGAAAAATCTCTGATCTTTTTCCTCCACCATTATTGTTAACTGTACAACTGGGCATCACTATCACTTTGAATTCAAGTCAGAGACCAAAAAATAGCCTAGATTCCTCTATCTTTGCCCTTATTCCACAATACAATTTGATTGTACAACTATCAAACAGAATTATTAACTTGCTTTCTATTATCAATTAGCAATAAAAGTTAAATTGCACAAAGTAAAAACCTTGATGGGAGTAGTGTTGAGGGTTGATTTACTTAAGGGTGATACCACAAAAGCTTTAATGATTACTGAGGGTCTACAGAGCCGCTGTGCTGACCTCACTGTTGTATGCCTGTGAGACCTGGACAGTCTACCAGCAGCATGCCAGGAAATTGCTTCCATTTGAATTGTCTTAGGAAGATTCTGAAGATCACCTGGCAGGATAAAGTACCAGACACACTGAGGTCCTTACTTGAACTAAACTGCCAAGAATTCAAACTCTGCTTCAGAAAGCACACCTCCAATAGTTGTTCAAATGCAAAACATAATTTGCCAAAAAGACTGTTTTATGGAGAACTTGCATGGGGCAAGTGCTCCCATGGTGGTCAGAAGAAGCAATATAAGGACACTCTCGAGGTCTCTCTCAAGAACTTTGGATTTGATTTTGCGATGTGGGAGACCCTGGCACAGGACCACTCAGCATGGCATGCCCACACCATAGAAGGTTCTGTGCTCTAGGAGCAAAGCAGGATTGAAACAGTTCAAAGGAAACACAGGATGTACAAATTTGGAGTATCCACCCCAAATGTTCACACAGACTATCTGTGCCCAATCTGTGGTAGAGCATTTCGAGATTGTATTTGTCTGATCAGTCGCAATGAGACACAATGAAACGACTCTAGCATAATGATGTCATGGATAACAATCAATCAACACTGGGTGAAAGAGAGAAGTCCAAGTTACAAGTGATAGGGCAGTAAAGAAACTTCTAAATTAAAAGGCATGCCTGTCACTGGAAAGGAGGCTCCGTCAGAGGGACAGAAGCATGAGTAACAAACAGGGTAAACTAGAGATGTTAGTTCAAGAATCTCACAGACATCACCAAGACTCACTAGGATGGGTACATCCTACAGACCATTCATCCAAAAGGAATAAAAGAGCTGGAGAGAAACATCCAGCATGATATGGCAGTGATGGGCTCTGTCTGTCCCCCAGGTCTGGAGTTCTCTTCCTCGAACCTTTTGGTTTTCTTCCCACATCCCACCTTCTACCCTTAACACTGGGGCCGTCTTTGTTGATTATCTCTGATTTGTCCTATCTACAGCTTCTCCCCCATTAGCAGGCAGGCTCCTTTTTTGTATTCTCAGTACTTAGCACAGTGCCCAGTATTATAGCAGGTGTTTAATAAATGCTTAGTGACTGCCTGGACATTAGGTAGCTCTTCTATAGTAAGAGCAGAGTTGTTGATAAATTCTTGACTTACCTTAATGAGCATTTCATTCTTCAAAAGACGGAACATAAAACAAGAAGAACTGCGATTTGAGATGCATTCTTACTGACATAGCAAATGGTTGCTGAAGGACCTCAGGGAAAAGCCCCTAAGAAAACCCAACCCAGGGGCCTAGTCAGGCCAACATCTACTTGTTAATGGAGGAGACTGGCAAAAGGCACTCTCCAGTAACTCTGCAAAAAAAGGAAAACCACCCCCAGTGCTCATCAGCTGGGGAAGGGGAACAAAATAAGATGTGTGGAGAAATGGAATGGAGGTGTTGCTTTTCTAAGGAGATGGCTTCAAAGAAACCCAGGAAAAAACTGAATGAACTGATGTCCAGTGATGGGAGCAGGATCAGAAGAATGACTGACACAACACCATAAAGACAAACGACTTGGGAAAACTTAAAAACTAGAACCAACACAATGAACACCCACAATGCCAGAGGCCCTGATGGGACCCAGGTGGGAAGCAGCTTGAATCAGTTCCCAAGAGTCAATTGTTAAATTGTCAGTGGGAACACTTATACCTCAAAAGTTAGTGACTGGACTTAAGAAAGTGAAAAAGAAAATGTTAATATTGTAGGTCAAGTTTTGTTAAATGTGAAATATTCACCAGCACATCCCTGCATGCTACCCACCTCCTGGCAGAGAGAGCTGATGGACTCAGGTTGGGGACTGAGACATGTTTTTTTTTGACATGGCCAATTGTGGGGGGGGGGCGAGGTTTGCTTAACTATGTATATTTGTCATAAGGGTTTTATTTTTCTTTATTTTTCAATGACGTGGGGGTGAGGAGAAAGGGGTAAGAGGGCCAGAAAACAGATTTATGTTCTTGGAAAAAAATTAAATCAAAGGAAGAAAAAAAGCCAAGAAAAGTCATCCCTGCCAAGGTAATTCTTTAAGGATGAATTTAGGTATGAGCAGAGAAGTGTGACAGTACCCTGTAGGTCATCCCATGGAGTTAAGCAAATCTATCTCCTTCCCAAGATTACCATTCCATGTAAGTACAATGCCATATCTGGGCTAAAATAGTAAAAAAATAAACATCAACAACTACTGCCTGCCATAGTGGGTGGCTCAAAGGGACAGTGAAGAGTTAACAGCACACGATCAGAGTTCAACAGCGAAACCCGTCAGTGCTCAGTACCGGGTGCGATTCCGAAGTACAATGAAGATGCTAATAAAAGAACATGCAAGCTACCCCCACACTGCTTGCCTACCCCTCCCGGCCACGTCTCTGGGATGCAGCCAGTTATCCCCATGGAGAGAAATGCGCTTTGAGCAGCCCTCTGCATGCAGCCAGACACCCACACACAGCAGCACTGTCTCTTCAGACACGAAGCCAAGTTGATTTTTTTCAGTCCCTATTTTCTAGAAAAATTTACTCTTAAATAAAAATTTCTACCTAATAGACACATATACTTTCTATGATATGTATCATATACACAACAGGAGGAGGTTGGTATTGTTGCAGCATACATAACATAAAAGTTTTTTAAAAATGACATAAAAACATTTCTAAGTGAACTCTGATAATTAAGTTAAAAATATGTTTAAATGTAGCCTTTTCAATCAAGTATCTATAAATAAAATACATGAACGCTTCACAAAATTCCTTAATAAACCATTTAAGAAAATGCTTCATATCAGAGTACAATTAATATTTCAATCTTAAAAGCGTGAGTGTACACACACACACACACACACACACACACACACACACTTACTTTTGAAAATTATCTTAATCAAGACAGTGGTTTATTCCCATAGGGAGAGAGCCCCATGGCTGAGAAAAAAAAACTTTCAAAATAGTACCATAGTTGGAAGCACTAAGAAGACCAAGAATGGCTATTTGAGAACAAAACCAGAGAATCAAAATTAAATATGCCAAAGGCTCTACCTTAATTGTATCCCACAGACTCTAAAAATACATGCAACTGCAATCTGTAATATGGTGCAAAAAACTCATCAGCATTCTGTTTCCAAAAATATGTTGGCTTTTAAGATATAACATTCTGGGATTTATGAACCAGCTCTAAAAGCCCATTTAAAAATAAACAATGTCCATCACAGGTATTTTGAAATACCAAATTCTGCTTTCCTAAAAGGTTTAAAGGAGTATCTGACTTTAATTTGAAAAGCATTATAGCAGTCTTCATTTGCATTGTCACATCATTCTAGAATGATTAATATTTGGTCCAAATCGTTTATTCAAAAAAATATGCTTTAATCTGAGTTTAGCTACTCACATAATTCCCACTGCATCTTTACCAGTGCCTAAGACTGCCAGTTAAATTTTGTTTGCCCACAGTAATGTGCCAAGCACTTTTTGTGCCTGTGATGACCTTGGCCTAGAGGATGTGGTACTGAAGAGTCTAAACATGAAACTGAGGGGAGCCCGCCCTGGAATATGGAGCTTGCTAACTACCAAGAATAAGGAATATCAGTTGGGTAACATCACTATTAAGATGTCAATCAACACACCTGACTTCCCATAGTCAGGGTCTGATAAGCTACAGGAAGCTAAGGACTCTGAAACTCCCCTTTCCTATAATCTGTCCCTAAGGACTCTGAAACTCCCCTTTCCTATAATCTGTCC
>CM053773.1:230638722-230659002 GCA_028658325.1 Potorous gilbertii
AGCATTTGGCACTGTTAACCACTGGCTCCCAAAAGCATTTGGCACTGTTAACCACTGGCTCCCAAAAGCATTTGGCCCTGTTAACCACTGGCTCCCCAAAGCATTTGGCCCTGTTAACCACTGGCTCCCCAAAGCATTTGGTACTGTTAACCACTGGCTCCCAAAAGCATTTGGCACTGTTAACCACTGGCTCCCTTTTGCATAAACTCTCGTCTCTGGCTTCTGTGACACCACTTTCTTTGAAGCAAAATTAAAAGCAAGTTATTACGTTTTACATGCAAAAGCCTAAATAGAAATCAAATGTTAATGAATGATAAAATATGGAGATATAAGCTTTCACCACCTACCAATTATCTATCATGCTTAGGCAATGATTCCTAGACCTATAGATCCAGTCCTAATCTCTCTCCTGAGCTACAGTCCCATCACCCAGGCTTACTAGAAATTTCAAAATCAATATCCTAAAAGTTCCTCAAATTCAGCCTCTCCAAAAGAGAACTCCTCTTTCTCTCCAAGCCAGATTTTCCGGGATCACCACCCTCCAGTCATCTAGTTTTACAATCTCAGCATCGTCTTCAATTCACTCTTGCTCAACCCATATATGCATTAAGTGGCTAAATCCTATCAATTTTACCTTCAGGATACTTCTCACATCCATCCCCTGGTGTCTCCTCACCTGGCCACCACCATCATTCAGGCTCTCCTAACCTCTTGCCTGGTCTCAATGGCCTCTTCATTTGACATGACCCTACTCTATAAACGCTATGACCATGCCATGGCATGACCCTACTCTATAAACTCCAGTAGCTCCCAATTAGGTCTAGAATAAAATACAAAAAAACCCTTTACAGCCTAGCCCCCAAATGACCTTTCCAAACTAACTCTCCAGTAGTCATTTCAGGCTCCCTTCAGACCAGTCAAAGTAGTCTTCTCCTGGCTGCTCCCCTCATAGATTCTCTTTCTTTCTGACACCTTTGCACAGGCTGTCCCCCATAACTTGAATGCCCCACTCCTTACCTCAGCACCTAGGAAGCCTCTGTGTCCTTCAAGACTTTACTCAAGGTCTCACTTGTAGGTTCCCGCTCCACGTGCCTACCCAAAATGGAAATATTTCTGATCTCATGAAATTTCTCCCCATCACCTGCTAATCATTCTAATTTCAGCTTCAGGGACCGTTTTCCTACACCGGATAGAGTGCTGCACCGAGAGTCAAGAAGACCTGGTTAAAAATCTGCTTCTGACATTTACTAACCACATGGTCATGAGCATTTCCATTTCCATTGTCTACATCTTGTACATCCCTAGTTATCTACAGCTTGTCTCCCCTATTAGAATGTGAGCTTCCTGAGGGCGAAGACTGTGCTTTTGCCTTTCCTCATGTCTTCACACTGTGCTCAGCACAGTGTCTGGCACCTAGTGCTTAATAAGTGCTTGTTAACTGACAAATTCTTTGAACCACAGTTTCCTCATTTCTAAAATGAGAATATAATATCTGCTCCTACATCACAGGCTTGTTCTAAGGAACAATAATGTACATAAACCTTTTGTTGTTAGTATTTTTTATATGGAAACAACAAAATAAAGGAAACAACATTGACAGAGTCAAATATGAAGATATAAACTCTCAACTTTCCGGAAAGAGCATCTTTACTGAGTGTATATTCCAGCATCACTGTTATGATCCCTGTCAAGACAAGTGAAACAAACTATTAAAATCATTCCCTCTTAGACAACATTCCCCTTGAAGGTTTATTATTCATTCAGCATCATCTCAGAATACTTCATTCAATTAACTGTTAATAAATCTGGGGGTCAATATGCCCAGTACATCACAGGAGCATGTGTAATTTCCTCAGTGGTGTGAGGAAATAAGTAACAACAAAGGTAATCAATTCTTGTAAACAAAAGCCTGCGATGATGCAAACAGGAGAGGGGAAAAGACAAGACAGGGCGGCTGGTGATAAAAGCTACACCCACATACATGAAACTCTTCAGATCTGAATTTCTTAACTGTTTCAAAAAAATGTGTTAGCTTTGAAATAACTTAGCCAATAAACTAGACTGGAATCTCACTCTGACAGTCCTCCCTAAAGTGCAGAATTGACTCTTTGTCTCATGCCTCCTTCAGATAAGGACAACTCAGAAGCTGGTTCACCTGTGACATGGACCCTATAGAACACACTAGAGGGAGGCTCCAGCCTAGCATTAGAAGGGATTCTGCGTGTAATAAAACCATCCTAAAAAAACCATCCTATTTCAAACACTGAACAAAATTATATTTTTTTTCTTGTTAAGAGACACATAAAGGAAAAAATACTGCAATTCCACCTACCAGTCAGGAATTATAGATATTCAAAAATGAGAAACTATATGGAATTCATTCTTCTAGGGCATCTGCAGAGGCACATTATTTCATACTCAAGAAAGCTATATATATATAGATACTTGTAACCACCATGAGATTAAAGAATGCACCTTCAAATACCATATCCAGTAAAAACCATCCAAGAAAGGAGTATCAACAAATCAAAACAAGTATTTCTTCAGTGTCTAAGTCTTTCCTAACGCTGAAACAACATCCATTTCTTTCTGTATGGTACCCTTCTCTATCAATGATGCCTTCAAGGATTGCTTAAATTGAGTAGAGACTACTCTATGGAGGTTCCAATTGGATTCTGGAAAACCTCATAATAAAGAAAAAAGGGCACTAAAACAAACATTTAATCACATGCTGCTCAAGTCAACAATTACCACACTTGAAATTGCACACAATTCTGCCAATCTACCTTAAAATGACATCAATTTGTATCTTCCATGATATTCTAGAATACCAAACAATATTCTTATTGCTCTTTAATTGTGACCTGTACTACCTTATCCTAATTCTGAACATAGCTCTTTCAAAGCACAAATTCTGACCTGTAATCCTCGACACATATATACTGCCAGCACCCCACACATCATATATCTCTTGCCATTTTGCCTTTGCTCTGTCCTCGTCTTCTGTTCTGGTACACAGCTTCCACATATCTCTCAGTACATTTCAATCCAGACCTACTACACAGTCAAAAGCTACCTACATTCTAGCCTTATAGAAAACTATCCAGAATTATCACAGCTAGCAAAGTGAGAATGTCAATTTTTCAACATAAATCTTAAACCAAGAATTCAATGATAAAAACACCACCTTTTTCAACTTCAATCACCATTATTGACCTGATTTTCATGTCTCATGCCTAATTTTTATATCAGTCTAAAACCTTTTCAGGAATACCATCAAAACAGCACCCATAAGGAGAAGCCATTCAGAAACCACCCCCAAATCCCTTTTGGTTAATATCTAGGCTACTGACATCCTTAACACAGAGAAAAGAGAAGAAGAACACCGTCAGGAGAAAACCAAATTCTGTTCACTTCACAAGTGAGCAACAACTAATTACCAAAAGCTACCCTTAATAGCCAGAGTGAGAAGCCGAGGAAGTCTATGCAGCGACACTAACGCTACCAACGCAAATCCTTGCTGATGCCCATGTATCATAATGAAATGAACTGTTATGTCCAGCTACCAAATCAGCTGAAGCTACTGCATTTCTGATCAATCCTCTGATGCTGGGCACTGCACTAATGCATTTCTCATCAGCTCTTCCAGCAACAGCTAAGGATCTACCAGGTCAAGGGGTTTATAGGATGACAGCTATACTTCCATTTTCTTGCCTTAGTTTTTGCCCTGAAATGCAGTGATGCCCAATTTTCTGTGAATATGATCTTTCACCATTCACATTTTCTTTTCGATGGATCTCCTCTACGCAGGTTTCTGTCAGACCCCATAGAAGACTGCCAGCGGGGGCAGCTTACTTCCTGAGTCAGTGACCTAGAGAATGGTGAGGTTCATGTCCTTGGAGAATTGATCAGACCACTCACACCTCCATTTACAGTCCTCCCCCTCCAGCTCTTATCTCTAATAGTAACAAGTGGGCTTAATGATGCTGAGTACTTTGGGTTCTTCGGCTTGCCAAAGGCAACCACCACCCCCAACCCCCATGGAAAAGGAGATCTATGCTCCTCTCAGCATTTCTCCTGTCAGGGTTCTGTACTCCCTGCTAGTAAAAGACCTATACTAGCTCTTCCTCTATGAAAAGCTGAGTCAAAAACTAACTTAGAGTAACCAAATTACAATGTCATAATATTCATTTGGAGAACAGGCATAGACAACCTTAAATACAATTACATAGAAACATTAAACATGCAAAGAGAGAGACATAAGAAATCTAGCAGCCCCCTTCATGCAGATGACATGTTAACAGATTCCCCTCCTCAACTCACTGACCCTCCAACCTGATTTTTTATATCAACACAGTTCCAATGAATGATAATTTCCACTTACTCTGCTCTACCAAGGATCCCCAGTGCTTTGCTGAACGAAAACCCCACAAAAGGCAAATCTTCACCAGAGAAACCTCCAGGGTTCAACTGGCCCGGAAAAGGTAAAGCCCGCGAATTCCTCTCTGGTTCATCAAAATTAGAGGTGTCATCATCAGATTTGAGGGTGGGAACGAAGGGGGGAGGAGCTGATGAAAAAACAAAAAGGAAAAAAAATCAGTCTCATGTAATCACACTCTTTCACAGCAAAGGGTCCTGCTCCTTCCGAGCCTGCCCTGGCACTGCAGCTCCTGCCTTTAATCTCACTCACACAAGCAGCGGAGCCACTGCTCTCAAACAGGATTACAGCAACAAGAGATTAACCTCTTCTTTGCCAACATGGCTACCACTCTGCAGACCATCTTCCATTCTAGTTAAACTGAATTATCTTCTAAGCCAGGTAACAGTCTCATGAAAGCCACAAGGCACAGGCACTTCTGAACTGAGGCAAGCCACTTCTTCTGAATCTTTCTAGAATATTTCTATAAAGCCACCCAAGTATAAGCATCCCACGGTGATGTCTCCTCTCTGGTACTGTCACAGGCATAAAGAATGATCTAAACCTATTGCTGACATGTCCAAATGATCAATTTTTATTGCCACTGAAAACTGGTATTTTTCTAAAAGACTTAAAGAGCTACAACCACTAAATCTTACTAGGTGATTGTAATAGAAAGAAAGGGAGAGGAGGATTTACTCTCAGGTATTTGCAACTCTTCATGGGACAGCACTGCAGTCTGGGTCATAATTACACAAATGCATAAACTAGAGACCTTATGAAATATTTGTTTTTTTCAGCTTATCTTTTCTCCTCTCCACCCCTACCCCCAAATTCACTACAGTTTAACAAACAAGATGAATGAAGTTCCTCCAGGGATGCAGAGTACCCCTGATCACTGGGGATGTGGCTACATACATGAAAAGAATAAATCTGCAGTTCCATTCCTACCTCCTCACATCATGTGCCCTCTTAGGGAAGTGCTACATTTCCTCCACTTCGGGCAAATGTGCTGGGCTTCTTTGCTTGAGGAGGCCGACCCTCTTGCATCAGTAGCCAGAATGGAGCTGGTGACTCCAAGCTGCACTCAAGGAGTGCAGTATGCCCGAGCCGTTACCATGGATCCGGCATGGAGTGCCTGTAGCTGAAGGGCTGGAGAGCGAGGAGCCCCTGCACTGCAGGCTTCCTGCTACTCACTCTGTGCATGCTCTGGGCTTAACCCTACCTGCCTGCATCCATGACAGATGCTGATGCTTCTCGGACTGACACAAGCAGAATGAGTCACTGCTGGGGCTTGCTAGCTCCCTCTGGTTGCCAAAGCCTTTCACAGCCCAGACTTTTTTTAACTCTTTATTGTCTAGAACGACAAATCTGTGTTTAAGCTGCCACCAGAGGAGCAGCAGTCTGTTTCTGCTCAACAGACAAAAACCTGCCTGTACAAAATACCCAATTACAACACTCCGGTTTCATTAGTGACTCTGCAGAGAATGCTTTCTAGAAGGTAAGAGGGAGAGGGGCAAGGAGAGATTTGAAGGAAAAAGGAAGCCAATTTAGAAGGTTCATTTCTCCAAAGAAAGTCAAAAGAGCATTCATATACCTTTAAATGTATTTGAAAAATAAGAAGGATGAAAAATATAAAATGTGTAACACCAGAAAACTATTTAACACCTCAAAGTTTCCTCTAGAGAATTAAAATCTTCACTTTGGTGGGTAAAAACTCTACTTGTTTCTAGAGACATGAATTACTTTTTTTTTTAAATTACCAAGTTGGAAAGGAAAATTCTTATATTGTGTGCCCTGTTCCTTATCCGACATCCATATAGCAATGTAATTTCCAAAGCAAAAATTCAACCTGATTTTAAAGGGCTCTCCAAAACATATTGTAAACGTGGAAGGAAATAAAAACTAAAAGATAAAAGTACATAAGTAGGCAACAGGAAGATATTTCCTGAGACAGGTTGATATCATTACTAAACACCCACAGGATGGTAGGAGCTTTAGAAAATGGTAGCGTTTGATTTGTATAGTGCAAAACAAATCTATAGACATAAACATCTAGCTATTTGTATTAACTATATCATTCTCCCCAAGTCATACATATTCTCTTTCCAATTTAAGCTGTTCTCTTCCAGAGATAAAAAGAATCCCATTTCTGAGTGGAGAGTTTCAATCTAGGGTAGGATTCGCCTTCAGTAAAATTATAGGTAAGAAATTCATAACTGGACAAATAAATATCCTCTCTAAAAACTCTAGTTACTATAATATAGCTTAATGTAATCAAAATCAGTTTAATGGCTCAGTAAATCCTCAAGGTAAGAACTAAAAAAAGTAGAAGACACCAAATAACACCAAAGAACTTCCTGTCACAAAAGGAATCCAGCAACACCTGCCTGAGAAATGCTTAAAGGACAACACAGACACAGTAGGTACAAGGTACAAAAGGAAGATCTATAGACCACAGTGAGTCATGAACTGAAGAGTCAGAAATGACTTGCTACCCAGAGAATCACAGAAGTTGAGGGTCAGAAGAGACCTCAGTGGCCATCCAGGCCAAATCATACAACAAAGTAACCCTCAAGATAACAGAACCCACAAGGAGTTAGTCATCCAGCCTCTGTCCAAAGATCTCCACGGAGAGGGGACCTACCATCTCTCCAGGAAATCTGGTTCTCCTTCTGGACAGCTCGAATGGTTAGGAAGCTTTTCCTGATATCAAACCTCAACTGGCCTTTTTGCGGCTTCTACCACTGACTCTGGGATTGACTCTGGGACTGCCCCTGGGGCCAAACAAGGCCCATCTAATCCCTTTTTCACTCTTGTCCTTTCCACAACTTCAAGACACCTCTCACATGCTCTCTTCTCCTGGCTAAATGTTCAGTTCCTTCAGATGATCCTCAGCTCAAGGCTTCAAGGTTCTTCACCAGCCTCTGGATATTTTTCTTAATGTTGTTGACTGATTTTTAAAAAATTTTTATTTTAACTTTTAAATTATTTTGCTTTGTCCAATTAACAAACATTTACTTTCTCTCCCTTCCAATTCCATCTCCCTATTGGGAAGAAAAAGGGAAAGGAGAGAGGAGCAAATAGGAGGGAAAAGATTTATAACAAATATGAAAAAAAATCATGCACTGACTACATCCCCCCAAAAAATCATGTCTCCTCTTTATCTTGAGTCTATTACTTCTCTGGCAGAAGATAAATGGTCAAGTCAACAAGAGATTACCTTGCTAAGCACTGGGTAACACGCTTCATCATTGGTCCTCTGGAAACACACCTGTTCACTGCATTGATTAGAAGTCTTTACAATGTTGTTATTGTATAAATTGATCTGGTTCTGCATACTTCACTCTGTATCAGCTCATAAAAGTCTTCCCAGGTTTCTCTGAAACTGTCCCTTTCATCATTTCTACCTGCACATAGCATTCCACTGTATTCACACACCATAATGTTTGGCATTTCCTCAACCAACAGACACTTACTTAGTTTCCAGTTTTTTGCCATCACAAAAGGAAGGAAGGAAAGGAAGAAAACAAGCATTTTTTAAGTGCCTACGATGTGCCTGGCGCTTCATCTCATTTGATTTCACAACAACCCTGACAGATAAGTGGTACTGTTATTATCCCAGTTTTACAAATGAAGAAACAGAGGGAGTGACCTGCTCAGAGTCAGAGCTAGTAAAGAGAGGCCATATTTGAACTCAGGTCTTCCTAACTCCAGGTCCAATGCTTTATCTACTGTGCCACCTAGCTGCCTCAAAAAGAGCTGCTATAAATATTTTTTGTACAATATAGGTACAATACATTTTCCTCTTTCTTTGATCTCTCTTTTGCCATAGGCCACAACTGGTTATCACTTGATCAAAGGGTGACCTTTGGGGCATAGTTCCAAACTGCTTTCCAGAATGTCTGAAGCAATTCATAGCTCCACTAATGTAACTGATTGTGCCTGTTTTCCTGCTGCTCTCCCACAGTTGTCATTTTTTGACAATCTGAGTGTGAGATGAAACCTCAGAGTGACTATAATTTGTATTTCCCAGATTCTTAGTGATTTGGAGCATTTTTTTTTAATATGGTTGTTGACAACCTGAATCTCTCCTTTTGAAAACTGCATGTTCATATCCTTTGAGCAACTACAACTTGGGAAATGGCTCTTTGCCTTATAAATTTTAATTTTAATATAAATTTTCCCAAGATTTGGAAATAGGATCATCAGGGAGATTTAAAACAAAAATTTTTCCCAGATAACTTTCTCTTCAAATTTTAGCTCTGTTGGGCTGGAGGAAAAAGAGGCGGGGAGAGAGAACAACTTCAATTTTATGTCTCCTCTATACTCCCTAGCTTATCAATGCCCATCTTAAACCATGGTGCCCAAAATTGAAAATAATATTCCAAATATAGTCCAGGGACTATCACCTCTGTATTCCTGGAAGCTATGACCTTCTTTATGCAGCCCAAGATACCATTAACTGTTGTGGCTGCCATATCACACCGCTGACTCACATGAAGCTTGCAGTCCATGAAAAAAAACAGTTTTTTTTTGTTGTTGTTGGTTGTTTTCAAAACAATGGCTATTTAGCTGTGCCTCCCCACAACACTGTCTGGTGAAGTTAACTTTTGTTGAACCCAAGTACATCACATCTATCCCTAATGAATTTCATCTGATTAGATTCAGCCTAATGCTGTACCTGTCAAGATCTATTTGCTTCCTCATTCCATCATCCACTGCGTTTGAATACTACCCAAGACACTTATTAGCGCGTAACTATGGGCAAATCACTTATGAGAGGGTTAGACTTGATAGCCTCTAAGGTCTTTTCCACTTTTAAATCTTTTTGTAAATCTGATGAGTATACATACTATATACGTCTTTGATTACCTCCCAAGTCTCTGATTTAAATATAAACAACACAGGGTCAAACAAAGATCCCTGAAGTACTCCACTGGAGACCTTCTTGCAATGTTGACATGGAACCATTAACTTTTTCAGTCCAGAAACTCAGCCAGCCCTAAATCCATCTGACTGCATTATCTTCTAATCTGTATCACTCCATCTTCTCTACTTGAAGATCATGAGATATTTTTTTCAAAAGGTTTGCTACAGATTTAGGTAAACTGTCCATAGCATTCCCCTCATCCACTAGTTTAGGAATCCCATCCAATAAGGAACTGAAGTTAGTCTCTGCTGATCTGTTCTTGAAGTCATGGAATCATCACTTCCCCATGTAGATGTCTGCAAACCATCTTCTTATTCATTTGTTCTAGAATTTTTCAAGAAATTGAAGTCAAGCTCAGGGGCCTATAGTTCACTCTTCTCTATTTAAAAATCTAGAACTTTTTCCTTTCTTCAATGTTGTGATATTACTCTTATTTTCCTTGCTCTTTCACTTGAGTTGAAACATAATTAATTCTGTTCCAGCCCCTTATTTTAATTCTGTATATATATTTATCATTCAAGTGTATTTCTTGTAAACAACTTATTGTTGGATTCTGCTTTCTAATCCATTCTGTTATTTTCTGTTTTGTAGGTGAGTTCATTCCATTCACATTCAGTTATGATTGTTAACTGTGTATTTTCCTTCTAACCTATACTCTAATACTTTTCTTTCTTTTTTTCCTGTCCTTTCTCTAAGAGTCTGCTTTGCTTCTGATTAATACCTTCTTTTAAAGTACCCTCCCTCTTATCTCCCCCACTTTCCCTTAATTCTCCCTCCTTCTTATTTCTCTTTAAGGTTAGATGCATTTCTCCATTCAGCTGTGTGCTTTTCCTCCTTTATCCTGTTCAGATAAGAGTGAGATATATCATCTTCTGCTCCCCTCCCACTATCCCCTCCTCTACCCCCTCCCTGTTGTACAAACTCCTGCTTTGTACTCCATGTATGTGATAATTTCCCCCTTCTTCCTCTCTTTCACACTTTGCCAGTACATTCCTCTTCCCTACCCTTTCCATTCTTCTTCAAGATCACCAAAACATAATAAAATCACTCCAAGGCCTTCTGTCTAGACTCCCTCTACAGCCCCTGATGCTGGGCTATCTCCAGTTGTCCTGCTCTATCTCTGGCCACTGGACTCAGATGGCTCTGAAAGAGAAAGTGAGGATGGTGACCTTGCACAGCCCTCCCTCACTTAAATAGAATTCATTGGCAAGTCATGGCATCATCTTTCTGATGTCATGGACCCCTCTGAGAATGAATGACAAACCACAACTACACACAATGACCCCTGATAACAGCAGAGTTCTAAGGAACTACATGTATCACCCTCCCTATATAAGAATGTAAACAGTTTAATTTTATTTAGTCCCATACAAGTACTCACTCAGGTTTGGCTCTTGATACCTATATTTTCTTTGTCAAATTATATACTCAGCTCTGGTCTTTTCATCAGGAATGTATGGAAGTCTTCTACTTTGTTACATATCCATTTTCCCCCTACAGTATCATACTGTTTTGCTAAGTAGGTTATTCTAGTAGGCTCAGATCCTCTGCCTTTTGTAATATCTTCTACAGTCTCCACTCCTTTGGAACAGGTTCTGCTAAATCTTGTGTGAACCTGACTGTGGCTCCTCTGTACTTGAATTCTTTCTTTCTGTTTGCTGTATTTTCTCCTTGATCTGGGAGCTCAGGCTTTTACTTTGATATTCCTGGGAGTTCTCATTTTGGTGTTTCTTTCAAGAGGACACTGGTGGATTCTTTCAATTTCTGCTTTATCATCTGGTTCTAAGACATGTGGGCAGTTTTCTTTTAAGATTTCATGATGTCCAGATTCTTTTTTGCTCATATCTTTCAGTTATTCCAATGATTCTTAAATTATCTGTCCCCAATCCTTTTTTCCAGAGGAGCTGTTTTACCTGAAATATTTCACAGCTCTATTTCTTTCGGACTTCTGACATTGTCTTATTATTTCTTTGTTGGTTTTTTTTTGGAGGAGGGAAGACAAGGCAATTAGGGTTAAGTGATTTGCCCAAGGTCACACACCTACTAAGTGTCAAGTGTCTGAGACCAGATTTGAACTCAAGTCCTCCTGACTCCAGGGCCGGTACACTATTCACTGCACCACCTATAGTTGCCCCATGTCTTATTTTTTTTGGTGTTCCATAAAGTCATTAGCTTCCATTTGAGCACTTCTAATTTTCCTTATTTTTGGTAAGGTTTTATTCCTCTGTTTCAAAGTGTTTACTTCTCTTTTCCTGTCTTTCTTTCCTTAACTATCACTTCTTTTCCCATTTTTTCCTTTACCACCTTCATTCAATTTTTTAACTCTTGCTTTAAATCTTCTAGGGATTTCTGTTTAGCATCTGTTCAATGTGTATTTTTCTTTGAGGCTTTGCTTATAGAAATTTCCAAGTCATTCCCATCTGTGTCTGTGCCGATTGTTGTTTATGGTAGGACTTTCAGTTTGCTCATTCTTCTCACTTCTTGACTTTGACTTTACATCAGCTCTACTAGACTCTGCACACTCTTCTGGGGCCGGGACATCTGGCTTGAGCTTCTGTCCTCTTCTGTCCTGATACTGCTTTCAAGGTCAGGCTAGGGGTCTGCAACTTTTAGTGCTCCAAAATGGGTGTGATCTCAGATGGAAGTTCTGTTCATTTTCCTTCTTGTCCAAGCTTTGCAAATTCCTGACCCAGGTTTGGGTCTATAGGCTTGCCCTGTATATTTCTATTAGACTCAGTCACTATTGCCCCACCTAGAAGCTCCACGGTTCAGAGCAGCTAAACTTCTTGTTCTGCCATGCCCTGGAATTCCAGTGGTTGGAATTTGGTTGGAAGGTTGACATACTGGACTGAAGTCTAAAAAACTGAATCTCAGCTCTGCTCCTGTGATCAGAGCCATTCAGCAAGATTTCTGGAACTTGTTCTTTGCTCAGTACAGAGCTATAGACTATGCTTGTGACTGCTCCTTTCTACCCTACATTTGTGGCCTAGAACTGGGTGGTGGGCAACAGGGGGAGCTGCCAGATGTCACTCATTTCCTGCACTCAGAATTAGTTCAAGGATCCCCATGGATCTTCCTGCCCTCGTACACTGTCTCAGCCCTCTTCAATTTGGGGGTACTGGAATGTTCTTGTCATCCATTCTCTCCTGGCCAGACTCCATCCCTAGGAACCTAGACTTTGTCTATCTCCCTAAGACACCCTAGACTGGAAAAATGACTCACTGTGACTTTTTCTTGGCTTTCTCAATCATAATTCAGTCTAGTCCCATTTTCTACATCATTGTGGGGAACACTGGCTAAGGAGCCAGGCTGTACTGCTTTCTCTCATTCCTCCATCCCAACTCCACCTTCTTCCATGCCCTTTCAGCAATCACTGACAATATGGCTTGGCAATAACACATTGTAATCTGCAATCTGCTCAATAATCACATACTATTGTCAAAAAATCTATATACTAGTGAAATGTTAATGCATATGATGTTCAAGAGTAATTCTCCTCCTGATTAGATGGAAATTCTTATTACAAAATTGTGTCTAATTTGGGATGCCACATTTTAAGAGGATTTGGCAAAATAAAAAAAAAATACAACCAAAATAAGTTAAAAGTTGTTTAACAGTGCTATTCACGTTCTGGTTCTTAATTTCTATTTTACTTAATTAAATAAGATTTTTTTTTAAGTTTGAATTAGTATGAATAAGAGACTTGATGGATGACTAATGTCCTCCTATGAGTTTTTATCATGTTTGTTGAAGACAAACAGGAAGAAATGGTCTGAAAACACAAGAGGTTTATGATGGGCATGTAGGAGAATTGCCTGACACTAAAAGCTGGCATTCATAAAAACAAGGGAAATGTGAAATCCTTTTTTCCTGCTTTTCTTTACTGTTGTTGTTTTACATCAGACATCTGTTTGTGACACTAAATGAAAGGAAGAAAGTATTTATAAGGTCTTCATTAGATGTGCCAAACACTGCTAAAATATAGTGAATATAAATACCAAAAGAAAAATAGTTGATGTAGTTTGTCTCTCATTCTCCAAGAGGACCAAAATGACATCACTGTGTCAGGGTCAAGGTACAGTGAGTCTGACTGTGGTTGATCAGAACAATGAGCTAGGAAGGCTTTACCACAGGCCAAGCAGAAACAGTCCAGATCAAGATTTAGAGTGCAGCTATCTCTAGATTTGCACATCTCATGTTTTTTTTGAGCTACTGCAATTCTGCTTGGCTCATAGAGCACAGTCCTTTTTTTGATGCAGGCACACCATGCCAAGCAGTCCTGTGTCAGGGTCTCCCATATCTCACAATGAATTCCAAAGTTCTTCAGAGAGACCTCAAGAGTGTCCTTGTATCACTTCTGACTTCCCTGTGAGCACTTGCCTTGCATGAGTTCTCTATAAAATAGTCTTTTAGGCAAGTATATGTTTGGCCTTCAAACAACATGGCCAGCCCATCAGAGTTACACTCTCTGCAATAGAGTCTGAAAGCCCTATGCAGTTCAGTTGGAGAAAGGGCTTTATCCTGCCAGGTGATCTTCAGAATCTTCCTAAGATAATTCAAATGGAAGTGATTCAGTTTTCTGGCATGATGCTAGTAGACTGTCCAGATTTCACAGACATACAACAATGAAGTCAACACAACAGTTCTGTAGACCTTTGGTCTGGTAAGCAGCCTAATACCAAAGACAGGCCCTTCCCTCAAGAAACATCCTCAATGGTAAAATCACACAAATATAGTAGAATCATGGCCACAAAGGGGTGTTTTGGCCATTGAAATTATAGAGATGGAAAACAGAACCAGAGAGGAGTAGACTGACACCCTCCATCCAAAGGAAAAGTTGATTAGTTATGGTCCCTCAGTATAAAACTGAAGGGTAACTGGCTGGCAGAAGAGGCTATGAAGAAGCAGGCATTACAAGATGACGAGGAGTTTTCTTGAAAGTGTTCCAAGAGAGGCAGTGAAGCCACTGCAGGGACATTCCTAGAGGGGCATGAAGTGAAGTACAGTTTCAGGAAGTTTATAAATATTTTTGCATTTCTAAGATGCCAGAATAGGACTTTGGAAACACAGCTATTTTAAGAGCTACAGTTAATTTATTTTCTATAAGTTGTTTTGTTATTCAGATATTCAGTAAAAGATTTTTAAAAGAAATGCAAACAGAAATCAAAAAGGAAAAAAATTGGATTTGCTCAATATGCCTTCATTTCTTTTTAATCACTATATCGAAGCTACAGTCACCCCATTAACTATTTCTGGCATCACAGACAACATTTGGGGCTACTAATGGAACCTTCGATGACTATTTCTTGGGGCTAATTAGGCATTTCAGTGTAGCCTGAAATTCAAAAATGCCATGATGATCAATGACAAACAGCACCTCAGGAAACTGACGAGTTAATGAGTCCCACCAATGGGTCTGATCTACTCACAATGATCCGGCATAGTATCAAGTCTTACAAAGAAAAAACCCCTAAATTTATCCCGTATAAATCCTAAGACTTTTAAATCACCCCAAAATGTACAGACAGTGAAATTATATTCAAAGCTGCTAAAGCGAGTATCAGTTATAGTGCCATATACATAAAGGAACATAAATAAATGTTATGTGATGATGATAATGGTTCTCTGTTCAGAACTATGCCAGGGACACAGTGAGCATTCAATAATCATAAAATAAAACATCTTTAATTAATTCTTCTAACAGGTACTTCTGGTCGCCCACCAATAAAAATACTTAAGTGATTAATGGAGAGTTGTGCTAAATGAAAGAAATGTAAGCATTAGCCGCTGACATCTTACTGGTTAAAATTTAAGCCACTAATATGGTCACATTTATGACATGGAGCCAGAATGAAAAATTAAACCTCTACATGAACAAAGAGAAAGGTATATCACACACAGGCCACAGGAAAGCATAGTTTTAACATAGGCAATGAAGACAAATACATAAGTGGGATAAAGATCAGAGAAAAGGGCCAGAGAGGTTTTCATGTCCAGACTAGGCAAAGTCTGAAGAGGCAGCAAATTATTATGATGACTGCAAAAAGCCTTCATGAAGATGATGAAATTTCAACAGTGCTTCATGTGATAAAGGGAAGGGAAGAGCAAGATGTTTAGAGTAAGAAGCACAGTCCATTCCTAGGACGTCATTTTAGTGAAGTCTCAAAAGTCAGGTTAGGACAGGGGAGACCAAAGAAATGACTAAGAGATGTGCCTAAAATGAATATGTGACAAGAAAGGGAATAGAAAGCCATGAGGAAATTGAAATCATCTCAACTATACTGTGAAAGATAAATCTACATTTGACCTCCAGAGTAGAAAGCCACAGGAAAAAAGTTCTAGATTGCATCTTTCATCTTATTCCACAAAACAGTCCCAAGGGGATGAACATGATAAAACTAATAAAATATATATCATTCATAATTAGAGAAAAACGCATGACTAGGTAAAAGGACACCAGAAAAGGTGAAATGATGATCTCAATTATATAAAACGTAAAGGTTTTCATACATTATAAAAACAAGGCAGATCCAAAGTTAATGGACTTGGGGGGAAATCTCTTTGCAAGAAATAGCTCTGATAAAAATGTGACATCCAAAATTGTATACTAAAGACATAAAACTAAGAATTACTCCCCAGTAGAAAAGCAGCCAATGGAATTGGTCAAAAATATACAATCTATCAAGGATCAGAAAATGCATTCAAAAATCAGTAGGAGAATTCTTTTTACTAAGCTATCACTGCACAAAAATCAAGCCATCAAAGAGGCTAAGAAAAAAGACATCTTATCATGAGAGGAGCTGTGGAAAAGCAGGTCTAATAATTCACTGATGATAGATGGAGCTATGAATTTGTCCAACCATTCTAGAAAGCAACTTGGAATTATGGAAGATGCTAATTTATTCCTACCCCTAGGTCCAGAGAATCTTCTTTTGGGAAATACATCCTAAGAAGGAAACCAGCGAAAAGCAAATGAAAGTATTTTCCTAGAAAAATATTCCTAGCAGCATTTTTTGTGAAAACAAAAAGCTAGAAACAAAATGCATACTCAACAAATGAGAAATGGCTGAACAAAGTATGCCATAAGGAACGATGAATATGAAGACTTTAGGGCAATATATGGCTTGTGGGAAGTACTAAAGGATAAAAGAAGCAGAAAGAAACAAATATACTAGGATAGCAATGTAAATAAAATCAAAATGGAGAGACAACAAAACTCTGGTCAAGTACACCAGTCAATGGAAATACATTTTGTCAAAGTTAAAGGAAACATCCTTTCTATTGAGAACTGATACTTTTCGAGGGGAGAAAGGAGAAAATTTCTTCATATATGGCTTTGTTAGGGTTTTTGTTTGGAAGCATTTGTGGTGTCAAAACAAAAGGTAAGAAACAACGCAATAATAATGAAAGAACAGGAAGCCATTATAGAGCTTTAATGAAATGAAACTATAATCAAAGCCACAGAAAGACCAAGTCATTTCAGTTGAGCTAATAAGGATAGCCTGGAAGGTACTGGTGCTGAAAATCTCATGAGAAAAAGGTACAACAGTTCAGGCAAGAAATAACAAGCCCCAACACTAGGTAGGAATGATACCCAAAAAATAGAAACAGGAACTACGATGCAAAAAAGAGGTGGTCAGAGTAAGCAGCTAATTCAAAGGCAGAAATAAGTCAGAAAGACTTTGGACTTGGTTTATACTAATGAATGGATAAGGGCACTGACAACGAAGTTGGCGATGAACAAGAGTTATGCAAGTTTGATAAAAAGCTTCTTCATCAAAGTCAACAAAACTGCCAATCTGAGATATTCATGAGACACAGAGCTTCATGGGACTGAGGCAAGGGAATAAGCTAAAAGGCTGACAGACAAATATATGTATTATCCAGGCATAGACAACTGAGTCAATGAGAGCAAACTAAGGAACAAGGTGACTGTCGGTGGAAAATAGATTGCTGTCATCACCAAACAAGGTACTATGAGTTAAGCAAAAATGAGTCAAGTTAGGTCTTTTTTCAAATAAAAAGTCATTATAACTCATTGCGTATTAAAAGAAGCGTAAAAGGATATTAGGGACCCACTAATACAATCCGATGGCTGGTCTGTACAATACTATTTTCAGAGTAACTAAACACGGAGTCATTAATCCATTTATAAAGACCCCTGCCAGAGCATACTTAAGTTTTAAAATATATCATTTATGTATTATTGTCTTTTTATTTATTTCATTAATATTTCCCAATTATATTTTAATCTAGCTCTGGCCTGCCCAGGAATTTTGCCACCGGCTATGTATTTGAACCACTGTCTTAGAGGTCTTAATATAGTTTCCTAGCTATAATTGGTAAGAATCAATATTTGAAAAGTCAGTCCTAGGCTCTATCACTCTCTTCCTTTAGTATCATTTCTATTTTTTAAAACTTCTCCGTTTTTGTATAATTATAATGATATAGAATCACATAAGCCAAGAGTTGGAAGGGACGTTAGAGGTCATGTGATGGAAGCTAGGCGGTGCACGGGTAGGCATGGAGTCAGGGACACATGAGCTCAAATCTTACCTCCGACACTTCCTAGCTAACAAGACTGATATAAACCACAACAGTGCAAACAGACTCATGCAAACAAACTGAATGACTTAACTGAAAATAATCCAGTTGAATAAGCAGTTAATATGCTGATTATTTCTAAGAGATTAGAGAATGATGCTGAACAATACAATAGCAAAATAAATGCTTTCAGAATAACTCAAATAAATTTGATCCAGGCTTGTAACAAGAAAATAAAAAATCAACTATACAGCAAATAGATGATTTATATCATTGTGAAGAACAATTTATGAAAATGTTGCAGGTGGAAATATTTGAATGAAAAGTTACATCATCAAAGTGGCTTGCATCAAGTGGGGCCTCTTAAAAAAAATATTATCTGGGAGGGAAAGACCCTCAAGGTTTCTGGTCAAAACACCAAAGTTCTGAAATAATATCACATTACAAGGATCTAGAAACAAGTGGTCATTACCACTCTTAATTAGGCAAGTTTCCAAAACCATAAATCCAGTTTCAGACATTGTCATTATAAAATTGTCGAATGCCCACCATTCCTATCTCCGACAGATTCTGAATGTTACAGGAGTTCTCTGTCTAGTGCTCATTATACCACAAACTGGTGACACTGCCCACAGGCAAGTCCATCCCCTTCCTGGATCCCAAACTTTTTCTCTGTAAAATGAAGATGTTGGCAGATGATCTCTAAGACTTCTTCCAGTAGTAAAGGTCTATGAATGACTCTTCACTTTTTGCATGTTTGTTTTTTGCAGCATGTGGAAGATAAATGAACAAATACTACGTTCTGCCTTTCATCAGAAATAGTCTGTCAAATGGAAGACCACACACACACACACACACACACACCACACCACACAATCCCTTCCAAAGCTATCACTGTATGATTCTAAAGGGATGGTGAGGATAAAGTTCAATTGACATATAAAAGCTAAATTTCATGACTGGCCCCGTTCTTTGCAAATATTTTTTAATGTCAATTTTACTCAATGACAGTTGTGATATCATTTTATGTTCTTAAAAAAGCAAACCGTTTATCTACATAATTTATGCCAGATTCTCTCAGATAGAACAAGTTCAGAAAATCTCACTTCACTGATGTGTAGCAATGCCTGAATCTGAAATTTAATGAAAGCAGGTTCTACTTACAGTTACGAATATTATTCCAATCAATTTTTGAGAAAAATGGATGGCAACAAAGACCCTCATAATTCAGCCTTTCTTTCGGTCCACACAGTAGACTCTGAATCAGATCGAGAAATTCACTGCTAACTTTGGGGCTATCTGGGAACTTCAGAAACCGCTGTTTTCAAGGGAAAAAAAAATATTGTAATGATGGTTCTACTTCTCTTGACCCTTCCCTTTCATTCATTCCGGTTTTATGCCAGAAATAGATGCTCCACACCACTCATTCCATAATGAGCCAAAAGGCACTCTTCCCAAAGTAAACGGCCCCCTCACATCCCAAACCCAACGCTGATGATCACACGGGGAGGATGTTTCCACCAGAATAGATCAAGAAGAGCTTCAGCTCTGACATACCAGAGCACTGAGCCCTCTAACAGGAGAGGAGCCTTCTCACTTGAATCACGCACTCCAAGGGTTTTCCAATGTTAATGCCATTTTCTTCTCTTTCCCAAGTAAGATGCAAACATGTACCGTCAACAATTCTTTACCTGGAAGTTCATGATGTTATTAAAAGTTTTTGCTGTGGTTCCCTCTGTAAAAGGTGATCTTCCATAAACCATCTCATAAGCAATGACTCCCAGTGACCACCAGTCACACTCAGGCCCATGGCAGCCCTTTCCATCGCCATTCATCACTGTCAGGACTTCTGGTGCCATGTAATCAGGTGTCCCAATAGGAAGCTTGGTGTTCACCTAACAAAACAATTTGAAAAAATTAATATGACCCATGTACTTATGGTGGAGTTGAGAACTAGTCCAACTATTGTGAAGAATAATTTGGAACTCTGAGGGTTAAAATTGTCCATCCTATAATAAAAGAGACTGAGGCAGAGTTCTGAGTCAATGGCACTTTATTAAAGAATCCATGGTTCCCTCTAATGAAGTGGACCTGACATATTCCTCACCATCTGAAATGTCCCTTCTTCCAGGAAACTGTATTTATAGAATTTGATACCCAAATATGCAAAAAAGGTATGGCAAAATACAGAATCTCATTGGTGGACAGATTTTGCTTTTGAGGGCAAAAAATGATATATTAGGGGGCGGAGCCAAGATGGCAGAGTAGAAAGACTCACCTATGCTAGGTCCGAACCCACAGCCCATAGATTTTCTGTAAAAAGAACTCCTGACAAATTCTGGAGCAGTGGAAGCCGCGCAGAAACACAGTGAAGGAGATTTCCGTT
>CM053773.1:230659502-230685676 GCA_028658325.1 Potorous gilbertii
TTCTATAGTCTTATTTTTTCCCCTTTTTTGGACATTATTTTTTCCCCTTTTTTGGACATTTTTCCCAGACAGTTACTTGACTTTTGAGTCCTTTATTAAGTGGAAAGTATCCTCTAGAGACCTGTAAGTTCTCAGTTCCTCCAAGGTGGCACAATCAAGAGAGAGGAGTTTACTCCTCTCCTGGCCTGTACTCTGGTCTGGAAGCAACCACAAGCACTATTATCTGCCCAGGATCTGCAAGTAGGAGTCCCTCTCCACGGCCCCCACCAGCTTCACCACTCCAGTGCTCCTCCTCACCCCAGGACTGCCACTCAGAACTGAGACCCAGATTGGCCGTTTGATTCCCCCAGGGTCTTTAGGCCAAGGGCTCCAAAAGTGAATACTACTGCCACAGTAACTACTGCTGCCCTGGGTCTGGAGCTGGGGCCAGGCTGCACATTCCTCTCACCCAGGTAAAAGAGCTTTCTCATTGACTTTTGAAACTGCCTTTGGCATTTGCGGGTTGAGAAATCTGGGAACTGCCACTACTACCCATGATTCCATGGCCTGAAGCCTGCTCCAATCCTGTCCATGTTGTTCTGCATGGCCAAGGCTGGGCTGGGCTCTTCTCCAAGTCTGGTGTGATAGACCTCTCCTCTCAGCCTTCTAGTCTGTCTTAGGCTGGAAATCTCTTTCACTCTGTCATTTTGTGACTTTTGCTGCTCTAGAATTTGTTTAGTCTTTTTTTTACAGGTATTTTATAGGCTATGAGGAGAGCTAGAGCAAGTCTATCTTTCTACTCCACTATCTTGGCTCTGGCCCCGTGGATCCACATTCTGATGTGTGAATTCCCTCCATTCATCCAGAGCACAGGTGCAGATTACAGGGTCATAAATCTAGGGTTGGAAGTGCTTTAGAGGCTATCTGATCCAACCCCCTCATCCTATAGAGGAGGAAACTCAGACTCAGGGAGATGGTGACCTATGGAATCATGGTACTATAAAAACTAATCTGGAGGAACCTTTGAAGGAACTATCTAATGATTAGATTACTTTCTAATCTAACCCATGCATTTTTTAAGATAAGAAAACATGGCTGAGGTAGTTAAATGTTTTGTCCAAGGTCACACAGTTAGTGACCAGGATTACAATTTAAGTTCTATCATGTTAATTCTAAGGATTTGGTACCACCTCCTCATCAGTCAAGGGGCAGGGGAGGGCAATGTCTACCCTAGGTGTCCAATTACCTGCTCCCTGCCATCTATAGAAAGAATAAGAAGCAGCTGTAGTCTTACTCTAATGAGCTAGACTTGCCACGTGCCACTTCCGGGTTGGAATGGAATTTCTTGTTGGTGCATGAAATTGAGAGTTGCATCAGCTTACACTTTCCTGAAAACTTTGTACTAGTTGCTCCACTCTCCTTCTGATTTCAGATGCTCTTGATCATTCAGCTATTCTTATTATGACTTTTGGAAGCATCAGAAGCCTCTGATTGGTGAGAGTTTCCACAGCTAGCCCAACTGAGGTTTACCACACAATCTCACTCATAATCTATGTAGTCTCTCCTCTAGCTCTAGGAAAAAAAATATTCTAATTAACAATAGCATCAATATATATATATATATATGCCATCCCCAGGCATACACACACACACACACACACACACACACACACACACACACATCATCTCCAGTTGCCCTGACCTCTATCTCATGCTGAATCCAGATGACTCTGGAGGAGAAAGTGAAAATGGTGACTTTGCGGAGCCTACCCTCACCTAAACCCAATTCATTTGTAAGTCATGACATTACTTTCTTGATGTCATGGTTCTTTTTGAGAACCAACACATATACATATGTGTGTATTCATATTATATATATTATATGTAATCTTTTCTTGTCAGACTATAAGCTCTTTGAGGGCAGGCATTGTCTTTCCTTTTGTATTTGTATCCCTAGTACAATGCTTTGCATGAAGTAAACACTCAATAAATACATGTTTTCAATATATTGTTCAGCTGTTTAACTTGGTCAGCTTTGTGCACTAAAGTCTAGAAGAGAGGCAATATGATGTAGTGAACAGAGAGCTGGCCCCAGAATTAGTTTCTATTTCCTTTCCTTCCTCTTACCATCTTATTTTGGAGCTGCCTCTGAGATATCAATGGCAACAACATGGGCAGCAGTGGGCATAGGAAGAAAAGCCAAAGACTAGAAGCAGATCATTCCACCAACTGGATCATTGGGCAAGGAGCAATTTAAGGGACAGTTAACCATAGGAAGGTAGGCGATCTCTATCTCTGCAACTGAATCACGAACACTGTGCTTCTCGAGTTAGAAAGAAGCAAAACTCATTCTTGTTTTGACTACTGTCAGTAAGAAACCCGTTAACAAATCAAGCGATGCCTTTGTGTTCCATAGTCAGTTGTATGATTCAGGACTTGAGACAGTCTTGAGTGCAGGCAGTGATTGGATCAACCTACTTGTCTTCTTAGAATGTCACTCAAAGGGCGATAGAAAGGCACGCAGTAGGTGTGAGTAGGCTGGAGCATATTAGCAATTGTGTAGGACAAATGGTATAGAGGATCTCATCTGAGGCATGCATGACTAGCGAAGGAAGCAGGCCAGCCATCTGGCAAGAGCAATGGGAGAGCCAGGGTACAGACTGCATGCCCACTTGGCATTCCCACAATCAAGAGAGTCTTAATTTTTTCTTTGGTGTCATGGACTCCTTAATCAGGCTGGTAAAACACAGGATTCTCTCTCAGAAAAAATGTTTTTAAATGCATTAAATAAGATAGATAGGGTGACAAAGAAAACCAATTATATTGAAACGCAGTTATAATTTTTTTAAGTTCAAAGTTGAAAAGAAGGTTCTTAGCAAATTGAGAGTACCCCTTATATGGAGATACCTAGGAGGATATGGAAATTCAATCAATAATAAGGCATGTATTAAGACACTGTGCAAAGCCCTGGGGTTACAAAGACAAAAATAAAATAACCTTTGCCCTCAGGGAGATTATACTCTCTAGGAGAAAACAACATATGTACAGATGAGTAGATACAAAGTATATACAAAGTGTTTTGAGATGAGGTGGTATCATTAGCAGCTAGAGGAAAGAAAGACCTCATGTAGGGGATAGACCTTGAGTTGAGGTTGATTTCCTTTTGGAGGCAATCAGGGTTAAGTGACTTGCCCAGGGTCACACAGCTAGTAAGTGTCTGCGACTGAATTTGAACTCAGGTCTTTCTAACTCCAAGTCCAGTCCTCCAACCACTAAGCCAATAAAGAGACAAGTTTGTATTTGATCCTTGAAGCAATAAGGAGTCACAAGCTTCTTGAGATGGGGAGTAATGTGGGCAGGCCCATGATTTAGGAACATCGTATCAGCAGCTAGAGAGAGCAGAGTATGAAACACAGAGAGACCAGATGCAGAGGGAGTGGTAAGGAGTTTAGAGCAATAGTGTAAGGCAGAAGGGACGTTATCAAGAGACCTGTGACTCAGGGATAGGCTGAACTCCGACCTCCTTTCCAGTACTGAGATCCTGAATGAGTCTGCAAGTCAGGATGAGGAGGCCAGGTTGAATTTCACTCTTCTCAATCTCTTCTCAACCCCCTTGTGTGCTGAAGGAATCACAGGTCCCTGGAAACATTGAAGAAATCGTTATTTAATAGAATTAATTTTAAAAAACATAATTATTTTGATTTTTGACTTAACCTGTGAAGAGACACTACCTGTCAAGCAGAGCTGCACCTTTTCTGCAAGCTATGGTCTTAGTGAGATGCCTAGAGAGAGCCCTGAGAGGTTTGTCCAGGATCCAGGATCACTTTGTCCAAAGCAACTAGTCCAGGATCTCACAACCAGTATATGGGTCAGAGGAAAGCCCCAAACCCGGGCCACATGGCCAGTATCCTCATCACCTCTTCCCCAGACAATAGCCTCCTGATCTTCCTGCCTCAAGTTTCTTCCCTCTCCAGTCCATCCTCCATGTCACCTCCAAGTGATTTTCCTAAAATGTGGGTCTGACCATGTCATTTCCCTACTCAATAAACTCCAGAGACTCCCTATCATCCTTTAAGATAAAAAATAAGCTCCTCTACTAGGTATTAAAAGATCTCTGCAACCTAGTCCATTCTTATCTTTTTAGTCTGGATACACATTAAAGCCACACCTTGGCTATGGACCAGTCATCCTAGTCCACTTGTGGTTCCTCACACTAATTCTCCATATCCCATCTCTGGACCTTTGTGGTGGCTTCCCTCAAAGCCTGGAATACACCTATACTTCTTGGACTATCTAGTTTTGTTCAAGACTCAGCTCAAGTGCTCCCTTCTACAGGAAGCCTTTGCTGGTCCTTGCCCTCCCCACAAACCCAACAGGCTTTGGCATTTTCCCATCACAGAATGCCTTGTGTCTGCTTGGGTCTTTCCATATCTATATTTATCTCGATGTTGT
Organism: Potorous gilbertii; assembly: GCA_028658325.1. Classification (NCBI taxonomy): domain Eukaryota; kingdom Metazoa; phylum Chordata; class Mammalia; order Diprotodontia; family Potoroidae; genus Potorous; species Potorous gilbertii. The sequence goes on from CM053773.1 coordinate 230,663,934, forward strand.
TCAGTCATCTTTCAATCATGTCCAACTCTTTGTGACCCCATTTGGGGTTTTCTTGGCAGAGATACTAAAGTAGTTGGCCATTTCCTTTCCAGTCCATTTTACAGATGAGGAAACTGAGGCAAACAGGGTGAAGTGACTTGCCCAAGATCACCCTGCTAGTAAGTATCTGAAGTGAGATTTCAACTCAGAAAGATGAGTCTTCCTGATTCCAATCTTGGTGCTCTTTCCACTGGGCCACCTAGCTCCTCTATATCTATAGCTATGTATCTATATTTGTCTATGGCTATGTCTATGTTTATATCTATGCCTGTGCCTATGCCTTTGTCTAGACATCTCTATTTTTTGTCCATCCATCTGTCTACCTGTCGTCTATATCTCTCTATTTTCCTATCTATTTTTATATCTCCATCTATCTGTCTAACATCTATCTTTCTGTCTATCTCTCTACCTATATCTCCATTTATCTATCATCTATCTATGTTATCTCATCCATTAGAATATAAGCTTCCTAAGGGTAAGAACTGTTTTTACTTTTGTATGCCCAATGTCTAGCAGGTGTTTGTTTAATTAATTCTGATTGATTGATACTAAATCATTTTTCTTCTGTGAATTTTTTTTCAGACTTTGCTGCTGTTATTATGTATAATGAAGGCCTAGCTAGTGGTGTCCCATCTTTTTCCTGCTGTGAACCCATGTGGAAGATGCTAGGGAGCTTGCTTCCAAAAAGGTGTGATGACGTATAATTAGAGGGTCCTGCTCCCCAGTTCAGAGCATTCTCAGGTATTCTCTTTGTGGTCTGCTACCCAGGTAGTAGTGAAAAGGTAAGCTTTTTAATGGGCTGCTGAACCAAAATTGAGAATGCATTCAAAAGCACTAGTTGGCCTAGGCCAGCCTTCTTTTTTGTCTGTTTTTTTTTTTCAGATGACAGATATATCCTTTAAGTCTCTGGATGGAGAGAGGACATTGCTCCTTTCTGCCAACCCAGGTCCAAAATGTGGCCTTTGTTGTTTGTTCCTTTTGGAATTTAGGGGAAGGAGTATTAGAGAAAGCTAGGACCTTGTGATCTTTGAAAGATTGTAATGGTGAGCTACTTAAAGCCTGGAACTAGAATTCATGCCAAATCTAGGGCAAAAGCACAGCATGGTATGGAATGTTTAGTCATTTTTCAATTGTGTTCAATTCTTTGTGATCCCATTTAGGATTTTCTTGGCAAAGATACTGGAGTGATTTACCATTTCCTTCTCTAGCTCATTTTACAAATGAGGAGGCAAACAGGGTTAAGTGACTTGTCCAGGGTCACATAGCTAGTACATGTCTAAGGCTGGATTTGAACTGAGGTCTCCCTGACTCTGGGCCCAGCACTCTCTCCACTAGCTAGTACCACCTAACTGCCCCCACCCCTCAAATCTAAAATGCCATGCCCTACAATTAAGGGAGAAACTGGGTCCATCAATTATCCCCGGTTCAGATGTGAACTTGGTGGGATGGCAGAAACGGTTTTGTTTCTGGGGACTAAGATGGTCTAGGTACATTTTGGTTTTTGAGGGAAATCTTTGTACTTTTTTCTTGCCATACATATCTTCTCAGACGTTATTCATCCTTTGTTTTTGAAGAGGGCAGATGACTTCACCAGTGATGTCTTGACTTTGTGCGTGATTTGGATTTAAGTGAGGCAGGTCTGCACAAAGTCATCAGACTCCCCCTCTCCTCCAAAGTCATCGAAATCCAGTGGCATGGCAATAGTCATCTCCTTAATACGTATCCTTTTAAAGAAGGTAATTAATGTTATGAGGTCAAGTGAAACCATTGCAACAATCACTGGCGATCGATCTTGGGGAGAATACACCAGAATGAGTGCTCAGGTTAATTGTATTAAAGAAAGGACCCCATTCATACCCTTCAGAATATTCCTAGCACCTTGAAGGGAAGATGTATCTTAGTCTAGTCCTAGGGAACCCAACTCATCTGTAAGAGTGAGAACTGGAACAAGAAGTCCCAGAGCTTACAGGATCATCACCATCATCTTCATCAGTCATCATGATTGCTTCCATAATTAGGATGGGCATTTATAAGGTTGTTCTGATTTTCCTTTCTCCCTTCTGCATTGCTTCTACAAGTGATGCAATATTGCTTCATAGTCTTCATATTTATCACTTCTTATAGTACAGTACTAATCCACGGTGCTCCCATATCACAATTTGTCCAGCTGTTTCCTCATCGCTGGAAATTTGGGCTGTTTGCTGTGTTGTGTTTTTGCTGTTAAAAATAATGCTGCTCGATTTTTTGCACAAGTAAGACCTCAGCCTTCTCCTTCCAGCACATTCCCTGGATATAGTCCCCACAGTGGGATCTGTAGGTTGAAGGATATGAAGAAATTTGGAACTTCTTTGAATATTACTAGATTGCTTTGCAAAAAGACGATACCATTCAGAACCCCTCCAGTAGCATAATAGATTTCTTCATAGTTCCGCCAGCATTGATTTGGAGTGTTTTTCTGTGTCTTAGTCAATCAAAAGGATGGAAAGGGGTTGTTTTAATATGCAGAGTTGTTTTAATTTCACAGAGTCTTGGAGTCTGGAGGTGCCCCAGAGCTCATCCAGTCTAGCCTGTTCTTGAATAAGGATCTCTTCCACAAGCCCTCCCCCCTCAAAGACTCAGCCTACTTTTCCCTGAGGATGGCCAACAAGAGGGAAAGCCACTAGCTCCTCAGATCACCCATTCCACTTTAGGATGACTCTAGTCCTTAGGAAGAAGCTAGGTAGTGCAGTGGGCAGTGGCTAGAGCATGAGGCTTGGAGTCAGAAAGATCCAAGGGGTTTTCTTGGCAAAGCTACTGGAGTGGTTTGCCACGTCCTTCTCATATTTTACAAATGAGGAAACTGAGGCAAATAGGGTGAAGTGACTTGCCCAGGGTTACTCAGCTAGTAAGTGTCTGAGACCAGATTTGAACTCGGGAAGATGAGTCTTCCTGACTTCAGCCCTGGTGCTCTTTGTACTGTGGTGCCATCTAGCTGCCCCTAGATGATTGATGACAAAGTTGATGATAAATTGATGATAAATGCCAGCAGATCACACACAGGTCCCTGGAGACCTCCTTTCAAGTTGATATTGAACCAATAATTATGTGTTGGATTCAGATATTCAACCAATTTTGAATTCACCTAATTGTACTACCATCCAACCGACATCTTAACCACAAGAATAGCATGAGAGACTTTGTCCTGAAATAATGACAAACTATAGTCACAACATTTCCCTGATCTACCAGTCTAGTAATCCTGTTGAAAAGGAAATATGGTAAGCCTAGTACATCCTGCTCTTGATGAAGCCATTCTGGCTCCTTGTCACCACTGCTTTTCTCTATAGTGGTTCACCAACCATTTCCTTAATAGTGTGTTCTGGAATGTCCTCAGGGATCTCTGTCAAGCTCCTTGATGTATGATTTCGGAATAAATTCTGCTGTAGTGTTTGTCCTTCTCCCAATCTGTGGTATTTTTGTAGTTGTCTTTCAAAGATTACTGACAATGGCTTAGAAATCATATTCACCGGGTTCTTCAGTTATCCAAGGATGTATTTTATTCATAACAAGGGCATTTGCCCATGCCCAGGTCACCAAACATGGAGGCTTCCTGCTTCTGAGAGAAGATTCTCCTTCCAGGTGATAGGAGGGACCTCTTTCCATTGACTACAGAGCCAGAATAGGCTGCATCTTTAACACTCCCAGAATGGGACAGTCTCACTTTCTTTTCCCCACTCTATGATCCAGAAAGGGTAAGAATACAAGATCACCGATATCACAGCCATGAGGAATTGAATGCCTGAGGAAAAGGCATTCTCTCTCCCCTCTCCCCTCTCCCCTTTTAGTCTCTGGGTGGTGCTAAGAAATGGACCTAGGGTTTCCATTTTGGTTTATTTTACAAGTACAAATAATGGAATCCAAACTAGACCAGGGACTTTGGAGGCATCCAAAGTCACCATCCTAGAATGGATATATAGCTAACCAGCCCAGGAGAAACCAGGATATTTGGGACTTGAGCCCAAAGCAAATTTTGGACTTGGAATTTAGGACTCTGCTATATAGGAACCAAGATAAGTTGGGAACTTAATATCCTTCATCTGTCCAGAGTATGAGGTAGTGCAGAGGATGGGGGTGAGGGCTATGCCTCATGTGTTGGGGGAGTATATTTACATAATTGTAATTGGACTTTTGAAGCAAATCTTACTCTGTAAAAACTAATTCGACTGTTCAGTGTTAAGTGGAAATGGGGTGCAGAGGGCTTCTTATAATTAGGATAGCACCTTGGTGGAGAGAGAGCCTAGATACTCACCCACCCTCTTCAAGGTTCCAAGAACCTTGTGGGGGAAGTGAAATGAAACATACCAGACCTTCAGGCAACAGAGTCCAGGTAACCACTGCTGCACATCTGAGTCAAGTGAGTCGAATCATCAAAAGAATTTCCTTACTCTCTCTTTACTTATCCTGGCTACCAACTACTCAGTAGCCATTTTCACGCTAAGCCAAAGGACATTATCCTTGGCATAGGCAACAAGAATAAAACAAGAAATTTGAATTTCTCTGAATTCCTCTTTTGATAATTGATTATTCTCCCCCAAATTGCCTGTTCCTGTCTTTTGAGGAGGTGGCAACTTCATGGTCCTCATTGTGGCAAATGTGGTCTGACATGGCGTACAAAGAGGACTAGACTCAGGAGTTACTTGGTCTTACTTCCATCTCTGCCATTAGTGGTGGGACCATGGAAAAATCCCTTAAGCACCTCTACCCTCGGTTAAAGACCTTTTGGTCTTTAGCACAAAAATTCGTTCATTCAACAATCATTTATTAATCACCGACTCTGGATGAGGCACTGTGTTTGCTGTTGGGTATACCAAGAGAAAAATATACTGAGTCTATCCTCAAGAAATTTGCATCCTATTAAGGGGAAGGGAGAGACAACATGGGCATAGAAAACTCGAGAATTAGTCGTACCTGTAATACACAAGGCTATAATGAGGCCCATATTCTCCTGGATCTAAATCTATAAGGGACCTCCAAGGTCATCTAGAACCTCATGTTATATTTGAATAAATAGACTCAACTTCATGAAGTGACTTGCCTAAAGTCACCCATGGGGTCATAGATTTTGAGCTGGAAGGGACTTTAGAAGATGTTTAGTTCAACCCTGTAATTTTACAGATGAGGAAACTGAAGTCCGGTGAGGTTGGATCAGATGAGATAACTTAATACAAGACATAAATATGGAGTATATAGAAGCAGAAACTTACCCACTAACTCCCACGAAAATCCTAGTGGCTATTTTTGTTTTATTTTGTTTTGTTTTTAAGGGGAGGCAGAATTTAGAGTTATTTTAAAACGACTTTGACTTATTTCCTCTGAGCCTTGGGCATGCAGAGACATGATAATTTGTAAGATTGGACTCTTGCTGGGGGAGCCTACCCTTTGGGCAGTAGAAGAAAGGGTCAACAGATTCTCTGGACAATTTTCATCTCCCTCTAAGTCAACTTTTAATGAGGTTCCTGCCCTCTGTTCCCATAATGCATGTCTTGGTCATTTAAACAGCATTTATAATTTTTAAACGCCTCTGGCCTTCTTTAGGGCTGCTCACCCCAGCCCCAGAGAATCCTTCTCCTTACTATTTTTAGCGGTTGAATCAGAAAGGCAGCTGGTGATTTACAAAGGTGAATTTCAAATTAAAAAACCCCAAAATTCAGAGACTGATAGTTTAAATCCAAAATAACCTTATCCAGGAAACTTACCATCTTAGAGTCAGAGGAACTTGGAGATGTCTCTAGTCCAAGCTTTTGTGTATTTTATTTGAAACTAGTGACTTTAAAACCATAGCAAGGACCTACTTTAATCTTTGAAATTTTCTTAATGATTTATCTCTTTAACTCAAACCTCCATTCGGGTTTACCCCCTAGGAACATAGAACTTTGACTCATCACCATCAAAACAATAATTGACATTTATATAGCAAATTAGCATCTATGCCAGCTAGGTGTCACAATGGATAGAGTGCTGGACCTGGAGTCAAGAATACCTTAGTTCTAATCTGGTTTCAGACACTCACTAGTTGTGTGACCCTGGACAAGTCACTTAACCCTGTTTGTCTCAATTTCTGTCTATCAAATAATCTGGAGAAAGAGATGGTAGACCATTGCAGTATCTTTGCCAAGAAAACCCCAAATGGGATCATGAAAAGTCAGATTCAACTGAATGACAATATGGCAATTTAATATATGTAAAGCATATGATAACGATAACAGCTAACATTGATGCACTGCTTTAAGGCTTTGCAAGGTAGCTATCACGCTCCTCTGAAACTGTCTTTGTTCAGATCTGAACACCCCCACTTCTTTAACCAAAATCTTATATAATCAGGGATGTATAGAGAGTGTGCAGATTCTTTGCCAGCTTCTGGCCAATTCCGTGTGCATGACTAAGCCCTCTGGGGAATTGGTGCTTTCAGATAATGACCCATTGGCTTCTTCCAGTTATGTGCGACTTGGTATTGTGGGACCTGTACTTTGAAATGATGAGGCAGTCTCCTCATTGGTCGGTGAATAGAGAGAGCCAATGACTCAATGGATATTTAAAAGTGAGTGACCTTCCCCTCACTGCTCTTTTCCCTCTTGGCTATGGCTCATGTCAGGACAATTTCTAGCATGTAGGATGACAGTGGGGCCCTTTGCCCTATCTCCCACCATGGTCACCATGTGGCTGTGAGGACACTGCAGATAAAATACAAGTCCTGTCTAGACAAGGTTGAGTCTGGGTTTGGGTGTCTCCTTTCCTAATCTTGTGAACAACTCTCTCTCCCAATATGGCTATGTCTAGCCTTGGTGGTAACCTCATGAATTCAGAGGTCTGGGTCCTTTGGGTAGAAGTAGATTGCTAGCATGGAAAAGAATCCCTGGAATCTACTCAGTATTCTTGGAGAAAATGACCACAAGTGACAGAATGAGCTCAAACATTAGCTTGGCTTGCTAGAAGACATGGATTTTGAGGGATACAGTGCAGAAACTAGGTGAGATTTAAAATATTTAAACAGCATTTCTGAAAACTGTTTTAAGCTCTGATGACTTTGAGGCATTGGTGTTCTGAGAGATTGGACCAGTTAAGTTACTAAATCTTGTCTTAAATTGTTTTGTCAATTAGGCCTGGGAATTTTTTGTCTTTGGGCATTTCTTTCCTGTGTAGAAAATAAATAACTGTCCCATGCCTGATTCATATTGAGCAATGAATACTTTTTTACTCTCCACTTTGGAGAAACCTAGACACGAGCCATATTCTAAGTTTTAAATAATTTCTCCCTGGCATGCCAGGATGGGGGATTGATGACCCCTCAAACAGGAGAAAAGCTAGACTATCCCTCCTCTCATTAGAGGGCAGACTCCTCTAAGATTGAACCTTCTTCAGAACAGAGGGATCTCTTAGCATAGAAGGGAGGGGGTACAGTGTCCGGTGCCCTAGGCCCAGCAATGGTCCCTTAGTATCAGACTTATATCCATGAACTTGAGACCCTTCATCTCATACTTCTTGCTCACTCTGGCTGTGCTCTATCTTATCAATGTCTTAGTAAAATGTGGCGCCACCTACTTACTATCTGCATGAGCCTGACCAAGTCCTTGCCTGTCTGGCACTCCATTTTCTCTTTTGTAAAATGAGTGAGTTGAACTGGATGATCTCTTTAGCCTACCCATCTTTAAATTCATGATCCCAAGATGCTGATTAAAGAGCTACTGAATGCATCTCCTGTGCCGTCTGCAACCGAACTCTCTATCTAGGCCCAATTTAAGAGCAATAACAAAGAGAACCAGCCCAACCACCAATTTAGAACAAATTAAATAAAGCAACATGTAGGCTGTCAAAACTGAGCTCTCCAAGACAGGGCCAAGCAAGCACACCTACTCCATGACTGAGCAGAGGGTTGGCTGAGCAGGCAACTTTTCAGTTCTTTCAGGGCCAAAGATGAAGTGGTTTCTCTTTCATCCATCGAGGAAGGCACTGAAGGGAAATGAGCCTTTTCTGCTTGACCCCAGAGACCCCAACCAGGAATGATGGGCAGAAGTTGCCATGAGACAGATGTAGGCTTGACATAAGGAAAAGCTTCCTACCAATGAGAGATAATCCAAAATGAAAGAGGTTATTGAGGGAGATACAGTTATGTCTGTAACATAACTGGAAGATATCATGGGTCTAGTTCTAGACCAATGTAATAAAGTGAATATTTTGATAAAGCAAATCATACAATTTTTTTTTGCTTTCCCAGTGCATGTAAAAGTTATGATAACACTATATCAGGGACAGGGAACCTCTAGGTAGGGCCCTTTAGGTCCTCAAGTGCAGCCCTTTGACTGAATCTTAACTTCACAGAAGAAATTCCCTTAATAAAAGAATTTGTTTTGTAAGACTTGGACTCAGTCAAAAGGTCTCACCCAAGGACCATGTGTGGCCTCAAGACGGCAGGTTCCCCACCCCTGCACTGTACTATACTCTATTACGTGTGCAAAAGGACTGTATCTAAAAAAATAAAACAACATATATACCTTAATTAAAAATAATCCATTGCTTAAAAACATACTATCATCTGAACTTTCAGTGAGTTGTAATCTTTTTGCAGGTGGAGAGTCTTGCCTTGATGCTGTGGGCTGATCAGGGCAATGGTTGCTGGAGGTTGGGGTGACTGTGGCAATTTCTTAAAATAAGACAACAATCAAGTTTGCTTCATCAGATTGCCTCTTTCTTTCATCTGAATACTTAGAGGCCATTGTAGGGTTACTGAGTGGCCTAATTTCAACATTGTTCTGTCCCAGGGAATAGGAAGGTCCGAGGAGAAGGAGAAGACAGAAAGGATAGGGGTGGTGGTGATGGAGCAGTCAGAACACACATAGCATTTGTTGACCAAGTTCCCTGACAGATACAGGTGTGGTTGGTGCCACCCCAAAATGAGTAGCATCTAGGATCACAGATCACCCTAATAACGAAAAGGTCTGAAATGTTAGGCAGATTACCAAAGCATGATACAGATGCAAAGTGAGCACATGCTGTTGGAAAAATGGAACCATAGACTTGCTCACACAGGGTTGCCACAAACCTTCAACTTGTAAAAAATGCAAAATCTGGGAAATGCCATTCATCTTCCTTTCTTGAAGGTCTTCAAGCAAAGGCTGTATGAGAGGGGACGTTGAAGAGGAGATTCTCAGTCAGATTTGGGTTAACTAGATGGCCTCTGGGGTTGCTTTGAATTCTAGAAATTCTGAATTTCCCATTTCTGTTAATATAAATAGATTTATTCATTAGCCGAGAATATTTGACTCAATGGATATTATTAGGTATTTCTATGTGCATACAAAAATTAGTGGGATCCAGTCCCTAGTCATTGAGGGGAGGAAAGGGGGATGGAAAAAACATTTTTAAGTGCCTACTATGCACCATTTACTGTGTAAAGCATTTTACAAATATCTCATTTGATCTGCAGAACCACCCTGTGAGGTAGATGCTAGTATGATCCCTATTTTACAGTTGAGGAAACTGAGGCAAATAGGGATTAAGTGACAGCCAAGGCTTGTCCGCCCATGGTTAAAAAGGAAGGAGAATAGCTATTTCTTAGTATTCTGGTAATTTGAGGGATGGAAAATGGCAGAAGAGAGCAACCAAGGACTTGAAGTGTTGTCTCAAGCTTGACTGCGTAAGTGTAGTTGAGCTTCCATGAATTTCTTAAGTGAGTCTCTTTTGCATCTGTTGCCTCATGGGGGTTTTGTTCTGAAGGAAGGGAAAAGAAATCCCTCATCCACAGCCCTTGGCTTTTGAAGAAAGCTCAAAAGTACTGGGGTAGAGTCTCCAGCTAGACTGCCACAAAGATAGTGGAAGAAGCCATCGCCATAGTTTTTACAAAATCTGTCCTCCTCACCCCCAGTTCTCAATCATCTTTGACCCAATCCCCTCTCTTCCTCATGGGAACCAATCAGGAGTTGATTTGTCATCCCAGCAAAGTACATGTCTCTCAGCAAGAGATCAGAGCACATGTCAAAATCCACACCAGCAAATCAAGCCTTCCTCTAATCACCCTGGCTACACCAGGAATAACAGACATTGATGGAGCACTTTACATATATTATCTCATCAGAGTCTTACAAAATACCCGAAGAGGGTGTCCAGGACCCGTGATTGACCTCACTTATTTTCTGCAGTATCTTGTCTATCCATCTACTTCCCTCAACTCACATGGTTATCACCCTAGTTCAGGCCCCTGTCATCTCTCAACTAGACTATTACCTTAACTTCCTAATGGGTCTCTCTGTCTTTAAGACTCTCCTCTCCAATACATCTTCTACATGGCCACCAAATTAATATTCCTGGAGTAGATAGCTGACCATGCCTGTGGCTCTTTATTGACTTTAGAGTAAAATACAGACTATAGTTATCCCCTCTATAACAACGGGGTTCAGGGCATGTGCCCCCACAACCTGGAAAATCCATGTAAAGTCTTTTGGCCCTCCTCTCATATCAGAGAATGTCTGAATTTTTCCTTAATGGGCATATTTACAGCATTTTAATGTAAAATTTGGTAAAGTATTTGGTCAGACTCTGTGTTGTATGCTGGCCTTCATGTATCATTTATAGCTTCTGCAAAATTCTCCAAAATTCCCCATTTACTTTCTTGTGCAGATATATTGAAACTAAGATGGAGGAAGTGTTGATTTGGAAGGGACAACTGTATTATGTCTGCCATTAAAAGTCCTTCTCAGTCTATCTTCCATTTTGTTTCTAGACTTTACTTTCTATCTAGACAACACTCCTTCTGACTCATTCTCTATTCTACTTAAAGGGCCAACCAGATGTTCTTTATTCTCAGCGTTCCATCTCCTCTCACTGTGCCTTTGTATTCCCTATTTCTGGAATGCCTTTTTTCCTTCCTTCTGCCTCTTGAATCCTTATATTCTCTATGAGGTCCTTCCCTACCGAATTATTTAGTACTTTCTTCTTTGCATACAAATTGTATCCCCCCCAACATAGTATAACCCCTCTAAGGGCAGGAATTTATTCCAGTAATGTCTCTGTATTCCTAGTGATTGGCACAGAGTGGGCTCTTTATAAACATTTGCTGAATGGATCTAAATGACTTGGATAAAAATACAGAGGACAAAGATAGCTAGATGGCGCCACAGTGCATAATGTCTGGTCCAGACTCATCATTGTCTTGAGTTCAAATCCAGGCTCAAACACTTCCTAACTGTGTGACCCTGGACAAGTCACTCATCTTTTTTTGTCTCAGTTTCCTCATCTGTAAAATGAACTGGAGAAAGAAATGGCAACCATTCTAGTGTCTTTGCCAAGAAAACCCCAAGTGGGGTCATGAAGAGGTGGACATGACTGAAGAACAACAATGGGGGGAAAAAACTATTTGGTCTAGTGTAGAGAGTTGGATTGGGAGTCAGGAAACCCAGGATTCAAGTCAGGTTGCTTTTAATTTGCTGTGTGCCTCAGGTGAAGCACTTCCCTTCAGGGCTTTCCATCTCCTAATCTGTAAATTGAAGGGACAAGTTGACCAGACTCCACCTTAACATACCGCCTCCCCCTCCACTCACTACATTATTGTAATTAATGAGGTAAGGACAGCATCGGCACACACCTGTCGTTCCTGACCTGGTTATGATCGCTATTAATTACTCACTTAGCATCCATGGCATGTCAGAGCTGAGAGGAGTTTTAGAACATAATGTGAACAGCGAGAAAAGACCTTTGAATGTAGAATGTCAGAGCTGAAAGGGATGTTAGCGCACAGAACATTTAATGTGGGAACTAGTGAATATTAGAGAACATGAGATTAGAGTCAGACCTAAGTGGGCCCTCAGAATATTTAGTCTGTCGTCCTCCTTTTACTGATGAAAAATGGGTCCAGAGAGGAAAAGGGACTTCTCCAAAGTAAATAGGAGAAGGCAAGATTCAAACCCAGTTCCCCATTGCTAATCTGATGCTCTTTCTATCACAGCACATTGTCTAGTGTAAGGGGCTGGAGGTGGGGGTTGGTCAATGAGGGCTGAGTCCTAGGAACACATAGATGCATGATTGGTGAGCCTTGATCCGATCCAATCAACATTTTAAGTTCCTACTATGTGTGAGGCAGCTAGGTGGTCCAGAGGATAAAATCACTGGTTCTGGAGTCAGGAGGACCTGAGTTCAAATCCAACCTCAGACACTTATTGTGTGACCCTGAACAAGTCACTTAACCCTGTTTGCCTCAGTTTCCTCATCTGTAAAAAGAGCTGGCAGGTACGTGGCAAAGCACCAGTCCTGGGGTCAGGAAAACTTGAGTTCAGATCAGGCCTCAGACCCTTACTAGCAGGGTGATGCAGGGCAAGTCACTTAACTGTTTGCCTCAGTTTCCCCATCTGTAAAAAGAGCTAGAGAAGAAAATGGCAGATTACTCCAGTAACTCTGCTGAGATAGGGTCAAGAGTTGGATCCAAAACAAACTATGTGCCAGGCACTGAGCCCTAGGGAGATGATAACCTAAAAAGATGTTAACCTAAAAGTTAACACGCAAAAGGGATATTGACATACCAGGGGGTACCCCAGTGGCGAGGCAGGGGAGCATCTTCTTCCATGGAGTTGAAACCAGACAGAGAAACAAATGTAAGGTGGAGTGATAGAGTTCACTTTCTACCCACTATAAAGGAAGGCATGGGGAGGTGTTTGGTACCCAGCCCTCAGTTCACAGGGAAGAGAAGGTTTGAATAAGCTGCATGTGATGGGCTTGTGCTGTCAGACGTTGAAATTGGGCAGGGCAGCAGATACAAGGGGAACTGGGTGCAAATAATGAGCACTTATATCTCCACCTCAGAATGTTTCAAAGTACTAAAGAAACTGTTCCAAGTCCACTAACCACGTGATAAAGACAAGAACTTCTATTTGTACATTCTTATGTTCTAATGGGAAAGATAATATATAAATAATCAGATAGATATGAGATATACAGCTAGGCGGCGCCATAGTGCACAGAGTGCTGGGCCTGGAGTCAGACTGACTCATCTCCCTGAGTTCAAATCCAGCCTCACAAACTTACTAGCTGTGTGACCCTGGGCAAGTCACTTCACCCTGTTTGTCTCAGTTTCCTCATCTGTAAAATGAGCTGGAGAAGGAAATGGCAAACCATTTCAGTGTCTTTGCCGAGAAAACCTGAATTGGGGTCACAAAGAGTTGGTCATAACTGAAATGAAACAACAAATACACAGAGTAAATAGGATATAACTCGAAAGGGGAAGGAATTAGCTGTTAGGAAAAGGTTTCTTGGAGTGGGTGGGATTTAAGCTGAGTCTTGAAGGAAGACAGGCAAACAGAGAGGGAGAGGTGAGAGGTAGGGCAGAAGTTCTTAAGCCATGGACTTATACCTGGAAGAGACTTCAGGAGAATCCTTGATCTTGAATGGGCAAAAAAACCCGACACCTTAATTTTCATTAACATCCAACTGAAATTGAGACTTTCAGTTAGAAATGTGGGTCACATACATTCTTCTGAGAAGAGGTACAGAGGCTTCTGCGGACTGCCAAAGAGGCCCAGGACAAAGAATAGGGTGGGAGCCCCCCAAAACAAAAAGTTAAGAAGGATGCACATGTAGTTGTCTCATTATAACTTCTTTAACTTGAATAAATGCTGTTTTCAAAACTATGCAACATAGTTTCTTTCTTATACAATCCTCCTTTTTTTGTATGCAGAAATGTTTATGGCTTGCTGTGGTTAAATTCATAATAAAAAAGTTTAAAATATATATATATATATGTATATATATATATATATATAAACCTTCCTGGGCCTCAGTTTCCACATCTGTAAAATAAAGGGATTAGATGAAATACCTTTTGAAGTCCCTTCCAGCTCTAGAGCTATAATCCCATGAAGGCTTATTTCTGGAGCATTTAAAAATGGACAAGTGTTAGATCTAACTACAAGTGTTAGAGCCCCCTCCCAATTATAGAGGGCACAGAGATATGAAGATGAGTCAAGAGTCTTGGTTTCTGGACACCAGGTGCTGGATCTTTTCCACTGGTCCATTACATGGGGCTGAGAGTGTAAAAAGAATATTGGAAACTTGAAAACAGAGAGTTTATACAGTTCAGTAAAGAGCAGATTCTGCGGAGCATTGGGCAGCCTGTCACCCCTTCTGGTGTTCTTTTTGGCTAAGCACGACTCCTAGGTAGCCTCAGGAGCAGCCTGCAGGCACCACTTAGTATCTGTTCTCCTACACAGCCCCTCTGAGCAGCCTTGTATAACATCAGTGCCAGCTTAATTGTTAAGTAAGAGCTTTCACCTGGATTGCAGTCCACAGGGAGTGAAAAGGGTTTGCATTTTCCCAAGGAGGTTCGAGGGAGGCCCATCCTGCTTTTTCCACTAGGGACTTAGGAGACATGAGGGATCTGGAGTAGGAGCCCTTCTAAGGCTACGACTTAAGACTAAGGCCCCTCCTAGCTCTGCCATCCTCTTTTCTAAAGTCCCAGCCAGCTCTGATATTCCATATTATAAGGTGTCCTCCCAGCCCTGCCATTCCCTGTTCTAAGGGCCCTCCTAGCTCTGCCATCCCTTGTTCTAAGGCCCCTCACAGCTCTGACACCTCCTGTTCTAAGGCACATCTGGCTCTCGAATTCTATGTATATCTCAGGCAACTCTCTCGGACTTTCAACTAAGGCCCCAAAGAGGTTTTGGGCTTTTTGGCAGAGGAAGGGCCCACACCACTGAAATCACCGCCTTTTGCCATATCTCTCTACTTGCTATGGGAGTTGCTTGGCATGAATCTACCTGCTTCTTCCCTTTGGGGCTGATGAGTAAACATTCTACGAACGTCTATCTCAGTTTTCTCCACTATAAAATGGGGATAGTTGATAGTACCTCCCCCCCAGGGCTGCTGAGAATCAACAGAGGCAATGTAGATAAAGCATTTTGTAACTGCTAAGCTCCATACAAACATGAGTTATGAGTATGATGATGAATATTAAGATGTCATTATCTTTTCTGCTTTTATGGGCTCCTGTATAGGTGGTCACAGAGGCCTTGTGACCAGCATCATTGGAGGGAAGATACACAGAGATCATATCTTTCTGAGTGTTTGAATATTGCTAAAATTGGGCTTATTATCCTGCCCTCAAGGAATACTTATATTCTACTAGAAAGATATGACATGTACCAGATAAGTATTGTGGAGATGATTAGGAAATTCTTTCTGAGTTGAGAGAAGGAACTCCTGGTTGGTGACTGGGGCTACCTTCTGATGACTGGTGTTCAAGAGTTGGGACATCATGATTCAGGAATCTCCCTTCTCTGTGGCCATTAAGAATAACTGAAAAGCAATGGTCCTTCACTTTTGGACCTTTCTACCTTGAGACTTGTCTCTTGTGCTTTCTCTCTCTTGGTCTTCCAGCAAAGTGGGGTTAAATGGAAAGGATTTCTCTCTTTTCCCCTATGGTCATAGTGGCTTGCAACAGAAGCATGTGGCAATTGGGGTCATTGGCATGCATAGATGAGCCTAAGACTAGACCTTAAGCCCTTGGCTACCTTACTCTACCTTTTAATTTCTTTTTTTTAAGCACAAGTTATCAACTAGAAATGGAGAATTCTAGTAGCCTTGGTGGTTCTAACATGAATTCAAAAATTCTTGAGGCCAATGTTAGCTGCCCAGTGGGAGAATACAGAAGGCAGAATATGAGTCTTTATATACTGAAAGCCACCAAGAGTGTGAACTGTAAATCAAGGAGTAAATCACTATGAGTTCCTTGTCCAATCAGTTTAATTGGTTTGAATATTCAATTTTATCAGAGCCCTCCCCCCTAACTGATTCCTTTTATAGCTCCCCCTCTTGCAATAGTAAAAGATAGGAAATGATAGAGACAAAGGACTATCTAAATGGAGGTTCTGGGTCCCAGGGGTCAATTTCAGAAGCTAGGCAGGTAGACACTCTCTAATATCCATTCCCCACTATTTAGGAGCAGAAGTCTAAATCATCTGTTATGTGATTTCAATCAGCACTCTAGAGATGTTAAATAAAAAAAAAGTCACATGCAAATCGCATGTATCCTAGCAAAATTTATTGAAAGACATGAGTACTGGTGACTGAGTCTCAGGGTCTGGAAGAAAGACAGCTACTAGGTTTTTCTCTTGGCTGCTTTCAGATGAGAAATATGACCTTGTTCAGTCACATAGATTTAGAGGCCAAGTGCTGGCAGGCACATATGTAACAGTGCCCACAGAATGACTTGTGGGATGGTAATCCAAAGGGATTTTCCCTTACACAGAGAAAAAGTTCCATCTTTGACATATGTTGGTGATGCCTCATCAATCTCTTAGCATAGCAGGAGCCCTAAGGCAATGAAAGACTAAGTCAGGGGTGGCTAGACTAGGAGATGGAATGCTTTTTTATCAATAGCCTTCAGTGAGGGGCTATGTAATTCTTTTGTGTACTTGATGAAGCGACAAGACATCCTTCCTCCAGGTAAGATGTCTTTAGGGTGCTGATTCTTTGGGGTAGAAGCTTTAACAGAGAGGCTCCCTTCACAGGTTGCTATTATCTATGTAGATACATCTCTCTGGGAGTTTGGGCAAAGGGATGCCTCACAACTCAGTAACAGAGGGTAGAAAATTTCAACAACCAAGAAAAATGCAACGATGCCATTATGTGTATATAGCAAAGGTTCTTTAATAAAAAATTATTATTTATTTTAATGTTCTTTTTTAAAATTTTGAGTTCTGAATTCTCTCCCTCCATCCCATTCCCATCCACTGTGAAAGCAAGAAAAAAGTAATATCAATTACACCTGTGAAATCATGCAAAACGTGTCCATATTAGCCATGTTACAAAACAAAAAAAGAAAGTGAAAAAATTATGTATAGTAAATATTCTTACTCTTCTTTTGGGTCATGGCCCCTTCAACCATTATTGAAAAGAAAGATGTTACTATTTTCTCATCCAAGATCACAGATCCTTTGGTTGTCCACGGACTTTCACTGTGGCCTAGAAACCTTTTCACCTTGGAAGATAATTTCAGCCCTGGGATCATACCAGGCACTGGGCTAGGCACTGGGTAAATAAATACAAGCAAAAATTATGGTTGTCTCTGCTCTTAAGGAGCTTACATTCTAATAGAAAACACATTGAAAGAGGGTGGTAAAAATGGGGAGAATATAGGAAAGAAAGAAGTTGAAAAACTGGAGGGAAAGGACCCACTTTCAGTAGTAAAGTTGAGCCAGGTTTGGAATAAGCTTGGATGGTGTGATTGCTTCCTCAAATGGAGATTCTGGAAGTGACTTTACCACTCAGCAAAGGCATCATAGAGATGGAGGCATTGTCAGTGTGATGGTGACTGCGGGGCATTACAAGATGTGAAAGATGAATATTTCTCTCTTATATTTAATAACTAATTATTGTATTAGGACCAAGGTTTTTCCCTTTTTCTACTTCCTCATCCAGAAACCAACCCCTGTGGGAGGTTTCTCTTAAAAATCTCTCTTAAATATTTACTCAAGACAAGATCTAATCAGACTGTAAAAGAAAGTCTAAGTTTAGACTAATGAGGGTATCCTGCTCATTTTGTTTGCTCAGACAGGTCCTGGGAAAATGTGTATTCTCCCTATTATCAAGACAGGTAATATGGAAATTGACATCTCTTTGATCAAGATTTGAGTGACCTAAGTCACATACCCTAGGACAGCCCACCTCCCATTTCATTAACCAATTAGAGGTGATTTGACGTCCTTCAGGAGCATCTCTTTGAAGGGCATATTGACTGTGACCCAACCGCCATTAGGGGTCTTTGGTCTAAGAGAGAAGCCCAAATGACAATCCTTTTATTAATAACCTGCTGGTCTTCTTAACAAAATGATTAAATTGCTCAGAAACTATGTCTCCTGAACCTTTTTAACGTTACAAAGAGATCTCACATAGATTATCTTATCTAGTTCATTTTTCCTCCAGTTTATCATTGAAAAAAGAATCCATTTTACAACACATTTGCCCAATGGTCTTCTAGTCTCTGCTTAAAAACCTTGAATGAAGAGGATCCCACTCCCTTCTGAAGTAGTCTGTCCCACCTTGGGAAAGCCCTCAATGTTAGGAAGTTTTTCATAATATTAAACCTAAACTTACCTATTTGCAATTGCTGACCATTGCTCATGGTTCTGGCCTCTGGAAGAAAAACAAGCCTAATCCCTCTTAATCATGATAGTCCTTCAGCCACTTGAAGACAATTATTGCTTATTCCCTAAACCTTCTCTGCTCCAAAGAACACAGTCTGGCTCCTTCAACTGATTCCCCTATGGCATGATCTTGATGCTGATTGCCTAAGTCTGTACAATTCCAAACTTATCAGTGTTCTTTCTAAAATATGGTGCCCAGAACTGAACACAGTACCCAAGAGACAGCTAAGTGGTATATTGGATAGAAAGGGCAGCTAGGTAGTGCAGTGGATAGAGCACCACTACAGGAGTCAGGAGGACTTGAGTTCAAATCTCACCTCAGACCTTTAATACTCACTAGCTGCATGACCTTGGGCAAGTCACTTAACCCCAATTGCCTCATCCTGGGTCATCTCCAGTCATCCTGATGAATATCTGGTCACTGGATTCAGATGGCTTTGGAGAAGAAGTGAGGTCGGTGATGACCTGCACAGCCCTCCCTCACTCAAAACAAAGTCAAGTGCAAGTCATTTCTCTAATAGCCTGGTCTTCTTTGGCAACAAAGGATGAACACACACACACACACACACACACACACACACACACACACACACACACATTGGATAGAGTGCTGGGCCTAGAGTGATGAAGACCTGAGCTTCGAATTGCCTTTACCACACATGAATACTACATGTGTACTTCACTAATACTATCTAGGTTTGATCCCAACATCCTCATCAACACTGTGTGTATTTATGGGAGAGTAGATCCATAGTTTGTGAAAGGAATGTTTTCTAACTGCTGTACTTTCTAGAAATACTTTGCTAAGAACTGATTGTGACTAGGAAACACACCGATGGGGGCTCGTGAACTATAATATGAAGGGTGAAAAACTCAGGACCCTGGAACTCAGAACAGACTCCACCCTCTGAGCACCTGACATGTGAATGTAAGCAAGTTGAAAGGAGTGCCAGAGGAAGTGCTATACATTAATGAGTAAGGGAGACAAGAATCATCATAGCACAATGAAGTAATATATGTAAAAAGGCCCTCAATCTTTAAAGTACTCCAAAAATATTGGCTATTATTGTTGTTGTCAAGATTAGTATGCCAACATTTTGAAGGCTGATCCTTTGCCCTCTTTCTCTTTTGCTATTTCTTATTCAATTCAGTGAAAATAAAGGTCTTGGCCTTATACTCTTGTATGCCATATGATGATTAATTCTGATTAAACTAGGCAGTGCGATCAGAGGCAACTTTTCCATCACATTTGGAGGGCTCTTTGAGACAGTTTGGTTCACATAAGGCTTTTCAAGTTCACAATATCACTGTTGGCATAAGGAATTTTAACTACAGGGCATTTTTGATCCAATGCCTGCCTCTTCCAAAGCCCTGCTGCATTTAGGGAGTAGAAGCTGATCTGTTTACCATTCTCAGCCAAGTGTGAAAATAATGAATCTGTCAAAGGTTTGTAAACTTAAAACAAAACATAATGGAAGAAAACAAGCAAATCTTAACAAGCAGGTTTTTTGTAGCAGGTTTTGGTTTTTTTTTTTTTGCTAAACAGGTTGATATGATAAATTTCGTTTGTCTTTATATGTGGAAAACATATTGGGCTTAATTCTCCCCCTTCAAACTGAAGAGGGTTCTGGGGAAAAAATTCTTCTAAATACAGAGAGGAGTCTTTCCCCATTTCATATATTTGGCTTTAGTGAAGTTTATGACCCTCTGGATAGAGCACTGGTTTTGGAGAGTTCAAGTAACCTCAAAAGCCCCTTCTAGCTCTAAATCAATCAACAAGCATTTATTAAGTGCTTATTGTATACCTGGGATTGGGGTAAGCAGTGGACATAAAAGAATATCCCCTGCCCTCAAGGATCTTCTGTTCTACTGAGAGAGATAACTTGCATAAAATAGGGACTGTTGTTGTTCAGTCCAGTCTGACCCTTCATAGTCCCATCTGGGATTTTCTTGGCAAAGAAGCTGGAATGGTTTACCATTTCCTTCTCCAGCTCATTTTTACAGAGGAGGAAACTGAGGCAAACAGGGTTAAGTGACTTGCCAAGAGTCATACAGCTAGTAAGTATCTGAAGCTAGATTTGTGTTCCTGACTCTGTACTCTGTGCTCTCCATGGTGCCACCCATTTAGAAAATTACCCACAGGGGAAAATCTAAATCCTAGATGCTGATGAGAGTGAGGATAAAAACCTGGCACTCCTAATCCTCAAATCACAGCCTCTCTGGTGCCTTTGTTGTTTTAGTCTGTGAGTGTGGTTTATTGGAAAGAGCACTGCCTTTGGAGTCAGAGAATCAGACTTCAGAATCCCTGCTTGGTCACTTAGACCCTATGGGACCTTGAGAACATCATTTCCCTTTTCAAGGGCTAGCTGCAGCAGCAAGCCTCCATTTCTTCATCTGTAAAATGGTATGTGTGTGTGTGAGACTAGTTGGCTTCTAATAGTCCTCCCTGAACTAAAACCACCATCCTATGATTCTCCGTTGTGCTCTGTTATTACCAACAAACTCTGTGTCCCATGAACATTTCTTAGTGTTCCCTGTCTCCAAGGTTTTACTTGCATCATTCCAGTCCTCTGTCCTTACCCACCCATCATTTCATTGATTTAAAGATGGTAGGCACCTTGTAGGTCATCTAGTAATGTTTATGAAGGTAAATGACTTACCCAAAGAAACTCAGAAACCCTTTAGTTAGTCAATCAGTAAACAAGTATTTATGAAATTCCTACTATTAACCAGAAAAGTACTATGTGATAGAGGGGATTTTGAACCTTTTGATGGGTTCAGATCAGGACATGTAGGAAAATAATGAACCAGAAACCCTTTGCCTTGGAGGTAGGGCAAGAAATCATATTGGAACACAGAGGATCCAATCAAAGTCATTTCAGAGACAAGCAAAAAAAAACCTAGTGCTAGAAGTGATCTCCAAACTTGTTTTAAGAAGGACAAGAGAAAAGCTGTCAGACAAATAAGAGGATATCCATTAAAATCTTTTCAGTTTTATTCCTTAAGAACAAGTGGGTTGGCCTTTTCTTCAACAGATAATGTCAGGTAGAATTCCTCTGTGTCATTTTCCATCAAATCGCATCTCCAAATTTCTACTGCCTTGTTTCTAACCAGATTTTTGTTGTTATTCATTTCAGTCATATCAGACTCCTCCTGACACCATGTGGAGTTTTCTTGGCAAAGATACTGAAGAGGTTTGCCATTTCCTTCTCCAACTCATTTTACAGAGGGGAAAACTGAAGCAAACAGGGTGAACTGACTTAATTTCTTCCTCTAAAAACTGTCTGTTCATATTCTTTGACCATTTATCAATGACTTGTACTCTTATAAATTTGACACAGTTCTCTATATATTTTAGAAATGAATCCTTTATCAGAGACACTGGTATTCTTTCCCAGTTTTCTTCTTCCCTCCTAATCTTGGTTGCATTGGCTTTGTTTGTGCAAAAACTTTTCAATTTAATGTAATCAAAATTATCCATTTTATCTGCATTCCTATATATTAGCAACAAAGTCCAACAGCAAGAGATAGAAAGAGAAATCC
>CM053773.1:230686176-230702732 GCA_028658325.1 Potorous gilbertii
GGTGTTGACCTGCTTTTCATACTTTTCTTGCATCTCTCTCATTTCTCTTCCCAGTTTTTCCTCCACCTCTCTAACTTGATTTTCAAAATCCTTTTTGAGCTCTTCCATGGCCTGAGCCTATTGAATATCTATTTTGGATGTTTGGGAGACAGAAACCTTGACTTCTATGTCTTTCTCTGATGGTAAGCATTGTTCTTCCTCATCAAAAAGGAAAGGAGGAAATATCTGTTCACCAAGAAAGTAACCTTCTATGGTCTTACTTTTTTTCCCTTTTCTGGGCATTTTCCCAGCCAGTTACTTGACTTCTGAGATTCCTTTCCGCACCCACCTCGCCTCCAGATCTGCCCAGCTAGTGCTTGGGGTCTGAGATTCAAATGCTGTTCCCAGCCTCAGGGCTTTCAGTGAGGGAGTGGCTGCTATTCAGTGTGAGATTAAGTTCAGGTGCTCAGGTGGGGGACAGGGCTGCCTCATGGGGCTCAGTTCCCTCAGGGGCTTTATGTGGAGACCTTCAACAATGGATCCGAGCTCCTGCCTGCTTTGGGAGCCCCAGTCTGCTGCTGCCTCTGGTACTGCCTCCCGAAGGGGCCTAAGTTATGGAGATACCCTGCTCCCCTCTCGGCAAGCAGAAAAGACCCTCTCTCTGACCTCTGTGCCTGTGGGTGGAGGGAACTGCGAGGGTGCTGGAGAGTCTGTCCCTGAAGCCTGCTTGGATCTGCTCCTCTCGGTGCCTCACGGCCAGGGCAGGGCTGGGCTCTGCTCCAGGCCCAGTGCGTGATGGACCTTTGGTGTTGGTTTTTCTGGTCTCTCTAGAACAGAAGTCTCCTCCACTCTGTTGTTCTGTGGCTTCTGCTGTTCCAGAATTTGTTGAGAGTTCTTTTTTACAGGTATTTTATGGGCTGTGTGTTAGGAGTTAGCGTATGTGTGTCTTTCTACTCCTCCATCTTGGCTCCTCCCCTCCAAGTTTCCACTCTCTCTTTTAAAGAACTATTTTGTTCAGTGAGTTTTTGAACCTTCTTTTCCATTTGGCTAATTCTGTTTTTTAAAGCCTCCCTTCTCCTCATTGGCTTTTTGGACCTCTTTTTCCAATTGAGTTAGCCACTTTTTAAAGGTGTTATTTTCCTCAGTACTTTCTTGGTTCTCCTTTAGCAGACTGCCAATACGCTTTTCAAGCTCTTCTATTGCCTGAGCCCATTTCATATTTATTTTGGGGGTACTGGAGGCAGAGGCCTTGACTTCCTCTGACAGTATGCCTTGTTTTTCCTCATCTGAAAGGATGGAAAGAGACACTTGTTTCTCTTTTATGGGCATTTTCCCTGTCAGTTACTTGACTTCTGAATCCTTTGTCAAGAGGAGGGTCCTAGGGCTTCTTTTCTCCCGTGTACAAGGCTAAGATTCAAATCAGCTGCTCAATTCCCCCCAGGACTTTGGGTGGGGTGGTCAGTGAGGGCTGAGATTCAGATCAGCAATTCCATCAGAGGCTTTACACTGAGCTGCCTGGACAATGGACCCAGGCTGCTTCCTTGGCCACTGTAGCTGCCTGCCTCCTGCTGCTGCCGCCGCCTGAGGCTAGTGCTGGGGGAAACCTGGTCCCCTCTCATCCAGCTGGTAAAGCCCTCCCACACTGACCTTTGGAGATTTCTTGGTTGCTTGTGGGTTGATGGATCTGGGACCCTCCCTGCTGGAAATTCTGGCCCGGAAGTCTGTTTAGGTCCTGTTCCTCCCAGTGCCATGCAGCCAGGGCTGGGCTTTGCTCTGTGTCCCGTGAGGTAAACCTTTCTCGTTGGCCTTCCAGGTTACCTTTGGCTGGAAACCTCTTTCTATCTGTTATTCTGTGGCTTCTGCTGCTCTAGAATTCATTGAGAGTCATTTTTTACAGGTATTTTGTGGGCTGTGGGGGAAGCACTAGAGTGCATTTTTCTACTCTGTCATCTTGGCATTGCTTTTAGTTTTTTAAACAAGTGGGAACAGAAAGGTTAAGCTATTTGGCCAAGGTTACTGGGTAGAGCTGGGCCTTGATCCATAGTCTTCCAACTCCAAGTCCAGTGTTGTTTCCAATATGCTATCTACTGCTTCTTAAAATAGTGAGGAACCCTGAGGTACTGGTTTTTTTAAACTGGAGGAATCTTTATTCAGTATGTTTTTATTAATTTCATTAACTATTTCCCAATTAAAATGTAAAATTTTTAAAATTCATTTAGGAAATTTTGATTTCCAATGTCTTTCCTTCCCTTTTGTTCTTTCCCTCGCTTGAGAAGGTAAACAATTTGATATTGATTATACACATGGAATCATGCAAAACATTTCTTTATTAGCCATGTTGCAAAATAAAACAGACCAAAAAACAAAACAAAGAGTAAAAATGTATAATTCAGTCCGCATTCAGTTAAGCAGCCTTCTCTCTGGAGGTGGATAGCATTTTTCATCATGGTTTCTTTGTCTTAGGTTGTAGTCTCAATCAGAGTAGCTTAGTCTTACAATATTACTGTTCACTGTGCACAATATTCTCCTCATTTCACTCTGCATCAATTCATATAAGTCTTCCCAGGTTTTTCTGAAACCATTCTCCTCATCATTTCTTATAGCACATTAGTATTCTATCACAATCCATGCTACAACTTGTTTAGCGATTCCTCTGTTGATGGGCATCCTCTCGATTTCTAATTCTTTGCCACCATGAAAAGAGCTGCTATTAATATTTTTGGTATATATATACATCAGTTTGCTTTTTTTTTGCTCTCTTGGGATACAGTCATGGTATTGCGGGTTCCAAGGGCATGCGCAGTTTTAGAGCCCTTTGGGCATCATTCCAAATTATACTGAAGTAGTATCCTGAGATGGATACCATGATTCAGGGCATGGAAAATTTTTACAATCCAATGCCTTAAGCTGGGTAGTGGAGTATATGGCTTCTCCTGCGTTTTGGCGTTTGGAAGTAATACTTCTGCCTACCCAGTTAATACAGTTGATCACTTTTTGCTATATAGGTCTTTTAATTGTTCTGATAAAACACTAACAATAGTTACATCCATATAGCACCTGCAAGTTTATAAAGTCCTTTCCTCACAATAATCCTGTGACGGAATTACCTTTATTTCACAGGTAAGGAAACGAAAGTTTAGGGAGATTTATTTATCAACTTGACCAACATCATATAGCTAATGTCAGAGCTGCATTCCTGAATCCAGAGTGAGCGTTCATATTCCTTTCTCACACTGACTTCCTGGCCTGTGTGGGGATAGCTAGCAGGCTCAGTTTCTCTACAACAATGCTGTTTCTATCTCCTGAAAGATGTCCTAGAGTAGTAGTTGTGTGCTTGTCACAGTGAAATTGATTTTTAAAAATTCTAACATGTCCTTTATCAACTTTTGTTTGTATGGCAATTATTGTCTACAACAATGATTTGAGGTCAGTGTAAAATTGTTAAAATTTTCGGGTTTTAAATTGATGTTTTAGCCAGTGCAACCATCCTTATGTCTTTTGCTCTAAATCCAGAAATGGTTCTATTTTCTGTGTTCCTATTCTTCTGTTTTATTTTTTTAAGAATTTTATCTTTTATTTATTCCTTTTGCCTTTCTATCAAATTTGTTTCTGAATTTCCCTTTTCTACCTAGTGAGCCATCTCAGATTGAAGTTCAGTAAAATGAACCATTCTGTGCCTGCCTTCTCCTTTCCTTGCCATGCCTGGAATGCTCTCCCTCCTAACTTGGGACTTGTTTAAGAGGCAGTTGAAGCATTGATTTCTCCAGGAAGCCTTTGCTGGCCTCCCCAGCTGCCAGCATTGTTTCTCAAGGTTCCTTTCCCTCCAGGCTTCATTGTCTTGCATGTTCTGATTTAAAAGGGTTGTTTCCCTCAGTAGAATGTAAGCTTCTTGAAGCCAGGGGCTTTTTTCACTTTATCTTTGTGTCCCAGAGTGTAGCACAGTGCCTGGAGCCTAGTGAGCACTAGATAAATGCTTTCTGATTAGTGGATTGATTGATTACTGTATTGTAGCATGGGAAAGAAGACTCATGAACTGATGCTGAGTCAGATTAGTAGAGTCGGGAAACCTGCACACAGTGCCTATGGTGACATAAATGGAATGAGCACTAGCAGTGTGAAAAAACCAAATGCTGTGAAATCATGACCTAAGTTAGTTCCAAAGAAGAGGCCCAAGAAGACTGTGTCCCCACTGCTTTTTGCAGAGCCAGAATTGTGGGTGTGGGGCACTGCATGACACTAGCCCATTATTAATACATTGCTTCATATTGTTGAACTGTTTTTTTTCCCCTTTGAAAATCTTTGTTATTGTAATACTAATATGTGGTTGTTGGAATTGTGAACTGATCCAGCCATTTTGATGAGCAATTTATAATTATACCCAAAGCATTATAAAACTGTATGTAACCTTTGACCCATCAATATCCCTATTAGATTTGTTTCCCAAAGTGATGAGGAGAAAAGGAAAATAACCTATATGTTCTAAATTATTTACAGTGGCTCTCTTTGTAGTGATAAAGAATTCGAAGTTGAGGGGATGCCCATCGATTGAGGAATGACTGAATAAGTTGTGGTATGGGATTGTAATAGAATATTACTCTTACACTTCTTAAAGTGTATCATCCATCAACGTTGCCATTGCTCCCATATGTTGGAATAAAGTATTTGGAAAACAGCTGGTCATCAGGTGAAAGCTAGGCTTGTAGTATTGGTTCCTGTTTTGTGTTTGGTCTCTCTGTGGACATTAACCTTTTCCTTTTCAGTTTTCTCATTGGTGAAATGAGATATTAATACTTCTTGTAGCTCTCAATTCAGTTGCTTAGTGTGTTATTGCCTTAAGGAATTCTAGGAGTTCTCAGTGCCTTTGAAATAGTTGTTTTGTGTTTTGGTCTTTTGAGACATCATATTACCATAAGTACGTTTAGAATCTTACTATGTGAGGAGCTGAGATATAGACTCCTAGGAAGGAACCTTGGTGATGACCTTCTGCCCTGTGGCAGAGAAAGCTGTGACTTGTAAAAATTTAGAATATTTAGAATGAAGCCCTTCCAACCGCATGAATATAGGTTGTTTTTTTGTTTTTTGTTTTTGATTTTTTGCTTGGGCATTTTCTATAAAAAGCAGACTGGTGTCAAAATCAATCAACAAAGCAAGGAACTTCACATAGTGAAGCCTTTCATGATAGTTTAGAACTATAGTGTTTATTACTGAGGAAAAGATGACCAGCTATCACCAAAGTACATCGCTGGCTGATCAGTGTCATGGATGGATATTTTATTTCCTACCATGCAGATCATTCTGTATCAGTTTTAAAGAGGTGGTCCTTGTAATGCCTTGTCCTGGTTTGGTGGTACCCCTTGTTTCTTGAAGGTCATGGACTTAGTGGAATGTAAACTATTTGACAGGTACTTTCAAGTTCAAAGGATTTTTGAGTATGGATTGAATCACAGCTTGTATGTCTGTTATACAGGGCTCAATCCAGCTAAGTTTAGATGACTCATAATGAGAAGAGCTGACTACCAGTTGGAGGTCTTTTGAAATAGAGTTAGTGGATTCTGTGATCTAAGAAGCCCTGCCTTGTACTTGACACATGAGCCATATGCCTCTCCCATCACCTCCTGCATGCCTCAAGTGCTCTCCTCCTTACCAAAAAATAGCAGCAATGGCAAAGGAGGATGGTGATTGGTCTCAGGGTTTGCTGGGAATAGTGGGATCACTAGTTCTGACATGAGAAGTACATGAAAGGATACTTAGCATTGGTAAGCACAAGTGGTTCTTAATCATGGACCCTGTTTATATTTGATTAGTTCTTCCTGCTACCAGTACAGTTAATCCTTCCTTTTCAGAGATGCTTTTGGTGACATTCCTTTCCATGTGCCTGGGTGTGGTTGGAAGCATCAGCCTAGGATCTGCAGTCTTACTCATCCTAAGCACATGCAAAATTTGCCCTTTTATTAGGATCTGCAGCTGCTGTTTGAAAGAACCAGTCGGAAGTGTGCTCCAAAAAGAGCAAGTCCATTACAAGAAGCTAACTTCGTGACAGGCTTGTTTGTTAGCCTGCTGGGGTTTCTCAGGGATCTCCAGTCACACCACATTGCTTAATACTGTATTTAATTCTCTGAACTAAGAAGAAGCAGAGGCCAGTCCTGTTTCACAAGTGTAGAAACCGAGACTTTAAGAGCATTGATGAGTAACAGTCAGTATGAAAGCTCAGCCCAGAGTTCTGCGGTTTTCTGTTTAAAGAGCCATTATGGAGGGATGGAGGAAAATATGCTCCAGAAAGAGGAGGTTGCTCTAAGGTTTTGGTAGAAAAAAGATTTTGTGTGGGAAAAGAAAACAAATGAAGAAAGGCTTGAGGAACAAGACAGCCCCGGGAGACGACAGGGACAAAGCGGAGTGATGCTATCAGAAAATAGTGAGGCAGAATCCACAGGGTTGAGTTCCATCCTCCTGGAAATTAGGGAGTCAGATGGAGTAAGCCCCAAAGTCCCTTTCAGCTCAAGGCCTATAGATCTCAGAGCACTTTCTGCCATTCCTGCTGGTGATTGCCCTCTTAGGGGATCACAATACCCAGCTGTGGTCTTGTTTCTGCAGCCTGGCACAGTGTTGTGATGAGGATTGTTTTTCAGGTGGCATGGATTGGCTTTCTTTGGGGCCTTATTTGTGGATGATTTTGCCCTGCCACACACTCACCTCCCTCCGAGGATTGCATTTGTGAAGAGCTGAGCACAGTGGCTGGCACACCCTGACCTTAATGCTCATGAGGCTTGTTGGTGACACTGGCTGAAGAAGCCAGACATGGCAACAGTGATAATTCCAGCTTAACAGTGGTGCACCGTACAGCTTTGGCCTGGAGTTTGCTGCTTTGGCACCATGTCCTGCGAGCTTCCTGTAGGATTTGCTGGTTTCCTTGGTTTGGTCATCTTTATCTCCATTTAGGGGCTATCTCCAAAACTATCAGTGTCTTGCACATAGTAGGTACTTAATAAATATTTGTTGAACTTATTGATCACTGAATTGTTGGACAATATCTAAATATAGAATTTCAGGATGACTTTTCACTCTTCATTTTTGCTAAAAAAACCCTCTTCTACCCCTAAATCAAAACTACTTAGACTGCACATGTGGTCTCCATGGTGAATATTGGTTTGTGACTTGGATCTTGTTACTTTTTGTTGCTGTGCTGGCTTTTCTTGGAAGTCCATGGTCCATTGAGTGATAGGTGGTAGGCATATTCTGGGAGCATAGGTTTTTAATATTTGTAGTCTCAGACTCACACATTTTTCCCAATACCTGAAAATACATTTCTAGGTCCAATTTTGAATCTTCCAGCATGACTAACTTCAAGGAAAAGGTTGATGAATGCAGCAATGGCACTGAAGTCTTTCTCACTCTTAGGGATGGAAAATGGTCCAGAAGACATCATTTGCTTTTGGGGGATCAGCATGCCCCCCCTACTATGCCCTTTGGAAATTAGAGGCTCAAGTAACTTGCTTGGTAGCCCAGAGGAGAGTTTTGCTATCGTGACTACTGGAATTTTCAGCTTGAATGTATTTTGCTTAGATGATTTAAGTGAATATCACTAGGCATTTCCACATTTGCCCCACATGATATGAGGCTTGCTTTTATGGAAGCAGCTGTTTTGGTGTTTGCAGCTTGTTTTTTGCAAGGATGCACTCTGCTAGAAGCCTGGAACTGCAATACAATAAGAAGTTAGTGACATGGTTAGACCTACCTCTTGGAAAAATCATGGAGCATTTCCTTCTTACATCTTTTGGAAGATGTGTTTCTCTCTGAAGAAAATGTATGTTAGTATTAATACTTAGTACAGGTTCAGGATAAGGTATGGAGCAGGTTCCCCAGTTCTGGATGGAGTATAGCTTTTCATGGTCAGTTTTTAACTCATAAAGGGAACCATTCTAGCAGCTGTTGTTGACTGTCCTAGCATTCCAAAATGATTATCTTACTAGAGAGTCTCTGTATTATCCATATTTTTTTAATACAAGCAGGGTGGAAAACATAATTATGATATATCATGTATAAATAGTTTTTATTTTTAGAGATCTGAGTTTTTAAAGTATGAACTCTTTATTTGTGAATTTCCTTTTTTTCTGTTTAGGACATATATATATCAGCATATATATTTGAAATATATTCACCCACATACTCTTTATCTGCAGGTCAGAACTGAGTAAGTAAGTGAGATTTATTTCCATGGGTGGGTGCTGTAGAACTGAGATGAGATCTCCTGCATATGTGAAGGGACAGAAGAAGCTCCTGTAGTGGACACTTCTTCCAGCAGTAGTTTTATGCATTGGATAAAGTAATAAACTCTTGACAGGATATAAGCGCCTTGAGGAGAAGGATCTTTTTTTTTTTTTTTGGTCTCTGGACTACAGATATTCATGTACCAGTATAATCTACAGTTGAAGTGCTTATTAAATCCTAGGCTCATAAATCTAGAACTGAAAGGAGACCTTATACGTTATGAACACTGAACTGAATTCTCATTGTTCCATAATTGACATTGTGACAGATAACAGGGAAAGTTATCTTCAGTTAAGTTAGCAAATGCTTATAAAGTCTTCATAAAGTTTTATAGAGCTCCTTGAGATCAGGAATTGTCTACTATAGCAAGGTCTTCTTTCTCATCAAATTGTTCTCCGCAAACAGCTATAGCACCTGTTCTTGGCTCTAGAATTGATGTAACTGGGGTTGTTGGCATAGAGGTTTGGTTTACCATTAGGCCAGACTTAATGGGGTTGCCATCGGTTGGGTTGAAGCCAACTTAAGTTTGACTTAATCTAAATAAGCAAGGACCAAACTTGGCATCTTGAAGTTTACACCCCAACATTTTCCTCTATGGGGACCAGCACTTATCTAGAAATACAGCAGACATATGGCAGTGGGGTAGGTACAAAGAATGGCAATGGGCCAACCTACTGAATCCTATTTTCAATGCCCAGCCTTGTTGCTGTTGCATCCTACTGTGGGGAATATGGAGGTGCCTGTCTACCCACCTCCTAAAAATGGAATAAGTGAAAAAAGTGGTAGTGAAAATATTGTTGGACTTGAAATCAGGTGACTTGGACTGGATCTTGCAGATTTGACTTTAGGTGCAACAGGCATATTACTCCACCTTTTGGAGCAGGTTCTTCATTTATAAAATGAAAATAATAATGTTAATGCTTTTACTACCTACTCTCTAGAGCTGTGAGGACACTGCTTTGTAAATATATGTATATTTTTTGTGTGCACTAGGAGGAGGAAACGAGCATTTATCAAGTGTCTGTTATGAACAAATATTATCTATCAACTCCAGGGGTCAGGTTCTGTTATTGCCCCCATTTTATAGTTGAAGAAACTCAATTGTGTTGAGGCAGACAGAGGTAAAATGACTTGCCCAGGATTATATTTTTAGTAAGTGTCTGGGGCTGGATTTGAACTCAGGACTTCCTGCCTCCAGGTCCCTTATAGCTGAGTTGTGGGAAGACTGTGATTTCTTTGGGGGGAAGGAATTGCTAATGTGGAAACTTTCTTTTCTCATGCATCCTTGGCAGTTTATCCATAATTTGTTTATAGAGTTTCCTGGGGCACTTAGAGGTTAGGTTACCCTCCCATGGTCACACATCTAGTGTGTGTCAGTGGCATTATTCAACCCAGGGTATTCCTCACTCAGGTCAGCCTTTCCCCCACTGTGGCCTGCTGCCTGTCCTTGGGATTCTTAAAGCTTCTTGGTGTGTTGTCTTCCCCATTAGACTGTGAGCTCTGAGACCTGGGACTATGTTTTGCCTTTCTTTATCCCCAGACATTGGCACAATACCTGGCACACAGTAAGCATTTAGTCAATGCTTATTAGCTGACTGAAATACTATAAAAAAGGTGAAGTTGTTAATAAGAATTAGAGAACCAAAATTTCCTCCTTTTCCTCATCATTGCCAACCTAGGCAGCTGACTGCTTTCACTTTGTCCTCAGTTACTTTTAAATACGTTTGTGTAATTTTATTTAAAAAAAAATCACATTAATAAATTTTTTGACTGTATCATACTCAGGCTGTTACAAAGAGATGTATTTTTAAAGAGATGTGATATTTAAAATGCCACACATATTTTGATTGCTTTATGAAAGAACTGTATTATGTCAAAGACTTCATTTGAGGACTTAACTGAGGAATTCTAGTTGTTGCATGTGACTGAGTAGTTTTGTCATTCTCTACAGGTCATGGAATATCTGCCTGGAGGGGACCTGCTTTCACTCTTGAATCGCTATGAGGATCAATTAGATAAAAATATGGTGGAGTTTTACCTTGCTGAACTGGTGTTGGCCATTCATAGTGTTCATCAGATGGGATACGTCCATCGGTGAGTGAGTATTCTTTGGTAGCTCAGTGAAGATTTGTCCTATGAGAAATCAGTGCACTAAATTACTTGTGCATCAGATGAGTGGACCCTCCAGTTCGGAGGCAATCTTACAGGTAGCTGGATAAAAGTGAACTTTGTAAAGCGATGAGTACCTTGGCAAGCAGAACCACATGCAAGGTGAGCTATTCTAGAATAGCAGGCTTGACGAGCTTGATAAAGGCTCTTGGAGTCAAAGAGAAGAAAAATGGAATTTCTTTTTCTAAAGGAAGAGGTACAGGTAATTTTTGGCATTAAGGAGATGAGAAGAGCTCTAGAAGAGCAAGGAGTTTGTTTAATACTGTGCCAATAAGCAATTAAAGGTATCTAGTGGCATAGAATCCTGTCCTTTCTGGTGATATCAGATTTTCCCCATCCAACGTGTATTCTTTATTTTCTGCTCATCTGTGAGAGGCAGAATTAGCAGAGGCGAATAAGTATTGGATTGTGAGTTAAGAGCTGATTTTATATAGCTCTTTATTCTGTGTCTTTAGGCAAGTCATTTATTAACTGGGCCTTGGTTTCTTTATCTGTCAATTGAGGAGGTAGTTTTTTTTTTCTGACACTGAAATACCATGGTTGTATCATATTTCCCAAACATTTGCTTTAATCCGTACTTCAAAAATATGTGCTCATCTTTAAAAAATGATTCGTTGTACTTAGTTCTCTAAAAACACACACTTAGGTATTTGATATAATTGACAACTCAGTGTAAGAATTTCTTATTGGTACAGAGAATAGCACTGGTTTTTGAGTTTTCGTGTTTGACTTTCTTACAGAGACATCAAACCAGAAAATATTCTCATTGACCGAACAGGACATATTAAGCTGGTAGACTTTGGATCAGCTGCCAAAATGACTACAAATAACATGGTAATATATTTGAAAAACTTGGGGGGAAGTTTGGACAGTTTACTTAAGAAATGCTTATTTGTTTATAATTCCTATTTCCTTTCTACTTTGGAATATTACTTTTGCCTATGCTTTCACTGCTGGTTTTTTTTATATCCAATAACACGAGGCATATCAACTAAAGGTACCTAAACTCTTAGGACATAAAGGTTCACAGTCGTGGTCGAGTTTGATGGTTTCACTGCACGGAATCTGATCTCATTGATGAGTACTCCTTCTACCAGTACACATCACATCCCATTCATTCCTTGTCACTGCCTGTGATCTTCGTCCATGGATTCTCGTGTAATTCCTCCATGAAATATGTACCTAATGCAATTCCATTTGACCTTTTTTTTCTTTTGAGGCAAATGGGGTTAAGTGACCTGCTGACTGTCACCCAGCTAATAAATGTCTGAGGCCAGATTTGAACTCAGGTCCTAGGGCTAGTGCTCTGTCCTCCATTTGGCCTTTTAATATGCTGTAATTACTAGTGCAGTATTTAGTCATTTTATCTGTCACTTTACTCTTCTCTTTTTGCTACATTACTGGCCTGTGATGGCCAACTCAGCTGAGGTGCTGACTACTTTTGTTGAGCTTTCTTTCTTTTCTTTTGTAATCTTATAAGGGCTAGTTTTCTGGAAGTGGGAGAAAGGAAGGGAACAAAAGGCAATGTAGTATGATAGATGAAAAGCAATTTCTGGGTAATTAATCATTTATTAATTATTGCAAGTGGATGATTAATAAAAGAATCCTTTCGCCGTCTCTCCTAAAACAAAGATGGATCATGGGGATATCTTGGTTTTTATATGCTGTGGGTGTTCCTGATGGGCAGTAATCAACTCTGATAGGTTAACAATTAATGAGAGAATGAAAATTATAATGAGAGGTGGACTTGTTCTAATGAGGGACTCTGATCATTCAGGAACCACCCCCCCAGTTTGGATAAAGGGGGTCCGCCTCTACTTAGACTTGTCTTATTAGAACATAGTGGGCTGGAATTCACCTTATATTGAATTTTTGAAAGGTTTTCTAGTTGGGTGGAGCAACAGCTCTACCTAGATAAGATGGTCTAGGTGGGGTAAAACTTTGGGCAAAGTCAGGGATCTTGTTGGAAAACTGGACTTTAAATGAGGAAATAGAAAAAAGGAAAAAAACCCTGGATCTCCCCAATAAATGGTTATTTAATAATCATTTCTTTCAGTAGATAATACAAAAACACAAGATCAACAAAATTTTATTTTTGTAAGTTGAAATAAACTTAATGTGATGACAGATTAAAACACATGGAAAGGGATAGTAATGGAAGATTGCACACCAGAAGGGGAGGCAAGCTGATGGAACCGCTGCAGAGTTCATAGTTCTACAGGGTCATTG
Source organism: Potorous gilbertii (assembly GCA_028658325.1). Classification (NCBI taxonomy): domain Eukaryota; kingdom Metazoa; phylum Chordata; class Mammalia; order Diprotodontia; family Potoroidae; genus Potorous; species Potorous gilbertii. Next base: position 230,698,819 of record CM053773.1, read on the forward strand.
GACGATTCCCAGCTGGAAGAGACCACAGACATGATCTAGTTCTGTCCATGGCGGAGCAGCAGTACCTTCAACTCAGCCAGCAGAGAAAAGCTTCTGTGAAGAGTTAGAGCCAGTCCCCTTCCTCCAGTGTTGTGGCCAGCACTCAGCACAGCACTTCAGCAGTGCCCCAGCTAGGGTGCAGCCCAGTGGGATTACTGCTTCCCTTATCCTAGCTGTCTTCTCTGTTGGGAAAGCCCAGGACTCTGACTGCTGTGTCACTCTCAGGTTTGTTTGTTTCTTCACATGAACTGCAATCTGGCCATGGCTTACCTGTTCTGGAGTTCTTGGTCTCATGTAGGACTCAACACTTATTTTATCCTCGTTAAATGTTTAAAGTTTCAATTTTTTTTTAAAAAAGCAACTCAGCATAAAGCAGGTGAGCAGAGAGTGAGCCTGTAGAAAGCTTGTCAGGAAATCCAAGTAAAGCATATTATTGCAAGAGCATTTATAGGTAAAACTAGCAGGCTGGCAACAGATGCATCCAAATGAAGCCATTTTGCTGGTGTTCCTCTCGTGATCTCTGCCTGGCATTGATGGCAGTGAACTTTCGCATTTGCACTCTGTATGCCTCAGTGTTCCATTTGCTCTTTGAGGAGGTAGAGATGATACAGCAAAACAAAGCAGAGAAGTCTACTGCAGTAAGCCAAGGTCACAACTTAGTACAGATTTTATTACAACATTTTACATGGAATCATAGAATTGGAACAGAACTGAGAAATCTTCCATTCATCCAGTCCCCAGAATCCCCCGGCCTGGGCCTCCATCTTCTGCTGGGGAGCAGTGGAGAGAGACAAAAAGAGCTCAGTAAGGAGGAGTTTGTGTGGTTTGTACTGATCTGGAGAAGTTTAGGGGAAATTGAGGAAAATTAAAGAAGGAAATTTCCAGGTCTAGATTTTCCTTCTGTCTTCTGTGAGAGAAGGTTGAAGGGGAGAAATGAGAAGAACTGAGAGAGGGAAAAGGAGATGGGATTTGGTAATGCAAATTTAGTAAACAGTTGGAGAAGCAGCATAATGCAGTCATGAACTTGGGTCACTGAATTTAAAGTCAGGGAACCTGAGTTCAAATATTGGCTCTGCCACTCACTTACTCTGAGCTGCTAAAACTCTGTGGGCCTCATTTTCTTCATTGGACAAGCAAGGGGGTTAGATGATCATAAAGACCCTTCCATCTCTGGTCTGTCGTCCTTCTAAACGGTAGATGATCTGACTGTGGTTACTTACAGACAGCTGTAACATCCGTAGCCAGTTACTTCCTCTTTGAGATGGAGTTGATGATCAGATGAGCTCATATATGTAAAGTACTTTGCCAACTCTCAGACACCAGGCTAATGGTCTCTCCAAATGCCTTCCATCTAAGCTGTATATACCTGGTATATCACTGTCTTGCCCATTAGCATGTAAGGTCCCGGAGGGCAGGGACCACCTCGTTGCCTTTCCTTGTGCACAGTGCCTAGCTAAGAAGGTACATCCTATTTGTTGACTTGACTTGGTCCATGTCAGAGATTGTACAATCTGTTTCATTTTTGTGTGTGATATCATCTGGTGCTCACTGTGTCTACTACCTCCCAACTTTCTTCCTGAAGCAAGTGTTCATGATGTGTAGCTTTGAGCTTTCTAGGCCTTCTGTTGGCCTCAAGGTACATGTAAATTTAGTTTAGGTTCATTCTTTATAGTATGTGTGTTGGCACGTAAGCTGCAGTGATGTTCCTGAAGTTCTATTTCTTTATGTTCATTGTGAACCCTTCAAAGTGGTGTGACCAAGAATCCTCTGAAAGGCTGTTTCTTGTCCCTTTGGGCGCTGGATAAAATGTCTTTTGCCCATTCCTATCTTTACTTCTCCAAGGAGAATCCACAAGCTGACTTTTTATTTAGCAGTGACTTTGTCTTCCCTTCTGGTTTCATCTTTAGCAAGACTGTTGAGAGGAATGTGATTCAGTTCCTCCAGTACAGCTGATTACTGGACAAAGAAAATACAGTGTGATGTTATCTTTGAATAGGAGCAACTGGAAGACCTGACTATCCATAGAGAATTTCTCTTCAAATTGGACTCTTTGCTGAATTTCTGCCATGTCACTGGGTTGTGGAAGAATGGTCTGCCCTCTGAGGAAGGTGGAAGGGTAGAACTTGCTGCTGAATCCAAATGGATGTGTCTCCCAATTTTGCAGGTTCTGAATGTTGAAAGAAACGTTAGTCCTATCTCCTTTACCTTTTGTACTTTCTGTCAAATTAGACACTGTGGTCAAGCTGGATACTGCTTGGGCAAGGACATATTACTTCCTAAGATGATTGAATCCACCTTTAGGGCCAAATTTTTAAGTAGGCATAGTATATTTTCTGTTGCCTTCAGATATGTTTGTGCATAGTAAATGTATGTGTGACCACTTGTTGATCTCTGAGTATCTTTTAGTAGGGCACAAAACCTGCTAGTAAAGATCAGAGGCTTAAAATGCAAATTGGCAGATTGAGGTGACCCTCAATGTTGCGAATGTCAGTGTGGTCAGTCAATGAATTGTATCAATGATGTCAAACCCTTTCTTGTTTTGATGGAGGGTGGGGGTTAGAGAGCCAGAAGGTGCTGAATTCCTGAACTGAAAGAAGAACTTGGTTTGGGAGTATCGTGGAGAACAGGTAAACAGGTTGACATTTTTTCCTAAATGGGTAATTATGAGATGGCCATTAATTTTTAAAACTGTATATTTATTTATTTTGTTAAATATTTTCTAGTTCCATGTAACAATTTTTTAAACATTCATTTATTATAATTTTGAGTTCTAAATTCGCTCCTTCCTTCTTGCCCCTCCCCCACTTCTTATGAAGACAAGCAATGTATCTATTATACATATGAAATCATGAGAAACATTCCCATGGAAGCCGTGCTGTAAAGGAGAGCAAAGGGAAAAGTAAAGTCAGAGAGAGCCGTCAGTCTGCATGCATAGTCCGTCAGCGTTCTCGGGAAGTTGGAGAGCGTTTGTCATCATGATTGCTTTAGAATTGTATTGAGTCATTGTCTTGACAGAGTAGCCAGACCTCCCACAGTTGTTCATCCTTAGTATACTGCTTTCTCTGTGTGCAGTGATGTGGTTCTGTTCACTTCACTATGCATCTGTTCATACAGATCTTCTCAGGTTTCTCTTCCCCTTACTATTTCTTATGGCACTGTAGTATTCTTTCAAAATCATATACTACAACTTGTTCAGCCATTCCACTGTTGATGGGTATCCCCTTGATTTTTAATTCTTTGCCACCCCAAAAAGAACAGCTAGAAATATTTTTGTACAAACAGATCCTTTTCCATTTTCTTTGATCTCTTAGGGATATAGATCTAGTCGTGGTATTGCTGGGTCAAAGGGTGTGTAGTTTTATAGCCCTTTGGGTATAGTTCTGAGAAAGCTGATTTGTTGAAGATCCCTCTTCTATTCCAAAAAGTACTATAAGTTCAATTATATTATATTCAAATATATTATAAGTCAATTATAATTAGTGATTATAAGTTCTGTGTATTTGGCCTCAGAACTGCAAATTCTGAGTTCACTTGTTTAATCCTAGGAAGCTAACTAGAGGCCCTCCACCCTTGATTTTTCTTGTCATAGTGACTAAGCCTAATGTGGCGGAGGTGATTCATCTATATGAAAAGTCCAGTCCTCCAATTTATTTTTGTACCTCTGGACCATTCTCTTTTATCCAACATGAACAGGTGACCATCTTATGACCACTTAGTCAGTGGAGATGTCCCAGGCTTCACCCAACCTGTTGGTGCTGCCTTCTTCCCTCCCTCTAATATATCCTTTTCTTTTTTTTTTTTGTTAATCTATTTTTATTTATTTATTTATTTATTTTTTTAAAATACATTTATTTAACTTTTTACATTCATTTTCA
>CM053773.1:230703232-230716509 GCA_028658325.1 Potorous gilbertii
CAAAAACTTATTACAACAAAAAATCCCAGTGGTGGTGTTCTAAGGCAAAATGCCTTCCACACGCAGAGAAAGAAATATGGAAGTCATTTGCAGAATGTAGCAGATCATGTTTGTGTATGTGTGTGCTTTAGTGTATTATGTTTTGATTTGTTATATGATTTCTTCCATTTATTTTAGTGCGACTACATAGCATGAGTATAGTGAAATCATACTCAATAGGAAAGTATATGTAGAACCTATACAGAATTGTATGCTGTTGTGGGGAGGGAGGAGGGTAGTGGGGGGTACGTGTGGGGGGGATAAAATCTTAATTTTATGGTAGTGATTGTAGAACATTAAAAAAAAATAAAATTTTTAAAAATGTAAAAAAATTATCCATTTTACATTTTATAATGTTCTCTATCCTTGTTTGGTCATAAATTCCTCCATTCTCCATAAATATGACAAATAAACTATTCCTTGCACCCCTAATTTGTTTATAGTATCAGTTTTTATGCCTAGATTGTGTAAGCATTTGGAATTTATTCTGGTATATACAGTGTCAGGCATTGGTCTATGCCTAGCTTCTGCCACACTGTTTTCCAGTTTTCCCAGCAGTTTTTGTCAAACAGTGAGTTCTTACCCCAGAAGCCAGGGTGCCTGGGTTTAACAAACAGTAGAATGCTATAGTCATTGACTACTACGTTATTAGTCTTTCACTTATCTCTATCTCTCTATCTCACTTTTTCTCTCTAACATTCTCTCTCACCTATTTCTACCATCTATCATTTATTTACACATAATATCTTTATCTCTATCTATATACACACCTCTCTATTTACAGATAACTGCATAGGCTTTTTTTGACAGAATGTAAACACCTTGAGGGTGGGCACCATTTTGGTTTTTTATGCTTTATGCCAACACCTAACACATGCTTAATAAATGTTTGTCCATTAACTATATATGTTTATATATAACATATATGTATTTACATTTGATGCTGACTTCTGTATGGTGAACTCCCCATATGAGTACTGATTACCATCTGCAACACAATTTACACTCTTAGAGAGTTGCCTAAGGCATGGAGAAGCTCTTAGCCAGAATCACGCAGTTAGTGCCTGTCAGAGACAGGCTTGACTCTGTTTTCCTTACTCCTAGCCTAGGATGCATAGTGGTTAGAGATCTAGTCTGAGTCAGAAAAACCTGGGTCCCATTCCCATGATCCCCTCTTATATGGTGTTGGAGTTCAGGCCAACTTTTCAACCTTTATGTACCTTAAGAACTTGTCTCCTTGGTCATAGATGGGGAAGGGAAGGAGAATTTATGAAGTGTCTAAGATGTTCCAGTCGCCTGTGCAAAGTGCTTTACAAATGTTGTCGCATAGATGAGCAATGATCTGCCTGTTAGTGGACAAAGTTTCCACACCAACAGTCGTGATATTCTGAAAGTCACAGTCTCTACATAGTGTTCAAGTATAATGAACACATGTCATATATATCTCACATATATGAAATACATAGCCCAGTGCCAACTACTTCTTGTTTGTCCTTCATTTTCAAAGAAGACCATGACATCAGGGAGGGGATGCCATGACTGGTAAGTGAATTGGATTTAAGTGAGGCAGGCTGTGTGGTCACCAGCCTCACCTTTCCCTCCGGAAACATCTGAGTCCAGTGGTGAGACATAGATCAGGATGACTGAAGATGACCCTGAATGCAGTGGGAGACTTAGGCCTTTTTAAGCTAAGGTCTTCAACAAGTCTGTTTGACTGAGGCAACACCCAATCAGCGATTAAGGCTAGGCAAGGAATGAGGCAGAGAATGGCCTCTTTTATGTAGTCCAAAAAAAAAAAAATCAACCTGGGAGTGGAAGACCCTCAGGATTTCTGGCCAAAACAGAAACAATTACTATTTACATTCAGTCTGAGCCAATGAGGGACCACACAACTACCAAGTGGAACTTAGCCTGGGACCTATTGTTGGACAATCAACGAGAGCCAGAGTGATTTGGGTTAAAGGCATAGTCCTTTAGAAAGAAATCTAGCTGCAAACTCCAAGATATCTTGCAAGGTTTCTGTGATCAAAATTTACTTTCCTTTGGGCAGAGTACATGCAGTAAGGTATGATGGTATAATACCCTATGTGGATAGAAGGGAAAGGAAAGGAGAGAGAGAGAGAGAGAGAGAGAGAGAGAGAGAGAGAGAGAGAGAGAGAAAAGGGAGGCAGAGAGAGAGAGAAAGGGGAGGCAGAGAGAGTTATATTGCCAGTTGGGCAACATAATAACCTGGCACATAGTAGGCACTTAACAAATGCTGGTTCCCTTCCTTCCCCTTCCCCTAAAGTCATACCTGAAATAAACCCAAATGAGAATCAAGCCAATCTTTAATTGCCTTCCCACAATGACTTAACCTTCCTACAGTTTGCCTTCCTCATCAGGGAAAAATGTTTAATGTAGACATGCACTTTCCACTGACTTGGATGATAGCATCATACTCATCATAGCATTTACATAGTGCTTTAAGATTTGCAAAGGGCTTTACAAATGCTATCTTGTTTTATCTTCAAAATAGCCTTGGGAGGAACTATCATTAATACCTTCATTTTACAGTTGGGGAAACTGAGACAGAGATTAAGTGATTTGCCCAGAGTCACATACCTCGGAAGTCACATACCTGAGATCAAATCCAACCTTCAACATTGAGACCTTGCCTCAGTTTCCTCAGTTGTAAAGTAGAAATAGTAATAATACCTCCCCTCAGGAGAATCAAACAAGATAGTATTTGTGAAGCATTCACCACAGCGCCAGCACATAGTAGGTACTTAATAAATATTAGCTAATATTACTAGGGTGATAGCTAGCATGCTGGACTGAAGAGTCAAGTTCAAATCCAGCCTTAGATACATACTAGTTGTGTGACCCTGGGCGAGTCACTTGACCTCTTTCTGCCTGAGTTTCTTTATTTCTAAGATGATTGAAGTAATACTACTTACATCACAGGATTGTCATGAAGATCACGTGAGATATTATAACATGTAAAATACTTTGCAGACCTTAAATCACTATTCAAGTTTCAACTGTTACTATATAATCAGAATTAGGCACATCTACGTTCTTTCCATGCACCATGTTTTCTGTCTCAAATCTGTAAACTGTGTTAGGTATAACAAGATAGGGGACCTTCCTCCTCCAGGAATTAGATGACATTCTCATTTTGATTTTAAAGGACAGCTAATGTCAGTCAAATACTCAAGTTTCTTGTAGGATAAAAGATTTGGAGGTTACGAAATATTTCTCTAATCAAGGAGGTTGCATGTCTGGGAAAGATTAGAAGTATGTTCTACAGTTAGTCAAAGTTTTGAAATTATTTCTTAAGGAAACAAAATTGACCTCAGTAGGTAGGAAAAAAATTACTTCAAACCAAGAGTAATTATGACTTAATTGAACATGGAGAAATTATCTTTCCTTGGGCTAAGGCAAATAAAAAAATTGACATAGGAAATTACATAGCTATTCGCTTGTAGACAGAATTCTTGGAATTGAATAGTGTTAAAATGAAAGTTCTATCAATTCCTTTTAATTGTGTTATTATTTAACACGTCTGTCAGCTGGGTGTATCATAGAACCTCCAGTCAAAGAATTTCAGAACTGGTAGAGACCTTTCTCTAATGGGGGTGCCATCATTCCAGTCTCTGGCCTCAACAATCTAAGAGCCATACTTGCCTATCATTGAGCCGCCATTTTTAATCCAGTTCTGGCAACGTTGCCTTCTCAAGATCTCATTCATCTGTCTCCTTCTCTGCACTCATGTAGCCACTACCTTCATCAGCTCCTGTCTGGACTATTACAATAGCCTCCTTCCTCAAGTCTCTTTTCACTTTTAAATCTGTTCCCTCTCCAAGGCACCCTCCACATAGCTGAAAAATAGATACTTCTTGAGCATAGATCTTACCCTATCACCCCTTATTTAGCAAGTTTTACTGGCTACTGGTGGTAGAAGATAGAGTGCCAAGCTTAGAGTCAGGAAGACCTGAGTTCCAATCTGGGTTTAGGTACTCACTATCTGTGTGATCCTGGGCAAGTCACTAAACCCTGTTTGATTCAGTTTCCTTATCTGTAAAAATGAGTTGAAGAGGGAAGTGTCAAACCACTCCAGTAAACTCTGCCAAGAAAACCCCAGCTGGGATCAGAAAGAGGCAGACATGACTGAAATGACTGAATAACAACAAATTTTTAATCGGATCTGGTTTTGTTCAGGAGTAATGTGTGGTCATCCACCTCTCATTGAAGCCCATTCTACTTTGGGAGTTTTCCGTGAGATTAACCCCGAATCTGGCTCTATGAGACTCCCAACAGTAGCTCCTAATTATGTCCTTAAAGAGAAGGAGAAAGAGTTTAATACTTTTTCCTCAGTAGCAACTCTAAGTGGAAACTTATAGACAATTTTCTTTTCTCCAGGCTGAACATTCCCATTTCCTGATCTCATCATTGACTTGAGCCCAGACTTGAGACCATTCCTCATCCCGATTGCTCTCCTCTCATCATTTTATAGCTTAGGGATGTCTATCCTAAACTGTGTCATTCAGGTCTGAACACAATTCTCTGGATGTGATCTGACCAGGTTACAGGATAGAGGAACTAGCATCTCTTTATCTTGGAAGGAGTCCTCTCTGGGTGCAACTCAACATGCGATAAGCTTTTCGGGGCAGGGTTCCATCACATAACTGACCCATTAATAAGTTTGTAGTACACTGAGAAGCCAAGCTCCTTTTCAGACAAACTGTCATCCTCCCTCATCTTATATTTATGAAATAGTTTTTTTTCCAATCCAATTAGAACAGTTAATATTCATCCCTATGACATTTTATCTTATTAGAGTCAGCAGAATGTTCTTGCCTGTCGAGACCACTTTGGATCCTGATCCCATCATCCACTTTGTTAACTATCCCCTTCTCATTTTATGTCACCTGCAAATGTGATAAGCATGACATTTATCCAAGTCATTGATAAAAATGTTAGACAGCACTGGACCAAATGTGGGGATCACTCTACTCATGAATTCCTGCGTATACATGCATGCGTATGCACTTGATATATTATAAAATTGTATACAGATATAAAATATATAGTTATATATAGAACATAAAAAAATGAATCAATCAATAAGCATTGAGTCAGTGCTTGCTGCATGCTTATCATTGTGCATGATGATAAAATGACAGAAACCAAAGAGCTCTTGCCCTTAAAAAGCTTTCATTTTATTGGGAGAGAACATGTGCTCACAGATAAGTAAGTGTATATATGACCTTTGGGTGAAGGAGAGCCCTTTTCATAACGGTTTCTGGTTATTGGCTTACATGGAACCCAGATTCATCCTAGGAGTAGCATGACTAGTGGTAGTAGAGTATGACCCCCAAATAGAGGAGAGCCAGCATTTTCCTGGCCTTTCTGGTTTTATATCCCTGAAACAAAGCTTAGCCATGCCTTATATCTATGGTCCCCTCAAAAGAGATTTCCCTACAAGATCCCTTCTCAGAAAGGGACTCATTTTGCAAAAGTGACACCAGGAACAGAAGAGGAATTTCTTTCCACTGTTATGATAATGTGCTTCCTAAGCATACATTAACAAGCACTTATAAGACAAAACAATAACTTATGGCATCTCTGCACTGTTCTGGGAGGTCGGATGCTTCGTGGAATTGCTTCAGAGGTAGTTCAATTTCTCCATCCAAATGACTCACAAGTCCAGACCTCCTGGGCAGCCAGGCATGGTTCCTTTGTCCTCTCAGGTCAATGAGTCATCTTCTCCTCCCAAAGCAGTGTAGACATAGTTCATGCTGGTCAGTCAGGACTGAAAGGAAGCCAGGATCATTAGAACTCACAGGACATTTAGTTAGCTGTCAAGTCTGGATCTGGCTGTGAATCATGTCATTTGTTGCTAACCCTAGATAGACCTGTGCTCAAGCACGAAGACCAAGAGAGGACAAAAGCCAGGCACTAGTCGGCACCACAGTGCAGAGAGCTCTAGGCCTGGAGTCTCGTATTTGTGAGTTCAAATTCCAGCGCAGACACTTACTAGCTGTGTGACCTTGGGTAAGTCATTTCACCCCAATTGCCTCCTTTAAAAAAAATCTCCTATTCTCATTTCTGCCTCCTGCCTTCCCTGGCTTCAAATGTCAGCCAAAGGCCCACCTGGAGAAAGAATGCTTTCTCAGATTTCTTTCATTTTACGATAATCTCCCAGAATATCCTTGATTTAGCCTGCACATGGCAGTATACATGTTGTCTCTCTCATTAACATTTAGTTTTTGCCTTTATGTATACCCCCAGTGCTTAGCACAGATGCTGGCACATAGTAGGAGTTTAATAAATGCTTGTTGACTACTAAGGGGGAGGTTCCTCCTGACTCAGTCACTAATCATTTGAATTTGCCTATTATATAACACCTTATCCTTATAGAGTCCTTTTAACCTATACTTTGGCATTTATTTCTTCTCTTTGTTCAGTTGTTTGCAGTCTGAGTCTTTATGACCTCATCTGGGGTTTTCTTGCAGAGATACTAGCGTGTTTCACCATTTCCTTCTCTGGTTCATTTTACAGATGAGGAAACTGAGGAAAATAAGGTGAAGTGATTTGCCCAGGGTCATACAGCTAGTAAGTGCTTGAGGTCGGATTTGAACTCATGAAGATGAGTTTTCCTGGCTCCAGATTGAGTACTTGATCCATTGCACCACTTAATTGCCCAGTCCCTCTTTCCCTCTCGCTGTTACAATCATGGGAGAAAACTGAGACACAGAGAGGTGAGTCAACATGTGTAAAGGCACTTGCCTAACTAAAGTCAAGAATTTGGCCCAAGTCACTATAACGATGTTTCCTTTCTAGACCATGGAATCCCAGGGTTAACATCAGAAACCTAGAAACAAGTGAAAGCACTTCCCTGGAATGTGGTATCTTTTTCAGACTATTGATTAATGAAATGCTTTATGTAACAGGACTTTGGATGATAAGAAAGAGCCAGGTTTCCTCCTTTTCTAGTTTAATCTACATCTTTTTACATCCTTCCCTTGGATTACGCTGGGTACAATTTATACTTTGATTTTCCTTGAAAGGAAATAACACTGACATTTTCCTCTGTTTTCATCAAGGTAGAACTACAAGATGAAGGCTGAGAGGGAAGCAGTAGCACTTGGGAAGCTATAGGTAGTAGCTGATATAAGTTATATGTGTCCTCAAGGGTCAGTGTAGATGTGACTTAAAGAATGGGGTGAATGCATATCTTTATATATACGTATACATATATGTGTGTGTGTGTGTGTATGTATTTATTTATTTTCAGTTTACAACATTCAGTTTCCTAAATTTTTGAGTTCCAAATTTTCTCTCCCTCTCTACCTTCCTCCCTCCCCAAGATGGCATGCAATCTGATATAGGCTCTACATATACATTCACATTAAACATATTTTCGCATTAGTTATGTTTCAAAGAAGAATGATAACCAATGGAAAGAACCATGAGAAAGAAGAAACCAAACGAAATAAAAAAGAGATAGAGCAAATAACATGCGTCAGTCTGCTGCACGCTTATCTTTTGAGTCTCCTTTGCCCACTTTTCTCCAAGGGAGGCTTTGATTCCTCCTAGAAAGGGAGCAGGATGTGGGTAGGCCAAGCTAATATAATAAAAAATGACAATTCTGCCTAGATTAATTTATTTATTCAGTGCCATATCAATCAAATGACTAAAAATTTATTTTATAGAGATAGAAAAAATAATTAAAAATTTATCTGGAAGAACAAAAGGTCCAGAATATTAGGGGAATTAATGAAAAGAAATGCAAGGGAAGGTGGCCTAGCCATATCTAATCTTAAATTGTATTATAAAGCAGCAATCATCAAAACTACTTGGTACTGGCTAAAAAAATAGAGTGGTGGATTGGAATAGGTTAGTATTGACTGACACAGTAATCAATGACTATAATAATCTATTGTTTGATAAACCCAAAGACTCCAGTTTCTGGGATAATAACTCTTCAATAAAAACTGCTGGGAAAACTGGATAATAGGATGGTAGAAACTAATCATGGACCACATCTTATATCATATACCAAAATAAAGTCAAAATGGATACACAATTTAGATATAAAGGTTGATACTACAAGCAAACTATGAGAGCAAAGCATAGTTTACCTGTAGTTTATGGAGGGTGGAAGAAATTATGACCAAGCATGAGATAGAGAACATTATGAAATGCAAAATGGATAATTTTGATTACATTAAATTGAAAAGTTTTTGCACAAACAAAGCCAATGCAACCAAGATTAGGAGAGAAACAGAAAACTGGGAAAGAATTTTTACAACCAGTGTCTATGATAAAAGTTTCACTTCTAAAACACGTAAAGAACTGAATCAAATTTATAAGAATACAAGTCATTCCCCAATTGATAAATGGTCAAAGGATATGAACAGGTAGTTTTCAAACGAAAAAATTAAAGCCATCTATAGCCATGAAAAATTGTTCTAAATCACTATTGATTTATGCAAATTAAAACAACTCTGAGGTACGACTTCACACCTATCAGACCAGCTAACATGACAAAACAGGAAAATGATAAACGCTGGAGAAGATGTGGGAAAATTGGAACACTAATGCATTGTTGGTGGAATTGTGAACTGATTCAACCATTCTGGAGAGCAATTTGGAACTATGCCCAAAGGGCAATAAAAATGTGCATACCCTTTGACCTAGCAATACCACTTCTAGATTTGTATCCCAAAGAAATCATAGAAATGGAAAAAATAACCCACATGTACAAAAATATTTATAGCAACTCTTTTTGTAGTGGCAAAGATTGGAAATTGAGGGGATGCCCATCAATGGGGCAATGGCTGAACAAGTTGTGGCACATGAATGTTATCGAATACTACTATGCTATAAGAAATGATGAATAGGCAGACTTCAGAAAAACCTAGAAAGACTTATATGAGCTGATGCAGAGTGAAGGGATCAGAATCAGAACATTGTACACAATAACAGCCACACTGTGCGATGATTGACTTTGATAGACTTAGCTCTTCTTAGCAATGCAAGACTAAAAGACTCATAATGGAAAAGGCTGTCCATATCCAGAAAAAGAACTGTGGAATCTGAATGCAGATCAAAGCATATTATTTGCTCTCTTTTTTTTGTTTCTTCTTTCTCATTGTTTCTCTTATTGATTCTAATTCCTCTTTATAATATGACTAATATGACAATAGGTTTAATATGAATGCATACATAGAGCCTATATCAACTTACATGCTGTCTTGTGGTGGGGGGAGGGGAGATATGGGAAGAAAATTTGGAACTCAAAATCTTGTGGAAATGAACATTGAAAACTAAAAATAAATAAGTAAATTTATTTTTTTAAAAAGAAGGGGAGCAGGAAATTGGAACAAGAGCCATTAGGCTGGGTACGCTATTCTCCTTAGAGAGGGGATACTGGGCAAGAATTATGTCTATCTATTCCCACCCCCTTCACATATTTTTAGGTTCAATCCATCCTCCTGATTGCTATCCCTTTAGAAGGGAACAGTCTGAGCTATATTCAAAATCTTTACTCCCTTCCTAAATTCTAGTTACTCAAAGAAACAAAATGATTGGAAAATAAAACCCATTTATCCAAGTCTATAGTTACACAGATTAGACTATACCAGAGAGTACAAAGTGAATGCAATCTACTGGGAGTAAAATATCTCAGTTCAGTTATCAGAGAGAAAGTCCCAGATTTCACTGAAGGTGAAATTTCTCAAAGTTTCTGATGTAATGACATGATTAAGGCACAGGCTTCTTTCCAGGGTCTCTCTCCCTTCAGGGACCTCTCCTTGGTAGAAATCAGAAACCATTTCTCCTTCCTCAAAACTAGAAACCAGAAGAAATAGCATCTCTTCTTTACCAAGTTCTCCCCAGCTCTACCCCTCATGTAGGCATGGAGCATCAAGTCCTCATTCTCTACCAATGAGGAGCCTTATGCAAATAAGCTTGAGCCCTGGGTTACATAGTCAAACTGTTGTGAGGATACAACATTCCATCTCCTGCCTATGTGATTTTTGTACAGGTGGTATTTTTGTACAGGTGGTGAACTTGCCCTCCTCCATTACTGGCAATCTTTAGCTTCCTTCAAAGCGTAGTTCTCATGCTACCATTTGCAGGAGGCCTTTCTTGATTCACCTCATCTACATCTGATTCTTGCCTTTGTGACCTGCTCTGGCAGACACTGGAATGGTTTGCCATTTCCTTCTCCAGACCACTTTATAAATGAAGAAACTGAGGCAAAGAGTTAAGTGACTTGTCCAGGGTCACCTAGCTAGTAAGTATCTGAGGCTGGATTTGATTTTTGTCTTCCTGATTCCAAGCTCAGTGCTATATCCCCTGCACCACTTAGCTATCCATTTTCCCTTTCCTCCAGTTATTAGGGCTCACTGCCACTACTTTGGGTAAATTTAAATATTAACCATCAGGTGGAGCTCTTGAGTAAAAGCAGGGGCCATTCCTTCCTAAGCACTGACATTTTGGGGCCTGATTGCCCCATCAGAGCTAGAACCCTGGCTGTTGGAAATTCCAAACTCAGACCAGTAGTGCCAAGGATGACATGTTCATCCTTCCTCCTTGGCCTAGTCTATTCTTTCAAACAGCTGGGCAGGAAGCTTACTCATCTTCACGGTGCAGCTTTCTGGCTCACAGGTTTTGTTTTATTTTTAATCTATCATCCATTTATGGACAGGATGAAAAGAGAAATGAGACTCGCGTCATCTGTAGGACCCCTAGCACCAGAGGTTCTCCTTGGAGAGGTTTCTCCTTATCCAGCTCCAGTCTGTGTGTCCTTCACCATCTCCAAAGCCATGCAACTGCATTTTCCATCCTCCTCTCTTTCATGTACTGTCTTCCTCTGTTAGACTGTAAGGCTTTTGAGGCTTACTCTCTGGTATAGCAAGGGCTATTTTGCTTACTTGTTTTTGTATTGGTAGAACTGTGCAAATATTGGGAATTTTCCTAACTCGGGGCTTAGAGCAATCCCAACTGAATTCACGACTTCCTAAAACTGAAGAGGAGGGAACCACAAAGATTGTAGGAACTATTATATCATCAGACAGGCTTGTACTTAGCTAATTATTGTAAAAAAAGATTGCATATATCTCTCTATATATCTATATCTATATGTGTGTGTGTATTGATATCTATCTCTCCAGTGCTCTATCCACCATGCTACATGCTTACTATCTACTTGTTTATATTTAGAAAGAAGTCTCTTACTGGGACTTACCCAAATATATAAAACAAAAACAAGCTCATGGACCTTAGGTTAAGAACCAGAAGAATTTCTGATTGTAAGATCCTACTCAAAGCTCTGCCACAGTGTGACCTTGGGGAAGTGGACCTCAGTTTCCTCTTCTGCAAAATGAGAGGGTTGAACTAAACGATCTCTAGGGTCTCATAGCTCAGAAATTGTTATTCTAAGGTTGTACTTAAATAAATCATGCAAATTATTCTGGGCCCACATGCCTGTTTTTCAGCCTAAGAGAAAATGGGTTGGTTAAAAAAAAAACCTTAAAAAAAGCCTTGTTTCTTTTCTTTTACTTTTTGGTTAAGTTTTCAAGGGAACTGTGTGTCTTTATTTTCTGTAGGCAGAAACACTGTCATAACTTAGTGATTCTGGGAACAAAAGTAAGGGATGGTTAGGAAGGAAATTAGTTGTTAATGTAGATGGAGCCAATTCCAAAGGTGCAGTCTCTCTCTCATCCTTCCCCCTTCTCTCTACTCACAAGATTGCTCTAGTTTATGTCTGCTTCTTGTCTCACTTACACTATTATTCGTCCAATTCATCCTCTTTATGGCTGTCACACCCCTGATAACACATCTACGGAGCTTTGGACGTAGTCAGTTAGCTAACAATTATCTAACTCCAACTATATTCCAGGTGAGGCAGCTACATGGCTTAATAGATAGAGTGCTGGGTCTGGAGTTATGATTTGAGTTCAAATCCAGTCTTAGACACTTCCTAACTGTTTGACCCTTGTTATCTTAGTCTACCTCAGTTTCCCCAACTGTAAAAAAGGGATGGAGGTGGCTAGGTGGTTCCAGAGTGCATAGAGTGCTGGGCCTGGAGTCAAGAAGACCTGAGTTCACATTTGACCTCAGACACTTACTAGCTGTGTGACCCTGGGCAAGTCACTTAACCTCGATTTGCCTTAATCCACTGGAGAAGGAAATAGCAAACTGCTCTAGTATCTTTGCCAAAAAATCCCACAGATATTTTGGCCCATGGTCATGAAGTGTCAGCCACAATTAGCCAACAATAAGAATATGCCAGGCATCATGCTTATGTGAGGTTCACAACCACTCTGGGGGCAGCTTCTATAGGTTTTATTTTCCCCATTTTACAGATGAAGAAATGGAGGTTCTTATGGAATGTTGGTAAGGATTTAGTGGTTCCTTTCCCCTTGTGTGGTTTGTTGTGATATCAGGAAGATGATGCCATATCTTACAAGTGAACTGAATTTAAGTGAGGCAGGGCTGCTCAAAGCCACCAACCTCACCTCCTTCCTCTTTGTTCCCTTGAGAGAGGCGGAGCAGAGTGATCTGCCTAGAGTAACATAGATAGAATTTGTTACTCTCAGAGCTCCATCTTTCCACTGCCTCACCCCTCAGAACCTCAGGTGGCTCCCTCCTGCCTGTCTCCAAGATAACATCTAAATTCCTCCCATTGGCATTGAAGGCCTTTCGCCATCTGTCTCCATCCTACCTTTCTATTCTTATTTCCTATGACTCCCCTTCATACACTCCCTCTAAATTTCAGCTGGCCTGCTAGTTCTTCCTCAAACTTAGTGTCTTTCCTCGGTAGGCTGCTTGAAAGGTGACACACCAACCTACCTCAACCATGACCTCCTTTTCTCTTTTACCTTTCAGAACACTTCTCTATCTTCCAGGCTCACTTGGAGAGGCACTTCCTCTAGGAAACCTTCCCTGATCCCCTCAGTGTTTAGCAAGCTCTTTATTTGGGTATAGCAAAGAAGAATTCGGGGGCCAGTGGAAGACCTGGGTTCAAATCCTGCCTTTGACACTTGCTAGTTTGATCATGGCCAATCAACTTTAACTTCTAAGCCTCCAACAACTCCCTAAAAACATAAATTACTACTGAAATCGGAGAGGCAGTGTATTAAATTCAAATAGAGAGAAGTGGGTGGGTCCCACTAGTTTATACCTGAGGATTCCTGAAGGCTGTGTGTTGACTTACAAAACAGCTAATTGGTTCAATGGATAGC
>CM053773.1:230716609-230744016 GCA_028658325.1 Potorous gilbertii
GTATGTATATAATGAACCAGAGAAAGAAATGGCAAGCCACTTCAGGATCTTTGTCAAGAGAACCAAAGGAAACCAAACAAGACTCAACAACAACATTGTATTTTTTTTTTAAATTTTGTCAAATATTTCCCAATGACATTTTAATCTGCGCCAGGTTACACTTGGGTTTGATGCCTTTGATGTGTATACAAGACTACCTTCAGGCCTATGAAGGCCCTGGTTTCAAATCCTGTCCCACTCTGCCACTGGCCATATGACCCTAGGCAAGCCTTAAAAGGAGCTACCTAACGAAAAAAGAAGGAAACAAGTATTTCTCAAGTCCTAAACATTTTACAAATATTATCTCATTTTATCCTTACCAATTAATGGGGTGGCTGTTATTATTAAACCTATTTTACAGATGGAGAAATTGAGGCCAATAGAAATTAAAATGACTTTCCTGGGATCATACAACTGATAAATATCTAAAGCTGTATTTGAACTTGGGTCTTTCTGACTTAGGGCGAGGCACTCTATCCACTGCACTACTCAGCCCCCTCTAAACTAACTTTTCTAAGACAATAAATGACTGAGCAGGCAGCTAACCTGCATTAATAGAGAGAGTTTCCTTCTCTGGGAATTTCCTGATGGTCCAGAGTCTGTTCCTAAAATGAGTTGGGCAGGAAGTTTTTAGTGATGCATTGCATTTGAGGGCACCCTCTCCCAGTAGAATGTTGCTTCATTGAGGAGGACAGCTTCATTTTTGTTTTCATATTTCACAGAGCTCAGAATCTGGGGTTACAGGAAGGTACTTCATTCCTTCAGTAGATTGACTTGAATTGGCCAGATACAGATGGAGTCAGTGGAGGGTTCTGGTTGTTTGTTTCCAGGAATGAGGGCTTGACAAAGCAGTCATACTCTTTTCTCCAGTTCTCTATTGCTTTCCCATTCTCGAGGAGCACAAAGTTCTTTCTGAACATTTCATCCGTCATCATAGATACCAGCTGATCTTTATTATGAAGCTGTGATAAATGATTCAATTGTCTTCAATAATGGATTTCATATCCCTCTTCAGTTCTGCCCTAATAAGACCAGACTTCTTTGATGTATGTGATTTATAACAAATCGGTCCCACTGCCATCACATTGGCTGGGATAGCCTTCTGTGTATTTATTACTCCAGAAGGGATAGCGGTATGGTCTGATCTGATCCGACAAGCATTTATTATTATGTACAAGGCATTGGGGATACAGATACATTAAAATACATTAAGTACAGAAGGCAATGGTCCCTTCCCTCAAGGAACTTTCATTTTACTGGAGGAATCCAACACAGTTAGGATCATATAAGATTTTTTGAAGCCACAGGCGACATTAACAATTGGGGGGATCCAGAATGGCACCACTGTACCTGAGGAAAGCCAGGAAATGCCTTCTAGGCAGGTGGGGAGAAGGTGTGGAGGCAGGAGATGGAGTTTGGGGAACAGCAAATAGGTCAGTCTGCTTGGAATGTAAGATGTGGGAAGGGAAATAAGGTAAAATGAAATGGGAAAAGAAGGCTAAAGCCAGATGGCTAAGGGCTTTAAATGCCGAACTAGGGAGTTTGTGTTTTATTTCAGAGCCAATGGAGAACAATGCAGAGTCCTAGCCCAGGGCTTTGACATGGCCATCCCTGAGATGAAGGAAGATCATTTTGGCAGTGGTGGGGATGATGAAGAGGGGAGACAGAAACTTGAGGCAAAGAGAGCAAATAGTAGACTGCCACAAGGTCCAGGTGAGAGGCTCTGAGGGAATCAAGTAGGAAAGCCACAGTGATAGTAGGGAGTGGGGCTGGCAGCGGAAGTGAAGGTTATTTTGGGCTGGATACGAAACAAAGCCAAAAAAACCACGCTATTTATACACTTGCTCAAGATCATTAGCAATTCTTAAGACTCCTGTAAAGCTCATTTTTGGTTCTGATCTGTGGAAACAAATAGGATGAATTACAGTTAATTGACAGGCAAATTCATTAAAGTAAAAACTGTATTTACTACAGATTTGGAATCTTTCAAAGAATTTTTATGTTTCTCATATTCCTAGCTTGGAAAATTCAACAATCAGCTTTCCTGTTCCTAATCATCCAATTTGTATTGACTAGATCATAACCAGACATTTCATGCCAGTTAAATTTTCCCTACCTTGGGGCAGTCCCACTAAATCTTGTAATGTGATAGTAGTAGTGGGGAGATTTTCTGGTTTGTTTTGACTTGAGATAAACATCTCCTGACTCACCACGTGACTTTGGGCAAGCTGTTTCTTTGCTTCGCTCTTTTCTCATCTGTAAAATGAGTGAGACTAGATTCAGTTTAACTTAACAAATGCATATTACACACTTGTTATATTCAGAGCACTGAGCTAGGTGCTGGAGAAGATATCCCAGTTAAGGGGAACAGTTGTGCTTATGGGTGTGAGTGAAACTATAGAGAACAGAACTGGTCAATGAATATTGAATTCTTTCTTTACTCTTTTGCTTCTCTCTTTTCTCTTTTTTCAGTTGGAAAGGGGCTGAATTTCCTTTCCAACTATCTTCTCTCTCCTGGATAGTTTAAGGGGTATGATCTTTTCACTGGTCATATGAGGTGTTGAGCGAGGACAAGTACCTCTGCTATGAGGGCTTGCCTGATCCTTTTCAGAGCTGCTCATCCACCTTTGGGTTCTACCTTTGACCCACTTCTCATCTGTGGCTCCAAGAAGCTATAGCATGTACATGACCACACCCTGGTAAAACCATCTAGGAAGAAGCCAAGTTGAGGGTAACCAATCACTCTCAAATCTCTTGATGAGGTGGGGATATCTACTCTAGTAAGATTTCTCCTAGGAGATTGATGGATGAGAATAGATTGTATCAATAGCCAGAAAAGCCGCTGAAGCAGCCATTGTGGAACATTGAGAGTTTGGTCAGACATCAAAGACACTAAGATTACCCACTACATCCCAGAGCATCTCCAATTGTCCTGACTTTTGTCCTGCCACTGGACTTGGATGACTCTAGAAGAGACAGAGAGGCTGATTTTGTGCAGCTCCGCCTCACTTAAATCCAATCACCAAGCTGAGATATCATCGCCTATGTCTAGGGTAAACCACAACAACAACATGAGATTTAATCAGCTGCACATTGTTGCAACATTTTAGTTCACCTTTTTATTCTAGAGACAATACAGCGTGCCTCAATTGCACAAGGTCCCCTCTTCTATTGTTTTATGGAATTTATTTCAGGTCAAAAGTTAGTATAATTATGACAATGAATTGCAAAACCTCCTATTATTCAGGCAAGTGTTTGGCTCTCTGCCCTAATCTGAATTTATGCTTATCTCTAGCTAACCCCTAGCCTCTTCACATTTGTGGCAAAAATTCAGGAAACATTTAGGTAGAAAAAGGTAGATGAGTATATTACAGTATTTGTTTCTGGATGGCACAGTTGGTGAAAGAGCATATCTTTTTATGAGAATTTACCTGAGTCCTTGAAGAGAATTCAGCCTGAGTTTTTTTCTGCTATGCCTATAGGAGCCAGTTTGTTGTCTTTCATTTTCTTGGCAAAGATACTAGAGCTGGAGCTCATTTTACAGATGAGGAAATTGACACAGACAGGGTGAAGTGACTTGCCCAGGGTCACACAGCTAGTAAGGGTCTGAGGCCAGATTTGAACTCAGGAAGATGAGTCTTCCTGCCTTCAGGCCTGGTGTTCTATTTATTGACTCACCTAGTTGTCCCTTATTTTCCTACCACACTGTAAATTCCATGAAAACAGGAGTAGTTCCTTAACTAAACATATTTCCTGAGGAGCAGGCAGATTTCAGAAAAACCTGGAAACACTCATTTGAATTGATACTAAGTGAAGTGAGCAGACCCAGGAGACCATTGTACACACTAACAGTGACATTGTGCAATAATCAACTATGATAGACTTACCTCTTTTCAGCAATACAGTTCAATACAATTCAAGACAGTTTCAAAAGACTCTGATGGAAAATGCTATCCACATCCAGAGAAAAAACTATGGAATCTGAATTGAAGCATAGTATTTTCACTTTTTTTGTTTTTCCTTTCTCATGGTTTTCTCTTTTGTTCTGATTCTTCTTTCACAACACAACTAATGTGGAAATATGTTTGACACGACTGTACATATATAACCTATATCAAATTGCTTGCAGTCTTGGGGAGGGGAGAGTAAAGGGAGGGAGAGAGAAAAATTTGGAACTCAAAATCTTACAAAAATGAATGTTAAAAACTATATATGTAATTGGGAAAATAATATTAATAAATATTAATAATATAAAGAAAGATCTCTATATACAATAGGCTCTTAATAAATACTATCTGTTCATAGTGTGATAGTATTTCAGAGATCATCTAGACTTACCCTTTATTTTACAGGGGAGGATCGTGTTAGTGTTCGTCCTTCCTTGCCAAAGAAGACCATGCCATCAGAGAAATGGTGATATGACTTGCACTTGACTTTGTTTTGAGTGACGGAGGAAATGGAAGCCCAAAGGTCATAGGTGGTGGTATAGTGGATAGAGCACTGAGCTTAGGCTCAGGAAGATCTGAGTTCAAATTTGGCCTCAGACCAGGGTGACTGAGCAAATTGTTTAACTCCTATCTGCCTCAGTTTCTACAGTTATAAAATGATAGCATTAATAGCTCTTACTTTCCCAGGGTTCTTGTGAAGATCTTGCGAAATGAGCTAATAAATTAAGAAAAAAAATTTTCAGTTCCAAATTTTCTGCCTCCTTCCACCCGTCCCTCACCCACTGAGAAGAAATACGATAGCTATCGTACGTATGAAGTTATACAAAACACTTTAGCCATGTTGCAAAAACAACAACAAACTGGAGAAAAAAATAAAACAAATGGGAAAAAAATATGCTTCTAACTGCCCTGAAAGAGTCACCAGTTCTATCTTCGGAGGTGGATGGGCATTTTCTTATCATGAGTCCTTGTGGATCGTTTTGGATCATTGTAGGCATCAGAAGAACTAAGTCTTTCACACGCGATTACTGTTACCACATTGCGGTTACTGTGTACAATGTACAATGAAATTTACTAACAAGGGCAAAGCCTTCAGCCCAGAGCCAGGCACTCTGAGCACTAGCCACCGTTTGCTAGGATTAGCCATTAACATTTGTAAACCACTTTGCAAAGCATAAAATACTGAGATAATATTAATTATTGTTGTGGTTCAAGTAACCCTTAGAGCGAAGACCATTACAGTAAGAAGCTAAGAATCTTTGGTTAGTATCTCCTCAAGAGCAGGGGGCCGGACAGGAAGGAAACCATCCGACACTTTCGAAAGTCTTTAACAGCCTCTTTCAAACTTTGAACAGGCCCCGCCCACTCTCCGCGGTTGGCCCATTCATTGGTCTGCAGTGGAAAGGAAAATAAAGAGGTTGGCTCCTCCCTTTTACCACTTCAGGAGTTTCCATTGGGCAGCCGAAGGCCGGAGGCGGGACCTCATGGGACGTCAATCAAGAAGATGAGGAGAAATGATTGGACAAGGCGAAGAGGAGGCGCGCTCACCCCTCCCCCGGGCTGGTGGTCCGCTCCGCCTCGCAATTCAAACGCTGAGGCGGGACGAGGAGGGTGGGGTTTTCGCCGTGCGGTGCAACGAGGCGTGGGAGCGCGTGGACAGTGAGTACAGGCCCTCTGCTCGCCCAAATTGTTTCTTCCCTTTGCGCAGTCGAGAAAGAGCCTCCCTTGCCCCAGTTTTGCCGGGCCTCCCTTTTCCCGGGGTTGGGGTGAGGACAGGGCATCCCCCAGGTGTCTGAGGAGAAAGGTGGGGGAATAGAGGAAGAGTGCGCATGCGCCATGCTCTCTAGGGCCCCTCCCCCATCATCTTTGCCCGGAGTTGCCCGAGGGGGCGGGGCGGAGGGGAGGGGCGGGGTCTCCGGAGAGTGTGGGGGAAATGAGGCGGGGGATGGGGAGAGGGGGGCGTTTGAGTCCCCTGCACCTGCTCTGACATCCCCAGCCCTGACATCCCCTGCTCTCAGGCCCCCTCCCAGCCCTCACATTCCCCTGCTCTGAGGCCCCCTCCCAGCCCTGACATCCCCTGCTCTGAGGCCCCTCCCAGCCCTGACATCCCCTGCTCTGAGGCCCCTCCCAGCCCTGACATCCCCTGCTCTCAGGCCCCCTCCCAGCCCTGACATCCCCTGCTCTCAGGCCCCCTCCCAGCCCTGACATGCCCTGTTCTCAGGCCCCCTCCCAGCCCTGACATCCCCTGCTCTGAGGCCCCTCCCAGCCCTGACATGCCCTGTTCTAACGCACCGCTCAGTTCTATAATGATAATTTTAAAAGCGTCTTCTATGTGTCGGCACTGTGCTAAGCTCTGGGTATAAAAAAAGAGTTAAAAAAAGTTTCTGTCCTCCAGGAGCCCACATTCTAATGGGGGAGACATTCAAACAAATATATATATACACGAAGCAAGCCATATACAGAATAAATAAGGAAATAATCACCATAGGGGAGAACCTTAGAATTAGTGGGAGCTTGCAAAGGCTTCCCATAGAAAATTAGGTTTATTTTCTGGGCATGGGGAGCAGCCAGAGCAGACCAGTGTCACTAGATCTAAGAGTACTGGCCTGGAACAGTAAGATGGTATCAGTTGTAAGAACTCTGGAAAGGTAGGAAGGGACGAGGTTTTGAAGGGCTTTGATGCCAAGCTGAATTTTGTATTTGATCTATGAGGCGTTAGAGAGCTGCTGGAATTTGATTAGGAGATGACATGGTTCACTCTGTGCTTTTATGAAAATCAATGGTGGTTGAATGGAGGATGGACAGGCAGGCAGACCCATCAGTTGACTATTAGAGTAGTCGAAGTATGGGGGGATACTGCCCCAGAGGGCGAAAGTGTCAGAGGAGAGAAGGTATATTCCAGACATTTTTTGTTGTTCGGTTGTTTCAGTTGTTTCTGACTTTTGGGGGTTTTTTTTGGCAGAGATATTGGAGTGGTTTGCCATTTCTTTTTTTAGCCCATTTTTCAGAGGAGGAAACTAGGCAACAAGGTTAAATGACTTGCCCAGGGTTACATAGCAAGGAAATGTCTGAGGCTGAATTTGAACTCAGGTCTTCCTGACTCCAGGCCCAGCTCGTTATCTGCTGTGTCATGTTACAAAGGTGAAATCAGCAGGTCTTGGCAACTGCTTGGATATGGGTGGGGTGGGGTGAGAGAGAGTGAGGAGTCCAGGATGACTCCTCTAAGTTTTGAGCCTGAGAGACTGGAGGATGATGATGCCCTCAACAGTAATAGGTAAGGTCAAAGAGGAGTGTTTAGGGAGAAAGGTAGTGAGTTCAGTTTTTGACATGTTGAATTTTAGATGTCTATCAGCAAACATTTGGAGGTGACTGAAAGATAGCTGGAGATCAGGAGAGAGGTTGGGGCAGGATAGGTGGATCTGAGAATCATCAGAGATGGTAATTAAATCCATGGGAGCTGATGAGATCACCAAGTGAAGTCATGTAAAGGGAGAAGAGGGCCTAGGACAGACCCCTGTGGGACACCTGTGGTTAGAAGGTATGATCTGGAGAAGGATTCAGCAGAGGAAACAGAGGAGTGATGTCATAGAGGTAGGAGAATAGGAGAGAGTGTTGTCCTGGAATCATAGCAGAGAGAGAGAAAGAGAAAGTGATGGACAGTGTCAGAAGCTGCTGAGGGGTCAAGGAGAATGAGGATCGAGAAAAGGCCATTGGATTTGGCAGCCAAGAGATCACTGATCACTTTGGAGAGAACAGTACTGGTGGAATGATGACTTCAGAAGCCAGACTCTAAGGGGTTAAGAAGAGAGTAGAAGGAGAGAAGGACTTTAATAATAGTCTTTTTGAAGAGTTTAGGTACAAAGGATGGAAGAGCTATCCGTGGTGATAGTTATTGGGGCTGGAATGATCAAGTGAGGATTTTTTCAGGATAGGGCAGATGTGGGCATGTTTGTAGGCAGTGGGAAAGAAACCACTAGAGAGGAGAAAGTGAAAATGTGAAAGTGTGAGGGTGCTGGAGGGGGGAATCTCTTGGAAGAGATGGGATGAATAGGTAGAGGGGTTAGCTTTGGTAAGGAATAAGACTGCTTCATTCAAGACAGGGATGGAGGAGGAAAGAGTGGAAGGTGTGTGAGTGATAAGACAACAGGAAGAGGGGAGAAGAGGCTGCCGAAGGCAAACGGCCTCCATTTTTTCTGTAAATTATGAGACAAGGGTCTTAGCTGAGAGGCTGGGGGAGAGGCAGCCTTCACATTCATTCTTCTAAGGTCCCTCTCAGCTTGGATTTTCTAGGTTCTCAAGGTTCCTTACAGCTTTGTCATTCTCCTTCTAAACGTTAACTTCCCCATGCTGGTGTTCTGTGTTCTGTACCTGCCATGCTGTGCTCTAAGAAGCCTTCTGGCTCTGATACTCAGTCTCTTACAGATATGAATCCTATGAACTACTAAGGACCATGTCTGTTAGTCTTAAAATCTATCTGTTCTTCAGGGGATGCTGAAGTTTAAGTATGGCGCACGCAGCCCATTGGCCCCAAGTGTACCTGAGCCCATCAGTAGCCGGGCCTCCAGGCTGAATCTTCTTTTCCAGGTAAGACCTCAAGTGCTCCACTTGGTGATCTCCATTTTTGTCAGAGGCCTATTGGTTGTGCTTCTCTCATCTAGGAGTCATGGCTTTGTGGGCTTATGGGAAGAGTGCTGGACTTGGAATCTGGAGCCTGGGCTTCTAGTTCTAGACCTGAAAACTAATGAGCTGAATGACTGGGCAAACGATGCCCTTCCTCTGGGCCTCAGTTTATTCTTTGTTAAAGCGGAGATTATGAGGCTAGTCTTGCTCAGCAAGAAATATGACTAGGTATTTTTATTATTTTGAAAGGAAGGGGAAAGTGACATGTCAGCATTGGATTAGAAGACAAGCTTGAGTTCAAATTTTGACTCTGATTTATTGTTTGATCTTGGATTAACCACTTCTCATTTCTGTCTCCTCCTCTGTAAAATAAGGAGATTGGCCTAGGTTATCCTTAAAGGGTCATTTTTAGATCCTGTATTTCTAAGAACTAACAGTGGGTCTAGATATGTAATGGGAGTAATTGTAGCTACAAATTTTAATGTATGTACAAAGATTATATTTTGAATTTGCTCCTAAAATGAGTTCCTTGTATCATTTCTAGCACTTTATAAATGCCTGTGTAAGAATTTGTCTGTCCTGCTGTACAAAGGGTGTGTAGTACCTTAGAATAATTTAATGTAGGTAGAATCTTGTTTTAATGAATGTCATTGGCATGTTTGTGATGTCATTTCCATGTACTGGCCGAAAGCCTAAATAATAAGAGCTTTTGCTGATTTGTTCAAAAAAACACATTCTTTTAAAGTGGAGACCTTTGTACAGTAAGTAATTGTGTTTAAAAGTAACAGTATGTTTAATGAAATACTAAATACCCTTAGTAAGGTGTTTATGTGGACTCTGTATACAGAGTATTGAAGTTCTTTCCTGGTGTCTCATGGCATGGAGGCAGCTTTTTGAGCCTGAGCTCTGGCTGAGGTCCCCAAGCTGCAAAGGCTTCTAGGAGATGCCCAGGAAGGACTACTTCTGCTCTCTGAGGATTTGCCTAGCTAATGGGAGACTGTCATTACCAGGTTGACCAAAGGATGATGAATTTTTAAGCTTTAGCTACTCTTGAAGACCTCCTGGTCAGTCGCAGAGAGGTTGTGATTCATGTCAGTGGGATGAATCTCCAAAGTGATGAAAGATCCTTGGCGCAGGGATGCCCAGAGGCCGTGACTGCGTCTGTGATGTCTTTAGCATAAGAATTCTCATTCTTATCAATAAATAAGAACAGGGGCAGAAGGGTAGAAATGAAAGGGACTTGGGAGTGATGTAGACATGTGATGCATCCTAGTTTTCAGGAGAGCATGTTTCAAAGGATTCAAAGGATAGGATACATAGGGCCCCAGCAGCTAAGATTCTACAGGGGAAATCTGCCCAGGAGGTATGGGGAGCCCACAAGAATGACACACTGGAAGCACAAAAAGAAAGTCTCCTGAAGTCAGAAAGGGAGAGTTGTCTAAAGAGACCAAAGAGAATGTATAGGGAACTCACTGACCAACATGTGTTTTAAGAATGTGTGGAGAGGCAGCTAGGTTTTGCAGTGGATAGAGCCCTGGGCCTGGAATCAGGAAGAGCTGGGTTGGAATCGGCTTCAGACACTTGACTAGCTTTGTGACCTGGGCAAGTCACTTGACTTCTCTCTGCCTCAGTTTCCTCGGCTGTAATATAAGGATAATAGCACCATCTGCCTCCCAGGGTTGTAAGATAATATTTGTAAAGTACTTAGCCTAGTACCTGGAATATAGTAGGAACTTAAGCCGTTCTTGTCTCCTTCCTTCCTTCTTCTCATAGAAGATTACAACAGGACGGGTGACCAGGGGAACAGAAAAGTGTGGCTCAGTTCTGCGAGGAATAGGGTCATTGTTGGTTTCAGGGCCAGGGAGGAAATGAAAGTGAACGAGAGATGATAGAGATGCTTGCTGTGGGTTTTGCTTGTTTCTCTTTTTGAGTGATTTTTGGACTGAAAAGGACAAAACAAAAAGCTACTGGGAAGTTGATACTCAAGATCCTAAGAGAGACCTTAGCTGCTATGAGTGATTTCTGGTCACCCGGCTCCAACCAACTGTACTTGGTGCTAAAAAATTTGGCAGATGGAATTGCAGAGCCAGCTGGAAAGGTTGAACAAGGCTGGAGAGGAGTGGACAGTCCAGTTTTGAAACAAGGGAAGAGAAGGGAGTCTGGAAACCACGGGCCAGTGAATTTGATTTTGATTCCTGTCATATTCTGGAAGGTATCATAATTATTAAAGGAGTAATTAGCATCTAGAAGAAAGAAGAGTGATTACAAAGAACCATCTTCATCAAGAGCAGCTCATGCCAGACTTACCTCTTTTCCTTTTTTTAACAGACTTACTAGACTGGAAGATGACGGGAGGGCTTCATTTGACATTTGACAGGGCAGCTAGGTGGTGCAGTGGATAGAATGCCCCCAGACTGAGCCTGGCGTCAGGAAGACCTGAGTTTAAATCTAGCCTCATGATATTTACTAGCTGTGTGACCCTGGGTGAGTCACTTCACCCTGTTTGCCCCAGTTTCCTCATCTGTAAAATGAGCTGGAGAGGGAAATGGCAAACTACTCTTGTGTCTCTGCCAAGAAAACACCAAATGGGGTCACGAATTGTTGGATATGATTGAACAATGACTAAACAATAATTTAAAAAACCAGTTTTTTTGAACTCTTCTTGTATCTCTTGCAGATGAGATGGAGAGATTGGAGCTAGATGATGGAATATTAGGTAGATTTGGAACTGGTTGAAAATTTGGACTCAAAAGTCATTAATGACTCAATGTCAACTTGGAAAGAGGTCTTAGGTGGAGGGCTCCTGGATCTGTGCTGGGCATTTTTGATCAGTACCTTGGAAGAACACTTCAATGAAGGCCTAAATTTGCAGAAAACACAAAGCTGGAAGGAATGGCTAAATTATTGGAGAAAGGAGTAGGGATTTAAGAATGTGACAAAATGATTAAGGAAGGGCCTTTATACAACTTCCTAGTTTAACTATTGACTGATTAGATAAATGGAGTTTGAACTCTTATCTTCCTAACTCTGAAGCAGGTTCTCCATCTACTGTACCACACAGGCTCCCATTCAGTTTATAAAATCCCTAGAAGTGATGAACAGATTTTGAAAGAATTCCACATTTGTTTTCAAATATTTTATATCCTTTGTGATTATGTGTTAACATCAGGAGAGTTTAGGACAATATTGAAACCTTTGTTGTATCATCCTGGTTCATTTTCCAATTTCTTCTTCTGGTTCTCACCCTCCATTGTATTTTCTGTTTGTAAGCAAAATGTTTGACATTGTTTTACATTAATAAGAAAAAATGTTATTCCTCTACATGAAACTTTTGTTTAACGAGGTTGAGGTAGAGCATTGGAATTCCAATGTTCTCCCAAGCTCTTTAAGAGGGAGTCTCAGGTCTGTAATGTTACCTTAACTTTATGTAGGACTCTTCTTGCAAGAAGCTCCAAGCCAGGGTCTGTTGACCTGGGACCCATGAACTTGTTTTTTCAAAATATTTGAAAGCTTTATTTCTATAGAATTAGTTTCCTTTGTAATCTCATATCTTATTTTATGCATCTGCCAACGTTTTCCTGAGGAGTCCATAGGCTTCACTGCCAAAGAGGTCTGAGGCGTAAAAATAGATTAAGATTCTCAGCTCTAGCCAGGCAGGATAACTGAGGTAGAGGAGGGATCATAGATTTAGAGTTGGAATGAACCACCCTGTAACCCTTTCATTTTTGTAGATAAGGAAGCTGAGGCCCAGACAGGTTAAATGCCCTGCCTTTGATCACCAACAGTAAATGATGGGGACAGAATTTGAGTCAAGGTGCCCTGCCTCTAACTCCAGTTCTCTATCCATTATATTGGGCTGCTCTGTGACCAAATGAATTTGTGGCAGAACCATAGCCAAACCTGCAAGCATGGTGGCCCTCGGGTCATTCTGTTTCTTAGGCTGTGAGAAGAAATCGCATTGATAAAGTCTCTAGGATCTTGTCTGTGTGAGAAAAGTCGTCATTACTGCTGCAGAGATCGGAGATGTGCATAGGGGGATGTTGGGTCCAAGGTAAAATGCTGCATTTACAGTCAGAAGCACAGCTGGATAGCAGTCTGGTCGCTGTGTTCCCACAGGTCTTGGTTTCAGAAATACGGTTGCATCACTGATATTTCCTTCTGCCTTCAGTTGTCTTTCTGAATGTGATGACTGTTGGTGTTTTCAAGAGCATGGCACATAAAGTTTTCCTTTGTGGATGCTGTGTAATTTACTTTATGGGGATATTATTGATCTGTGCTTTTCGTTATTGACTAGTAACCCATCTGTTGTTTGCTGTTTTTAGGGTAAAACACCCTTCATGACTC
This sequence comes from Potorous gilbertii, assembly GCA_028658325.1. Taxonomy (NCBI): domain Eukaryota; kingdom Metazoa; phylum Chordata; class Mammalia; order Diprotodontia; family Potoroidae; genus Potorous; species Potorous gilbertii. The sequence goes on from CM053773.1 coordinate 230,729,560, forward strand.
AACAGCAGATGTCTCCTCTCTCCCGTGAGGGGATCCTGGATGCCCTTTTTGTTTTCTTTGAGGAGTGCAACAGTCCTGCCCTAATGAAAATTAAGCATGTGAACAACTTTGTCAGAAAGTGTAAGTTGGGGGTACTTTTTCTTTGTTAGAATTAATTTCAAAATTGTCCTTAAATTGGCTAATTATCCTTGGTTTTAGAACTGTATTTTTGGTTATTTGGGTACTGTCTTTATTCACATAGTTTTCCCCACCTCCACCCCTCTCTTAGATACTTTTGTTCTAAAATGGGAGGGTAGGAGTAGGGTGAGAGGAAGAATTTTGTGAGTATCTGGATCTTGGTTCCCTGCTGTTACTCTTGGCAGCCTTTATTAGTTTTGAGCTTTTCATCCACATTGAATCAAAGGCTACTCAGGTCCTCTGAGTCTTGCTTGGTGACAGCAGAAGGAACTAGTGACAGGAGCAGACATTTTAGAGGGTGTGTGTGTGTGGGGGGGGTGTCTTTATCATTTCAACCCAGGATGGCTAATGTGAATATCGAAAGGGTAACATTTAGTCTTCTCTCCAGTTGTTGGAATAAATTTCTGGGTGTTCCCAGTTTTGAACTTGAATAGAAAAGGCTGTGCAGGGTGAGTGAAGGAGACAGCACCTGGCTGTGTTGATACTTACCTGCATGTGCCAAAGGATTGATTTGGGAAGGCATTTCTTTGTTACAGGTATTTTGATTGTGTCTGTTTGTATTTCTCCATCTCCATTACAGTGTTTGTTACATGGTGGGTATTTAAATGCCATAAACCAGTCAATCAACAAGCATTTCTTAAATACCAACTATGTGTCGATCACCTTGCTGAGGGTACAAAAGACAAAAGCACAGTAGTCCCTACCTTCAGGAAGCTTGCTTTCTAACTGGAGATAACACATATATCTATAAATATATGTAGAGTTGTTTGGGGAAGGAGGGTGCTGACAGCTAGGTGAGTCAGGAAAGGTTTTGTGTAGAATGGGGCCTTTGTGTCTCAGAGGAAGCCAGTGATTCTCAGAGATGTGTATGGGAAGAGTAGAGGTGGCACGGTGTGTGGTGGATAGAGCACTGGATATGGAGTCAAGAAGGCCTGTCTTCCAATTCTGTCTGCCACACTTAGTGGTGGTGTGATTCTGGGAAAGTCACTTAGTTTCTTTGGTCCACAGTGATTGCTAAGGTCTCTTCCAACTTGAGTTCTGTGATCCTCTAAGTATATTTCAGACATTTGATTGTTGTTTGAATGCTTGTTGATTGATTGGTTTATGGCATTTAAATACCCACAAAGTAAGAAACACTGTAATGGGGCAGCCAATGCAAGAGTATGGAGGAGGGAAGAGATAGAGCAGCCTGCATGAGCCAGTTAGCTCTGTTACAGAGCATGTGGGAAGAAGGAAAATGTAAGATAGAGAGGGAAAGCTAGAGAAGGGACTACATTGGGGAGGGATGAACATAAAAAGCTGAGGAGTTTGTGATCCTAGTGGTAATAGAGAACCACTGGAATTTATCAGGTAGAGGTAACAAGTGTACACCGATGCTTTGAGAAAGGGTTCTTTGGAATCTTGGTGGAGGTTGGAGTGAGGCAGGGAGAGCATTCAGTGGGCTATCATGATAGTGTAGGCAAGAGAGAATGACAGGGACCTGAAGTGGGGTTGTGGTTCAGAAAAAAACGACACAGAGAAGAGTGGGTGTGAAAGTAGAAATAAGATTTGGCAAATGATTGTTTCCATCCAGTGAGTGAGAATGAGGATTTGAGGATGACGCCAAGGCTGTGAACCTGGTGCCTGGAAGGATGACTAGTAATAGGGAAATTCAGAGGAGTGCAGGGTTTGGGGACAAAACTAGCAAGTTCTGTTTGGTGCATGTCCAGTTGGAGATGTCTAAGCATTGTTCAGCTCTAGAGCTCCACCAGGCAGCTGGTGATGAAGCTCAGACGACAGATTGGGGCTCTCTGTGTCTAGACTTGAGATTATATATGATAGATAATTGAACCCAAGGGAAGGAATGACATCACCAAGAGAGAAAGTGTAGAGGACAGAGCCTTGAGGTGACACCCATTCTTAGCATGACTTACAAGAGTTTGGGGGTATTGATGGTAGAGTTCTGGAGCCTCTGGAAAAAACTGGGAGTATATAGAGCAATTATCAAGTGTCTGATTATACTTGGCTTATTTTTGCTGTTTTAGCTTGTTAACTTTAACTGTGTAAAGAAGCTTTTTGTGAAGAGAGGTAAGTTTGGGCAGGGTTTAGGGGAGCCCTCCGAGTCCTGACAGGGCACTGGCTTTGTGGAGAAAAGCTGTTGGCTGTCCTGTGAAGCCAATGGCCTTGAATCAGAGCCACATTCTTTTAGACTCAGGCATTTATAACTTTGTCCCGTATGGAAAAGAGGTTGTTATTACGGGCAGACAATGATCAAATCAGGTTCAACTGAAAAAATGGCAAGGATGTATATCTTAGGGAATATAATGCAAAACTCAAAGCTTTGATTTGAAAGGAACTTGGGTCATTAGGATGACCTGGTTTTATGATTATAAAAGTGACATGGACTTCCCAAATATCACATAGATTTGGCTTTGGCTTATGGAAGTGTTGTGTTCTAGTACTTCTGGTGCAGCAGTTAACCACGCTCGCAGGGTTGTCTGCAGAAGAGAATACTCTGATTCACCATGAGTACAAGTCCTTTTGAGTTATTTTTTCTGGTAGTTATGTGTTGTTCTGGTGCAGGCGCATAAACCTGCTTGGTTGTCTTTGTGACTGAGCTCAAGTGTGTGCAGGATGGCTGGCCGGGGTTGAAGTTGTAGTCAGTAGATGTAGAAGTGAGTCCTCAGCGCTTTTGAGTTGGAAGGAGGACCAGAATCTGCCCCCAAACTTGAAAACCTATTCCAAGGTCCGGTAGTACTGATTTGGAAGTATCTACTGTTTTGATTATTCATGTTACTGCCTCCCTTCCTTAGTGCAGCTAATTGAGAACTAACCTTGTGAATGTGCACTCAGCAGGTGCCCACTGTGCTATAGCTAACTTAGCTTAGCTTACTGGGCCACTGAGGAAGCAAGGCTTTCCCGATAGGATTTCTTCTGGGAGCCAGCCCCAACATTTAGGCACTAAAAGGTTTTTTGTTTTTTTGCTTCCAAGGAATGAAAAACTAAAGGAAAGAAATGTAGTATGTTAGCATGGGGCACTGGTTTCTGACCTCAGATGAAGACCCATTTCAGGCTCTTTGACAGCCTTCAGAAGGAGGACCCAATGGGGCACCTGCAGCAATGTGACCAAGGTGCTTCTGGGACCATTCGCATGGGGCAGGTGGCAGGTTCCTTCCTCATCTTTCCCTTTCTTTGTGCTTTAGTTTGAGCAGAGCCTGGAACCCCATTGGAGTGTGAGGGATGGCATCTCAGGGGAAGCCCCTGCATGGTGTCCACCCCAGCACTACCCAAACCCCAGCTGTGGTCTCTGGAGATTTGAGCTGTTGGGATAGCAAAGTGACAGCAGTCAGGAGCAAAAAGAAGGAAGGACACTTCTGTGGCTGTGCATTCTGGTTAAGGATGTACTGAAATGACTAGGCTATGTGGTAGCTTAGCAGACTGAAGCTTAAGCTTCACCATGGATGTTTTCAATCTCACACTAAAATTCTAGACTCAGGGAAAGAATTAAGGATATGTTTAGGAAAGAGATGTCAGTGAGTAGAGATGTCTGCTAGCCAATTCATGTGTTGCAAATAATAGTGGCTTGGAATAAGGGTTTCTCTTTTCCCTTCCTTCCTCCCTCCCCAAAAAGAGACGAAGGAATTATTGAAAGTGACTCAGGGAGGGCAAAACTTCAGGACTATTGAGCATGAGTAGAGAGAAGCTAGAAGCAGAGTGAACTTACTGTGAAAGACAAACATTGGTAGAAACTACATTTCTTCAGTAATATCATTCAACTGGACAAAAGGCTGGTATGAGCATTCATTAAATATTGTGTTGTAGTCTACAGACAGAAAGGGAAAAAGCATGATGTGTCTTTCTTCCTTGTCTATTTTCTGCCTATGTGGGGTTCAAATTATAGCTACCATGGAAACTTCTTTTGAATTCTGGGAACATTTAGTAGTTTTAACATAACATCATATGAAAACACTTTTATACTTATTTCATGTGCTCTTTATATTATTCATGACTTGGATGAGGAAGTAAAGTGATTATCTTGTGACAGCCTGGAAACACCTAATAGCACTTTCTCTTTTAATAAAGAGATATTTGTTTCAGTCAGCTTACTTATTTAGAAGTAACAACTCCCATTTTGTGCAGATTCAGAGACCATTGCTGAATTACGGGAACTCCAGCCTGGTCCTAAGGACTTTGAAGTAAAAAGTCTGGTGGGCTGTGGTCACTTTGCTGAAGTGCAGGTCGTGAGAGAAAAAGTCACTGGGGACATCTACGCCATGAAAGTGATGAAGAAAAGGCCTTTGTTGGCCCAGGAAGAGGTATGGACATTCTTTATGTAGAGTTTTTGTTTGATAACAAAACTTTGAAGAGATTGATGGTTATGCAGTGATGGTTCCTGAGGCCATCCAAGCAGATTTTGCCCCAAGAACTTAGATTAAGGTGCAATTGTGTGGGCAAAAAGCTTTCTCAGTTCCTCATTTCTTCTTGAATATTCTTTAGCTATTTTCAAGGACCACAGGTCCATTAGGTTCCTTTATAAACATCTCTGTCATTTCATTTTATTATATAATCTCTTTGGCCTTTAGAAAAGGGGATGTCATTACAAATGACTCATGTAACCATTTTCTTTAGAGCTAGAGAAGTCTTGTCAGTTCAGTTAGGTATTATTTGTTTTTGTTTGTTGGGTATGTGTGTGAGAGATTTAACAGGCATTTAGGGAAGTTAAATATAATTTGTGTTTGTTTTTGTGGCCAGGTAATCTTTTGCTTGATAGAAAGCTATATCTTCTCTGTTTTGGTAGTTTTTGTAAACAAAGCTGCTGTCTATAGACAGATAATTTGAGTAAATTAATAGGCAGTGTTCCAACCTGTTTGCAGGTTGAGATCCTTGTATTTTAGCCAGGAGGGTTGAAATGTCCTTTGTGTTCCAGGTGCTGCCCTGGCCCTGTTTGCAAGCTGTAAAGCATGTAGAAAATGTGATTACTATTCTTAAGCCTTTTTTTTTATAATCTTTGTGGGAGTGATAGAAAAGCATAAGCAAAAATGTATAAAGATAAATAAACACAAAGATACAGCTTCATAGCTGACTGACTGCCTTATACAAAGGACGAATGATTAGTGAGCTAATGTCAGAGGGCATGCATGAAAGGCAGCTGGATAGATGAGGTCTGTAGTGATTTGATCCAGGAGAGAGAACTGGGGAGGGCAGGGCATTCCAGGTAAGAAGATGGTGTGAAATTCAGCAAGTGGGAGTAGCTCTGTATGGAGAAGATGGTAAGTAGGTTTTCTTGGATTTGGGAGTCAGCCACATACAGGTATTAGTTAGCTAATTGAAACCAGTGGATTAATTTCCTGAGAGTGAATGTAGGGGAAGAGCTGTTTGTGTGGAAAAGATGGACAGATGTGGGTTTTAGATCTGTGCTAATCAGATCCTTGCAGGCGCCATATTGACTTACAAAACCACAAATTAACATTTGTTGTGTTGGGTTTTTATTTATTTTGTTAAACATTTACCAATTACATTTCAACATACTTCAGGCAGCAGTCTGGTGTTGTGAGGTTGATACCTCTGACTTAGATGATGGCGATAGAACAGGCTGGACAGAGACAGTTTAGTTATTAATGGTTTACTGTCCTCTTGGAAGGTGGTTTTGAGTGATGTACCCTAGGGATCTGTTTTTGGTCCTGTGTTATTTTTATCTTTGTCTTGGATAAAGCATAGGTGTCATGGTTGTCAGATACATGGAATTAGGAGGTATAGGTAGTCTGTGGAATAGCAGAGGACTGTCAAGGAAATTAGAAGGCTAGCACCTTGGTTGCGTTGGGGCTTATAAAATGAAATTTAATAGGGATAAATAGAAAATTTTGCATTTGAGTTCCAAAAATGCTAATTGTTTGTAGCAGCTCTTTTTGTGGTAGCAAGTTCTGGCAATAAAGTAGCTTCCCATCTACTGGTCAAATAAATTGTGGTACATGAATATAATGGAATATTATTCCCTTGTAAAAATGATAAGTACAAAGAATTCAGAAAAACGATGAAAGATATGTGTTGATACAGAGGTATGTAAATAGATTCAGGAAAACTATGTACAGTGAACACAACGGTTTAAATGGAAACAACAGAACAAAGCTGAATGATCTATAATTAGAGTGACTGATGAGATGACAGATAAGAAAATGAACCTCCCTTCCTTCTTTGATCAGGTGGGGGACTCCAGTTATGAAACATTACATTTGCTGCAGGCTTGGTTGATGATGTGTTGGTTAGTTTTGCTGAACTGCTTTTTTCTCCTTTTAAATTTTGTGTTTAAATTTTGTGGACTACTGGGAAAAGAGGAGGGATCTATTCAGAATGAAGATAATGTAAAAAAAACCAAGATATCAAAACAAATGAAAATTTCATTTAAAAAACAGATGTGAAGACTTGAAGTGAATCTTGCCCTTCTAGCCAAGAAGAGTGAAGTAGTAGAGGGTAATAAATGGAGATTTAGTAGAATATACAAGGCTGATTGATTTTAGGAAGAGCCTTGGCAGTTGTCTGGTGATGCTGGAATACCTTATGTGTGCTAGATGTACAGTATCTTATGTCTGTGCATTAGTAAACATTTGAATAAAAGAAGACAGATTACTAGGATCAAACAAAGAGGTAGATGATGGAAAAGAGATGGAGAATGCCAGTGGTTTCAAGAAACTTGACTAAGAAAAAGAAAAAAAATAGCGGTTGGAAGGAATAGTGAGGCCATGTTGTGGGATCCTAGCTCTAGAGTGGTCATCTTCCCTGCCCCTCCTCTGATTTTAGGGTGGTGAAATCTTTTTAGAATTTGGGGCAGGTATCTGTGCTGGAAGGTAGAGGAACAGCCTTGGTAAGTCCATTTTGAAAATGTGCTTAAAAAGTGTTTTTTCTCCTTTAGGTTTTATTTTTTGAAGAAGAACGAAGCATATTATCTCGGAGTGCAAGTCCTTGGATCCCTCAGTTACATTACGCATTTCAGGACAAAGAGAATCTTTATCTGGTGAGATTAGATTTTGTCTTTATCCGCTCTTGGAATTGGTCTAGTTTAGTGATATTTAGTTGGAGGCTCTCTATCTGTATGTGGCATTTTCCTGTGCAGACTGTGGTATGTTGAGGCCTTGGGGTGCAGTGTCAGAATCTTATGCCAGATTGCAGAACATTCAGGAATCATATGACTCTTGGTTAATGATGATTGCAAGCTCCTGAGTTACTTGAGATAACTGTTGATGTGAGTATGGTCAAGTTTGGTCTTCTCGTGGTTATTTTATCCGATTACCACAAGTGCATATCATCACACATTTTCCCTTGAGGGCTTTTAAACCCCCGCACAGATTTCACACATGAAATGATGACATTCCTGGCATATGTAAATCTGTGACCCATGGTGGTTGCTTTAAAAATCTAGTGTCAAGTTTTTTTCATGAAATTTTATGAAATTTTTAATGAAATTTTAAAATAAGTGCTAATTTTTAGTTCTTTTTATGTTTATAGAATTTATTAGGTGTCAAATGTGACCAAATAATAAAATAGATTTTTTGGGGGGGAATTAGATAAACTTAATAAATCTTAAACTATAGATTATACCTGAGTTCTATTTTTGTTTATGTAGATGTGTTTCTATGTTATGATCATTTTGCATATACTATCTATTTTGTCCCCTTTTTCCTTGACATTTCACAGAATTAGTGGAATATTATACAGGCGCTTTAGAACTTTCTCTCAGGAACTTGTCATTGAGTTTTGAGTTGTGAGTTCAGTCCATTTTCCAACTTGGCATTACTATCCCATTTCTCGTAATAGCTCTTCTGTAGGTTAGCCCATTTAGAAGCAGCCTCATTTAGAGCCGTGTCGCTTAGTTAAGACTTAAATAGCTTCTTATGAAGAGTTTGACTGCTCAGGAGCTTTGCTTACCCTCCCTAGCAAAGATACCTTTCTTTAATAGATTGTTACTGTTTAGTTTGTAGCTTGTTTCATCCTTGAGTTGTTTAGTTTCTGATTTAAACTCTAAAGAGTAGCCTAGAAATTGTTATTGGTTCATGTACTATAAAAACATTAGGCTGAAACTGAATTCTGTGGTAATGAAATCCATGAGAGCTGATGAGATTTACTATGGAGAGAGAAGTGAAGACCCAGGACAGGCTCCTGAGGGACAGCTCCAGTGAGAGGAGATGATCTGGAGGGGGAGCCAGCCAAGGAGACAGACCCAACGATGCGTCTGTATGTGGTCACACACATGGAACGTCCAAGCCAGGATTGACACTTGCTGCCTTTCGCCCCAAGTCCAGGTGTCTTTCTCCCATACCATTGTCTCGCTGCCCATTTTCCCTCCAGGATTTCTCTGTGATATTGGGATTGTCTCTGCTCCAAAGCCATGAGGGGTCTTACTGATCACATGATGCGTCAATCTTGACTTTACCGTTCTTGTCTTCACACGTGGCTATTGTATTCTTCTGGTTAGTGACATTTTAGGGTGCTTGCCTCACAGTTTTAGTGTGCTTTCTTGGTGTGTTGTCATCTTGGAGCAGTTTTTTTCTGTGGTTCATAGAATTCTGATGTTTAGACTTTTTGTAGTTCTATTAGCACTCAGAAGTTTCCCCTTAGATAAGCAGTTTTGGGTGTTTTGGTTGTCTCAGCACATTGATACTGGTGCAATAATATTTTTATTCATACTGATTTATACTACTAAAGATGAGTGTATACACACACACATGCACAATATACACATATATACATATATATATACACACACATACATGCACCTTCATTTGTATACAAGCTTATATTAGCACACATGTGCAAGATACATGTAAACAAAAATATAGTACACATGCATGTACACATAAATATACATAACACAATGCACACATGTGTAATGTGCATATAGGAAAGTTGGCATAATGGATAGAGAACTCGCCTCAAAGCCAGAATGTCTAATCCTGCCTCTGATACATCTTGGCTATGTGATGCATGGCATGTCTTTTAACCTCTCTCAGTGTGTTGGGCTACTCACTTGCTCTTTGACCCCATTGCTGGGTCCTTCCTAGCTCCAGAACATGAGCCTGAGGCTGCAGGTGGTACCTATACATAGCCTCTGTGTGTATGGATTGTGTGTTTGTCGTTTGTTGCCGAAGATCATGATCGTGGAGAAACCCTAGAGCAGGGCTTGACTTAGGAATGTCAGCATGAGCAGCACCCAACCTACCAGGTACTTGTGGAAGTGATCCATGGTTTCCACAAAACTGTACCTGACCTTTTCAACTAAAAGGCATTTGAGCTGCAAGCCAACCAGGTCTTCATAGTGTCATTAAACACAAGGTGCATGACATGCAAGACCTTGATCTGCAGCAACTGCCAGACCAAGAATTGCCCTGGCCAGAGGCTGAAGCTATCCCCCACAAATTGACACTGATACCGTGTTCCTGATCCTGAGCAAGGAGTTTGATTACATGTGTGTATGTGCCCAAGTCAGGGGTGGCCTTCACTGTAGCAACACCACAGTCTCCTTTTAACCTATCCTGCTGGTGGCTGTGGGATATCATCAATGAATTAATTTACCATTTTCACTCATTCAGCCAACAGCCATGCAAGATGGCCACAGAGTCATGCCAGCCAGCCATTATTCTAACTCTAAGATCTGGAGTACTCATAGCATCCTCATTGTGCTTCATTCCTTGGTGGACAAATCCAGTATCAGCATGCAACTTGTAGTGGAGATCCTGAGAGAGTGCCTGGCATTGTCTACACTGCCCATCCATAAAGTTCTACTGTAGCCTTGTGGGACTGTCCCATCTCTACTTCCTATTGAGGATTATTATGAGGCCATCTGGGTGCTGGAGAACACAGAGCTCACCAAGAGAAGTGTGTAGAAGTGCTGAGTGCTAGTTGCTGCAAATTACAGTGTGGGAATTGCCAGCGTGATGATGCACTAAAACCAAGAGGCCCTCTGGGGCTCTGCTAGCACCTTGATTTCTATCCAGAGTCCAAGGACATACTTGAGTTCCATGTGCCAGTATGAGGTGATCAACAGATGTACATCCCACTGCCACTGCCCTCACCCTGCACTTTATGCACAAAAGTGTCCACCAGCAACTGTGAGAAAAGGATGGAGATAAGATGCTATGAATGGTGAAGCCAGATCCCCAGGTGTAGGAGGAGCTTTCAGCTAATCCTGCTCCAAGTGCCTGAACCTGGTCATGACCAACTCTGTGTCCCTGGAAAGAAAGACCAAGGAGCCCTTCTTGTAGCAGTTTAAGGTATTTGGATGAAATACAGCCACAGCAGGCCCAGACCTCCATGCTCCAGAGCTTCCTGAGGTGCCATATCGCCATGCCTGGTGCCATCATGCTAGCCACCTTCTGGGACCTGATGGGTCAGGAGTAGACCTCCAGCTGCTGGTCTGTAAGCATGAGATGAAGAATTTGATGTGGACCAGAAGCATCTCTGCTGTGGATGGTGAGTCCTAGCCAGCCTTGGAAGGGTGATGCTTCTGCAATGATGAAGACACAGTCTCCATTGCAGATTCCAGGGTTGTTTGCCACATGGAGACTTTTTTATCTGCCTGATCCAGGTGATGTTAGAGTTGGATCAAGCCCTAAAGAAGATGGAGCAGAGACCCTGAGTCCGTGGAGGGGTGTCAGTCACTTCAGTCAGGAAGCTTTGGAGGTGGGGCAGAAATGATATGTTTGCCATCCTGTAGTCTCCTGACCCTTTTTCTTAGACTAGCAGGTCCTATTTTCTGGGATCAGTTCTTGAACTTAAACATTTAAATCTCACGAAGAGAGAAAAACTAACAGACAGACAAACAAAAAAACAAGTGTCTCAGGGTATTAGGCAACTTTTAGCAACTATAGAGTTCAGAGTCCGTGGTGTAAGAGGTGCTAACCTGCATTAGTAGTGGGAGTTTCCTCACTTGGGAATTGCCTATACCAATGAAATCTCAGGTCTAGTCCACACACACACACACACACACACACACACACATACACACATGAACACACACATACACTCTCACACACTCACTCTTACACACACATACACACACACTTCACACACGCAATACACACATTACAAACATATACATGCACCATGCATATGCAAAATACACACATACACCCACCCATATGTACACACCAACACATGCACACATATCGATCAAGACTGAACATGGAATTTACATGTATATGTATCTGTGGATGAAATCAGTAATTTTTATTTGCATAGGTAACTCATACTCTCTTTCTAGAAACTCTGCCCACTGATAGAAGTCAATAGAGGTCTTCTGTAATTAAAATAGTTGTGGAGAGTTGCTGGATGCCCCCAGAGGTTCAGCTATTTGCCCAGAGTCGTGTAGGCCATTGGGGTTATATATGGAATTTGAGCCTTTTGTTTTCTTGGCTTCCTGGTCAGATCTCTTGCCATTATGACTCTTCTGCCTTTCAGAGAATATTTGTCTTCTGGATTTCTCAATCATGTCTTTTTGCAAAATGTCATGGCATTCAAGCAGTCAGTCATTGAACATTTATTAAGCACTCCCCTGTGCTAGGCTCTGTGTTAAGCACTCAAGGAGCTCAAATCTAATGGGAGAGAGATGGTTGTTTTTTTCCCTATGTGCTGGAAGAGGATCATGATATCATAAAGGTGATACCATGACATGCAAGTGAATTGGATTTAAGTGAGGAAGGGAGGACTGTGCTAGGTCACCAGCTTCACTTTCTCCTCTGGAGCCACCACTGGGAGAAAGCCACCACTGCAAACCAATATATGCAATGCAAACTCTATGCAGGATAAACAGAAAGATAAATAGATAATTCCTGGAATTAAGCTTCCTGTTATTAGGTGAGATTTTAGTTGGGGTTTAAAGGAAGCTGGGGAGAGCAGTAGTCAGAGTGGAGGAAGGGGTGAGGGTTCCAGGCATGAGAGATGGCCAGAGAGAATGCCTAGAGCCCAGAAATGGAGTTCTGGTTTGTATTAAGATGAGGTAGTTGCAAGTATTTTGTTTTTAATTTATTTTATTTATTTTTAAATTTATTTATTTTTAGATTCTGACATTCATTTCCACAAAATATTGAGTTCCAATTTTTCTCCCCCTTTCTCTCCTCCCCCCTCCATATAATACCTTGCATTCTGATTACCCCTTCCCTCAATGTACCCTCCCTTTTATCATACCCTGCCCTTCCCTTATCCCCATCTTCTCTCTTTTCTTGTAGGGCAAGATAAATTTTTATACCCCATTACCTGTGTTTTTTATTTCCCAGTTATATGCAATAATAATTCTCAACATTCGTTTCTAATACTTTGAATTCCAACTTCTTTCCCTCCCTCCCTCCCTACTCATTCCCACTGAGAGGGCACGCATTTCAATACCAGCTATATATGTGTCATTTTGCAAAAGACTTTCATAATAATCACGTTGTGTAATACTAACTATATTGCCCTCCATCCTACCCTATCCCCTTCCTTTTTTATTTTCTCGTTTGACCTTGTCCCTTCCCAAAAATGTTTACTTCTAGTTACTCTCTTCTCCCATTTGCCCTCCCTTCTGTCATCCCCCTTACCCTACTTGTCCCCTTCTCTCATACTTTCTTGTAGCGTAAGATAGATTTTCATACCAAATTTAGTGAGCACATTATTCCCTCCTTAAGCTATATGTGAAGAGAGTAAGCTTCACTTTTCCCTTCTCATCTTCTCCCTTTTCTCCTCCATTGAACAGGACTTTTCTTATCTCTTTGATGAATTATAGCCTGCCCCATTCCATTTCTCCCTTTCTCCTCCCAGTATTTTCCTCCCTTGCCCCTTAATTTTTATTTTATTTTTTTTATGGATATTATCTCTTCTGATTCAACTCAACCTGTACTCTCTGTTTATGTGTGTGTGTGTGTGTGTGTGTGTGTATAATCCCTCCACCTACCCAAATACTGAGAAAAGTCTCAAGAGTTACAAATATTATCTTTCCATGTAGGAATGTAAACAGTTCAGCTTTAGAAAGTCCTTTATGATTTCTATTTCTTGTTTACCTCTTCATGCTTCTCTTGATTCTTGTGTTTGAAAGTCAAATCTACTCAGTTCTGGTCTTTTCATCATGAATGCTTGAAAGTCTTCTATATCATTGAATGACTATTTTTTCCCCCTGAAGTATTATACTCAGTTTTGCTGGGTAGGTGATTTTTCGTTTCAATCCCAATTCCTTTGACTTCTGGAATATCCTGTTCTAAGTCCTTCGATCCGTTAATGTAGAAGCTGCCAGATCCTGTGTTATCCTGATTGTATTTCCACAATACTCAAATTGTTTCTTTCTAGCTGCCTGCAATATTTTCTCCTTGACCTGGGAACTCTGAAATTTGGCCACAATATTCCTAGGAGTTTCTCTTTTTGGGTGTCTTTCAGGAGGTGATCAGTAGATTCTTTCATTATTTATTTTGCCTTCTGGTTCTAGAATACCAGGGTAGTTTTCCTTGATAATTTCATGAAAGATAATGTCTAGGCTCTTTTTCTGATCATGACTTTCAGGTAGTGTCATAATTTTTAAATTGTCTTTCCTAGATCTATTTTCCAGGTCAGTTGTTTTTCCAATGAGATGTTTCACATTATCTTCTTTTTTTTTCAATCTTTTGGTTTTGTTTTCTAATTTCTTGGTTTATCTCATAGTCTTTAGCTTCCCTGAGCTCTTTTTCTTTTTTTGTTAAAGAGGAACTCATACAACATTTTATTAATCATTTGACATACATGAATGACATCAAGTTGTACAGCACCATGAAAAACACATTAAACAGCTACTCTATCTAGTAGAACCTTTCTCCACCAACATCAGAATGCCATTTGGACTTGATAAGTATAAAATTCTTAACAAGTTTCACATTCTTTTTATTTTTTATTTTAATAATAAATTTATTTATTTAACTTTTTACATTCATTTTCACAAAATTTTAGGTTCCAAATTTTCTCCCCATTTGTCCCCTCCTCCCACTCCAATACATCGAGCATTCTACTTTCCCCTATCACCAATCTGCCCTCTCTTCTATCATCCCTCCCTTCCCTTGTCTGCATCTTCTCTTTTGTTCTGTAGGGCCAGATAACTTTCTATTCCCCATTACCTATACTTCTTATTTCCTAGTAGCAAGAACAATATTTGACAGTTGTTCCTAAAACTTTGAGTTTCAACTTCTCCCCATCCCTCCCTCCCCACCCATTCCCTTTGGGAAGGCAGGCAATTCAATATAGGCCATATCTATGTAGTTTTGCAAATGACTTCCATAATAGTCATGTTGTGTAAGACTAACTATATTTCCCTCCCTC
>CM053773.1:230744516-230801511 GCA_028658325.1 Potorous gilbertii
TGCCCTCCCCAGCCCTGGCTCTAAGGGGAGCCCTCCCCCCGTGCCCTCCTAGGCTCTGTGAGGAGCCCCCTGCCCCCTCCCCAGCCCTGGCTCTAAGGGGAGCCCTCCCCCCGTGCCCTCCCCACTCCAGGCTCTGCAGAGAGCCCTCCCCCGTGCCCTCCCCAGCCCTGGCTCTGCGGGGAGCCCCCCCCATGCCATCCTCCCCAGCCCTTGCTGGGCACCGTGTGCCAGGCTGCAACAGCACCAAAGTGGGCACGTGGGAGCCTCTGGTGAGGCCTGTCCGAGCCAGAGTCGGCGTCACCACCCGGCCTTCCCTTTATTGATTTTATAGTCGCAGGGAGAGGGCTCACTATTTATTAACCCAGCTGCCTCAGCCTTATTTCCACTTTTCTATTAAAAGGAAGAAAAGAGGGGCCCTGGGGTGTGTTATTTGTCCAAAGGGAGAGAAAAGAACAGAAAGAAGCCAGACGGAGGAGACGTTGAAGCTGCCAGGTGGATTTTGTTCCCTACTTAAAAGCAAGCTGTCCGTGATTGGGGCGGAAACTTCACCTACAATCGATCCCCCTTTTGTCCCGTGTACATACACAGGCCTGCTCTGTTTGTTTAGTTCAGAATAAAATAAAACTTCAAGAAAATTTTTTTCCTGTAAAAGAGAACCAAGAAAAACTTGTGCTTCTTGGAGAGGCAGGTGGAGGAGAAGTTATCATTCTCTGTGTAGTTTTTTTGTTTATAATTCTGAGATCCTAGCTCTTCAAAGACTTGTCCAAGTGGCCCTTCGTGCCCTCATTCAAAGTCATTCCCTGCCAACTCTGCTGTGACATCTTCAAGGTGATGGTGACATTCTGGGGCTTTGGCAGCTGATACTGAGCCCAGCATCTCCTAAGAAACTTAGGCTCGTGGAAAGGAGGCCAGGGGAAGCCAGACGGTTTAGTATTTAAATATGTGTACTCCGTTGGCATCCGGGTATCTGTAACTTTACCTGCTCTAACTGGGAAGAGATTGCCTAGGGGTAATGGAATATACAGTGGACCTGAAGGTAGAAGATCCCAGTTCTAGTCCCATTAATCAGTGAGCTGACTGGAGGTCTCTGCCACTGAACTTGAACTTTCTTCTCTGTAAACTAGAAAACCCCTGGACCACCTACCTCTTTGGAGGGAGGGATTCCTTCCCACCTCAGTCTCCTCGTACCTTTCTTGGTTATTGGGATGTGTGCTTGCTTTATTTCCATTCTCTAGCTTGGAGGCTGCTTCTCACAGCTGGAAATGTATGTCTTTTGAATTTGACATTTACAAAGCCGTCAAAGGTCTTCAGAGTGCCAGGTCTCACCATAACCCTGCGAGAGGGGTACAACCAGGGGGTGTTTCTCCATTTTGTATACCATGGTCACTCGTCTAGTAAAGCCTCTGAGCCTGGGTTAGAACCTCAGCTTTTCTGGCTCTACCTCCATGCTTGTATCCACCTGGTCTTTGGCCCCGTGGAGCTTGTAAATTCATTCTCATTCTGGTGGAGAAAGGGAAAAATAAGCCATTTAAAAGCAACTTCTTGATATCCTAGGTATCTGGTACTAGAAGTGGGGGGAAGGAGACATGGAAATGGTTTGGGTTTTGTTTTTTAAATAGAACAAAGTTCTGCCTGTTTAGTAGTTGTTGTTCAGCCGTTTCAGTCACATCTGACCTCATGTTGAGTTTTCTTGGCAGAGATACTGGAGCAGTTTGCCATTTCCTTCTCCACCTCATTTTACAGATGACAAAACTGAGGCAAACAGGGTGAAATGACTTGCTTGGGGTCACCCAACTAGGAAGTGTCAGGGGCTAGATTTGAACTCAGACCTTCCTGACTGCAGGCCTGGCGCTCTCTATATTGTACCCATTTAGTAGTATTGTACAAAACTCATTTAGCAATTACTCAATATATAAAGGAGAAGTGTTTCTTTTTTTAAAAAAGGTCCTAGGCTTTAATTAGAAGTCAAAGACCTCTATCAGATCACTGTTAGCCAACATTTTACCTCCTCATTTAGCAATGACTGATAGCTGATTTCTTTGGGAGGCTCTGAGCACATGCCCAGCCCAAAATTTCTGTTGTTTCAGACTTCTCTGGGCTGCAGTCAGTCCAATGTAAGAGGTATAAAAGCAGTTGCTGTTACTTGGTTACTAAATGAATGGTCTGCAAAACAGTTGTCTTTTTTTTTAACCTTCAACTACTTGAAGTATTGGATAACCAGTATTTTTTATGAGTTAATGACTCTAGGATAGTGACTGATACATTTCTGTCCCGTAAATCTCCTGTAAATTGGCAATAATTAAACCAGTCTTGGGATGGGTCTCTTCTTTTGAACTAATTAAGTGCCTTCCCTTAGGAAAACTAGAAAAATTCTCTTTGCTTAATGTTATTGCCCCAAGTAGGGGGCTTAGCACACTCTGAATCCCTGTGCTTCTAGGCTCCAGAAAAGGAAGAATTCCTTGCGTGGCAGCATGATCTAGAAGTGAATGACCGAGCTCCCACCCAAGCTCGCCCCACTGTGTTTCGCTGGACAGGAGGAGGAAAAGAGGTCTATTTGTCTGGCTCCTTCAATAATTGGACCAAACTACCACTCACAAGAAGGTATTCTGGGCAGCTTTTATATTTGAATTCTACTGGAACTTGGCTCATTTGTCTTTTTTATGGAACTCTGTAAATGCCAGCTTTGGCTGAAGATACTGAACAGGAAAGTAGCTTGTGTGGTCATTCAGAAGGTCACGCCCAGATTTCTGGGGTGCAGCCAACTTTCCTTAGGAATAACCTCTTTGTGTTTAGAGGAAGACTTCCTGCTCCCTAAACATTTGTAACGTCTTCCACTTGGATATAGGAACATACATTCTTCAACTGAAGCAGCTCCTAGAAAAGTGGGAAAAGGCTTCTGGTAAATAGTAGTCACTGGCAGGGACCCAAGAAAGCCTTTCTGTGGCCTGGTCTGACCCAGTAGATTCTGACTTCAGCCCAAGGGCTTCGTGGCAGGAGAGCCGCCCGGTCAGACTCATTCCATGAGGCGTCTCCTGTGGCCTTGAGAGAAGAGGGTGGAAATGGACTCTTGGTGTAGGGCCCTTTTCCTAAACTGGTTTCTAGTAGTTGTGCTGCCTCCTCTTCAAACCAAACTGACCAGGGGTCTCGTCCCACCCAATCATCATGCTGTGTGTGCCCTGTCAGCACCGTGTGCTCTCCCTTCCTTTAAAGCAGATGCCGGAGAAGACAGATTCTGGAATCTGACAGTATCTGGCAATCCCCAAATGAGATACAGAAATGAAGGGCTCTCGTTCCTGGTGTTGGTGTGTTAGGAATGGTGTCTGATCCTTCAGATCCTCTGCTAGGTCCTGTAGCCCCAGTCTGTTCTCCAAACATTGCACTGAATTGTCTTGATTGTCTAAAAATGCCATCCCTGCTGCAACCAAAGTTTCTTTTGGATGGGGGTGTTCTTCATTTCTTTGGCAAGGGTGGCTCAGTGAAGCCATTGAAAGTGTTTTCTTCTTACAAGTGGAGGAGTGATCCATCCAAATCATTTGCTTCCTTTGACATTACAGCCACAACAACTTTGTAGCAATCCTGGATTTGCCAGAAGGAGAACATCAGTACAAGTTCTTTGTGGATGGTCATTGGACCTATGATGCCTCTGAGGTATGATTTCCTTTTTCTGTAGATGGTATCGCTCTAAGAACCAGATATTTCCCTACAGGATGCTTCACACAAAGCCACCAGTCCTCAGGCCACCTCGGCCAAGGCTTCTCTTCTTGGCTGAGCCAGGTGATGGCACCTGTTTGTCGGTTAAGACAAGTCACCAGTTTAGCCAGTAGATGAAGACACAAACCAGTGATTCCATGTCCTCTAAAGCAGGGAGCCTTCTACATTGTGATTTCTACCTGTTTATCTCTTCCCAGCCAACAGTGACCAGCCAGCTTGGCACAATTAACAATGTCATTCAGGTGAAGAAAACTGACTTTGAAGTGTTTGACGCTCTAATGGTGGATTCCCAAAAGTGCTCTGATGTGTCCGGTAGGAATCCAGTTCTTTTCTATGCCTTATGGAGAGGTGGGAGATAAGGGTGTAGCCCTGCAGCCAAGGGTTGTCTGGTTGGTTCTTGAATCTCAGCCCTGAATTTGTGCCCCAAATGCAGGGAACATTCAGCACAGAAGGAATGGATGCGATCACTTGCTGAAATACCCCCTGCTTTTATTGGTAGTTACTGTGTTTGTGATCACAAGATTTAGAGCTGGAAAGAGCTTTGGGACCAATCTCTGGGCCAGCCCTTTTTTGTACCAAGGAAGAAACTGAGGCCCAGGAAAGTGAAATGGCTTCCCTAGGGTTATGCAAGCATTAAGTTCAAAAACCAAAATTTAAACCTGTTTCCTCTGACTCAAACCAGCGTTACTGCTGATTCATTTCTCTTCTTTTATGACTACCCTGGAGCAGACAACTAAGCTTGAGTACTAGTGGTCAGTCTCACCCTGGGGACCCTCAGAATGGGCTCCGTGACCAGGGGGTGACCTAGGCAGCCCACAGTGATCCTCTCTGTGCGAAGTGTGTGTCCAAGGTGACTCTGGTTTGCAGGCCGCTCACATAAGCTGGCCTTCTTTGTGTTGTAAATTAGTAGTTGCAGAATCGCTTAGGGGGACAGGAGGAGGCCTATCCGTGGAAAAAAGTCGTGAACTTTTCTTGCCTAATAACAGGGAGCAAGGCTCAGGGCCAGATGTGACTCCTCAACTCCGCCTGGCCGCCTTGAACCTCACCAACCTTGTGCGTAGGAGGGCTTAGGAGATTGTTTGCTTAGAAACTGTGTGTGTACAGCCTTCCTTTGCAGACACTCTTCATGGGTGGCAAATGCCATCAGAACACAAATAGAACCTATACTTCAAGCCTTGAGGTGTGTTTGTAATTGAGTCTTTACCCAGACTGCCTCTCCCCTCCCCGCATGGGGGTTTTAACCAATGGTGGGGATCACTTACTGAGCCAGCTTCTTCCGGCAGCTCTTCTCCCTACGAGTAAGTTCAGGCTGTGTTTAACTTTATGCTTTGGATGAATTGTCATCATTAGGATCTGTCATCATGGGCTCCTGTTATTTTCAGTGAATTGGAAAATTGCAGGGGCCCCTGGTGAGAGAAAGTAGGGCTGATTAGTGTGCTTTCAAACAGGACTTAAAAGCCTACAAAGTAGCAGCTATCCGGGTAGGACAGCATTGTGACTGAAGTAGAGACGCTGCTTATTTCTAATCCATACAAATAACAGCCAACTTGTTCTGATTTCTGTGGAGAGGCTTCCCCTAAATCTACCCCCTACACTTACTAGGAGACATAATTTAGAAGTCCTCTCCTGCAGTGAGACCTTCTCAGTATTGATTGCCTTCTGGGAGAAAAATGTACCTTAACTTTTTGGGTTCTCATCGCTCTCTCTCTATTCTGCTCAGTTTTCTGCCCTTAATGCTTTTCTCAGGATCTCCTGACTGCGCTTGTGCCTAGGTTACAGGAATGTGAGCATGCTCCTAAGGACGTGAACATCCTGGGAACTGGTGCTCTGCTAACACAGAGGAGGGTGATACCTCAGGCTTTACTTTGAAACTAGACAGGTAGCCAAATAATCAGCATGGCAGAATTCCCTCTCAGTCACACATGGCCTCTCAAGCTGAAGCCAGAAAGGTTGTGGTGACAAGGCCATGGCACCATCCCCTAGCAATGAGATGCCTTCCTGGCACCACAGAATCCTCAGGTGGGGAGGAGGGCCTCCGCCTAGGCCATCTGCCAGGCTGTGGAGGACCAGTGGTCATCTAGATTATCCTAGAACAAACACTGAATACAAGAACAAAAAGAAGCTTTTCATAAAGTCTTCTATAGAGAAAAGTTTTAAAATGCACTGACGGTTCTGGCTCCCTTGGTGCTCTAGCTGGCACCTCTGGCTTAGGGTTTCCTTCTTGTTCTGCCAGAATCTGAGGGGGCAGCTAGGTGGGGCGGTGGATAGAGCACCAGTGCAGGAGTCAGGAGGACCTGAGTTCAGATCTCAGACACTTGACACTCACTAGCTGTGTGACCTTGGGCAAGTCACTTAACCCCAGTTGCCTCATCCTGGGTCATCTCCAGTCATCCTGATGAATATCTGATCACAGGATTCAGATGACTCTGGAGGAGAAATGAGGCTGATGACCTGCACAGCCCTCCCTCACCCAAAACAAAGTCAAGTGCAAGTCATGTCATTATTTCTCTGATGGCATGGTCTTTGGCTATGAAGGACAAACACACCACACACCACCCGAATCTAAACAGAGGAACGCTGGAACTCCCCAGAAACAGCCCAGGTCTTGATCCACATGGATAGGGAAGGGCAGCAGCTGCCTGACCCTGACTGGCAGCTTTGCGCTCCATTTCTGTCTGTGCCCTGATGCCAGAACCTCAGTGGCCACTTCTGAAACATGTGCCAATCCCTTCACCAAAGTCTAAAGGGCTTTCTGGTGGTTCTCTGGGAACCTTCACTCCCTTTAATTATGGTGTAGAACAGATGAAGACCCAAACCACCCAGTGTAACTACCAGTTAGCTGAGCTTTTCTCATAAATATCAGCTGCTTAAATTAAATGTCTTGTTAATCACATTCTTCTTGGTAGAGCTGTCAAGTTCGCCGCCAGGACCCTACCATCAGGAGCCCTATGCTTGTAAACCAGAGGAACGCTTCAAAAACCCTCCCATCCTTCCCCCACACCTGCTGCAGGTCATCCTGAATAAGGACACCGGCATCTCGGTGAGAACAGAAGCTTTGCTCTGTGCCCCGGGCTGGGTGGAGGCTTTCCATGTGCCAGCCTCTGTCTTTAAAAGCTTCCTTAGTGAGAAGCAGCTGGCGTAATTTGCTCTAGTAACTGTCATGTACGAGATATATATTCCACTTTCTTTTGTCCATTTTGCAGGATGACTTCTGTAATTCGACTAAACTCTCTTTCTGTATATTTAACTGTGTGGATGCGACCTTTCTTTGCTTTGTGCCTCACAGTTCTGGAACCAGAAGGGTCATATTATCAGGAGACACCATGCCCTTGCTCTGCCCACCACCATCACCAAGAAAACAAATTTGTCTCCCAGCTTGTCTGAGATTTAAGGGGCTTTGCTTATCATTCAGGGCAACTCTTTGATCGGTTAGGAAGAAGTATTGCTAGTTTAGTTACCTCACTCAGTCTGTCTTGTTAGGTGTGACTACTGTCTGTCACAGCCAGAATTAGCTTGTGCACTTGGCACAGCATCTTCCGGGTGAACCCAGGGTTTTGTTGACTTTTCCCAGGTTCCACAGAGACCAAAGTTACCAAAACTGCCCCTGACACAAAAGAGCAGGTTGATTTCTTTCACTTTGGACCTTGCTCCAGGTGGGTGGCCAATGCTGGGAGGGTTTTTCCTTGATGGAAAGTTGATATTGGACACGTAGCACAAAGTGGCTCAAAAATACAGTGCCTGCTGTCCTGCTTTTCCCATTAGTTGCTGTTTCAACACCCTCCTTGGCACATGTTCCTCCAAGAGTGTGTGAGAAGGCAGAAGCCTAAAAGTTTAAAGCCAAGCAGGGCCTGTTCTTCTGTATTCTACCCCTGTGATGTCAGTGGCAAAAAGTCATCCTGCTGTTCACATTCCCTAGATACTCTGCTTGAATAACAGACATTTAAGAGGTCCCTAAAGAGAAGGGGTTTCCAGCTCTCTCTGTCTCTGTCTCTCTCTCCCCCGCTCCCCTCCCTCCCTCCCTGTCCCTTCTCTCTCCCCCTCCCTCTCTCTCCCTTTCCCTTTTCTTCTCTCTTTCTTCCTCTCTCTCCCATCCTCTCCCTCTCTCTTTCCCTTATCTCTCTCATGCACTCAATAGCTCTCCTTTCCCTGCTCTCTAGGGCAGTGCAGAGAAGGTACGCCTCTTCCCCCACCCCACCCCCCCGGCTCCTCCTTGTGGAGTCTGATGTGACTTTCCTCTTTGTATTCCTACAGTGTGACCCAGCTTTACTGCCAGAGCCCAACCACGTCATGCTGAACCACCTGTACGCCCTCTCCATCAAGGATGGAGTGATGGTGCTCAGCGCCACCCACCGCTATAAGAAGAAGTACGTCACCACTTTGCTGTACAAGCCAATATGAAAACCCAGAGAGCAGTGGAGAAGATGGTGCGGCACGGTCTGACCCATCTGCAGCTGCTTCCCACCATGGAACTGCCCCACACGGTCTTCATTCCACACTCTTCTAAAACATTTTCCACTCACCCTGCTTGAAGATCTCCTTCTGGCAAGGCAGCTCCTGAGGAGCCAGCCGGCCGCTATGGTCACTAACTGACCATAAGACCTTCTGGCATTTACCGCAATGGGGAGGGTGTAAAGGTAGGTGCAGAAGAATGGCTGCAGCGCAAAGCACAGGGAAACCTGTACGCACTGTTGGAGACACAGTCTAACATGCACTAGGCACCCTCCCAAAAAATAATAATAAGTTAAGCCCAGACTCCAGCTGCGGGCTGCTTTATGTCTCAGGTAGCTGGGCCCAATGAAGGGGCTTTCCTTACTCATGACTTTTCTGTCACTTTTCACGGACGAGACAGTCAGTGTAATGGCAGCGCCTCTGAGTGGTAGGTCTGACCCCTGTGGCTGGCAGCAAGATTGCACAGGAAGCTCTGGCCCTGGCCCTCACACATACTGAGCACGCTGTGTTTTAAACCCAAAATTACTGCCGGGGCTGGGGGGGTGGGGGGGGTTTGCGGAATAGTAAAGATGCAATGATGCAGGCTTGTAAAGGCATTTTCTGTTTTTAATCACCAACACTTAGGTGTGGATCATGTGAAAAGGCCCCTCAGGGGCCCATCCCAGCTATGACCAGGCTGCCCAGAGGGCTGACCTGTGCCCCGGGTCACCGTTTGTTCTAGGTTTGGGTTGTTGCTTGGGGCTGTTTTTAATCCTCCAGTCAGTCCTGAGGTGACTGGTTCTCAGATTGACATAGCTGAGATTTCAAAACCAAATGATCATGGAAGGCTCCAGCAGGTGCCCGCCATTTAGCAAAGCTTTTATTTTTGAAGGGAATGTCAATTTTCTGGCATGGGTGACCTTCCGCAAGGAAACGCCAGCAGGAATCCAAGCCTGCTGTGGGGTGAGCAGCAGGCCAGGGTCCCCGAGTCCAGCCTTGTTACCTCATTCATTCACTCAGTGCTCCTGCACACCTCTTGTATCGTGGAAACACTGAATCACTGTCAGCTTGTCATACCTCCTGAACAGGTTTAAATAAAACTTTTTGTAAAAAATGATGTTCATATAACTGAGTCCATGACTGGGGAGCTGGGGTGTTCTAAAGTCTCATGTTTGTCATCATTGGATTGTCATTGTTAGATCAGTGATCTGATCTCACGTCACAGGTGTTCAGTGGGCAGGGAGGAGAATCGAGACTGCATTTGCACAGAGCTGTTCTGGGGTGGCCAGCATCTGTGAGAAAGACCCCCCAAGGAGGAGGCGGCAGCAGCAGTTGAGCCGGGACTCCTGTTGTGGCAAGTAGAGCCGAGGATCATGTTCCTGGCAGCCAGTCCTCCTCGGTGCAGCCCAAGGTCCCATCGTTCATGCAGAAGAGAGGCCCTCTAAGGTCTACATCCAGCAGTGTTTAACTGATGTGTTAACATGCACTAAAACCCTTCAAGCTTTTGTGGACAAGCTCCTCAGCACGCCTCCCCCATCAGTGTGTGATGAGAAGGCTCCACTGAGCAGAGGGGGCCCCTGTAGCCTGTGACTGCAGATCTGCAGCCTGGCAGTTACCGGCATATAAAGTATTCCAGCTTCCTCATTTGTCAATTGCATAAGTGTGCCACACCACGTAGGCCTCTCTCAATGTCATCTAGGTAAACTGCTATTTCTCTGTTGTATTAGCTTTTAGCAACTCGGAAAAAAACAAAAAGATTAAGCGTGAGTGATTTAATGACAATTGGTCCCTGGTTAGCCCTGCTAACTTCTCTAGAATTTTCCCAGAAAATGTCAGTGTTCAGTACACTGCTCAGCACACAGTAGGTGCTTAATACTTCCTCCTATAGTCACTTGATTTTTTTTTAAACTGGGACATTTGCCTTTTTCCAATTCTGTGCCACCCTATTTTTCATGACAGTTATTTTTAAAACTAAATTTAAAGTATCTTGATTTTAAAGCACTAGAATTTCTCCCAGAATCCCTCCCATTTTCCCTTCCCAGGGAGGGGCAACATGTAACAAATACTTTTTTTTTTGAGAAGTCAGGATTAAGTGACTTGGCCCAGAATCACACAACCAGTAAGTGCCTGAGGCTGAATTTGAACTCAGATCCTCCTGACTCCAGGCCAGTGCTCTCTCTACAGCACCACCTAGCCGTTCCTAACAAGTATTATTTTTAAAGGGAAAAAAATCCACAAAACGACTCAACACACCAAAATTGTCTGAGCAGTATGTCACATCTCTGTAGAGGAGTGAAGTGGGGCCATGTTTCCTGTCTCCTGTTCTTTGTAACTTGGCAACTTCCAATCACTTGTTTCCTTTGGATTGTCTGATGGCTGCCTTCTGCACTTACTTGGTCAGTCATTGGTCATCTGCTTTCTATGCTCTACGTCAGTTCACCTAAGTTTTAACATGCTTCTCACAGCACAATAATTATTCCATTTCACTCATAACCACAGCTGTTTGGCCGTTCCCCAATCAATGGGCATATACTGCCTGTTCCAGTTCATCACTATTACAAAAAAATGCTTCTATAAACATTTGATGCACATGGGATCTGTCCTCTTACCAGTAACCTCCTTGGAGTGTATAGATAATATTCCCAGCAGTGGAATCTCTGGGTCTAAGGCTTTCGACATTTTACTCACTTTATTTGCATAATTTCATATTGCTTTCCAAAATGATTGTTAAGGATTCATAGCTACACCAACAATGTCCTAATAATGCTTGTCTTCCCACAGTCCCTCCAACATTGACTACTCCTATGTTCTGGCATTTTGGTCAGTTGACTTGAGTGTGAGATGAAACCTTAGGGTTGTTTGGATGTTCATTTCTTTTATTATGAGTGATTTAGAGCATCCTTTCATATGGTTGTTAATAGCTTGTAATTCTTTTGAGAATCCTTTGAACACTTATCTGTTAGGGAATGGATTTTGTTTTTGTGTATGTGTGGGGTATTTATTAACATATCATGTTTATTTTCTATACGTGTGTGTACATATGTACGTTTCCTATTATTTTGGATTCCAAATCCTTATCGGAGAAATTTGATACAAAGATTTTTTTCCCCTCATTTGGCCACTTTCCTTATCCTAAATACATTAATTTTAGTTGTGCAGAAACTTTTCAATGTCATGTAATCACAGTGATTAATTTTATCTTATCCAGTAACCTCTATCTCGTTTGGTTTCTCCACGATCTTTCAAACATGACTAAAAGTGGCTCAATAGTCACTTTTAGCACCTCAGAATATGGTTCATCTGGGCCAGGTGACTTCATAAGTTCACCAAAAGGAGAAATGCCATGAAGCTATCTGAAATTCAGCACTCGCTCTTTGTTCCCCAAACCCTCCCCTCTTCCAGACTTTTCGTATGACTGTCCAGGTTGTTCGAATGCCATCACTCATGTTTGCAGAAAAGATTATTATGGTCACATGGAGGTCAAAAGAAGTGATACAAGGACACTCTTCAAGGTTTCTTTGAAGAACTTTAGAATTGAATGTAAGACATAGGAGACGCTGGCCCAGGACCACCTAGCATGACATGCCCACATCAGAGAAGGCACTGTGCTCTATGAGCAAAGCAGAAGTGCAGTAGCTCAAAAGAAATATGAGATAGCCGGATTTAGAGATATCTCCACTCCAAATATCCACATGGACTGTGCTCAACCTGTGGTAGAGCCTTCTGAACTTGTATTGGTCTGATCAGCCATGCTCGAGCACACTGTAACTTGATTCTAACATAGTGATGTCATTTTGTTTCTCGAAAACATAAAACAACCATCAACCAACAGATCACTCTCAAGGCTACCGCCATCTTCCTTGCAAACTAGATGTTTTCAGCTTCTCTCTCGCCTGTCCCTACCCCACAAATCCAATCTGTTGCCAAGTCCTGTCAATTCTATCTTCATAAGGGCTCTCAGCTCCCTCTTACCTCTGACATGACAACCACCCTGGTACACACTTATCAGTCCACCCTGGCCTATGACGATGGAGTGTACTAATTGGTGTCCCTGCCTCAAGTTTCTCCTCACTCTAGTCTGTCCTAAGCAATAAATTACAGTGACTTCCTATCACCCTTAGAATCAAATATAATCTTCTTAGCTTTTGAAGCCTTTCATAACCTGACCCCTACCTCTCCAGTCTTCTTCCCCTCACAGCCCTCCACATACTCTACATCAGTGACACCAGCTTCCTGACTTCTTCAAACAAGACACTCCCTCTCCCAACTCCAGGCGTTTTCTATGGCTGTCCCCTAGAGAGGTAGAAGACTCTCTTCATCTCCCCCTCCTGGCTCCCCTGATTTCCTCCAAGTCGCAATTAAAACCCCACCTTCTAGAAGAAGCCTTTCCCCATCCCCCTTAATGCCCATGCCTTCCCTCTGATTATCTTGTTTGTCCTGTCTACATCTTGGTTGTTTGCATTTTTTTCTCCCCCGTTAGACTCTGAGTCCTCTGAGGATGGGGATCATGTTCCTTCCTTTTGTGCTTATCCCTAGCACTTAGTACAGGGTCAGACCCACTGTAGGTACTTAGAGTTAGCTGCTTGGCTTTACTTATCTTGGGTATCAACTGCCTGTTTGCCACCGTTTTTTTTTTCTGTCACGTCCTGTGCAAAGATAATTCTCTTCACTAGAGGAATTCAAACAAACTTGAACCAAACATTTCTCCTCCGTTGCCCATTATCCTTGTCCTATCCACCGCCCAAATACTGATTTTGTCCTGTTGGCCCTTTTCCCCATAGGGAGGGGAAAAAAATCTTTGTGTTTTCTCACTAACCTCAGCTCATTCTATTTTTTTCCAATTACATGTTAAGACTATTTTTAGCATTCATTTTTACAAGATTTTGAGTTCCAAATTTTTCTCCCTTCCTGCCTTCCCTTCCCTCCCATTGTCCTAAAATGGTAGGCAATTTGATATAGGCTATACATGTATTATCATGTAAAACATATTTCCATGTTAGTCATGGTTGTAAAAAAAGAAACAGATCGAAAGAAAAAAACATGAAAAAGAATAAAATAAGTGAAAAAAGTATGCTTCGATCTGCATTCAGAGTCCAGTTGTTTATCTGGATGTGGCCAGCATTTTCCTTTGTGATTCCTTTGTAGTTGTCTTGGATCACTGTGTTGCTGAGACGAGCTGAGTCATTCATAGTTGATCATCACACAATGTTGCTGATACTGTGTACAATGTTTTCTTGGTTCTGCTCATTTCACTTCACATCAGTTTGCACAAATCTTTCCAGGCTTTTCTGAAGTCTGCCTGCTCATCATTTCTTACAGCACAATAGTATTCGTTACATTCATATATCACAACTTGTTCAGTCACTTTCCACTTGATAAGCATCCCCTCAATTTCCAATTCTTTGCCACTACAAAAAGAGTTGCTATATTTTTGCACATGTAAGTTCTTTTTCCCTTTTTTATGATCTCTTTGGAATACAGACCTAGTAGTGGTATTGCTGGATCAAAGGTGTGCACAGTTTGGTTGCCCTTTGAGCATAGCTCCAAATTACTCTCCAGAATGCCTGGGTCAGTTCACAACTTCACTAACAGTGCATTAGCGTCCTAGTTTTCCCACATCCTCTCCCAACATTTGTCATTTTCCCTTTTTGTTATATTAGCCAATCTGACAGATGGTACCTCAGAATTGTTTAAATTTGCATTTCTCTAATCAAAAGAGATTTAGAGCACTTTTTCATATGCCTATAGATAGCTTTGATGTCTGCATCTGAAAACTGCCTGTCCATATCCCTAGGTTTGTTTTAAAATTTTAATTTCAATTAACAAACATTTTTTTTCTCTCCCTCCATCCCTCCCTAAAGGGGGAAAAAAATCCTTGTAAATCAAATCAAATGAACACGTCAACTATATTCCAAAGTTCTGGATCTTGAGTCCATCACTTCTCAGGTAGGAGACTGGTAGCATTATTAGTTACCAGGAATCCTGGTTGGCCAATACACTGATTCAGTCTTGGAATATTGTCTTTACAACATCACTGTGGTTGCTGTTCAGTCCTGTCTGACTTGGTGACCCCACTGGGGGTCTTCTTGACCATTTCCTTCCCCAGCTGATTTGACAGATGAGGAAACTGAGGCAAAGTTAAGTGACTTGTCTAGGATCACATGGCTAGTGTCTGAGGCCATTTGAGGTCAGGTCCTCCTGACTTCAGGCCCCGCACTCCATCAACTGTGCCACGTAGCTGCCCAGTGTCATTACATTGTTCTGATTCTGCCCATCCCCCTCTGCACCAGGTCATCTAAGTCTCAGGTTTCTCTAAAACCATACTTTTCATTATTTCTTTCAGTTCAATATATGCCATTCCATTCATTTCCCATAACTTGTTCAGCTGTTCTCCAATGAAGTGGAACCACTGCTTTCCAGTTTTCTGCCTCTGCAAAAAAGAGCTTCTATAAACAATGTGATCTGGTGGGAGAAGTCACTGCACTGTTCCTGCCATTTGACTCGATGTTCCTTCTCCTGGGTATGTGTCCCCAAAGTAGGGTTGAAGCAAGAAAAAAAATATTCACTAAAGCATTTTTGAAGGGTAGTCTTATTTTTTCAACTTAATTTTTTTATTTTTGATTAGCAAGCACTGTCTCTCTTTTCCTCTTCCCCCTCCAAATAAACATGAACAGAAGCAAAAGGAAAACACACACCATATTCCTACATTGGTCACATCCATTCTGCGTTTCAAATCCATCTCCTCTCCTAGGGTGACGCAACAAGGTGAATGCCGGATTTGTCAGGAAGACCTGAGTTCAAGGCCTGCCTCAGACGAGCCAAGATCCCCTGGGCAAGTCTCTGTGATGTCTCTGATGCATGTGCAGGAAGATCGTTGTTGGCCAGAGGATGGACAGAGCTGCCTCAGGACCCCAGGTAAAGCACTCCAGAGCATCTTCCTTCCCTGATAGCTTCTCTGACTCTCCTCCATCATTTTTCAAATTTGGTTTTTTGGTTCCTAATGGATGGTTTTCCTTCCCCTTCTCCACATTCCCATCTCACCAAGCCCATCTTCCTAGACCTACCAACAGGAGGGGAGGGCCTCGGGCTCCACACCCTTCTCTGTCTAGAGGCAGCCTGGCACAGCATTCCTCCCCTTTCCCACCAGTGACACTGCAATGCCGCTGCTCCAGAGACCTCCCACCCTCTTCAGTTCCTTTTTAGGTGCATCTTCCCCATTTAGAGTATAAGCTCCTTGAGGGCAGGGACTTTGCTTTTATTTGGTTTTGCATCTCCTTTGGCACAGGACCTGGCATGTTAGGAGGGTGCTTAATATCCCTGATAAAAGTCAAGCTTTCTTTCTGCCACTTCAGATCCCATTCTCCCCCACCTTCTTTTATTTCTCCCACTGAAATCCTACACGGACACGGACAGACACACACACACGCACGCACGCACCCTCTCTACCTTTGTCCCTGATAACTCTTCTCAGGAGACCAGCCTGAGAGGGTAGCACCCTTTGGCAGTGCAGAAATGCCCTCATCATTCAGATGTCACTGCTTTTCACACTCACTGAGATTCTCAGCCTCATTTTTCCAGCACCTCATTAAGACCCTTACATGGTTTTTTAGCTCCTCTTAAGAACTAAAGCAGTCATGCCCTACTTGGGGCACATCTGGAATATCCAGGTCCAAAAGCTGGCTCTGTCATTCATTACTTTTATGACCTTGAGGACGTCACATGAATATCTGTGCCTGTAGCACAATGGACATGCTGGGCCTGGAGTCAGGGAGACCCTAGTTCAATACAAGTCTCAGACGCTTACTAGCCATGTGGCACTGGGTGAGTCACTTAAATTCTATCTGCCTTGGTTTTCTCCTTTGAAAAGTGGGCACCCACCTTCTAGGGTTGTGAGTATGAAATTAAATACTTGCAAAGCCCTTGGCACAGTGCCTGGAACACAGTAAATAAATGTTCATTGCTTTGTTGTTGTCAGTCTTGTCTGACTTCTCTGTGACCCCATTTGGGGTTTTCTTAGCAAAGATACTGGAGTGATTTGCCATTTCCTTCTCTAGCTCAGTTTACGTATGAGGAAACTGAGATAAACAGGGTTAAGTGACTTGCCCAGGGTTACACAGCTAGTAAGTATCTAAGACCAGATTTGAACTCAGGAAACTGAGTCTTCCTGACTCCAGGTCCCACCTTCTATCCACTGAACAACCTAATTTCTCTGAAAAAAGTGGTTTGCCACTTCCTCTTCCAGGGAATTAAGGCAGAGGTTAAATGACTTGCCCAGGGCACACAGCTAGTATCTGAGGTCATACTTGAACTTAAGTCCTCCTGACTCTAGGCGCAGCACCCTATCCATCAAGCCACCTAGCTGCCTCCTATATAAATGTTATTTGTGGTTATATTATTAAAATGGAATTAATAAAAGTACCCACATTATAGGGTTATCACAAGGATAAAATGAGATATTCGTGAAGCATTTAGCACACTACCCGGAACATAGTAAGGGCTGTATCAATGTTAATTACTTATTTTTAATAAACGGATAACAAAAGTATCCATCTCATAGGGTTATGGGAACAAGAGATATTTGTGAAGCACTTTGCAAGCCTTGCAAATCTTCTGCACAACTTCCTTCTCCTTTTTTATCTCACGTCTTTCTCTCTTCCACTATTTTCCCAACATAAGTCAGAAGCAGAATGTCTTCATTTCATAGGAAATTCAGTTTCACAAGCAAATATCTATTAGGTGCTGACTGGACACTAAGGAAACAAGACAAAAAGGAAACCATTTCTGCCTTCAGGAAGCTTATGTTCTTCTGGGAGGATACATCCTGTACAGAGAGAAGCAAACGCAAGGTAATGTCAGGAAGGCCTGAGGAATCACTAACAACTTCAGATGAGATCAGTTGTCAGGAAAGGTTTCACATAGGAGATGGTGACTGAGCAGAGTAGAATGAACCTTCAGAGGTGGAAGAGAGGAAAGGGTGCATGGATGGAACACTGGGGTGACTCTATAGGAATGGAATGTGGAGTCTGGGAAGTGCTAATAGGCTAATCTTATATGTAGGAGAATAATATGAATTAAGTCTAGAAAGGTAAGCTGGAGTCAGATATTGGGGCATTTTAAACATTAGAATGAGGAGTTATATTCTTGAGGCAGGGAGAGCCCTGAAAGTTTGTGGCCTTCAGCAACATGATAATGCACTGGTGTCTTAGAAAAATTATTGTGGCCAATGTATGGAGGACAAAGTGGAGAGGAGAAAACCTGGAATCCAAATGAGAGGTAGCGAGGACCTGAGCTGGATAGTGGCCATGTGAGAAACAGACACGAGAAATGCAAAGGATAAACCCGAGTTGGCAAACCTTGATGATTGCAAGAATTCTGGTGCCTTAAACAAAGGTTCAGAAGAAAAGTAATAGATCCTGTCTCAGCCATGTTGAGTCTGAGATGGGAAAGCCAAGTGGAGAAGGCTGGAGATGAGGAGGAAAACTTTTATATCTGATATAACAGGGACTTGGAAGAAGGGAGGTATCATCTTCATAGATATGAAACTGAACCGATGAAAAGCACCAGAGTATGGAATAGATATATGCTTGAAATACATATGGAACTGGATTATTGAAGGTCACGTGACCAAGAACCAAATCAAATGTCTTTCATAACCATAGGACTGGAGTAAGAATTCTAAACCAAAGGAAGGCTAAGGCAAGCACAAAAGTAAACTGTATCATCTCAGTTATATGAAACTGAAAAGCTTCTGCATGAAGAAAATCCATGTGACTAGATAGGAATAAAAACTGTCATTTGAGGAGAAAAATTATTTGCACCAAATAGCCCCAATTAGGGCCATACATATGAAATCCAAGACATACAAGTAGCTAAACACAAAATATTGTTCCAAAAGTCTTAGCAGTTTTCAGCTATTGAAGTGGTTAAAGTTTAAAAACTACACTAAGATTTTTTTGGGACACCAAAAGCCTTCAAGAGCCATTGCCCAACAGATAAATAGTTAAAAACAGAACTAGTTCTCAAAAATAAATTGAAAAATGATTAACAGACTGATCTGAATCATTAATAATTAAAGAAATACATATACAACCTTGAGGTCTAATCTCACATCCAGCAAATTACTACTGATGACAAAAGATGGAAAAAATCAACATTGGAAAGACTGTGGAGAGAGAGGCACATTAATATACTACTGTAATCCAACGATTCTTAGAAGCAGTTTGGACTTAAATTAAGATAGAGACTAAAATGTGCGTAACTTTTGACTTCCACTGGCACGCAATTCCCTATGGATATCAAAGATCAAAACTGAAGCTCTCATATATGAAAATATATAGCAGCCCTTTTTGTAGTAGTAAAGAGCTGGAGACCAAAGCGGCTAGTAATTTGGTTAGACAAGTTGTGGTTAGATGAATGGGATGCCAGTGGCTCCATTGTCCATTAGTGCTAAGTAGTTGAGAGCCATCATAGGTCTTTGGCCCATAAATAGTCTTCAGGGCATCATAAAAGCACTTTGGATTGTTACCATTTTTGTTACTACAATATTAACTATTTATTAGCGTAAAACAGAATTTCATCTGTTCTTACTGAGCTAAGAATCTTGCATCCCTCTAAGCTTTGCTGGCACGGTACTTCTGACGGAGTTAAATGCTGCCTTCATAGAGATGAATGAACTATCCTGCTGGTAAATCCTGTAGAGTTCTCATTTTTCATTTATCAGCTTCTGAATTTCCCCAACATTTCTGTCAAACCAGTCTTGATGTTTGAGCATTCTGGCCCAGATGGGTAAAAATCTCTGAAAGTTGCCCTTTCCTGTTCTGCTCCATCTGTGTGCTGGTTCAGCTTTTCGCCAAGTCAGCAAGAAACTTCTGGCTCCAAGAACTTCTGAATCTTCTGTTGAATGTGAATGTTTAGCTTGGAGGTATCTGTGGTTGGTCCAGCACTCTGCTCCACACAACACCTTTGTTACTCTCACATCTCCTCCTCCTTACGATGGCATAGTCTAAATGCTGCAAGGGTGTATCCACAAAGTTGTGCTGCATTTAGGTAAGTGAAAACAGTATTTGTGTTGGGGATGAGGTCATGAGACAAACACGTCTTCAATTGGAGAGTTAGGTATCCTAAACTCAATATTTGCAAAAGAAAGCTCACTGTCTTTCCCTAAAAACCTTTCCCTCTTCCCAACTTGCCCTGTTGAGTATGACCATCACCCTCATCAAGTCACCCAGGTTCTAATTTCAGTGCTTCCTAGCCTCATACTTGCCTCACACATTTGTTCTGTGGTCAAACCTATCTTCATAATACCTTTCATGTTTCCCCCTAAATGGCCTCCTCAGTTCAGGTCTCTCCCCACTCCCAAATGCCAGTCTTTCCTACAGAATAGGCTTGACCTTGGTACTGCCCCCACTCAATCAATTTCAAAAATTACCCCCAGGATCTACTAGTAGTAGAGGCAACAGCAGCAGTAATAAATACTAGCTAGCATTTTTACAATTTCTAAATGCCAGGCATTGTGCTGAGCACTTTATAAATGTTCTCTCATCTAATCCTCACACGAACCCTGGGAAGTGGGTCCTATTACCGTTCCTACTTTACAGATGAGATAACTGGGGCAGAGAAAGATTAAGTGACCCTGTCCAGGGCCACGTAACTAAGTATAAGGCAGAACTTGAACCTGTCTTCTCAACTCCAGATCCATCTAGCAAGCCCCACCTTGCACCCCCAGATGCCTCCATAACAGAAAGACAAAGGCCTGGATGAATTCTCTAGTCTAGTTCTTGTTTCTTAATCCTTTGGCACAGGGCTGCCTCCAGCGTAGATAGCTACTATGTTGTTGTCCAGTCGCTTTTCGGTCATATCCCCACTCTCTATGACCCCTTTTGGCAGTTTCTTGGTAAAGATCCTGGAAGAGTTTGCCATTTCCTTCTTCAGTTCATTTTATAGATCAGGAAACCAAGGCAAACAGGGTAAAATGACTTACCTACAGTCACATAGCTAGTAAGTATCTGAAGTCACATTTTTGAACTCAGGAAGATGCAACTTCCTGACTCCAGGTGTGGGCTCTATCCAATATACCACCAAGTAGGTGAGTTATTTGCATCCTGTGCCCTAAAAGGGCCCATTCAAGCAGAGGCATATTAATCATTGACCAAATCAAGTAAAATCCTAACATCGAATAAGGCTCTATATCTCTTCCTTCCTAAACCTTCCAAAGGAAACAAACCACTCACTCTGGTGGGTGGTAAAGATCATTTCCGAATCCAGCCTCTGGGGTCCTTAGCCCCAGAATCTGTCTTTGCTTCCCCTATCACAAGCAGAACAAGAATGTCCCTAGAAAAAAGCTTAGCTGCATCCATCGCAGTGATGGGGCATCACTCCAAACAGTCAAGCCCTAGATCTTTCTCCACCAGCGCCTATTCAAGAGGTCAGGGTTGGAATAGAACATTCTTTCTGCTCTTTTAGTGACTTTCAAAACAAAAACTCTAAAACTTGGCATTTCAGGTCTAGTTTTAACATGCAAGTTATCTCTGAACTGTCCTAACAGAAAACTAGAGTTGTAATTGTGGAAAAGGTGATGTTTGACTTTTTGCAAGGGGAACTCAGTTCTGGCACGGCACCAGAATTCAGAGCAGAATTCCACCTGTTTCTAAGTTGCATCTCAAGTGTTATTTTCAGAAAGTTTTAGGATCCCTACTGAAATTCAAGAGGCAGTAGGGGGTACTGGGGGGAGATTGGATTAGGAGAAAAAGGCTCTAATTCCAGTTTGGACTTTTCTTAGAAAAGTCAGTTCGGCACCCTGTTCCACAGAGAAAAATGAGGGACTAGAGATATTCAATCGACATTTATATTATGTACAATAAGAAGAGCACTGTATAATGAAGGCCTACTTCATTATACAACCTCAGTGGAATATAAGGGAGGGTGTGGTGGAGCAAAGGACAGATCCAGACAAAGTGCTTGAGGAAATCAGTGAGAGGGAAGACAACTCAGAAGGGGGTCAACTAAACTGAGCGCTGAAGGAAGGGATTCTGAAAGGAGGCTATAAGGAAGGCCATTCCTGGGATAAGGGATGATATAATAACAGCAGACATTTCAGAGTACTATTGACTCCCTGTGAAGTAAATAATATCACACTGCCCCCCTTGCCTTTTACAGGTGAAGATACTGAGGCAAAGAGGTAAGTGATTCGCCTGGGATTACCCGGCCACTAAGTGCCTAGGGCAGGATTTACACTTGGGGATTTCCTGCTTCCAAAACCAGTGATTTAATCACCAGGTCAGGGGGCTGCCTTTAACATCTATGAATGAGGAGAGGGAGAGGTTATTTCAAGTTCAGAGAGCATCTAAAAGTCCAAAGTGCCTGGATCACAGGTAAGGCCAGGAAGGTAGGCTGGTGCCTTACCAAGGCAGCCCTCGAACCCTTGTCTGGAGAGTTTACAGATTTTTGAGCCAGAGACACTAGTGCCTTTGGAGGGTGGACTGGAGGGGGAGATAAAACATAGTGACCACCGGCTCAATCAATGTTGGGCAAGTTTAACCCTAAATCTGGCCTCTACATGACACAGTATTACTGGGAAAGAGAATAAAAGACCTAATAAAGGAAAACATCTCACAGAACCCCGACTGTGGATTTATAGGTATGC
The DNA here is from genome assembly GCA_028658325.1 of Potorous gilbertii. Lineage (NCBI taxonomy): Eukaryota > Metazoa > Chordata > Mammalia > Diprotodontia > Potoroidae > Potorous > Potorous gilbertii. The sequence continues at coordinate 230,766,298 of CM053773.1, forward strand.
CTCAGACTTTAGTCACACTAAAAATAAACAAAATGTGAAGGAGATGCCACTATAGTAAGAGACTATGCCTGTAAATCAACTTTTCATTGCAGTATGTGCCCCTCAACATGAAGCTGCCCGTTTTAATTGCCTTGGACCTTTTGAGCTAACAGTAAGCTCTTGTCCAGGGCTGAGAGGCCTGCAGCCTGTTCCTGTTTAGAGGAATAGTTGAGTCTAAGCAATCAAGCAATATTTATTAAGCACCTTACTATGTACCACACCCTATGTGCTATGTGCTGGGGAGACAGCAAATAAACAAATCTATACAAAGAGTTATATGCAAGATAAATATGGATGATTAACACAGAGAAGGCCCTGGAATGAAGAGGAGTTGTGGAAGACTTCCTGTAGAAGGCAGGGTTTTAGTTGGGGCTTAATGGAAGCCCAGGAGGTCAGCAGTCAGAGCAGAGGACGGAGAGTGTTCCAGGCACAGGAAATGGCCAAAGACAATGCCTGGAGCCAAGAGATGGAAGATCCAGCCAAAAAAGGTTGAACTTGGAGCTGAGGACTTTCTCTCTGTAGGACCCAGGGCAGGTTCTTCCCCTGGATGATGAGGAGCTGGAGCAGGTGACTTCTGATGTACCTTCCTACTCTAGACCCACAACTTTGTGAATGGGATCCAAACCTAGAGGCTGATGTCTTAGACCAGCAACCCCATGGATCCCACCCACCCTATCCTCACCACCAGATACCATGGAATTAACACAGTGCTAACAATGACGACGGTCTTGAATAAAAAAGGAAGAGGTCATTTCACAAAATCAACTGCTTCACGTAATTGCTTTATCTGATTATTTATTGTTCAACAACAAAGTCCATTTCTTTCAGGGCGGATCCTGAATAATACTTTGTATTCCTTTCCTTGTCAAGAATAAAAAAAGGTAATGAAGAAAAAGCTGTACTTTTGGATACCGAGGAACCATAATAACTTAGAAGCATCTAAGTGCAATTTCATGGGACAATATTTCTTTCCAGGGGTCTTGGTGGTCCCACAGAGAGCTCCCACCCTCTGATCTGATGCTACCCACAACCACCACCACTAAAACCAAAAGTTAGTGTTGAAAAATGCACCTTTTACAATAAAAAAGTAGAAACCAATTCAATTTCCTTTGTTGTTTTTTTACGAATATAAAGTTTCTTGTAAATATGTACAGTCTTTTGAGCTATTCCTGTAGGAGGAAGCATTTCACAGACGAGACAAGAGATATACACTTTTTAGGGCTTGAGAAGCCCATTTCTCACGGAGATCTAAATGAAATGCAAAGACTGAAAGACCAATTTCAGTGATGTTTCAAATACTTGTGGACCAAGAGGCAAAACTTCAGCAAATTTTCATTCCAATCTTCTGCTCTCAGTGGGGAAAGTATAACAAAAAGGAAAATAAAAGAAATAAATAAAACCAAAACCTTTTTAACAACACAAAAACCACACCAGTCAAGACATCTGCCAGAGGTCCAGGTGATCATGAGTTTCCCAGAAATCCAAAACAAATGAGTCCGAGAGAGGAGACAAACAGGGAGGACCAGAGGGCAAACTGGAGGTTAAGCTACACTAGATACCTAAGAAGTGAGCAGCTGTTTTTCCTCTGATTGTAGTTGAAACCAATTCACAAATCACATCTGCTGGCCCTGACGGTCCTCACTGTGCCGTTGGCAGAGGCTGATTCAAAGTCATGGCAGAGCAGGGGAAGCTAGGCTTGAGGCTGCCAGGAAGCCTGCCAGCTGCTGAAATGCTTCATTACCTAGGTTCTGGAAAGCCAGGGAGCTCACCCTCTCAATTAACAGACAAGAAGAAAACAGGACAAGACCACACTGCACCTAAGGAACGCAGCGTCAGTGTTGGGCTTCCTGGTCACGGACCTGGCCTGAGAGAAAGGCCCTGGAAAGAGTCCCAGTTTCTAAGGAGTGGGCAGGTGGGCACACAAAGAGAGTCATGATTCAGGTTATTGAGAAGGGAAGCACAGAAGGGGACACACAGAGGGGGTCACATTCAAGTTTTCTAGGCGGTGATTTGCTGAAATCCTCTCATCAGAATAATAAGGCTTGTAGCATTTTTCCTAGTGCTACAGACTGCAGCTCAGTCATGACCAATAAACTGGCAAGTCATCCAAAGGTCTTCATTCGCTTGCTTATATGGGAATGACAATATGATACTTAGAGTAGCAACCAAGAGATGAGCCAGGCTGATGGTACAGCAGCATGCAGGGGGCCTGGACAGCGGCTCCTGGCCGCCCCGGGGATGCTGGGCTCAGAGCAAGTCTACCACATGCACATCTGGCCAGAGCCACATGAAAACAGGGTCGGTAGTCCCGAGATGAAGCTGCTCCAAGCTCCACGAGATCCTGGGCCTGGAGTCCTGCCCTCAAGGGGAGGCCCACGGACACAGGGACATTCTAAGCTGGGCAGAGGCAGGAGAGGCAATGAGGAGAGTGTCAGGGCCGGGGCTGAGGATGGCTGCCAACAGAAGGGAAGCAAACTGGATGGGGCTGTGGGTTCTACTCTACATTTTGGTTGTAAAGACCCAACGCTGCAGTAGAGCTAGAAGGGACAACTTCAACAGGAAGGTCACTTCTGTTCACATCTCTCAAGGATTCCATTGTCTTTTTTTTTTACTTATGAAGGTGTATCTAATAAATCAGAGTACCAATCATGCCCACCAGGGTCCACATCCTCCTTGTCTTGGTACAAAAGTTTATGAAGAGCTTGAAAGAGTAGCAGTCATACAAAGTGCAGGGATGACCCAAGAAGGGGTGGGGAAGAGACCTCAGCCAGCTGGCTGGTGCCTCTCCTGGCCTCCGTCGGGCCTTCTCCATTGTCTTTGTTAAGGAGCATTGGCTCAGAGGGGCCCAGGGCTCCCGGGGGAGGGCTGCATTACCTGCTCAGAGCCCTGATGTAGCTTGTCCTGCAGGTGAAGACGAGGAGTTGATCTTGTGTTTTGTTTGTTACTAGCTGAGAACTACACTGAAGACTGGTCCCAGACCTGACAACAAAGAAATGAAGACAGATCAGATCAAGCTATGCTTTTGCAACAATCATCTGAGGGTTAGTTATACAATTAGCAAGTGCTTCTGGAGGATGATTTTGTCTCTAAAGAGTTTAGCCAATTTTGCAGCCAAGCAGCATCCACCCTTAAATGACTGACATGAAGCATCTTAATTACTGTGTCACCTAGAACTCAACCAAAGTTGTGTTCTCTTCTCTGTTTCACTAATTTTAAAGAACAAATTCCCTCCACTCTTTGGGAGACCTTCTTCCCCTTCTTGCTGCAGATAAGGGTCAATGGGAAAGCAACAAGAAAAGTGAAGAAAAAATGCTGGACAAGTGAAGTCCTCTGTCTGGGCTCTAGTCTTATTGAAGGCTTCTGGCTGCCTGACTTCGCTGGAGGATGCACCCAGCCCTGTGATGTTAGAGGTCCTGGGGTGACATGTACCCTCTGGGATACATTCAAGCACCTACCTTGACTCAATACTACCTCTTTTGTGGACCTATTTCAATGAACAGAGAAGAGATCACAGGACTTGGGGCTGGAAAGAGCCTTAGGGGGTCGTTTAGTTCAATTCCCTCATTTTAAAGATGAAGAAACTAAGCAGCCAATCAATCATTAACAAATGCGCCTGGCCTCCACCGCCCCATATAACCCAGTATAGGAACCACTCCTTAACAGAGAACAAAGGTCGGCTGGATCCCAGAGCCTGCATCATGAGTAGCCTCAGTTCAAGCAGTGGTGCTGCACAGAAGGAAGGCCCTTCTTTCCAGTCTCCTTGCCTCTGAGGACTCCCTGACTGACCTTATTGACTTGGGACAGTGGCGTCCTCACGGCTCCAACAGGCAGTCGACCCCTGCTGCTTTCATCAAATAGTCTTCCAGGAGACCGCTCCCTCCTGGTGCTCAGCACACGTCCTGGAGACTTCTCCCTCTCTAGAGGTCGGCCAGGAGACTTATCCCTACGCAGTTCAGTTCTGCCTTCTCGGTAGCGGTGGGGTGTGCTTGGTTCTCGTGGGTGGCTGGGGCCTTCAGGGGGTGCTGGGCTGGAGGCCACACGTTTGGTGATGTGCTCGTTGTAGGTGGGGGGGCCTCTCTTGTTAGGACTGCTGCCATTCAGAAACAAGAGACATGATGTCACATTCCCAATTCCATCCAGATCACCCTTTCACAAGCAAATGAATCAGTGCCATGAACAGAGAACGAAAGGCAGCTGATGACCAGCCCCCAAGGAGCTCCTGCTCTGCCAGGGCCTTCTAGACACATTGAAACGCATCTTTTAGAAAACCAAAAGACACTGCCTCATGGAAAATCAGGCGAAAGCTCTTCAAAAGAAGAGCTGAAAGATCATAGGCAAAATTGCCCAAATCTGTAATTAGAGAAACACATATCAAGACAACTCACAACCAACAAGCTGGCAAAAAGAAAACCAAGGACTGGAAGGGTCTTTTGGAGGGCCCCCTACTACACGCTGCTGGTGGGGCTGGGCAAGGGCCCAGTCCTTACAGGAGTCATCTGGAATTGTGACCCAGAAAACCTGCTGCCAGGCACTTACCTCTAGGAGGTAAATAATAGATAATGAGGTAAATAATGGGCAATTAATTTTTAACAATTGTGTATTAGAAAAGAATAGATGCTCACTGAGAATGGCTCACCAAACTGCGGGTGCTGACTGTAATGGAATATGACTGTGCTGTAAAGTCACGGATGCACATACAAAAACAGAGCGGTGCTGGACGGCTTATGGGAACTGATGGAGAGCAAAAAGCTAACGCCAGAAAGACAACATACACCTGAGCACAGAAACACGGAACCAATGACATTGAGCACTGTGTCAAGAAAGTGACCAAGACTGGTCCGGAAGAAAGAGAAAACGTACCAATCTCCCTTCTCTTGTAGATCTCTCCCCAAACCATTGTGAATCCCAAAGACCTGAGAAAGGTTGAAAACCTGATCGACCAATCTGGCAATTGGGCCATCATGGCCCACACTAAGCTTGATTTACCACAATGCTTTGTAATGCTCTGGAATAATAGACCTGCCTTGCTCTCTGAGTGAACTCCAAGTGCCCCTTCCTGTGACAACACTACAAGGCCAGGTAAAGCTGACCAGAGCATTCTTCTGTTAATGACCACCAAGAACAAGGCACCTTGACCAGACAATACCTTGAAGAATAGCATTTTTCTCATCTTAGTATTTTACAGGCATATACTGTATTATGTCATGTTAATGGTAAAGGAAACACAGATATCCTGGGTCGTCATTTCAATTGACACTTTGTCAACATTCTTATTGTATTTATAACCTATTCAATTAAGAAAATTCTTTTCTCATACTATGGTTAAACATACATGGAGATCATAAATTTGAGTGACATAAGACATCTTGAGTTGGGATTGTTCTAAAATATATTTAAGATTTCCTATTCTTTTATCAGACAGTCAGAATATTTCTTCTGGCTCCATGATCATGTATCTGCCAGCCTTAAGGGAATAAACAATATGAATTTATGTATCACCTGGCCTGTTTGCCTCTTTAAACCAAACTTTCAGGTCAACACTGAACAACAGAGTGGGGATCGTGTGCATGTGGAATGTGGTAAATCCTGCCAGACTTGGCTGATGGCTAGTTAGTCTCTCATCTGTTTTTTCTTCCCTTTTTTTATTCTCTGTTATATGAAGGATTATTCTCTGGAGAAAAGACTACATTGGGAAATGTAAGTTATATAAAAACAGAAGGTATCAATAACTTTTTTTTATTTTAAAAAAGAAAGACTCTTCTGCAAGTTATGCCTGGCAGGCTAAAACTGTGAAGTATACCTCCTGCCCTTCCAAACTTTGAGCAGAGCAATAGGATGTCCACACCCCCAGGCCACAAAGAACTGACTGTGGAGCAAAAGCTGAATTCAAAGACATTTAATAAGACTTAACCAGTTCAATTGACCAATAGAATTAGACAGAAGACATAAGCTTGGGTAACCAAGAGTTAACTCCAGGATAAGACCTAGGGGACAAAAAAAACCTTTGCCAGCCTGCAGGATTCCATTCCCATCTGTACAGGTCCCTGTGTATCACTCCTGCCTTGGGAAGGAATGCTGTTGAATGACTAAGTCCCAGACCTGCCCATATCCCTGATTCCAGGTAACTAGTCCAGTTTGCCTTCGGCTGACGTGAGCTGGATGCCTAAGAGTTTGCTGTAAAGCCAGAAACTGTCAGTCAGGGCCTCTTCACTGCTGTACTGACGCTGCGATGCACTGCGTGATGTGTCTGCTGAAGGAGCTCTGACTCCTCAGTGAGGAGTAGCACTGGGTTTTCTTTTAGCAATGCCAACAGCAGGAACCAGAAAACAGAAGGAAAGCTGCATTTTGATTCTGAATGCTTGATTTTTTTAAATCAGTATTTTAAGGAAATGGCCTTCCCTTTGCTTATAATGTTTCCTTAGATCTGAGATCTGTAGTAGTTAGTTCTCAGATTTTTTTTGTCTCTAAAACTGTTGCTAGTACCTTCTCTGAAAGCAAAGGACAGAGAAGAGGTTTGACTGATGTGATTCACTGAGAAGATTGTTGCCTTGGTCTATTCAACAGGGAGGTAAATGTCTGCACTCTCTGGGAGCAATGGGAAGTTGTATACAAGAGTTTATTGGCTACTAATGAAGATAAAAGACAGGAGACGAGCACTCACATTGGAACGGCAAGTGTTTCCTTCACAACAGCTTATATAAACATAATAGAAGAACATTCCTTAGGTCAACTTTCTTCCTTCACTTTACCAGGAAGGAAGCCTGGTTTATGATGCATTTTCACTAGGCAAGTTTCACTTACTATGTACAAATAGTCTAAATAAATTTTTCCCTCTCTAGGACATTTAGTTTTGATTAAAGTTCTGTGTTTGAGGGAAATGTTTCTTCAGTTGCACAGCTAGGAGATATTTCCAGTCCCATTATTCTTGAAACTAAAGATTTAATTTTTACTGAGATACTTCCGAATGGTAAACCTTTGGCCATCTAGTTTTCTACTGATTTATAAATATTTAAGGCACAAACAGCTGACTGAGTAGTAGTTTACTTCAATTCTACCTATACTTCACTAAGATTTCCAGCTGATTCAGAGGAAACAAACCCACCTAAATTTCAAAAAGTCTGCCCTTGTGTAAGGGACACGTGTCAAACAACTCAGCCCAATACACAATACCCCCAGGTAGCGGCCAGCCCAAGAACGCCATACCTGCGGGAGGTAGAGGCCCCTCTGGGGTGTTCACCACCAGACTCCTTAACCAGGTTTCCTTTGCAGCAGATGACTCTTAATTTGTCCTGGTAGGAAGACGCCAAGTAAATTGCTCCTGATGAAATTGCCGGTCCCAAATAACGAGGATTAGGAATTTCTAAATGAGCACGTGCAGGAGTTCTGAGGAATGAAAAGTTTCTGGTTACAATACTGCATTTTTATTTTACTTAAATAAACTTACTGTGTGTGTGTGCGCGCACACGTACTCACGCGTCCATGTACAAATATGTAGAAGGTGTTTTCATAAAGACCTTGGAAGAGCACTTACCCCAAAGAAGAACGTGCCTGAATCTCAATCACTTCAAGAGAGTTGAAGTGTGTCACAAACAGATAGGGCTCTCTGTAGGCTGAGTCATCATCATGGAGAAGGGACAAGGACAAAGAAGTTGTATTAGTAGATTCAAATCCAACTTGGCTATAATGACTATCATGTCATTTTCTGACCCCCTTTAAAGAGAGCCAGGAGGAATGTAGCTTTATCCACTTTTCCTCATAGGTTTTACTTCCAGATCTAGACCCAACTATTTCTGAAGCACGTGACTAACATGACAGGCAATGCAAAGAACTGGCTGAAAACACACATAGTGAAGAGTCCATGGCAAATGTTTTTTCTCCTGGCACGAGAGCTTCTCAAAGCTAGCATCATGACCCAGCTCAGCCACTGGATTTGATTCTGGGGGATTCCTGGTGACTCAGGAAGAAAAGCCATTTTCATTCACCCTGACCCCTCTACTATGACTAACAAGACCTATTTCTTGCCTTCCAAGGGCCCCACAAATACAGAGGCTGAGTCAGAGAAAGTTCCTGCCAGAATCCACTCCTAGCCACTGCCACCATCAAAACTCCACCTACCAAAGGACAAAGGCAGGCGGCTCCATCTCAGATCATCTGTGCGGCTTCGTCTTCCATAAGAGTCCACGAATACACCAAATTCTGCAAGGAGTCAACAACCCAGGGTCATTCACAAGCAAGCGTGACTAAGTGGCTGGGAAGATGGAGACCACTTTCATAGAGAAAGAAAAGCCAAACCAGAGAATAACTGGACAGTTTCAGCTGGCTCTAACAGCGGGTAGACCAGAAAGCTCCTTAGGAATCAAGCCTCAAACAAGTTACAGAAGTGGCCTTCAGAGCGCAAGCTCACAATTACAGATCAGGAGGACAGGATTAACAGCCAGCATGAAGACAAGAACCTGGGGAATGTGGTGTCATGTCTGGAAAGAATCTAGTTAAACTCCTTGATGTCAAGCCCTACTATCCACCTGCCACCAGGAACCAAAGAAATACTGAGGTTCATGAAACAGTGGGGAGATCAGCCCCTGAAGGAGGACCAACACCTGAATGACCTACCATGGAAACAGAGCAGGTACTCTTCTCTCTGGCTCGCACCGTTCACCTGTACAATAGTGACTGGGAAACTGTTGGAGGAGGAAGCAAACACTGCAGGGGCTAAGGAGTGGTCGTTCTTGTCCAGAAACTCTAAAAGGGGAAAAGAAAGTGGACAAGAGCATTACGCTAATGCCAGCTCTAAGCAAGGCTGCCACGTCAAAAATAATTGTTAGTTCTTAAAAATGCTGTGAAGAGGCCGCTCTTACCCTCCAACGTGTACTGCTTCATTTCAATTTCATAGAATTTGTTTGTCCCAATGATGATACTATAGTTAGTGAAATGTATACAACTACAGGGCTCCGAGGTTTCTATCTCCTTAGAAGAAGGAAAGAAAAGCAATTAGACATTAACAGAGGGTTAAGGGTAAGCAGACATTAGGACAGTATTCCATCTTTTTCTCAGTCTTAGCCTTAAGCATTTAAAGTCATCTGACAACTTCCCCAGACCCAAAGACATGTCCGCATGCCCACCTCCCAGGTGCTTCTGCCTACACATACTTATCATCCACTACTCTCCTGAACTCCAGACTAGGAAAACAACACTGTTCACAGCAAGGTTGTCCCTGAAATTTGTGTTTCGGGATCACACAAAGCTTCCTTCAGAACAGAATAAGAGAGGCCCCTGACAATTGCTCTTTACTTCAGGCCTACCTTGACTGCTTTTCTGTCCCAAGCATGAGCTAATTTCCAAGGCCAAGATAGAGGCCAGTGGGTACAGCATCACAACACATTTGAAAACATGACCACCCTGAGCAATCGGAATTCACTAGCTCAGACCACATAGCTACTACGTGCAGAACACACAGTCAGTCCCTAGCTGCAAGAAAATGGACCAAATGAGCAGCAGCTATTCTCAAATTTAGGAGTTTATCATGGTCTTGTCTAGATCCCGTCTGAAATTTCAACAGCAGTGCTCTGTGCTGAAGCAAACACATTCCCCCTCATGTATAGAGAGCCTTGCAAATGTTTCCCTCATTCCACAAGAGGAGAGTGAACATGGATGGTTTCAACCATTCTGACAGACATCAGAGTTGTAAGAAAGGGAGCATTCGCTCTCTAGGGATCTGGGTCTTCTCTAACAGCACAACAGGTGCCATGATCTCCTAAGTTAGGTTCACACTTCAATTATTGTCTCCATTCTCCCTGGCAGCATTATTTCAAAGGGGAGTCACAACTGTCTCTTCCAAATGGCTAAAAATAGCAACTACAAAAAGAAAGGGAGATCCTTCAGGGACACCATCGAGGCCTGTTACATTTCAAAAGAAACAGTCACCTTCCTGCTTTCCTAGGCCTACAACCATCCAAAGTTGAGATGCTCTCCAATGTCTGCCTGCGTACCCAAGCTCCCACCCTAGAGGAGACAACCATGCCTGCCCTCTCTACCCGGGAGGTGCCTTAACGAGGAGCTTCTGTCCCTCAAGGATGTGAGGCAGTCGCTATGGAAAGTGACTTGGCTAAGTGCCTCCTCTCCAACCCATAAATCTCCAGAAACCAACAAGGTGGACAGGGTGTTGAAGCAACACCTGGCCATCCCAGGGGCGTTCCACTTACTTTCCTGATGCAGTACTTGCTGAGGTTTTCATTGTATCGGAGGATGACAACTTTACTAGGCATGGCAGCACAGATACAGAGGCCATTCTCAATCTGCAGGGAAAAAGGAAAAAGACCCATGAGCTAATCCTTGACCTCCCAGCACAGCATCAAAACTAGGAAAACACTGGTGATGGATGATACCCTCAGTAAGAAATATAAAGAAGTTGGTGAGGTACTGGAAAGTAAAAACCCTTTTGTAGATCTTTATCATCAGAGTTATTGACTTAAGTTGTTACCGCTATGATTCAAAATGAGCAGTCATACAACTTGTACAACCCTACACATCTAGAAAGCACTTTGTTTGCACAAAGGGAGTGTTCTGCCTTTCTCTGAATCTCTGGCATTTAGCACAATGCTTGTGGCAGTCCAGTGGCACAGTGAGTCAGGAAGTTCGGTTACTGCTCAGTCATTTCAGTCACATCCAAATTTTTGTCACTCCATTTAGGGTTCCCTTGGCAGAGATACTAGAGGAGTTTGCTATTTCCTTCTCCAACTCACAGTACAGATGAGGAAACAGAAGCAAAAAGAATGAAGTGATTTGGTCACCCAGCTGCTAAGTGTCTGAGGCCAGATTTGAAGTCACAAAGATGAGTCTCTTCCTGACTCCAGGCCCAGCACTCTACCCACTGTGGCACTGAGCTGCCTAAGTCAGGAAGGTCTACGCCTCAGACCCTTACTAGCTGTGTGATCCTGAGCATGTCACTTCACCTCTGTCTGCCTCAGTTTCCTCACCTGTACAATGGCATCTGCTTCAACGAGGTTGATGTGACAATCAAAGGAGACAGTACCTGCACAGCGTTTAAGCACAGAGTATGTGCTACATAAATGCTAGTTATTATGATGTAGTCAGCATTTAGTTAGTGCTTATTAACTGACTGACTTCCTTGATTCAGATTTCTTGTACCAAACAAAAAAATCGACTGATAGTTCAAAACAGCCTTACACACAGTCCAGAAGCCTTTGCTGCAGAAATGTCCTAGCTCACCAAGTTTCCACAGGCCCAGAAGCAACTCCAACCTGATCTGGAATAGCCTCCCATCTCGGATCTGACAATGCACACCATACAAGCTCCAAGAAGGAAACCATCTTGGACCGATGCTGATCTTTCCCTTTGCTTTTCTCATGCTTAAATACATTTACTCTAAATCCTTCCTAGGAAAATGACCTAGTGATATGCATCCATGGATCCTGATAACTCTAGAGCCTGTAAGGTAATTTAGAACCCTTACCATACAGAAGGGAAATGGGAAATGGAGCTTTCAGCCCTCAAGTGTTTGTTAAGGACAAGGAAGAATGAACAGTGTTACCTAGTTCTCTATCCTATTCTTTTTTTAAAACAGTTGGTTTGATCCAGCAATACCATGACTAAGCTTGTATCCCAAAAAATCATTAAAAAGGGAAAAGGCCCCATGTGCACAAAAATATTTAGAGGTGCTCTTTGTGGTGGCCAAGAAATTGTCAAGGGAGGGGATGTCCATCAAATGGGGCCAAATTTGTGGGGTGTGAATGTGACGGAATGTTATTATTGTTCTACAAAAAGAGACGAACAGACAGATTTCATAAAAAACCTGGAAAGACTTACATGAACAGATGCAAATGAATCGAGGAGAACTAGGAGAAGGTTGTACACAATCACAGCAACACTCTGGGAAGATAAGCTATGAATGGCTTGGGTCTTCCAGCAACACGGGGAACCAAGACAGTTCCAAAGGACTTAGGATGGAAAATGCTTCCATCTCCAGAGAAAGAACTGATGGAGTCTGAATGCAGATTGAAGTAGACTAGTTTCTAGTTTCACTTTTTTCCCCATGATATTTTTCCTTTTAGTCTGTTTCTTCTTTCAAAACATGACTAGTATGGAAATATGTTTTATGTGATTGCACATATACATCCTATACCAAATTGCTTACCATCTTAGGGAGGGGACAGGTTGGGGAGAGGATAAAAATTTGGAACTCAAAATTTTTAAAAAATTGTGTTAAAAACTGTCTTTACCTGTAATTAGAAAAAACAAAATACTATTTTTAAAAAATTGGAATTAATATAGTTAGCACTGCCTCAAGAGATTTTTACATCTACACAGTAGCCAAGTAGGGTTTGGAGCAAAATATCTCATATTCTGCTGAAATTTGCAGGGAGGTGGCACTACATGTGGGTCAGTAGCAATTAAATGATAACTCTTTGTATGTTCCTGGACAAATCACTTAACCTCTTGGTGTCCCAGGCAAAACTACAATTTAGATTGCTGGGGCAAGCCTGCATTGATAGAAGGAGTTTCCTATGTCAATGAAATCACAAGTTTGGCATGTATTTAACCAACAGACTACCTGTGTTAACAACCATGCATTAACTTCCAATTCCCAGTGAAAGGTAAAAAGGTCCAATGGAAAGAATGCTGGATCTGAGTTCAAATACTTGCTATGACATTTACACAGTTCCATATGCATTATCTAATGAGACACTTATCTGCTTTGTGAACAAGAGTAAGACGATTCATGTCTCTGGGTCCCAGTTAGAAAAATAATATTTACCCAACACTGACTTTAAAGATCTGCTGTGAGGAAAGCAGTTGGTCACATTCAACCCAGCCAATACCATATGCATACTGTCTCCCTGCACATATTTGGTGGGCACTAGGGTGGCACAGGGGATAGACTGCTGAACCTGGAGTCAGGGCTCAATTTCCTGAATTCAAATTTGGCCTCAGACACTTATTAGCCATGTGACCCATGGCAAGTCTCTTAACCCCGTCTGCCTCAGTTTCCTTATTTGTAGTACGAGCTGGAGAAGGAAATGGCAAACCATTCTAGTATCCTTGCCAAGAAAATCCCAAGTGGGGTCACAGAGAGTCAGACAAGACTGAAAAATGACTAAACAACAATTCATATTTTATGCTTCTGAAGGTCAAGAACTATACATACACTTCTCAATTCAGTCATCCAAAATACAATGATTAAATGCCTAGGATGTACAAAATCCTATACAATCACTGGAGTAATAGGATAAATAAAATATAGTGCCTGCCTTCATGGAATTCAGCATATAATAAAGGGAGATATAAGATATAAACAGGTAAACATACATTAGAATATTAAGTGCAAAATCTAAGTCAAGGAAGTGAATCTGGCTTAGGGACAGTATCTGGGAATAAGGAAGTAATAGCCCTGTTGTGCTCTGCCCTGATCAAACCCCATGGGGGAGGGGGCTGCTGATGCCAAAGTGAGGACCCTGAATGTCTGCCACATCAGGCCAACCGAAGGACCTGAAGGGAGAAACCTTGGAGCAGAGATGACTCAGGGGAAACCCAATAGAAAGGATTGCGTGGAGGAGGAATTGAGTTCATCTGACGTGGGGCTAATTTTGGCTGAAGATAAAGGAACCCTTCCTGATAATGAGAACTAGCCTCAAGTGAAAGAGGCTGCCTTTCCCAGTACTTATTAGGGGGATGGACTGGCCTCAGAGTGGAAGGGTCACAGAGCCTAATGCTTTCAAAGTCCCCAGTGGAGCAGTGCATTCACTCCATCAGGTACAGAGTCTTTTAAAAAAGGAATGTATGGGAAAAAGCATCTCAATAAACCCATGTGGTAGGTCACCTGCTCCCTTCAGCTGCTTGGTACCTACGAATGATTTTTTCTCAGGGTCAGGGCTGCACAAAGCATTGCTGGAAACTCACCAGCACTGGCAGTAGCTTAATCCAGCTGAACCAAGCATGTCCAAGGTTCAGACTCAGATGTGGAACACTGGGACGCACGTGTTGCTCTATGTTCTAGACTCAGTCATAGGTAGGGGGCTCTGGGGAGGCGCATCTGCACCTCCTGGCCAAGTTCCCTGGGCCCAAGACGCCCAAGAAGCTGCAGCTGCATGGGAAAGCCTACCTTGCCGGCCGCAAACAGGTGGCAGCCTTTGACAGCTTCAAAGACGCTGGGCGTGATGTCTGGCTGGGCAGGGAGGTGGGACTGTGCTAGGGACTGCTTGACTTTCTTCACATCAACAAGGCACAAGGCCCTCTCTTCTCCTAAAGGGCAGAAAAACACAGTTCCTCATCAGGCTCATGAGACCTTTCCAGAGATTTTCCTGGGGGTTCACTGTCTATTCACAAGGAAAAGCTCCACTGGGAAAAGCTTGTGTTGGCAGAGTGTTTCATCAGCTCCTTCAACAGATCTGTTAAGTGTCAAGGCTTTACCAGAAACCTCGGACCTTTTAGGTTAGATTACAGGCTCTTCTGTAGCTAGTTTACAAGAATCTACTTCCCTACTGTGGAAAAGAAGATCCAGGCCAGGAGAGCTCACCAAACCTCAAGGAAGGTGGGTGAGACGAGGAGGTCTCTCAAAGTGCTTCCCTCAAGATCTTTACCTCTTTTCCTAAGAGAAGCCAGTATGCACTGGGAAAAGGACTGCCAGGCCATCAGTTCCTAGGTAAAGCTATTCTGTTACCAGGGCTAGGATGGTGCCCCTCCAGACCCAGGGGCAGTAATAAGAGGTAAATAATAACACTAGCATTCACCCAGAACTTGAAGATTGGTGAAGTGCTTTACATAAGTTATCTGATCTGATCCTTCGAACAACCATGGAGGCAGAGGTTCTATTTATTCCCATTTTACAAAGGAGGAAACTGAGGCTGGATTTAAAATCAGATCTTCCTGATTCCAAGTCCAGTATGCAATGCCTGCTGTGCCACTGAGCCCTTGCAAGGAAAGAAAGTAAAGTGCCATTCTCCTGGCAGGAGACCTGCAATCATGAGGAGCTTCTCCAGGTCCTTGATGATGTGAATCTGGAAGACAGCACCCACCCCTGGGATGTGGGTCAGAGAATTCTTCAAGACATTTAGGGCATAAAGCCCTTCCTCGGCCCCGACCAGCACCACCTGCAAAGTCAGAAAAGTCCCAAAGAGCAAAGATGAATCAATAGCTGCATTTCCCAACAGGAGAGTGTGTTCTTGCCCGGCAAGATACCCCAGATACCTGGTCGCTGAAGGGCAGGGTGCAGTTGATGTCCAGGCGATCCTCCCCTTCCAGTTTCAACAGGGAGTTCCCAAGCAGCTTCTTTTAGTACATGAAAGAGAAACAGATTATGTCAAATCTACAGGATGCACCTGTCAGGTCACTTACAGAGGCCTCAGACAGTCAAGGGCCAATAACAAAGGCTCAGAGATCATTCCAGGGTCCCCCTATTGATCTTGACATGAGCCCAACAATCAGACCTTGGGCATTATCACTGAACTGTTGTTCCCAGATGGCAATGCAGGAGCATCTGAGAGTTATCTGCCTGCCTGGCCACATCCCCCAGTTCAGGAGAGGAGATGACACCTGCCAAGGGTGCACGAAGCACATGCAGGCTGCTGCATTACAAGAAGCGGCACCAGAGAGCTGGGCCCAAGACAGACTCTCACCAGCCTGTCACAATATGATGGCACCATCAAAACAAGCAACTAACGACTCCCAGAGAAGACAAGCCAGCCAGACGCCAGGAGGCTGGTATTTAGGGATTTCCAGCCCCCTGCTGTTTACGTTAAATGTCACAGAGTCCAGAAGCTGGACTCCACAGCTTTCATGGGGCTTCCTCTGCACCACCTGCACCTCGAACGTCTCAGGCCTGAGATAAGGATGAGTGAGACCAGCATTAAGACAGGAAGCACCTCTCACCAACCAAGGAGTCCCTCCACAAACATTCTCAAGTTCTAAACAAAGCAGCAGACAGCCTCCAGCAGGCTCACACGCACGTCATGGCCACCCAGAGCCCAAAAGTGGAGATAAGATGGGCTTTCCTTAAAGATCAATGGAAGCAATGGTGTCCCAATTTTAGCAGGCTGAATTCCTAATGCTGAGTCAAGGTACCAGAAAAACAGCCAGGACAGGGAGGTGCCAAGAGGTTGGGCATGAGTGCCCAGGTCATGTCACATGCAGTCCCATCAGAACCTTCTGGGCACAACTTTCTGGGCACAACCAGGCAGCGTGCCACTGCTCTTACAGGAAGCGATCCCAACAGGGCAAGCCAATCAGTATCACCACCGTCCTAAGTGACCCATTCAGCCCATTTCAAAAGGGAAAACCAGGAGTCCTAGTTATACTCACAGCATCAGCCTCTGCTTTTTCCCTAGAAACTCTCCCACCTGCGACAACTGACTCTAAGGCAGTGACCCAACGTTGCTTCTCTGGGAAACTGGGGGCAAGCAAGTAGAGTGTCCTCCCAGGCCAGCAAGTGGTGTGGGGGTGAGACTCCATCTTCATTATGTACGGCACATCTGGGAGGATGGCACAGAAAAAGCACACATTGAGCCTACAAGGGACTGTCCTCTGGGCTTCCAGAAACAAGTAGGACAAAAGGGCCCAGAACGGGGCAGCCCAAACAGCAAGGGGACCCTGGGGTTCCTCTGAACACAGACAGGAGATGAGCCCCTCTCCTGCCCTCTCTGCTTACGAAGTCCTGCTGCTGCCTCCTACCCTGTCCCCTCCTGACTTCCAGCCTCCCCTCCCCACCCTCCCTCCCTCATGCCCCCCTCCTTCTTTTCTCCACATTCCCCGTTCCTCCTCAGAGATGACACCATGCCCACTCTCACCTGTTTTGGCTGTATTTGCAAGTTCAGAGGCTCCCACAGCTCCATGAATGGAGACATCCCCATCAGGAAGGCACAGCTCAAATTCTTCCACTGGCCTCTGTCCAGCTTGGTGCAAGGAGGAAAGCAGAAAGAAAAAACAAAAAAGGGAAAGAGAACAAGGGGAGAGACAGGGCCACATGTAAAGAGGTGCAGGAGAAGCGAGTGCATGGACAGAGGGGGAGGGTGACAGAGGATGAGCAGCATGGGCTCACATCCCTGGGGGGCAGTGAGTGTCCAAAGGGAGACTAACTACAGGGGTGAGGGTCGCTCTGATAGCCCCAACAGGCAGAAGGCCAAACTACAGAGGTCCAGGCCACAAGAAGGGAAGGCCCTTTCTGCTTAAGTTTACCTTCTCTGGCTTCACTGTCATAGATGAGAACTTTAGATCCCTCCAGGACAACATATTTCCTATCCCAGCCTTGTTGTCCTCGTTTATTATTTCTGGGAAAATAAAAAATTAAAAAGGAGGTTTCAACCTGCAAAAGTTCCGGCTTCAGGGAAAGAATCCTAGAAAGCTAGACTTGACTTGAGAATCTCAAGAATGACAGCTGCCCAAAGTGGGGGCTGATAGTGCAAGGAGCTCCTAGCCTCCTGAACCAACACCTGTCCAGGCTGAAAGAGACGCAGCGGTCTACCTTGGCACCTTCATCCATCCTTCCAGACGTAAATTAGTGCTTGGCTCCTTGAGCTGCAGTCCTGGGGAGTTCATTTTGTCCCGGCAGAAGGCTTCGGTGAAGTGTGTGGCGTATTCGGCGGGCAGACCACAGGTAGCTGGCAGGCACGTTGAACACTTGGGGTGGCACATTACTTGGCATTCTACAGAAGAGAGAAAAACCACATGAAAACATGCAGTCAAACCAGGCCTGCTCAGCTCTTAACCAGTCACAGCTCCAGGGCATCTCTAGGCCACCAGCTTAGCAGCGTTTTTCTCATCTGAAGCCCCCTTTTCCAGGGAACCGTGAATGTGCCTTGGTGACAATCACACAAGAGAAAAACCACAAAGCCACACTTTTAGAAGCAAGGTCACAAATGCCACCCAGACTAACTGCAAACACTGTGGTAAAAGAAAGATGATGGCTTTGTGTCCCGATTTCAGTCAGAACCGACACATCTCCTGAAGACAAGTCTGCTCTGACAGAAGAGTAAGAAAAAAGTGAAAACCCATGGTCTTTGCCAAGATATCTGCACAAGGAATGGCAGTCATATACTAACGAAATACAGAAAACATATTTCTCTGACACAAAGGGAGAATAAATGTCTCTGTACAACTTCCTGCTATCATGAAAAGCTTCTCTAGAGCCCTTGAAAAAGAGAGGAGAGAAAATAGACTTCTGTTAATTGAAAAGATAAAACTCAGTTAAGTAATATACATTTCTTATAAATAAAAAATCAACTCAGTGGGCAGAAAATGCAGAGAGCCACCACCAACCTCCAGGACTTGTTCTTACCAAGACACTTGGATGCCTGACGTCCAAAGTGCACGGTATCCAGACACACTGCGCACTTGGTGGCTCTCATGTTCAGGCCCACATTGAATCGATGGGGGATGTTGTGGTGCATCCGCTCTTTCAGACGCCGATTAAACTCTAAGAAGGAGGGGAGAAAAAACTGAAGTCCTAACAGAAGAGGTTCCTTAATGACTTTTCTAATGCTACCTGCTCATCTGTGTTTAAAATTAAACTTCATTTGGTCATTAAGTTTTACGTTTCTATTATGGAACTGCCTTAGGCCCCACTTACATGAGGTTTCTATTTCAAGGCTCTGGCATTTCATTCAATGGTGCAGGTCACAGTTCCTTAATGTTGAAGGAAATGGCATTCATACATTGCAGTTTCCCTTCAATTGACTGTAAGCTGACAAGGCACCCAGGTGCTCACTCGTTTCCCAGAGCCTATCAAAAACTCAAGCTCTTTCCAGATGGCCCACCACGGCCAGGAGGTAACCTTGATTCTCAGGGGCTGTACCACAGGAACATGGAGACCCTGGGCAGATGCCAGACCACATCTCTGCTGCCCAGAGAAGAGTCTTCATTTGGAAAGGCTTATAACCAGGTTGGTCATGTAGAGATGAATTATTTGTTCACAGCTGTAGCCCACAGCTGAAAAGATGAAGATGCCAAAGTGTGATGGCAATGAGGAGCTATAATCTGCAACTGGAAGGGTCCAGGCCATGAGATTACAGGTTCTCCATTTTCAAATTAATGTATATTAGTCATATTTACTTATAGATGAATTTAGCTAACTTTTGAGACCAAGAAAAACATACCTCCCAAGTTGTAACTTCAGCTTACCTTCTGGTGTAGAGGACTCTTTTCTCCGACTGGAAGGTGGAGCCAGCAAACTTATTGGGTTGGGCTGGTGCTCTGGTGACCTCACGATTGCAGACATGACAATCTGCTGCCGCGCAGTGGCTGGAGTGGATGGGTGGGGGTGATCCGAGGCTTTACGATGGGCAGCTGCAGACAGAGGGATAAAATGCCCATTAAGACTTCAGAGGAAGAGGAAGCACAGCCATAATCTGCTGAGTCTTCATCAGGTTTGGTCTACAGAAAGCAGGATGCCCTTGGGGAGGGTCATTGGGTGCAAGAGGCAGCTCCTGAGAACTGAGAATGTGTGGCCCAGACACAGGTCATGCTGAACGGAAGTGGATTCAGACCCTCCACCTTTTTCAGAGACTGCCCGATAATGCTCCTACCTTCTTCGCGAGCCGATCGCAGCTCACTCCGGGTTTTCTGCAGCGCCTCTTCCAGCTCTGCACAGCGAGCCTTCTCCTTCTCCAGGGCCGCCTTCAACTCATTGTACTGCAGAGGAACCTGTGTGGGTAAAGCAGGGTCCTCTTTCCGTCGACTAAATAAGCCCTAGCAATGGAAACAGAGATAACTCCTAACTCCTAGAAATTGGTGCTTTAAACTAGCTAAAGGAAAGCTGCCAGGGTGCAGAGCACAGAAGCCAGCGGGCATACTCACTGTAAGTGTATTTAGTAACAATTGCATTTGAAGGGGGAAATGTTAGGATGAGTCACGGTCAGCTCTTCCCAGTTGGAAAAAATGGGGCTGTGGGAATTTTCAACAAGAGGGTTAAAGATGCTTAGTTTCCCACCACCTCTTCATTGAACATTGCCAAGGCAGTAGAATCATCTCCTGACAGTCTTTGTCCTCAAAAAATGCAAGTAGAGTATGAAGTCATGGACAGATTGTTCAGAAGTCAATCTCTCCTTTGTCTCTTATAATTCTAAATTATAAGACAGAGTTGAACATTTGGTAGGGAGAGGGAGACGAGACACTTGAACATCAACGAGAATGCCAGGATGAGGGACTTACACAACAAAGAGTGCACGAAAAGAAAAAACAATATTAACTTTACAAGAAGAAAAGAGTTAACCTAAAGATGAGCCAAAACACAACCACTCACGAGAAGAACATATACCCAGCTTAGCCATGGAACAGTCTGGCTAAAGCCATCCTAAATCAGAAGCACCAACGGACCCACAGCCACGTAATCTACAGGAAACTCCTTTCTCTGTAGCCGCCACTCAGTAGGAGGCTGGCTGCAGCTGAACCATTTCTTGGGGATGCCAGTTTCCTAAGGAAACCTTGGGAAATGTTTTGGCTGCCTGGAAAATTCAGTCCTCTGATCCTTGGTCTTCCAAACAGTCCCAGACCTTTCTTGTACCAGCCCAGTCGTGACTACAGCAGAGCCAAAGCCCGATGCCCAAATACTAACGTCATTGAAGATAGTTGCAAATTCCTTGGAAATCTTTTTAGAGCTAAGGTGTACTGCCACATGTTCAGGGCTCAAAGTGTAGCACAAGAGCTAAATTATTTAGAAAAGTGTACTGGGGTTATGAAAATATGTTTTTGCACATAAAATAAATGTGTCCACACATAAAGTAACCCATACGTTTTAATTTGCTTTTATATTTTAATGAATAGAAAGTAAGAGATACAGCAGTGTGGGAGAAAGGGCAGGAGGCCTGCATTTCTAGTCCCAGCATGGAGAAGTCACTCCTCCTTTCTGGAGCTCAGTAGCTTCATCTGTCAAGAGAAGGGGTTGGATTCCTTAGGGTCTCTTCTAGCTCTAAACAACTTCTACGCTGAGCCCTTCACTTGTCTCTAGCTGCCTTAAGAGTGACCCCTCTAGAGGAGCCACCTCCAGGGAGGCCCTGAAATATTAAAGGTCATGGAGGTAAAACGGTTCAGCAGAAGGCCTTACTAACATCTCAGCGGGTACTTTTTTCCTTACGTGCCTGGGCATAACTGCATTAAGACGGTGCCCCAGGACTCTGACCGGGGAGTCTCGCTTTTCACACCCTCTCACTCACCTTTTTCTTCTTAGCAGGCTGGTCCATCTTCGCCTGCAGAAAATCAATGAGCTTGGTCTGCTGGGAAATGGTGCCTTCCATCTTCACTTTTTCATGAGAATAAAGGACCTAAAAGTCACAGTGAAAGGCAGTTAAGCTCAGAAGCAGAAACAGAGCTGCTCAGCCTCCCTCCACAATCACCTACAACTATGACAGAGGGCCACCCACAGAGTCATTTCACACTTCAAGTGCCCTCTAAATCAGGGTACGCGGGCCATTTAGGGACGGACGCAGCAGCAGCAGAGAAAATACCATTTCAGCTCAGATTCCTGGCCAGCCCGCACCTGAATATTCTCTAGTTGATATTCCAGATCACTCCTTTCTGTCTTCAGCAGGTCAGCTCGATCTAGAGCTTCCTGGAGTCCTTGAGTCAAACGGAAGATGTGGTTCTTCTGCAAGTCCATCTGTTGCTGCAGTTTTGCTTGCTGGTGATAAGAAAACCACAGCTTGATAGAACATATGAAGCAACCAGGGATCCTCCTCCTTCTTTCCCATCACCTTACTTTGGAGGCCATCTTGCTCCCCCCTCACCAATCCCTTCTTAAACTGATCTTTGTCGTGAGTCATAAAACTCTCAGGAGGAGAATTCCCTCTACCCAGGAGGATCAACACCCATTCTGAACCTGTAATGTGGAAGGGTGCCCTGAGACATGGCAGGGACTCCTCCTTGGTTTCACGACTCAGCTCAAGGTGAGCCTTCCTAACTGCTGACATGTTCCTCTTTCAAACTACCTTCCTTCTACTCTGCACATCTTACCTGTACCTGGTTCCCCTCTGAATGAGAGGTCACACAGCTGGCCCAGTTTCACACAGCAGGGGGTGTGAGAAGGAAGGTCTGATTCCCAATTTGGAAGCTCCCTGTCTATTCACTGGTCATACTGTCTCTTGGGACAGAATGATCTACCACTTTTCCTTACATTATACAATGATGCCCAAATCAAGGAGGATTTTTCAGAGAAGTTTCAAACACAAATACCGCTTCTGCGTGCTGAGGCTGTGCCAAGATTATCTGTGGGGCTACTGCCTCAGAGACAAAAGCAGCTCAGCCAGGCACCCAAATACATTCTCTTCCCTCTTTGGATCAGAGACCAAACAGGGCAGGTAGATGCTGAATTACACCTTCAGATGACTAGCTTTAAAGCAACATTGCACGGTGCTGGCCTGGTGTTTCTGAAGACCATTACTTGCTATTTCTAGAATTCCTTCCTCACTAGTTAGTAAAGAATGCACCGACTCCTCAGCGCACACACATATACACATGCACATGCACGCGCACACACACACAAAGCTCAATTATCACAGCCCACTCAAATGATCTTTTTTCCCCAGGACAAGAAGAAAATTATTCCTACATTGGGAAACTAAGGAAATTGAAATTATACTTTCTCAATCCACACACCACAATGAAAGAATGAAGCAAAACTAATATTAATGAAGTGAGATGAATACATTGAAATCCAAAATGAAAGTAACCCATCTCCTAGGCTTATAACATACAAATCAACTCTGGTCTCTATTAGAATTCCAATGAAAAGTTTTAAGTAGTTTTCTAAAAAGTATGCATTCATATGATTACTATAATTAACATCATTTGTTTTTCTTGTTCCAAGTGTGAGACTCTAAGATTTATATGCTTCAAGGATTCATGACTTTGATGGTGTTGGTAACACTTACAGCATGCCCCAAAGAGGAGAGCTGGATTTTGTCCTAATGAAAACCATCAGTAGCAACACTGGCATGGTTCCATTTTTCATAATAAATTTGTATATGTACTCATGTGTGTATGTGTGTGTCCCATCTGAAGGAAAGTCATTTTAAGGCTCTGTGCCTTGGAGAATAGATGGAATAAGTTCTGGTTGATTTTACAGAAGCAGAGGCCTCAGACCATACAGAACGCAGCATACATAGAGCATGCTGAGCTACAGTGCTTGGTCCCAGCGTGATTGTTGAGCTGGGTACTATTTGATATAGTAAATCATCAGACAAAAGCAAGAGACCTAAATGTCAGGAGCTATCAATGCCCCCTTGGGGGATATTCAATCATGGGGAAAATGTCTTTGGAGAGGAGAAAGTACAGATCCTAAAGAGTCAGGAAAGTGCCACAAAGACCTTGCCAACAGTGCCATACATGCCACAGGACTAGCTATCGCTGCCATACCTTCTTTACCAAAAAATTGTTCAATTTAATCTCTTTGAAGATTTCCCTCTGTTAAAATCTTTTCCATTTCAGAAGTCAAAGAGGAAAGAGAATCTGCCATACAAAACCCCAAATTCTCCAAGTCTGTCAAGTAGAAGGAGAGCCCTGGGACTTGCCCTCTGCCTTGACGTCCCCCTAGCTCTGTGTTTCCTGCTGTGGCTGCTACAAACCAGACCATGGATTTTCTGGACAGTCAGTTTAATCCATCCTATTCAAAGATGGATTTCTGAAGATTCTTTTCACAGGAGAAAAGAGAGCTAATGAGCTATATAAAACAGCAAATAAGCCTTTCAGGGAAAGTGAGAACAGGTGTTTCCATAAGCTCAGGGCGTAAGTCAATGGCAAGAGCAGTTTACCCCTTCCTGCTTTCCCTTTCTCTCCCATTCTTCCTCTCTCATTTCTCCCCCTGAGTTTCTGTCCCTCTTCCAACTCCTTTCTCCTAAGCAGACCAAATGTTTCTGGTACTTTCCATTAATTTGTGATTTCACCAATGAAAGAAGAACCTCCATCAGTAAAAGGCGTAGCCCACTGGTGTACTTTAATCCAATTAGATTCCTGTCCATGTTGTCCCACTGCAGCATCCAGCAATTCCATCCAACATGCAGGAGGCCCTTCCCTAGTTATCTTTGTATTCCATGGGTACCGGTTCAGTTCTAAGACTGTTCGTTATCCTCCTTTTCCAATCAATATGCTCCTCAAAGATCTCCTTTGTGCCAATGTGACATAAGCTCCTCTGAGGAATACGCTGCAGGCCACTTCGCTCTGCTTGTCCATTTCTTCGTAGCACTCAGGCTCACTCTCCATTTTGATTGTAATGAGCCTTGAACCATGCTGTTCTGAGACAACACTTGCGCTTTTTGAAGACAGAGTTCTGGACCAGAGCGCTGCTAAGACAGCCTAAAATCACTGAACAATTTCCCAAGGGCAACCTACCCCTTCTATTGCTGAGAGTTCATGTAGGGGCTGGTTCATGGTTCACCTGTTGTGCCCAACTGCTGAGACAGTATGTAATCTAACAATTTTCACCTACTTAGATTTTTCCCGCATGAGTGGTAAGCACTGAACCCCTCTAAGTGCTTATCGTTCTCATTTAGGAGACTCCTCAGTATTCCAGAGTTTACTACAATCCGCACAATATCGACTACAAACGGGAGGGTCCGAAGGGTCCTCACCATCTACAGAAAATTCCTCTTCCATTTATATATTAAGTAGAGAATCCCCTTCAGGAAAATGAAACACATCTTTAGCAAGCATAGCTCTCCTGTTTTGTCCCTTGATTAATGTTAATTTAGGAGGGTCATCAAAAAGTATAACCTTAAGTAGCATTTATCCAGGAATTTTGCACTAGCTTAACATATATATGTAATTCTTTGCTAGAGGAGAGACTTAAATTCTATGCTTTACTCTACCAAGTCAAATAATTTTTTTTGGAGAGGAGAATCAATAAACAGTAAACACAGTGGGACATTGTTTGCTCTGGTCGTTTGTTTAACTGTAAAGACATGGTTTGCCACAGAGAACTATTTGCAAAAGCCTGACTGATCCCATTTTATATTTTCATCAGAGAAACCTTGAAATGTCTAATTATTCCATAAAGATTTTTGTGCAGAGGAGAAAAGCACATGGGTCAATAATTATTGATGTTCTCTAGATCACCCTCTTTGGCAGGAATATAGTCCATGATTTTTTTTTCTTCTTGTCATACCTTCCTTTCCCCAAGATACTTGTAAAATGACCCTCAACACTTTCACGATGATAGCATTTCCACCATGAATCTCTTCAGCAAGTGCAGGAGCTGGTACAGTCACTGGAACCAATGGCACATCTGTTCTTGGTTCTGACCAACTCCCTGTCAGTTACAGCAGGGTCCAAAGAAGAGGATTCCACTCTCACCAACAACAAACACAAAATCATCATAGAAACAATGCCACGTGTGCTCAGTTTCCCATTCCTGTAGCCACTCCTGAGGATGTCTCCTCTGGGTCTCAGACCAAGCTTCCTGCAGCCTAATTTTCCCTGACCCTGCTTTTCTCTATTTTATGAGACAATGAGACATTGAGACATTATGTCATCCTGCTCTGTATCCAAAGCAGATGCTAACCTAGGCTGCCATAGCTCCATCTGGCAAAGGAGTGAAGGCTCCCTGGCTGAGGTGGTTTTTGTCTTTGGGGCCTCCCAACTGTGGTAATTACTTTTATGTCTGAAAAGTTTTTGAAGAAAATGGTAAAAAGGAATTGTTTTTTTCCACTTTCCATTCTTTGGTATCATGTGAACAGGTCAGGCTAAAGTAGTTGCAGCTATTGACAATACTTCCTTAAGGCTATGGCCTTTCTTCTAGCAATTTTGATTTTGATCTGTTCTATAGATTATCAAGAATTTATTAAGTAAAACTGCGTGCCAGGCACCTGCTACAAAGATAAACACAGAAGTAATCCTGACTCTAGTGTGAGGTCCAACATGTACATATCTAAGCATGTACAGCGCAAATGTACACAAAATAAAGAAAAGGTCATTAAATACAATGTATTTAGAGGGAGCAATGATGGGGGTGGAGGGGGAAAGGAGCATCAGAAAAGGCTACATGTGAGAGGATGGCATGCTTGACCTGTATGTTGAAGGAAAAGAGGGATTCTATGAAGCACAAGATAAGGAAGAAGGAGATGCTAGACTTGTGGCATGGCCAGTATAAAGGCATGGAAGTGGGAAATGGAAAGTCATGTGTAAAGAACAGGAAGGAGAGTTTGGTGGGATCATGAAGTGCAGCAAGTAGAGCAGTATATAATGAGGCCAGAGAGGTCAGGACCAAGGTGTGAAGAGCTTTAAAAACCAAATAAAGGAGGTAACATTTTATCCTGGAGGTAGTGGGGAGTCACAAGAATTTATAAAGTAGGAAACAGCACAATCAGACTTGAGCTTTAGAAAAATCACATGTGGCAGCTCTACGGAAAAGAGACTGGAGACCAAGTCCAGGCAAGAGGTAAGATGGGCCTGAATTAAGACAATGAGTGGTGTTGTGTAAGAAGAAGGGGTCAGACAAGTGGTTGCAGAGGCAGAAATGACACGACTTGAGAACTTAGCTGATAAGTGGGTAGGGAGAATGCACAGTTGAGTTTCATGCCAAGACTACAAAACAGGTACTAGAAGCATGGTGGGGCCTCAACAGATGCAACAAAGTTTGGTATAGGGGAGGGTCTTGGCAAAAAGATAATGAGCTATTCTGGACATAATGAGTTTGAAACATCCCACAGATAATTGGTGATGTGGGACATGAGCTCAAGAAAGAGTCTAGTGCTTTATGTAAAGATCTGGGCATTATCTGCAAGGAAAAGGTAATTATAGTCATATGAACTAATGGAGTCACCCAGAGAATTTAGAGAAAAGGTTGAAAATAGAGCCATAGAATACACTCACAGTTAGGGGAGATGACACGGCTGATGAGCAGGCAAAGGAAAGTGAGGAAGAGGGATCAAACAGGTGGGAGGAGAGAGCTGGGACAGGAAAAACAAGAGAGAGAAGATGGAGCATCCACAAGGAAAAAGTCATCAATAGTCAGAACCAATAAAGAACAAGGAGAATGAAAAAAGATCATCATATGTAGCAACTAAGAGACCATTGGATACTCTGGACAAAGCAGTTTGGGCAGAGTGATGCAGAGGGAAACAAGACTAAAAAGAACTCAAGGACTCAAACTTGTGATCCACTGGACCACCCTGGCTGGCACAAACATGCCCTTCTTGATGCCTCTGAACCAAATGCTCCCCAGACTGGGAATACTCAGCCTCCTCGTTTTCTTGGCTTCCTTCAAGGCTCAAATCCCACCCTCTGTGGAAGGTCTGTCTTGGTCCTCTCCAGTTGCATGTTTCTTTCCTTCTGATTTACATGGTAGATAACTTGTATGTACAACTTGCATATAGTTGTTACACACATGTCGTGTTCCCAATTAGAAAGCTCCTTAAGGGCAGAAGGAAGGAGAAAAGGAGAAGGAGAAGGTGTGACCTAAAGACTGAGGGAATGATAATTTTTCTTTCTCATAGTCTGACAGCTGCACAGACAGATGATTTTTTGATTTTTTTTTTTAAGTTTACAAAGCACTTTTTTTAATCAAATGGGTTTTGGGGGGTTTTTTGCAATTTTTAAAATATATATAATATATATATTTTTCAGTTTTCAACATTCACTTCCACAATAATTTGAATTCCAAATTTTCTCTCCATCTCTCTCTATTCCTCCATCCACCCCCCACTTCCTCCAGTCTGATGGACAGATGATTCTAATAGAACTCCCACATCAGACACCAGTCTCTTGCTTAAATGATCCCTTTCAAGAAGCATTGGTTATTTTAATTTGGCTGGACTTACCTTGCAAAGCTCTTAATGAACAAAAGCAGTAAGACCCAGAGAAGATAATTGCAGCTTATACACCAAAACATGATACATAAATGCATCAAGTAGGAAGCAGCAGAGAACTTCTCCAAGCTACTTGATAACATCCCCCAAACCAGCACGTGCTTTTATAATTGAGGATTTCAACATGAAGGTGTACAAAGGGGAGGATGCCAAAAAAAATAGGAAATATGACTCAGGTTTCAGTCGTGAAACCTGAAAGTCTTTGACATGACATGGAAGGCCTGCTCCTTAGAGATCAGGAATATTTTCTTATACAAGAGGACCAGGCATGGTGAACACCCAGAGATCCTGGTACTCCCACCAACGGCAGGTCACTGAGTAAGGGACACATGGCACATTTAGAGAACTTGAGACTGAAAAGGAAGTTTACATGCATTCTAAATACGGATGGTTCTTAGCAGCATTTGTCCCATCTTTTCATGCCTGTGACACAGCAGCAGCAGAAATACTAAAGGACCATGCTTTCCTTTTTTTTAAGCTGCCGTGGTCAAATCATTCTGCATCAAGGAGTGGCACCCCTTTCTACCACATGTTCCTCAGGCAAGAGAAGATAATTTGCCTCTAAGAGGACCAGTCTCAATCAACAAGCTCCCACCATGTGCCATGCGCTGGGGATATATAGAACAAAGAGAATGGTCCCTGTTCTCACAGAGCTCCCTAGTCAAGCCAGGAGGGCATGTGAACAAATACAGGTCTGTACAAAATGAACACAAGATAATCTGGGCATGGGGGCAGAATGAGGAAAGGTTCTTTATGGCAGTGGTGCCTTACTGAGCCTTGGGGCACTTCCAGATAAAAGGTGATGGTCCAGGGGCAGCCAATCCAAAGGTCTAAATGAAACACACTGCTAGTACCATAGCGTCTGTAAAGAGAAGTAATATATAACAAGGCTGGAAGTGTAGCTCAGAGATGAGCTGTCAAGGACTTTAAATGCCAGAGGAATTTCTATTTTAGATTAGAGTTAAGAAGGAGCCACTAGAATTGACAAAGTAGGGGAGTGAATTCATTGTTGGTGGAGCTGTGAGATAGGTTTGGAACTATGCCCAAAGGGCTACAAAAATGTGCATACTCTTCGACCCAGAAATATCATTTCTAGGACTGTATCTCAAAGAGATCATAAAAATTGAAAAGGGTCCCAACATGTACGAAAACATTTATAGCAGCTCTCTTTGTGGTGGCCAAGAACCAGAAATCGAAGGGATGCTCATCAAAAGGGGAAGAGCTGAACAAGTTGTGGTGTATGAATGTAATAGAATACTGTTGTGCTACAAGAAATGATGAACAAGCAGACTTATATGAACTTATGCTGAGTGAAGTGAGCAGAACCAGGAGAACATTGTACACAGTAACAGCCACAGTGTGGGAAGACTGTTTTCGATAAGACTTAGCCCTTCACAGCAATGCAAGGACCTAAAACATTTCCAAAGGACTCATGATGCAAAAGGCTGTCCACATCCAGAGAAGTCAGAACACAGAATGAAGTGATGATTTTCTCCTTTGTTATGTTTTATTTTGTTTTGTTTTCCTCATGGTTTCTCCCATTCATTTTAATTCTTCTATGCAACATGACTAATGTGAAAATGTGTTCAATAGGAATGTATGAGTAGAACCAGTATAAGAATGTATGTCATCTTAGGGAAGGAAAGAGGAGGGAAGAGAAGAAAACTTGGAATTTATGGAAGTGATTGTTGAAAACTAAAAACAAATAAATAAATTTGGGGGGGAAAAAGAAAAATCACCTTGAAAAAAAAAATCTAAAAAACTCAACATATTAATAACCCTTAGTTAAACACCAAAACAGAAATCCTGAAAATCAAAGGAGAGATTAATAAAATTGAAAATTAAAAAAAAAGCCTACAAAACTAAAATAAAATTAGGAAATGGTTTTATGAAAAAAAAAACCAATAAAATAAACCATTGGCTAATTTAATTTTACAAAACCAAACACCAGAATCAAAAATGAAAAAGGTGAATGTACAACCAATAAAGTTGAAATAAAAGCAATATTTACGAGCTATCTTGCCCAACTATGTGCCAGTAAAACTGACAATCTAAATGAAATGGATGAATAGGAACATAAATTACCCAGGTTAACAGAAGAGGAAATAGAATACTTAACTCTATTTTAGAAAAAGAAATTGAACAAGTCATAAATGACCTCCTGAAGGGAAAAAAAAAAAAGATAGATTTACAAGCAAACACTGCCAAGTATGTAAAGAATAATTCATTCCAAAACTACATAAACTGGAAAGATAGGTAAAAAAGGAGTGCTATAAAATTCCTTTCATGACTCAAGTATAGTTTCGATACCTAAATCAAGAAGATCCAAAACAGAGAAAGAAAACTAGACCAATTTTCCTAAAAAATATTGATGTAAAGTTTTAAAATACAATACTAGCAAGGAGATTGCAATATATCACAAAGATCTTATAATATGACCAGTCTAGATTTAGGCCAGAAATTTGGGGCTCATGAAATATTAGGAAAATTATAAACATAACTGATCATAGCAGTAACAAAAAAAAAAACAAAACATGATTTCAGTAGATGCAGAAAAAGTTTGACAAAATACAATACTCATTTCTATTAAAAACACTACAAAACATAAATGATAACTAGTAAATACCTAAAATCAAAAGCTGACATTTTCTGTAATAGGGATAAACCAGAAGTCTTTCCAACAAAATTGGGGATGAAGTGTGGCTGTCCATGAATTATCACCATCACTCATTAATATTATACTAGAAATGCTACAGTAACAAGACAAGAAAAAAGAAATGAAAGGAATAAGCACTGAGGAAACAGAACTATGTCTTTGGCAGACAAAACGCAACGGTATATTCAGGGAACCCTAGAGTCAACTAGAAAACTAGATGAAAGAATAAACAACTTCGGTAAAATTACAGCATATAAATAAACCCATACAAATCATAAGTATTTCTGAATTTTACCAAGCAAATCAAGCAGGAAGAGAAAGAGAAATTCCACATAAAATAACTGCAGACAATGTAAAATACTTGAAAGTCTATCTGCCAAGACACACACAATTACAAAACACTTTTCCACATAAAGGCAGATCTAAAATAACTGGAGAAATACTCATTGCTCCTGGGGAGACCAAGCCAATATAATAAAAATGACAATACTTCCTAAATTAATTTATTTATTTCATGCCATACCAATCAAACAACCAAAGAATTAACTTTATAAAGCTAGAAAAGAAAATTATCTGGAGGAGTAAAAGGTCAAGAAAATCAAGGGAATCAATGGGAAAGAAGACCTAGCAATATCAGACTATATAAATAAAGCCATAATCATCAAAACGTTTTGGTCCTAGTCAGGAAATAGAGTGGTTGATCAATGGAACAGACAAGGTATACAATATACTGAAGCCAATGAGTACAGTAACCTAGTGTTTGCTAACCCAAAGAACCAAACTTTTGTGGCAAGAACTCATATATGACAAAACTAATGGGAAAACTGGAAAGAAGCTTGGCAGAAACTTAGGTATAGACCATATCTGTTACTGCATACCAAGAGAAGATCAAAATGTGCACAGGATATAGACAAAGGGTGATATCACAAGCAAATTACAGGAGTATGGAATAAATTATCTGTCAGATCTATGGATGGGGAAAAGTTCATGACCAAACAGAGGATAGAGAGGTTCACAAGGGGTAAAATGGATAATTCAAAATACATAAAATTAAAAAGTTTTTGCACAAATTATAACAACGTAGACAAAACTAGAAGAAAAATAGGAACTGGGGAAAAATCTTGGCAGCAAGCGTTTTAGGTTGTCCCATTTCTCAAGTATATAGGGAAATGATCAAAAGTTATAAGACTAAGAGTCATTTCCCAATTGACAAATGGTCAAGTGAACAAGCATCTTTCAGAAGAAGAAATAAAGCTTGTATCAATAATCACATGAAAAAGTGTTCTAAATCACCACTGATAAACAATCCTGAGGTAGTACAACCTCACATCCCTCAGACTGAATAATGTGACAGATGTTAGAAGGGTATGGAAAAATTGGGACACTGATGCACTGTTGGTAGAGATGTGAACTTGACCAAACACTCTGGAGAGCCATCTGAACCATGCCCAAATGGCTATAAAACTGTGTACACCCTTTGACTCAACAATACAACTACTGGGTCTAAAAGGGAAAAGGACCTGTACATACAAAGAGATTAAGAGCAACTCTTTTTGTGGTGGCAAAGAACTGGAAATAAAGGGATGTCCATCCATTGATAAACGGCTCCACAAGCTGTGGTATATGATTGTGATCAAATGTGAAAGATTTAGCTACTGTGATCAACACAATGATCCACAAAATTCCAAAAAACTCATGATGAAATGCTATCCACCTCTAGATAAAGATTTGATGGACTTAAAAAAGCAAATTCAAGCATATTTTCTTTCTTTCTTTGCCTTGTTTTTTCCCCCAGAACACAACTAATGCAGAAATGTTCTGCATGACTTCATATGTATAATGGGTATTATATGTCTCACCTTCTCAACAGATGAAAGGAGAAAATAAGATAAAATTTTTAAATGATGATTGAAGTGTAAAAAAAGAAAAATAAATAACTTTTTTAGCTATGCAAAGAATATACTAAAGAGGAGACTGGAGAAAAAGAGGCTGGTTAAGAAGCTATCACTATAATTAAAGGGCCTGAACTAAGGAGGTGGTTCTGTGGGTAAAAAGAAGGACATATGTGAGAGATACTGTAGAGGAAAAAAATGCTAAGATTTGGCAACTAAGTGAACAGGTGGAACAAGTAAGAATGAGGAGGGGAGGGGGAAGCTGCTGTTGCAGACAGAGGTGACCTGAAGGATGGCGACGTCCTCAACAGAAACAGGAAAGGTTAGAAGAGGACATGTTGGGCAGTAAAGACCATAATCTGTTCTGGACATACTGGGTTGGAGGGGCCTCCATGATATCTAGTTTGAAAAGTTCACTAGGTAACTGACAGAGTTCAATTTACAGACCTAGGTGTAATCAGCCTTGAAGCAATTAAGTCTCTGTGAGCTGAGGAGATCACTGAGAGAAAGAGAAGAAAAGAGGGCTGAGGATAAAGCCTTAGGGAGCACCCACAAGGCAAGCACAGGATATTTACATGGAAGAACCTGCAAAAATGTATGTTCACCTGACACAGGCTTCAAGTACCAAGGCCCTCCAGGTCACAATGAGGCATCAGAGTAAGGAGTTGTAGAATTTTAAAATATTCACTAGCATTTTATTTTTATCTTTTTTGTCATTAATTTTTAATTGGGCCAAATGAATTCTTTTTTTCCTTCCTGAGAGGAAGAAAAATCTAAAGTCCTTAAACAATCAATTTACTTCTCACTGGTATGAGGCTCTCTAAAAAAGGTTTCTTCCCTTTCTTACTGAAACAAGGAATAACGGATGCGATCCAAGCAGAACTCTCCTTGCATTCTCACTGAAAACTTCTGAAGAAATCTGTAAGATTTTATGTTATACAGAAGAGAGAAGTATCAGGCAAGGAAACGTCACCCTCTGAAACAATATGATGTTCTTCTGCAAATCACCCACTTCGGCCTCCTCCTTCTGTTTAAAGGCAATGCTAATTACTAGGCTGAAAACACAAAAACAAAGATTGGAGAGAAAAGGCATGCTGACAGCTGTGGCTGGAACACCATTTCTATAATAAATCACTAGGTTGCTTCTTAGGTACCCCAATGGACTACAAAAAAATTATTTATTGTTAGAAGCAATTTTGATGCTACATTTACACTAAATAAGACCCCTTTTTCCCAAAATAATTTAGCTGTTTTACTAAGAGTTATCTTTGTTACAATAAAGAGCTCTGATATGCTTCTGTTTCTCTTCGTACAACTTGCAAACAGCAGGACCTGCAGTCATGCAGGCCAGAGTGTCTGGAGGGGCCACAGACCAGCCAACAAGACCCTCCTCAGATTGGACCTAGAGTCAGGAAAATCTGAGCTCAAATCTAGCCTTAAAGATTTAGTTGGTTGTGGAACATGGAACAAGTCACTTCACTTCTGCCTGCCTCTGTTTCCTTCAGCTCTATGAGGACTCTCCCAATCCCCCCTCCTCTCCTCTCTTCATTTTGATGGGGTGTTTGGGCCCCAATTCTAAAATCACATTTCTCTTCAAAAATCACATTTCTCCCTAGCCTCAAAATGCTATCTCAGGCAGTTTCTCCCCAGCCCAAGGACACAGCCTCCCTAGCAACAACCGTTATCTCCTTTCCTGCTACAGTAGCCAGATGTACCTATAGAACTCATTAGTCTGAACCAGCTGTGTACTGGCTGAACAGGCTGTGCACTGGGTCATAATGACATTTACTACTCACTGACCAATCATATGTATCCTAGACTCGACATATGTATGCTCCCTTACATTTATCTTGTCTAATAAGACATTGATGAGAGCAACCTGGTATTTTTGAGCCAGCCTTGACAGCTAGTTGACTTAGTGACATTGCAGGCCTAAAACCACACCTCCAGGTAGCTCCCTGCTTGGGTTATTTCTCAACGAACTCTGGGTAAAATACCTGTGCAAGGAGGAGGAGCCAAGGTGGCAGAGTAGAAAGACTCACATATGCTAGCTCCGAACCCACAGCCCATGTAAAAAGAACTCCCAACAAATTCTGGAACAGTGGAAGCCACGTAGCAATGGAGTGAAGGAGATTTAAGTTCCAGAGAGCCCTGAAAAACCGACTCCAAGGGTCCGTCACGCACTGGACAGGAGCGGAGCCCAGCCCTGCCCTGACCACGTGGCACTGAGAGGAGCAGATCGGAGCAGGCTTCAGGGACGGAATCTCCAGCAGCCGTGAAGGTCCCTCCACCCACAGACATACAGGTCAGTGAGAGAGACTTCTGGGCTGGCTGAGAGGGGAGAGGGGTGTCTCCATAACTCAGGCCCCATCAGAAGGCAGCAGCAGAGGCAGCGGACGGCCAGAGGCTCCAGGAGCAGGCAGGAAATGAGATATAAGAAAAGCATGAAAAACGGGTCAATACCTTGCTAAAGGAGACCCAAAAAAATGCTGAAGAAAATAACACCTTGAAAAATAGGCTAACTCAATTGACAAAAGAGGTTCAAAAAGCCAATAAGGAGAGGAATGCTTTCAAAAGCAGAATTAGCCAAAAGGAAAAAGAGGTTCAAAAGCTCATTGAAGAAAACAGTTCTCTCAAAATTAGAATGGAACAGATGGAGGCTAATGACTTTAGGACAAACCAAGAAATCACAAAACAAAGGCAAAAGAATGAAAAAATGGAACATAATGTGAAATATCTCATGGGAAAAACAACTGACCTGGAAAATAGATCCAGGAGAGACAATTTAAAAATTATGGGACTACCTGAAAGCCATGATCAAAAAAAGAGC
>CM053773.1:230802011-230836419 GCA_028658325.1 Potorous gilbertii
AAAAAATTCCCAATGGTCTTCTAAGGCAAAATGCCTTCCACATCCAGAGAAATAACTATGGAATTCAATCGCAGTAAGTAGTAGATAATTTGTGTGTGTGTGTGTGTGTGTGTGTGTGTGTGTGTATGTGTGATGTGTTTTGGTTTGTTATATGATTTCTCCCATTTATTTTAGTTCTTCTACACAGCATGACCATAGTGAAAATGTATCCAATAGGAATGTATGTGTAGATCCTATATAGAATCGTATGCCATCTTGGGGAGGGGGGGGGTAGGTAGAGGGAAAAAAAATCTAAATTTTATGGTAATGATTGTAGAACATTAAAAAAAAGTATATATATTATATATATATATATATATATATATATATATATATATATATATGTATTCATCAAACCTTGATTTCATCTACCTTTTGGTTTACTGTTTGTACAACAATTCTATTTTCTTTAAATAAAATATAAATTCTGCATTCCTCAAAAAAATTGACATGTTATGCCATTTGGTACACATATGTTTAGTACTGATATTAATTTATTGTCTGGAAACTTTTGGTTGATTGGTTGTTATCCATTGTTCTTGAAGAGGACCAAAATGACATCACTACAATAGAGTCAAGTTACAATGTGTCAACTGTGACTGATTAGACCAATATGAGCTACTGTTCTACCACAGGTCAGGCACAAATTGTCATGTGGACATTTTGAGTGGATCCTCGAAATATGCTCATCTTGCATTTCTTTTGAGCTACTTCAATTCTGCTTTGCTCATAGAGCACAGCACCTTCTCTGACGTGGGCGCTCCATGCTGAGCACTCCCTTGCCAGTGTCTCCCATGTCACAAATAAGTTCCAAAGTTCTTAAGAGAGATCTTGAGAGTGTTCTTGTATCGCTTCTTCTGATCACCATATGAACACTTGCCCAGTGTGGATGCTCCATAAAATAGTCTTTTTGGCAAATTTAAGTTTTACATTCAAACAGTATGGTCAGCTCATCAGAATTGTGCTCTCTGGACTACAGTTTGAATGCTTGGCAGTTTAAATTGAGAAAGGACCTCAATGTCTGGTACCTTATCCAGCCAGGTGACCTTCAGAATCTTCCTAAGACAATTCAAATGGAAGTAACTCAATGTCCTGGCATAGCAGTGGTTTGCTGTCCAGATTTCACAGGCACATAGTAATGATGTCAGCACGATGGCTCTGGGAGTCAGTCTAATGCCTCTTCTCTCTCATACTTTCCTTTGGAGCCTCCCAAACATTCAACTAGCTCTGTTAATATGTGCATCAACTTCATTATCAATGTGTATGTCCCTGGAAAGGGATGTACTGGAAAGGGAAACTACCAAGATAAGTGAACTTATCAAGAGCATTCAAAACTTCTCAGGAGTGGAGACAAGATGGTGGAGTAAAACCAGGGATTTGATTGAGCTCTCCCCCAAATCCCTGCAAATACCTGTAAAAATAACTCCAAACAAATTCTAGAGCAGCAGAACCCACAAAATGACAGTGAAATAAATTTCCAGTCCAAGACAACCTGGAAGGTCAACAGGAAAGGTCTATTGCACCAGGCTGGAATAGGAGTGCAGTTCAGTGTGGAGCACACTGTCACAGACAGGATAGAGCAGGTCCCAGGGCACTGAATCACTGGCAGATGTGGAGGTTTCCTGACTTCTCACCCCACAAACACCAAATAAAACTTAGAAGGTCAATAAGAAAGGTCTGCTGGACCTGAATGAGAGAGAAACACAGTCTGGCCCCAGTGGTGGAGATAGAGATGGTAGCAATGGCAACAGAAGGTGCTTCTGGAGCTCTTGGAGCTCTTGGCCCACAGACAGTGGGGGAATCAAGCAACTGAACAGAGGATGATTGCAGGGATCTCTTGGCTGGCACTGGCAGAATCCTCTTGCTTTGCCTATAGTTGGATCTGGATTGCAACTCTGGGCAGCAGTTCTGAGGTTAGGAGGAGTGCTGGTGTGATGAAGCTTGAGGCAGTGGTGGAGAGGGAATCCTGCCAGTTCCAAGGCAGAAAAGAGTGTTTGTGGTCACTCACAGACCAGGAGAGGAGTAAAAACTTCTCCTTTGATCATACCACCTCAAAAGAACTGAAAATTTGCAGGTCTATAGAAGTAGCTCTGAAAACAGCTACACAAAACCCCTGAAACTTGGGACAATATACCATCCATACTGGAAGCAGAGTCCTACCTTAACAAAGAGTTAAAAAAGTCAAGTAATTGGCTGGGAAAATGAGCAAACCACAGGAAAAAAAACTCAGGCGATGGAATCTTACTTTGGTGACAAAAAAGATCAAAACCTACAACCAGAAAAGGACAACAAAGTCAAAGCATCTACATCCAAAGCCTTCAAGAAAAATATGAATTGGTTACAGATCGTAAAAGAGCTGAAAAAGGATTTTGAAAGTCAAATAAGAAAAGTAGAGCAAAAATTGGGAAGATAAATGAGAGTGATGCAAGAAAATCATGAAAAATGAGTCAAGAGCTTGCTAAAGGAGACCCACAAATATTGAAGAAAATAACATCTTCAAAAATAGACTAACCCAAATAGCCAAAAGCCAATAAGAAGACTGCCTTAGAGATCAGAATTGGCCAAATCAAAAAGGAGGTCCAAAAGTTCACTGAAGAAAATAATTCCTTAAAAATTACAATGGAATAAATGGAAGCTAATGACTCTATGAGAAATCAAGAAATTATAAAACAAAACCAAAAGAATGAAAAAATAGAAAACAATGAGAAACATCTCATTGGAGAAACAACTGAATCTGGAAAATAGATCTAGGAGAGAGAATTTTAAAATTATTAGACTACCTGAAAGCCAGGGACAAAAAAAGAGCCTGGACATCATCTTTCAAGAAATTATCAAGGAAAACTGCTCTGATATTCTAGAACCAGAGGGAAAAAGAGAAATTGAAAGAATCTACTGATCACCTCCTGAAAGAAATCCCAAAAGGAAAATTCCTAGGAATATTGTGGCTAAATTCTAGAGTTTCCAGGTCAAGGAGAGAATATTGCAAGCAGTCAGAAAGATACAATTCAAGAAACACAATCAGGATAACACAAGATTTAGCAGCTTCTACATTAAGAGCTCAGAGGGATTGGCATAGGGTATCAAAGGAGCTAGGATTACAACCAAGAATCACCTGTCCAGCAAAACGGAATATAATCCTTCAGGGTAAAAGATGGATGTTCAATGAAACAGAGGACTTTCAAGCATTCTCGGTGAAAAGACCAGACCTGAATAGAAAATCTGACTTTCAGATACAAGACTCAAGAGAAGCATGAAAAGATAAACAGGAAAGAGAAATCATAAGGGGCTTACTAAAGTTTATATTCCTACATGGAAAGATGATATTTGTAACTCATGAGATTTTTCTCAGTATTAGGGGTAGTTGTAGGGAATATATATATAGACAAAAAACACAGGGAATGTATATATATATATATATATACATATATAGACAAAGGACACAGGGTAAATTGAATATAAAGGGGTGGTAGCTCAAAAATAAAATTAAGCTGTGAGAGAGGAATGTACTGGGAGATGGGAACAGGGAGAGGTAGAATGGAATAAATTATCTCCCATAAAAGAGGCAAGAAAAAGCTTTTACAATGGAGGGAAAGAGGAGGAGGTGAGAGGGATTTAGTGGACCTTACTAATTGAGTTTGGTTTAAGAAGGGAGTAGCACACACACACACACACTCAATTGGCTATGGAAACCTAGTTTACCCCACAGCAAAGTAGGGAGAAAGGAGATAAGAGAGGGGGGATGACAGAAGGAAGGGCAGATTCGGGGAGAGGTAATCAGAAGCAAACACTTTTGAGGAGAGACAGGGTCAAAGAACAGAATAGAATAAATGGGGGGGGGCAGGATAGAATGGAGGGAAATATAATTAGTGTTCCACAACATGACTGTTATGGAAGTGTTTTTCATGACTACATATGTATAATCTATATCCAGTTGCTCGTCTTCTCAATAAACAGGGAGAGGAGAAAGGGAAAGAATTTGGAACTCAAAGTTTTAGAAGTGAATGTTGGAAGTTGTTTTTACATGCAACTGGGAAATTAGATATACAGGCAATGGGATATAAAAACCTTCTTGCCCTACAGGAAAATAGAAGGGGAGGGGTAAAAAAGAGAGGGTGTTAGAAGGAAGGGCAGATTGGGGGAAGGGGTTATCAGAATGCACATCATCTTGAGATGTGGGGAGGGGAGAGATGGTGGGGAGAAAAATTGAACTCAAAATCTTGTGATAAAAATAAATTAATTAATAAAAATAAATAAGTACCATTTCTGAGAAAAATAAAATAAAAGGTGAAAACAATGTATCTGATACAATCTGATATAAATCAGAAAGTGAGACACCATCCTATAACAATGTCAGTGAGGCAGAAATTTATTAAGAAATGAGGTTGACAAAAAGAATAAATACAAGAACTCAGACTGATTTTTTAAACGCTATATTGGGGGGAAAGAGAATGACCATATATTTCTGATTGGAGTGATATAATGGAAAAAATAAATTAGAGAGATAAAGCTCAAAAAATTATAGAGATAAAGCTTTTCAAAGAGAAAAGCTTCTCCATTTGCTGTAACCAATGGTTCTATGTATGGATGGTGTGGTGGTGGCTGATGGAGCACCTGTATTTTCTTGGTGTTGGAAACTTTTAGCAAATTATAGTTTCCCTGTTAGTCTTTTTAAATTCAGTCTATTTTTGTACTGCTCTGTCTTTCTCATCATCGTGTTCTCACATTTTTCTTTTTCATTTTTCTTCATCTGTTCTTTGCATTCATTTTGCTTCTGACCAATGCCTCTTTTAGCCTATCTCTTCCTTATTCCCTTCCTTTTCTTTATTCCCTTTTGGATTAGATGCATTTGCTTTTGGAACTCATTTCTTGTTCAGTATCCATCCAAGGCCCACTCTCAGGACTGCTCTTTTCCACCATGGATCTGTGACACACAACTGAGCACTGAGTACGGAGCTGCCAGAGCAATGAAGCACACATTTCTACATCCTGCACTAGTTCAGAGATCCCTTAGGGCCTCTTTCTGCCTCCGCGCTTCCCATCCTTTCCCAAGTCTCAGCTTTTGTTCATTAACTGGGTGCTGGAATACTCCACCTTCACCATGCTCCTGGCTAAACCCTGTGCCCAGGGTCTAGAACTCTCTGTCTCCCTAAGCCACTCTTGTCTAGAAAAATGACTTACTGTGACTTTTTCTTGACTTTCTAGATCAGAATTTAGTCTGGTGTACATTGCAGGTCTTTGTG
Organism: Potorous gilbertii; assembly: GCA_028658325.1. NCBI lineage: Eukaryota > Metazoa > Chordata > Mammalia > Diprotodontia > Potoroidae > Potorous > Potorous gilbertii. Next base: position 230,807,291 of record CM053773.1, read on the forward strand.
GAGGAAGCTTGGTGAGGAGGCTATGCTGTTTCCTCCCACTCTACCATATTGACTCTGCCCCTTTCAAAATAAAAAATCTTAAGAATAAACAACATCTCAGAACAATGAGGTGAATAAATGAAATGAATAAATGAAAAAGCATTTATTAAACACTTATGATGTACCAGGTTCCATGCTAACAACCAAAGACTCATGGTTTTAGGAGAAAATAACACATAAAGATGTAGTGGGCGTGTGATTAGAGAGTCCTGTAATAACATCTGCTACTTGGGAGGTATATGACCTTAGGGAAGTTACTTATTCTCTTGGGGCTTTGGATTCCTCATCTACAAATTAAGGATTTTGATTGGATGTTCTCTAAAGTCTCTCCTTGTCTGTCTGCAAATGAGATAATGTACAAAAAGCATAATTCAATAATGGCTAGTGCTTGCCTAGTGTTTAAGGTTTTCAAAGCACTTTTATATATGTTAACTCACAAAACACTTTGTAACGCTTAAAGAACTATGAAAATTATAGCCACCACCACCACATTCTTCTTTTTCTCCTCCTCCTCCTCCTCCTCCTTCTTCTTCTTCTTCTTCTTCTTCTTCTTCTTCTTCTTCTTCTTCTTCTTCTTCTTCTTCTTCTTCTTCTTCTTCTTCTTCCTCTTCTTTCTCTTCTTCTTCTTCTTCTTCTTCTTCTTCTTCTTCTTCTTCTTCTTCTTCTTCTTCTTCTTCTTCTTCGTCTTCTTCTTCTTCTTCTCCTTCAGCCTTATCATTATTTCAGTTTCTGAGCAGGACAGTAAAAACTCTTCCCCAAAGTTTCATTTAATCTTTCCTTTAAATTTAAAAATCTTTTTATAGGATCATAGATTTAGATCTGGAAGAGACTTTAGAGGCCATTGAGTCCAATTGCACCATTTATAGGTAGGACAAACTGAGGCTGAGATTGAGGGACTTGCTTAAAGTCACCCAACTTGTGTGTGAGGCAGGATTTGAACTCAGATCTTCCTGTCTCCAAGTCTAGTATTCTCCTCTCTTTCCACTATCACAACGTTGATATCTCTTATGCCTCAGAATATGTCTCGATATGTCTAACCTAAATTCCACCTCTTTGCTTTTTATTTCAATCTAACAAGTATTTATTAAGTGCCTACTGTGTGTATATCACCATGCTAATAGTTAGGGATGTAAAGGGGAAAAAAGAGAAAATAAGCCCAGCCTTTAAGGAGCTTATATTTTTTACATATACAGTTGTAAACCTTTAAAAGACCGTGGAAATATGAGCTATCACAGGCAAGTACAAGGGACATAGTACAAAGTAATGTAAAGTCATTTCAGAGGAAAACCACGAAAACTGAGGGATCAAGAAAGGTGTTCAAGGGAGGCAGGGCTTCAAAGAGATGGAGAGAGGGGCAGGACGAGGATATTCCAAACATGGGCACAAGCCATGCCAAGGCAAGAGAAGGTCATGTCCAGGGAACAGCAAGTCAGCCAGTTTGGCTGGGACACGGAGTGCGTGCAGATGATTATTGCAGATGCTGCGTGGATGATGAATTGGAGAGGGAAGAGATTAGACACAGGCAGGGAATATTTTGATGATCATTTTCCTCTGATGTTTTGTTGCCTTAGATAACATTTATTATTTTAAGAGGGCCATTTATCATGAAATTTCTCTTTAATATTTTCAGTGTTATCTGGATTCATCCCAGTCTGGTCATTCACTTTATAGATTAAATTGGCCCCCAGCTACTCCTTTCCCCGCTCCTCCTCCTTGTCTTCCTCTCCCCACTCCTTTTCTTCTCCCTTCTCTTCTTTCTTTCCCTCCTCCTATTTTTTTCCTCTTCCTCCTCTCCTCCTCTTCTTTTCCCCTTCGCATTTCTCTGACAGTTCCTTCCCTTCCTCCTTCTCCATCTCTCACTTCCTGCTGCCCATCTTGGGACTATTTGGGTATTTTTGTACCTTCATCTTAGAATAGGTGATGTGGAGGAAGAAAGGGGAACGAAGCTTGGGAAATTGTTCTCCTTTTCCCTTATCTAGTTTAATTCTCTTTGGTAAGGAAGAACACTCAGATCTTTCTTAAAGTTCTTGTGACTTGTTCAAATTGTAGCATGCTCCCTGATCCAGGGCCGAGTGATATGATAACAGCAATGATAGTTAGCATGAATATTACTCTTTAAGCGCATTTTACAAATTTTATCTTATTTGTTCCTTACAACAATCTTGTGATTCATTTATTTATTCATTAGTCATTCTTATTCAGCCATAGCTAGCCTCCTTAAGTAAAAAGACCTAAGTCAGACCCCACCTGCACTAACACCCTGATCCTTCCTTCTCTTGATGGGTACAGTGTGTCCCCTGAGGAAAATGCTGGTAGGGGCCAGCCTAAGCATCTCCCATCTGTCCCAAAGCTACCACTTCCATCTGTGCAAGCGCAAGGCATCTTCTTCCTCCTGCTACCAGCCCAGTTTCCCAACTGGAATGTAGAAAGTCTCCAGTGCAAAGAACAGCCCTCCTTTCAACTTCAGGCCTCCATTCCCTGCTGAATCTGTCCTTTAAAGGTAGAGAAGTGATGTCTTCTTTTCAAGAATGAACATTCTCATGGTTGATTATACATTCACATCTGAACTCCCATAGATCATCATCCAGACCTTATTCCACAGCCTCTACCATCTGATTCCTCATTTCCATTCGAGAGTTGGAGTACTCCTTGCTCCCCATGGCCAATTTAAAGTTCTCACTCTTCTTTTAAGGTTCATGTTATTCATATCTATCACCCAATCACGATCCTGGTAGCTGCGGTCTACACACCCTGAGTGGCTCCCCTTCCCTCTTCGATGAGTTCAATATCTAGCTTACAATTTTTGTCTCCTCCTTAAATGTGCCTTCATACTACAGGCTTTCAGCATACATGTTGATTCTCCCTCAAATACCCTAACTATTCAGTTCTTCAACCTATTCACTTCCCATAAACTTCTCTTCTAACCCTCAGCCACACTGAGAAATGGTCATGCCCTGATTCTTGCCGTCACCTGCAAATATACTACCTCTGCGTTAAGAATTCTGAAGTCCCTTTTTCCACAATCTATTGACATTTTACTTCTCCCTCCGCCTTCTTTTATATAATCCTATTCTTTATTTTCACTATGATCTCCAATCCCTTGACCCCTCACTTCTCTTTCAGGCCATCTCCCCTGCACTAGTCACTCTTTCCTCTTTTCCCCATACTAATTCCTTGGTGAGCCAATTCAACTCTACACTGTCTTCCTCTCTTGAATGCCTAGCCATCTTGTCTCACCACTAATTATGCCTAGGCAAGCCTCGGCCTTGGATTTCTCCTGCCATTTGTCACTCACTCCTACACACATTATTGAATGAAGGTGGAGAAAATCACGCAACCATTCTGACTGGGTCCACTGTGAATTTATGACATAACCTCCGCTGAGCCCTCATTGCAGCTATTATAACTCCCTTGTGAACTCAGCCCCAGCCACCCTTCCAAACCTTTCCAGCCCTCTTCAAACTTCCCATGGCTCACCCTCCCCTCCTTATCTCAGTCAAAAACGTCGCCTGATATTTTATGGAATAAAATGAGGGCATTTGCTGTGAACGCCTTCTTCCTTATCTCCTATCACTCAGATCCTCTCTCTCTCTCTTCCTTCACCCCTGTTTCCCATAATGAAGTAGGCTTATTCCTTACTAAGGTCAACTTGTTCAAGTGATCCCATCCCACCGTCTCCTCCTACAGATTGATCCCTCTGTCCTTTCCACTCTTTCATTTATTTTCAATTTCTCCCGGTCCACTGACTCATTTATACTTCCTACAAACATTCCCATGTCTTCCCCCATCTTGACAAAAACCTCACTTTCCTCCCCGCCTTCTTTTATCTCTCTTACCCTTTACAGCTAAATTCAAACAGGCCACCTACAATAGGTACTTTCACTTTCTCTCCTCTCACTTTCTTCTTAACCTTTTACAATCTGACTTCCAATCTTATCACTCCGTGGAAATTACTCTCTTTGAATTGCTAATGATCTCTTAGGTGCCTGATCCAAAGGCCCATTCTCCTTGATCTCTGCAGTCTCTGACTCTGTGGATCGCTCTCTGCTCCTCCATACCCATTTTTTCTCTAGGTTTTCAAGACATGACTCTCTCAGTTTTCCTTCTACCTTTCTGACCATGAGGTGCAAGTGAATTGGATTTAAGTGAGAGACGGCTGTGCAAAGTCACCAGCTCCACTTTCTTCTCCAGAGCCATCTGGGTCCCCAGGATGTAAAGGGGGACCTTGACCTTTTGAAACTAAGCTCTTTAACAGATCTCAGTTTGACTGAGACAGCATCCCTTCAGTGACTGAGGCCCAAAACAGAAGATCTGGGAGGGGAAGACTCAGGTTTTCTATTTATCCCAGAAGGACCAGGGCAAGAGTTCACATGGTAGTCAGAAGAGGTGATACAAGGACATTCTCAAGGTCTCTCTCAAGAACTTTTGATTTGATTGTGCAACATGGGAGACGCTGGCACAGGACTGCTCAGCATGGCGTGCCCGCATCAGAAAAGGTGCTGTGTTCAACGAGCAAAGCAGAATTGAGACAGCGCAAAGGAAATGTAGGATGCGCAGATTTAGAGTATTCACCCCAAAGATTCACACAGACTGTCTGTGCCCAATCTGTGATAGAGCATTCCAAGCTCGTACTCGTCTGATCAGTCACGGTCTGACACATCGAAACTTGACCTTATCACAGTGGTGTCATTTTGGTCCTCTCGGAGGATGAAAGGCAACAACCAATCAGCCTTAATGTGGATATTTCTATAATGTTTACCCCATTAGAAGTGTAAGCTTGTGAGGACAAGGATTGTTTTTGTCTTTTTATATCCCCAGAACTTAGCACGATGCCTGGAACATAGAAAGTCCATAATAGATATTCATTGAATGATTGATTGATTTAAATATCATAGTATAAAGTGATCTGCAAACTTTAAAATGCTACATAAATATTAACTATTATTATTTTCAGCTTCTTATGGTTTCTTCATCTGTTAAATGAGGGGTTCAGATTAAAAAATCTCTCAAGTCCTTCCCAGTTCTAACTCAAATCTCCTAACTTTCTGTCTAACACAAGGGTGAGGATTGTTTTGGTGACATGAAGGAATGAACGAACCTGCTAAGTGGCAGGTACTATACTAGACACTAGGAATGTAAATACAAAGGGGAGATGGTCACTGACCTCAAGGAGTTATATTCTGATAAGGGAGATAATACAAACTGTGAATAGTGTCTAGGGAAGAGAGTTTTGGTCTAGAGAATTACAGGGATGGGGGTGGTGGAGCCATAGATAATGACCTAATATTTATAAAGCCTATAGCGCAGTGCCTAGCACACAGCAGGTGCTTATTAAATGCTTATTCAATTCCATTCCAAGTTATTTTATTTGATATGATAGACTAGAGGAAAGTTGAACAAGTGAATATTGGTGGACTAGAAAGTTGAATGCAATAGCAAAAATAAAACCACTGTTGCCCCTAGGAAAAATACTTTTTTAGCTTTTAAAACCCTTCACTGTCAGGCTTAATTTCCAGGCTAGGTATATGTTATCCCTCCTGACTCTTTATTCCAGCTAAACCAGTCAACTTCATATTCCCTGTACAAGATCCCTCTAGCTCTCCCAGCTGACCTTTGGAGAGTCAGAGTGGTATCCTGGATCGAATGTTGGGGCTGGACAATCATCATGGAAGCCAAGAAATCAGGCCAATTACCTTCTTTTACATATGAGAAAACTGAGGACCAGAGAGGCAAAACCCAGAATCATATAGAAAGCAGAGGTCTAAAACAGGACTGAAGCTCCTATCTTCCCATGTGACCTTGGACACATCACTTCACTTGGTTCAGCCTCAGTTTCCTTATTTCTAAAATGAAATAAAGCCTCCTAGGGCTATTGTGAGCACCCACTGAGATAGTATAGGTAAAGCTTAATGGAAATATGAACTATTCTCACTGCTCAGGGCACAGTTGGGCAGGGATAGGAATAACTTCTATCTTTATATAGGCTTGTTTCTTTTATAAAGTCAAGCTTTTAAGGAAGGAAACAAGTGTTTATTAAGCATCTGCTATGTGCCAGGGACTTGTGCCAAGTCCATTACAAATATCTCCTCTGATCTTCACCCCAAACCTGTAAGGTAGATGATGTTATCCTCATTTTATAATAGAGGAAACTGAGTGATGACAGAAGTTAAGTGACTTGCCCGTGGTCACACAACTAGTAAGTGTCTGAGGCTACATTTGAACTTCCTGACTGCAGGCTGAGTTCTCTGTCCACTGCATCACATAACAGCTTCAGATATTAGGGTTGGAAACAGAATTAAGATTACTGTAAGTATTTTGCATACATTCTGAGTCTATATTGGTGGTGGTGGTTGTTGTTGCCAAGGAAGACTCTCTGGGTTGGTAGGTGGGTGACTGGGGTGGTGGGGTATATATTTAGAAATGTCTGTGAAATAAAAGCAAAACTTTTTGTGTAAAGGATGATAGGAGGACATGTTCTTTTAATTCATTAAAACATATCAAAGCTTTCTGGACCAGTATGTAAATATTGTTATGGAACTATTCCCCTTTAATGGATATTTATGCAAATATTGGAAGGATCTGTGATTTTATTCTGCCTGGGGAATTCCTAGTCTTCATCATCAGAAACTCATCATGCTGCAAGATGAAATCAACCTGGAAACTCACACCTCCTCAGATCATTACCCACACAATTTCATCATATCATCCTTCCTCCCTTTGCTGGGTAACCTCCTTCACCTGGGTAACTCATCCAGTTTTTCAGCTTTTGTGTATTGTCTCCTCCATTAGATCATGAACCCTTGAGGGTGGGAACTGGCTTATGTCTTTCTTTGCATCCCCAATGTTTATCAGAGTGCCTGGCACATAGCAGGCTTTAATAAATATTTATTAACTCTATTGATTGAGGAGCTCTTGTTGTGGCAACATTCTCCGCCAATGCAGATCTCTCCTCTGCCTATGACTCAGTAATTAAGTTCCAGGGAGTTGGCTGACTGATTTGGTGAGGGTCACACAGCTAAAAAGCAGCCAGAAGGTAGGATTTGAACCCAGGTCTTAATGATTCTGAGCCCAGCACTTTATTTATTATGCCACACTTATTTCCAGTACTTGGTTCTAATTAAATCTCAAACTGAATGATGCTAACTAAGGAGCTAGATAGCACCAGGTGTCTCAGGAGCCTCATTTCATCCCAGACTGCCAGGCAGAACCTGCAAAAGATGAAAGTAAATTTCAAGGACAAAAATCTGTTTTTCTCAAGAAACTTTAGCCTCTGAAGTTCACCCACACGGAGCTATGTACAAGCAGATAATTGATACTGAATACATTAATAAGAAACCTGCTTCCTAAAAACAGCAAGAGAAGTCCAGGTTGGCGGGGGAAGATCCTTTAAGAGATGCAGCAGGGAAAAATTACAAAGGCTAGTCTAGTACTAAGGTTTTACTGTTGGTCATCATGACCCAGAGCATTCAGGCCCTTAATGAGAGTTCCTGATTGCAATCACAGAGTCCTCAAAGGAGATCAGTCTAACAATCCACATAGACAAATCTGAATGGATGAAAAATGCTATTTAACAAGACAATGACATGCAGCAGGAAGGCCAGTCTATGGGTGTATGTGAGTCCATGTATCAGGGACAATGTGGCCATCTGGGAAAATCTCAGTCTAATAAGTTGTCTATATGCTAATCCACATTCAGGGAGATGAGCAGGGGACCAGACATTGAGCGAGTACTGAATGGCAAAGGATGGAGGCAGCTGAGTGTAATGATAATTAAAAGAATGGAAGGAGATTTTTGTTGGAGGAGTAAATCACCTGAGTAAATCTCTGATCCTGGGCCAGTCTCAACCCTCAAGTTGTCCTAAATCCAAAACTGACTAAGCTGCCCTGAAGTGTGGACCCAAGTGTCCCAGCACAAGGTTGGTTTATCTACGTTACTAAGTTCTGGGCACAGCTTCTATTAAGAATATCATATCATAAGCATTGAAATTATTCTCCAGACTGAGATAGTCTATGGGAGTAAGACCATGACCAGCTTCCTGATGGCCTTCCTAAATTGAAGAGCTAAGACATGAGGAGTTAAGGTCCCTCCTTCAGGCTTCTGAAGACCAGCAGACTAGCTTCAACATAGAAGGGGAAATCCATGCTGAAATGTGTCAGTACTTATCCTTGCTGAATATCCTTTCCATGCTAAATAAACCTCTCTTTGTTAATTGTTAGAAGGTCTATACAGGGTGTTCAGGGAGGACTAGTACCTCTAGTGTGAGGACTTGCCAAGCCCTTTCAGGGCTACTTATCCATCTTTTGTGTCCACCTGTCACTCAGCTCTCACCTGTGGCTCTGGGAAGTTGCAGCATGCACAACAGCCATACCCTGGTAAACTGTCCTGGCAGAAAGCCTAAACCAGGGTGAGGGTAACCCAAAGGTCCCACACCCATCAGTAAGTTAGGGGAATGTCTACCCCAAGCATGTCAAGACTTCCTCCAGCAAAATGGGCAGATGAGAATAGTTGCTGAAATGGATGCTATGGAGTGCTTAGAGCTTGATCAGACAGAAGACCCCCAAGGTCTTCCCCACTGCATTTTGAGCCATCACCCATTGTCCTGACATTTTTCTTGTCACTGGACTTTGATGACTTTGAGAGAGTGAGGCCAATGACTATACATCTCTGCCTCACTAATGTCCAATTCATACACAAGTCAAGACATAATCCCATGACGTCACTGGTCCTTTTCAAAATGAAGAATGAATGATGTGAAATGGTCTATAAGTGTCTCAACATATTCCATCTACCAGTCATGCCTGAATTACGTCTGGCTTCCAACATGCCATCCCCCATTACATAACCCTATCTTGCTAAGATAAATGTCCCCCTGGTGCTGTAGGGTTACAATTCTTAAAACATCATGATCTCCAAAGAATCAAAATTGCAAGAGGACCTAAGGCCACGTGGAGAGTACAAGTATAGCATATTCCAATGATAACTGAGGAGAATTGTAACTAAGGGAGTTAGAATAGCAAGTGGTCATGGGGATTGAGTGAATAATAGTGATGCCATCTGGTGACTCAACTCTGGATCTAGCTCACTTTCCTTTCTGTACAATTATGGGTCCAGTCCAATTTCTGTCTTGTGAGAAAACTATACGCAATTGTGGGAATGGTGAGAGGACTTTGTTGCATTATTTGAACCTAGCCACATGTAGCTGGGAAGCTGGACCACCTCTACCTGTTGCTTAGAGACCCTTAACTAAGGACCTAGATACTGCTGATCAGAAACCCAGTCATATCCAAAGATTGATACAAGGAGTTTTCTCAGAATTGTACATCTCAGGAAACCCATATGTCTTATCTGAAAACTGGCCCAGTATTGGTCAAAGTTATTGTTTCCAAGTTCCTTTAGTCAAATTGCTTGGTGGGGGAAGGAGTAGGACACTTCTTTTTCTAATTTCAGGGAATTGCTCCCATTTGCTCTCCCCTACCCAACTTGGGAAAACCCTAATCTTTCCTCCAATTAGACATCAGATTATGTAATTTTTGTATCTGGGTTAATTGTTTTCTTTTGATAGATTGGTCTTATTTGATTAATTGTTTTTCACATATAAAAATCTGTCCATGTGTTCAATGTCCAGCTCTCAACTGAGGAAGGTTACTGGTCCCAATTTGTTATGCAATTGGCATGCATGGTTAATAAATCAATATATTTGGAAGTATAAACCTTTGTTTCCTCAGTCATTTCATCTTTTACCTGCCATGTGATCTAAGTATAAGAAGGGAAGTGAGGGACATTATTCAGGAAATGGGTGACCAGAAGAAGAGGTTAGTCTTGACTTATTCCTGATTTCTCCTGTCTCTCCCTTGTTTGTCCTGTGTTCGCTCCCTCATTAGATTGTGAGCTTCTTGAGGGCAGGAATTGTCTTTTGCATTTTATATCTCCCCAGCACTCAGCATGGTGACTGGCATTATTAAGAGTAGATCTTAATAAATGCTGTTGACTGATGTTGGGAAATCATTGGATAACCAATGGACAGCCTCTGTGCACCTCTGGTCCTTGTGTAGAAGGGAAGATTGAAAGAGTGAAGGCTCCAGAAACTGCTGGGAGTGGCTCTGCTACCCCAGAATTTTAACAAGCTACTAGTTTAACAACCAATAACTTTCAGTTTCACTTCAGCAAATGTATTTTAATCTCTATGTGAATGAGTGGCTCTTTTGAGTGGCAACAGTGAGAGGGGCAAGTTAGAGACTAGGATCTGAAAGAAAGGGGCCAAAACAGATTAAGCACTTAAACATTTTGAGGAAAATAATTCATAGGGAGGAGGCAGTATGATGCAGTGGTAAAAACAAGGGAACTGGTTTCAATACCTGAGTTCAGATCCCACCTCTGATATTTACAATCTTTGTGGCTTTGGGCAAGTCACCCAACATCCCTGGGCTTCAGTTTCCTCACCTGTAAAATGAGTTGGAGAAGGAAAGATCAACCACTCCAGTATCTTTGCCTAGAAAACTCCAAATGGAACCACAAAGAGCTGGACATGATTGAAACAACTGAACAAAGAACAATGACGCAGTGGAGTCAGAGGACCTGGGTTCCAAGTCCATCACTGCTGTTACTTGTGTGACCTTGGGTAAGAAGATCCCTTAACTTCCTAGAGCCTCAGTTTCCTCATCTGTAAACTGAGGGGGTTATACTAATTCATTCTGAGATTCCTTCCAGTTCTAAATCTATGATCCTATAAACGCTGTGTTTATTTTGTGTCAATGTTAAATCTCCCCCACTCTGACATAATATACTCTAAGATCTTTCATTAATGTCTTTATGTTCCTGCCACTTAAGTACTAAATAAATTATTGATTGATTAAATGCAAGTTAGGGACAATTCCATTTTGTTTTCTGTATGTCCCACACCTTGAACAGAGTCTAGCTGTCATCTCTTGGTCACTCAATTATAAATGCTTGTTGAATGAATAAACCTTTCTGACCCGATTTCATCTATAATGTTAGACTAATGAGCAGATTTATCTGTTAATACTAACTCTGTTTTCTTCTTTCTCTTGAAGATAGACAAATTTCTTTCCTATGCGAGTGAAAGTCACTGGCATGATTTTATTTTTTTCTCCCTAAGGTTTAATTTGCCTTTGTTATGCAACTGTATCTTTCACTTCTTTCACTTTCAAAACTTCACATTGCAACACCAGAGAGCCAGATCTGTTTTTAGCTACTTTGTAGAAGCTCTGTTCCCATAACAACTCGATTGTTCAATGGCTGGGACCCAGAGCTGCTCATGACTGGGAGACAGCATAAACAATCTTCAAAGAGTGAATGAGATGGTGTCAACCTAGGCCTTGCTTTTTATCCACTGGGTAGAATTGGAAATTGGAAGGGACCATAAAAGGGACCTCCGTTCTTTCATTCATAAAGTCATTGAATGCTGGTAGCAATGAAAACTTGGGCATCCTTTCTGTTTAGCAACCTTTGAAAAGTAACACTTGAAAAGAAAATGAAGTTGGAAAGACTCTGTGATAGGGAGATTAGAGGGGTTCCATGGGGCCATGTTTTAGGAAGGACATTGATAAGTCAGAGGGTATCCCCAGCAGAACAAACAAAATGATTCACACTGTGTAGAGATGGGGGTGAAAGAACTTAGAATGTTTGGCAAGAGAAGAATTAAGGCACAACTCCTCTGGGTTTGTTTCCTTTTCTACAGATGGCCTCTAAGGTTCTTTGGGCAAATCCATGATCCTATGAATCTTTGACATGACAGTTGTCATGTAGTCATGTAGTATCTAAAGGACTGTCTCAGGGAAGAAGGACTTGTGCTGGGTCCCAAGGGGTGGAACTAGGAACAGTGTAAATTGAAGCTTGATGTAAAAAAAAGAATTCCTAATCCATTTATCAGCCAGACATTCAACAAACATTTAAATGTCTCCTGTGGGCTACTCAGTGGGGATTCATATAAAAGTCAGAGTCCAGCTCTCAACTGAGGAAGGTTACTGTTCCCAGTTTATTATGCAATTGGCATGCATGGTTAATAAATTGATATACCTGGAAGCATAAACCTCTGCTTCTCCCTTCATTTCGTCTTTTACCTGCCACTTGATCTAGGCATAAGAAAGCAAGTAAGGGACATGATTCAGGAAATTGGTCACATGATCACCTAAGTAGTGGCAGTGATGGGATGGCCATCGAGGTCCTCTGACTCCACTGTTATTATATGACTCCACATTATTGTTGAGTATTTTTGGTCATGTGCAACTCTTCATGACCCCATTTGGAGTTTTCTTGGCAAAGATATTGGAATGGTTGCATTTCCTTATCCAGTTCATTTTATAGATGAGAAAACTAAGGCACAGGGATATTAATTGACTTGTCCTTCCAAAAATACCTTACTGGGAATTCATATAAAAATATGGAAGAATACCTACCCTCAAAGAATTTTCATTCTATCCAGGGACTAAACAACGAGAGCTGTCCAAAAGTGGAAAGGCAACCTCAGGAGGTAATGACTGGAGGTCTCCAGGCAAAGCCTTGGATGTCTATTTGTCAGGGACATTATAAAATCAATTTTTACTTAGGGAAGGGTTAGAGTAGATATCCTTCCAGCTTTGAGATTCTGTGACCACATTTAGAGAGCACTTCGTATCTCCCTTGCACTCTATGTTCTCATCTTCAATGTTGTTATTGTATGATTATTGTACAACTGTATCTTCCATTAGAGCCATTATCCTCTGATGCCTCAGTGTGGTATGGATGTGATCCTGGACTCTTAAAAGCCCTAGCAATGGAGTAAAAGTTCTGGCAAATCTTACTCAGCTGAGAAGGTTTTGTGTAAGGGCTTGGCCGTGGACAATGTGTCTGTTGCCTGAGGATTAATATAGTTAAAGTTAGAGAGGCTCATGACCAGGATGGCCATAGGGAGTTGAATTTTTCAGCCATGAAAACTCTCAAGCAGTCTCCCAAAACAGAGAAGACTTGTATCAATGAAACAAATCTCTACATTGATAAAATGACAAATCCTCGAACTACCAAATAATTAGATAATACATGAGATATATACTACCCATGTAAGATGTATATACCCATGGAGGATATCTATCTATTTTTCTATCTGTCTATCTATCTGTCTGTCTGTCTATCTACATACATACATACAAGTGGTTCACAAGGTGGCATAGATAGATAAGTCTGGAATCTTGCCAATTCCTCCTGAGAGGAGACTGGAGTTTATTGAATAGAGTGAGGTGATAGGGGTATTGACATGATCAGACCTGTGTTTTAGAAAAATTATTGTAGTAGCTGAATGTGATCTTAGGTTGCTGTCAAGGAGAAAGAATCTCCAGGGCCAGGGAGGCTACAGTCCTCCTGACCTCTGCCCTAGTCAGACCATATCCATAGCATTCATCCACCCAGAAGTACCACAATGACAAGCCATAGAGTCCAAGGAGCACAATCAGCGTGGAGAAGGGGATTGGAGTTCATAGCATATGAAGGTCATCTGAAGGAGTTGAGTACATTTAGCCTGGAGAAGAGAAGACTCATGGATCTTCACATTCTTGAAGGACTGATTTCCATGAAGAAAAAGAATTGGATTTGTCTGGCTTGGCCCAAGACTCAACTCAAGCACCATTTTCTGGTGCAGTCTTCCTGGTCTTCCCTCTCCCACCACCCCACTCCACCCAAGTTGTTAGTGACTTCTCCTCTAACCCTTTCACATGTCTGTTTTGTATATGTTTTGCATGAACTTAGATGAAAGTTGTCTTTCTTTATTAGTATATAAGATCCTCACAAGTAGGGACTATTTCATTTAGTCCATTAATAAGGTGGTGCAGTAGATAGAGCACCAGTGCAGGAGTCAGGAGGACCTGAGTTCAGATCTCACCTCAGACACTTGACATTCACTAGCTGTGTGACCTTGGGCAAGTCACTTAACCCCAATTGCCTCATCCTGGGTCCTCTCCAGTCATCCTGATGAATATCAGGTCACTGAGTTCAGATGGCTCCACAGGAGAAGTGAGGTTGGTGATCTGCACAGCCCTCACTCACTCAAAACAAAACCAAGTGCAAGTCGTGTCATCATTTCTCTGGTGGCATGATCTTCTTTGGCAATGAAGGATGAACACACCCAAGAACTGCCCAGAATTAGGCACATCAAGAAAGGTACAAACACTTCCCACCTTCAAAGAATTTATATTCTAAAGGGAGGAGGGGAAGAAGACATGTAAATTATGAGGAAATATATATATATATATATATATATATATATATATATTCTGAACAGAAGGTAATGTCAGATTGGGATAGCTAGATGGATAGAGCACCAGGTGCAGAGTCAGGAAGACTAATCCTGAGTTCAAATCCAGCCCCAGACATTTATTGGCTATGTGACGCTGGTCAAGTCACTTAACCCTGTTTGCCTCAGTTTCCTCATATGTAAAATGATCCATAGAAGAAAATAGCAAGCCACTACATATCTCTGCCAAGAAAATCCCAGATGGGGTCACAAAGAGCCAGAAGCATCTGAAAATGACTGAAAAACAATGTCAAAGGGAAAGGTATGAGGAGCTGGGATGACAGGGGAAAGACCTCTCAAAGAAGGAGGGACCGGGGAAGATCCAGCAACAGCAAAGTTAAGGGGCACATCATTTCAAGAATGGGAGACAGGTGGCACAAACACAGAGACAGGAGATAGCATGGCCTGTGTAAGGAGCTCCCAGTACACTAATGTAGCTGGATCATGGAGTGTGTGTAGGGAAGTAAAATATAAGAAGATTGGAAATGTAGGATAGGGCTAGGTTCTGAAAAGGTTTGGATGCCAAACCAAAGAGTTTATATTTGATCCTGGAAATAATAAAGCCCCAGTGGAGCTTACTGGAGGTACAGGGGGAAATTGAAATGATCAGACCTGTGATTTAGAAAAATCCACCATGGCAAGTGAGTGAATAATGAATTGAAGTATGGAGAGATGGCTTGAACCAAGGAGGAAGCTGTATGAGTGGAGGGAAGGGGATATATGTGAGAAATGCTGTGAAGCAGAAAAGATAAGATTTGACAATAGATTGGATATATAAGATGTGTGGGAGTAAGGAGTTGAGGATCACAGCAGGGTTTTGAATGTAGGTAGCTGAGAAGATGCTGATGCCTTCCACAGAAACTGGGAAATTAGGGAGAATGGAGTATTGGCAAGGGGGAGGTATAATAAATTCTGTTTTGGACATTTAAGCTGGAAGTTAATGACGTATGACTTTGTATGTTTGTCCTTTGTTTTCGTAACATCAGAGAGATGATGACATGACTTGCACTTGACTTTGTTTTGAGTGAAGGAGGCCTGTGCAAAGTCACCAGCCTCACTTTCTCCTCCTGAGCCATCTGTGTTCAGCGACCAGATATTCATCAGGATTACTGCAAATGGCCCAGGATGCAATGAGAGACCTTGGTCTGTTAGGCTAAGGCCTTTTCAGGTACTCACTTAAAGTGAAGTAATGCCCATTTAATGAATAGGCCTCTATTCATTTGGCACCTTTAAAAAGAAAAGGAAATAAATAAACAAATAAATAAAGCTCACAGGGTGGGTGGGCAGTAGCCTGAGGACCCTCAGGGTTGCTGTTTCAAAGAGAAACAGTTACTATTGACATTCACTCTAAGCCAGGAGGATCCAAAAAACAGGCATTGACTGCTCATCATTATTCAATCTATGGGCTTCAGAATGAGGAAGGAAGGAAGGAAGGAAGGAAGAACAACTAGAGCTCAGGAAAGATCTAGAGCTAGATATACTGATGAGATTAGCAAGTGAGATGGTAGAACTGATGCAAAGTGAATTGAACAGAACCAGGAGAACATTGTACATAGTAACACTGCGTGATGATCAACTATGAACGACTTAGTTCTTCTCAGTAATACAGTGATCCAAGACAATTTCAAAGGACTCCTGATAGAAAATGCTATCTGCCACCAAAGAACTGATGGAGTCTGAATGCAGATCAAAGCATATTATTTTCACTTTCTCTATTTTTTCATGGTTTTTTCTTTTTGATCTGTTTCTTCTTCCACAGTATGACAAATATGAAAATGTTTTACATGATTGCACATATGTAACCTATATCAAATTGCTTACCATTTTAGGGAGGAGGGAGAAAAATTTGGAATGTAAAAAAAATTTTTAATGAATTAAAAAATGTCTTAACATGTAATTGGAAAAAATAAAATGTTACTTTTTTTAGTGAGATAGTATAGAGTGAAAAGGGAAGAAGGTGCAGGACAGAGGTTTGGGAGATGTTCAATTGTTTTAGTCATATATGATTCTGGGGATGACTCTAGGCCTGGTGCTATATCCACTGTACCACCTACAATGAGTGAACCTGACATAAATAAAGATCCAGCAAAGGAAACTGAGAAGGAACAGTCAGAGAAGTAGGAGGAGAACCAGGAGAAATCATTTTCACAAAAGCCTAGGTAAGAGAAAGTTCACAGGAGAAGAAAGTCATCAACAGTATCCAAAGCTTCAGAAAAGTCAAGAAGATTGAAGACTGATGGTCTTTTTATGGTTTTTTAACCATAAGGAGTCAAAGAAGCATAGGAAGACACATGAATTGATGTGGCAGTGAGAAGAGAGAAGACTTGTGTCAATGCAGTTGGTGTCCAAAGCAGGTTCTTGCCAAACAAGAAGCAGGAAAACTATGTCCTCAATGACTACAGTGATGTAAATAGGAAGAGAAAGCGTGGCCCTCCAAAAGAAATCCCAAAATGTTCTTTTCTTCTTTCTTTGCAGAGAGGGAGAGGGGACTATGGTGAAAATAGAATTCATGCACAAAATTTTGTAGTTTTGAAATAAACACCTAATTGGTTTTTATTATAAAGGTTGTTTTTTTAAATGAGGTTTTTAATGCCTGTAGAGAGAGCAGTTTTAGTTAGATGATGAGGTCTGAAGCCAGATTACAGAGGGATTAAGAAAAAATGACAGCAGAAGTGGAGGTGATTGGTATAATTGACTTTCTCAAGGAGTTATGACTAAACAAGGAGAGGTGAGATGACAGAATGAGAGCTGGTAAGTTTCACGTGAAAGGGAATGTGGTTCCCCAACCTCTCTCTTCGATGGATGGAATCACAAAATCAATCAACCAACCAATCAATCAATATAATCTCAAAGTGCAAAGTAAGTATTAGGGAATTTTTTATGTGAATAAATCCTTAATCAGCTTTATGATTTTTTTCCATCATATCTGACTCTTTTTGACCCCATTTGAGGTTTCCTTTTCAAAGATACTGGAGCAGCTTGTCATTTCCTTCTCCAGCTCATTTTACAGATGAGAAAACTGAGGCAAACAGGCTAAGTGATATGTTCAGGGTCACACGGCTAGTAAGTGTCTAAGGTTGGATTTGAAACCAGGTCTTCCTGACACCAGGTATGCATGGTGTTCTATCTACTACATCACTCATCTGCCTTAGTTTTAGATGCTTATAACACTATAACCTCTTTCCCCTCTTTCTTCCCTTTCCTTCCCCTGTCCTACCTTATATTTAATACATTCTGATGATACTTCTTGGTTTTCTATGATTACGTTAATTAAGAGGGTGGAGCCTTCTCCTTTACACATATACAGAAATAAACATGCCAGGTTAATGCAGCTCTAGGGTCTAGATGAATGATCTAGGGCAATGTAAGTGGCAGCTTAATGTAATGGAGAGGACACTGGACTAGGAGTCAGGAAGACCTAGACAAAAATCACAGTCAGATATTTACTATTCTTGTGTCCCTGGAATACTCACTTAACCAATCTGTACCTCAGTTTCCTCATCTCTAAAATGAGCTCTAAAGTCCCCCCTAGCTCCAAACTGATGGTCCTATGAAGACCACTTTCAGATTTAGTGTGGGGATGGAAGATATTTCAGGAAGAGCCAAGGTTACAGAGTAGATGGAAGTGAGGCTTGAAGGAAGAGGATTTTGAAATGATAAGGTGGCGGTCTATTCCAGGCACAGAGGTAAGAGACGGCAAGGGTAAGGATGGAAATCTCTCTTGTTATGCTGTATCCTAGAAGGCAAGACTAAAAACAAAGAATGGAAGTTAGATTTCATCTCAATAGAGGGAAAAATTTCCCTGAGCCATCCCAAAGTGGAATAGATTTCACTGAGAGTAACAGGTTCTCCATTAATGGAGGTCTTCAAACAGGGACTAGAGCCCTCTGTCAAGTGTGATCAAGGGAATTCTCCTATAGATAGAGGTTGGACTACTCCAAGACAGCCTTGGAGGTCCTTCCCAACTCTAAGATCTTGCAATTCTGGCACATACATAATCACAAGGATGAGAAAAGGTAATAGTGTGAGTTCCTTGAGAGGAGGGATTGTGTGTGTGTGTGTGTTCTTGTTTTATCTTGCCTTTCTTTGCATCCCCACAGCACTCAGCAAGAAAGGCAACAAGTATTTGTTAAGTACCTACTATGATCTAAGTACTGTGCTAAACAATTTACAAATATTATTTCATTTGATCCCACAAAATCTCTGAGAGGTAGATGCTATTATTTTCTCCACTTTAAAGTTGGGGAAACTGAGACAGAAAACAGTTAAGTGACTTGATCAGTGTCATACAGCTAGCAAGTATCAGAGATCAGATATGAACCCAATTCTTCCTGACTTCAGATCTAGCACTTATCCAATTAATAAATGCTTGTTAACTGACCAGTGATATAAGTAGTCAAGGATGGTGGTACCTATAAGTTTATTTTTTCTGGAAAAGTTAATTCAACACATTTTTTAAAAAATCAAGGTCACAGAACCCAAGATCTGGAAGTAACCTTAAAGATGAAGACTTCTCAGTCTCCACCCCCACCGCTGCCTCCCTGGCCCCACCACTGTATCCATGGCAGGTGGCAGTCTGTCCTATTTTTATACAGTGGAAAAGAAAATTCCATAACTTTAGCAAGCTATTCCAGACACTGGCACCTGTCATTGTGGGGACTTAACTGAAATCCCTCATGCCTGTACTTGGTGCAGTTGGAGACTAACTGGTGGGCACCTTCTGGAGAGTAATCT
This sequence comes from Potorous gilbertii, assembly GCA_028658325.1. Classification (NCBI taxonomy): domain Eukaryota; kingdom Metazoa; phylum Chordata; class Mammalia; order Diprotodontia; family Potoroidae; genus Potorous; species Potorous gilbertii. The sequence goes on from CM053773.1 coordinate 230,826,346, forward strand.
GAAGACTCTTGAAATAGCCCTGGATTTGGATTCCAAAGACCCAGCTTCAAGTGCTATTGAGCACTGACAATTTGGGTGATCTTGGGCAAATCATTTCATCTGCCTCCATCTATAAAATGAGGGGGTTGGGCTTTACAGTCTCTAGCAAATAATCAATAAGCATCGACTACACATCAGACACTTGGGGTGCAAAGACAAAATGAACTAGTCTCTGACCTCAAATTGCTTATAGTCTAAAGGGACTTGGGGATCATTGTGCCCAACCTGCTCATTTTACAGATGAAGAAACTGAGGCACAGAGGAACTAAATGACTTGTCCAGGGTCACACAACTAGTGTCTAAAATGGGCTTTAAGTCCAGGTCTTTCTCACTCCAAGCCCAGTTCCCTGTCCACTGTTCCACATTGACAGCTTACATTCTGCTGAGGAGAGCCTTACCCAGAGTAGGGTAATGAGGGACTTAAAATATAGAAGGCATAAAGTATAGTTATTGTTGTAATGGATTCTCCATCCTGCTTAGCTGAAAGCAGCTTATCTTTTACTCTATTCTAGCAGTGGATTCAAATCAACAAGCATTTTTTTAGTGTCTCCTATGTGCCACATCTACATTAATCACTAGGCATGTAAAAGCAGAGATAGAAGCAGAGAGAAAGAGGACAATACACAAAAGGAAGCTGAAAAGGATGAGGAGGGAAAAAGGGAGGGGGCAGGGCCATAGCCTTGGCAAAGCCTGGTAAAGAAAGTCTGGAGGGTAACTGGAGAGGGACAAAGACATGGTGGGTCTAAGCATCCTCCTTAGAATGGAGATTCTGGAAGGAACCAGCCAATCAGAGGAAGAGGCCTAGGGGCAGAGGGTAATTCCATTGTGAGAAGTACAGGGATAAAGTGAATTTCCATGGTGAAGAAATGTCTGTGCCTTGGTGGTACAGAAAGTTCAGAGAGTCAAGAAAGCAGTCAGGAGTGGAGTGAAGACATGGCAGCCTGGGTGCCCTCCTTGAAATGGACGTTTTAATGCAGAGTAAAGAATGGTGGTCCCTAAAGGATGTTTGTTATATATTATTTTCACATAATGATCTCTTTAATTAAGGTGGAAAAGTCTTTGATGATGTTTGTCACAGATACTAAGATTACTGGGTTAGTCTGATTTCTGAGGTCCATTCCATCTCTAAATCATTGGTAAAGTTAGCTCTTTGGGACTCAATTTCTTTACCTGTGAAATGAGGGGACCAGAATAGTTGACCTCTAAGATCATTTCAACAGAGGAGCTAGGGACACCATAGTGCACAGAGTGACTGACCTGGAGTCAGTAGCATTCATTTTCCCGAGTTCAAATCTGACCTGAGACACTTCCCAGTGGTGTGACCTTGGGCAAGTCACTCAACTCTGTTAGCCTCAGTTTCCTCATCTGGAAAATGAGCTAGAGAAGGAAATGGCAAACCACCACTGTATCATTTTTAAATAATATTTTATTTTTTCCCCCAATTACAAGTAAAATAATTTTAATATTCATTTTTAAAATTTTGAGTTCCAAATTCAATCTTCCACTCTAGTATCTTTGCCAAGAAAACTCCAAATGGGGTCACAGAGAGTCGGACAAGACTCAACTAGGTCACTTCAAGCTTTAGGTCTATGATCTTATAATCCTTCTCCATATTCCATCACCCTAGTCCTTTGAAGATGAGGATGAAAAAGAAGCTCTGTTTTCTAATCACTTATTCATCTTTTATGGCTCTTCTCTGGACCCATTCTGAGTTGTTATGTCCATTTTGACTCATGGTGCCAAGAATTGGGGGAAAGTGAAATGCTGAAAAATAAATCCAGTAAAAAAGATTCTAGCCACTCCCTCACCCTGAGCCTCTCCAACAGGTCAATCTCAGACACAGGAAGTTTGACTCTCCCATACTTCACAAGCCACCAAGTCCATACACCAGGACATTAGAACCTAGCCAGCCAAGGTATGCCCAGCCATGACACACATGATGCCACAGAACAGCTCCCTATTTCAACCACTTTCTTCCACTTGCTCTTGCTCTATGAAAAACAATCAATGCAGTAGTGCTATACTGCATGCTATCAGGCCACTGGACCCAGATGGCTCAGGAGAAGAAAGTGAGGCTGGTAACCTTGCACAGCCCTCCCTCACTCAAATCAAAGTCAACTGCAAGTCGTGTCATCATCTTGATGTCATGGTTCTCTTTGAAAACGAAGGACAAACACAAAGGGCAAGATAATCAATCAAAATGAGTTTATTTCAGTTCCTACTATGTACCAGGCTTTGTTCCAAGCAGTAGGGATACAATGATCTCAACTCTCAAAGAGTTTATTTTCTGTAAGTCTATTGACTCATGGCAACACTCACCATTAGCATTCCACATGGAGACAGTGGGGATTTGAGTTAAATGCCAGAACATGAATGGTATTGTAGGCTGGCATGTTTTATTTAGGCTGCAGTATTACTTTTTTATACTGTTTAAAAATAGGATAGATGAGAACAATGGCCCAAAGAGTAGGTGACATTCTAGGCGGGCAAGACACAACATGTGACATGAAAGGACCCCTACTCAAGGATCTCTTTGTTGGTCAATATCACTGTTTGAAATGGCATCATTTGAGAGTCATGTTTTGGGGTTATGGCAGTGCATTGACCAAATTTCCTTCTTAACTACAAGGAATCTTTCAACAAGTTATTCAGATGAATTGAATAAGATGACATTCAACATGGGCGAATGTAAAGTCTTATACTTGGGTTCAAGAATTCAATTCATGGTGGCAAAAAAAAAGCTAGGAACAGAGTAAGTGCCCATTATTTGGGGGGGTGGTGATGGCTGTGGACTGGTTAATTCTAGTATATAAATGCAATGATTATAATTACATCATAAGAAATGATGAAGAGAAGGATTTCACAGAAACATGGGAAGACTTTATGAACTGATGCAAACTAAAGTAGGAAACAGGAGAACAACACACCTGATGACTACAATGATGTAAATGAAATGTTACACAAAAGGCAGTCAAACTCCAATTAATTTTAGCAACAAATATTGATCTTAGAAAATATTTCTCACCTCTCAGCAAAGACATGGGGGGACTATAGGTGCAGAATGTTAGATACACTGTGAGAGAGTTATCTTTTTTAATTAATTAATTTATCTGTTTTCATTTTTCTACAATCACTTCCATATATCATAGATTTTTTCCCCATCCTTCCTCCACCTTTCCCCTCTTCCTCCCTGAGATGGCTTGCAATCTTATATAGGATCTACACATAAAATTTTATTAAATACATTTTTACCTTAGTCATGTTGCATAGAGGAATTAAAATGAATGGGAGAAACCATGAAAATAAAACAAAACATAACTCAAGAGAAAATGGTCTTCATTCTGTAATCCAATTCTATAGTTCTTTCTCTGGATGTGGAAGGCCTTTTACCTCAGGAGTCCACTGGAAATTTTTTTAGGTCCTTGCATTGCTGTAAAAGGCTAAGTCTATCTGAAAAATTCCTTGCACATGTGGTTGTTGGTGTGTACAAAGTTCTCCTGCTTCCGCTCCTTTCACTCAGTATCAGTTCACATAGGAGAAACTTATTGGTCAGTTCTGGTGAGCTATTTTTCTTTTTCACAACAGAGGGTTCACTTGATGGGGAGGTCTATCAGGTAATGACTGTGATATCAAAAATACATCAGTAAAACTTATAAAAATCAGTTTCATAAATTCAGAAAGGGAAGATGTGTCTACTTGATTGAATGGTAAGACCTATAGGATCATAGATTTAGAGTTGACTCTGGAGGTCATTCAGGCTAACCTCCCTCATGTTCCAGAAGCTGAGGTGAAGGGACTCATAAGATTTAAGCTCATTGAAGGCAGGGACTTTTTTTGCCTCTTTTTGTATCCCCAGCTCCTTTGCACAGTGCCTAGCACAGAGTAGGTGCTTTCTTTATTGAATTGAATTGACTTGAAATTCAATAAAGTGTTCAAAACTCAAGTTTTCCTGACTCCAAGTCAGGTAATCATTTTATCCATTGTGTCTACACTAGGAAATGAAGGAATGAAGAAAGGAAATAAAATGAGGAAGGGAGAGAGGGAGAAAAGGAAATTGATGGGAGAAGGGAGGGAGAAAGATAAGAATCCTAGTATGGCTTCCATGGAGCAGCCAGGAGGTACAGTAGATAGAGAGCCAAACTTCGAGTCAGGAAGCCTCATCTTCCAGATTTCAAATCTGGTTTCAGACACTTACAAGCTATGTGACCCTGGGCAAGTCACTGAACCCTGTTTGTCTCAGTTTCCTCATCTGTAAACGGAGATGGAGAAGGAAATGGTGAACCGCTCTGGTATCTTTGTCAAGAAAACCCCCAAAGGAGTCACAGAGAGTCAGGTATGACTGAAATGACTGAAAAACAACGGCTTCCATGTAAGAAAAACAAGGCAGTTTGGTTTTGTTCAGTCTCCACTTTGAGGTCTTCTAACTTGCATCCCCCTTGTTTTCCAGCTCTGCATGAACAGTGTCTGCCAGCTGAGACAAGTCTAATAAGATCATTACAGGATTAGCAGTTTTCTGACCCATTTACTAAAAAAAGCTGAATCACTCAATTCACTCCCTCTTGAGACCCCGGGGAACAGCATCTTCTGCCTTTTCTTCTCTCCTTAGTAATTTTTTCCTCCCTTTTCTTTTAACTGGGTGATTTTCATTAGTTCTTTTTGCATTTCTTGCTCATTAGGGGAAATGGAAATAGATACTGATGGTCTCTTCAACTAATGGCCAAACATATCCATCCCAACACCCAGCTCTCACCAACCCCTGACACCATGCTCATTAGCACTGGGGAGCTGTCCTAAAGAGAAAACAGAATACTGTGAGTCTATTGGGATGGGATGGAGAAAGGAAGACCATGACTGGCAGGAAGAAATCTGGCTAGAGGGAGACAAGGGACAGCTTTTCAGTCCCCCCCCCACCCATTGCCATGAGAATATGGCCAGATTTCATTTTCTGGCCTCAAAGTGTTCACTTAAGCTGTGCCACCCGCAGAGAATAACCTCTGTGGGAATCAGAGGACTTTGATTTGATTTCAGTTCCCAACCAGGCTTTGTCCACCCTGGTAACCTTGGGCAAACAATGTCACCTCTCTGGGTCTCATTTTCTTTATCTATAAAGTGAGGGTCGGGGCATGGTTGGACTATCTGGCACCTCAGGTTCCTTCCATCTCTAGTTCTTTCTCCTGTTATCTTACCTTGTCCATTAGGAAGCAGAATCTAGAAGTCATATAAAGGACAATTAGAAGAGTGTTAGAAGTTGGAGGCAATAAGTCTGGTAGTTGAAAAAAAAACAGCCTCTGAGTTTTGGGACTTATTTGAGAGATATGAGGCTCATGAGTGAGAGACTAGACTGCCCTACTCTTCTTTGTGCTTCTCCATCCATGCCCTGCCCATTTTCCAGAACTCTCCATACTAAGAGCCTCTATACTAGAAACTCCAAGCCTTGGATGGGCTGGATTCTGGGGTAGCCCTTAGCCAATGCTATGGGTTTCTTTGCCTGTGGCATCAACAATTGGAACCTAAGTGAGTTCTTGCCACAGAACTCCCTTCCAAACCCTCCTAGCCCTCAGTCTGCATTGATGAGGAGCCCTAATGTGTGAGAGATGGAACCCAGGGATTCCCGTACCCAACTAGAAGAAATACGAAGAGCCCAGGGCAACCCGGATGATTCAGGTACAGAGACAACCTCTCACAAGAGCATCTGTTCTTTTTTTCCTCCTGTGGCCTCAAGACCATCACACCCAAGATTCACTATTTCTTCTTTGCCAACTGAGCTGTACATAGATCTCTGGTGACTCCATTGTCTCTGGAACCTGAGCCAAGTGTGATCCCAAGTTCAGAGGGTTAAAATAGAATCATAAGACAGAAGTTCAAATCTCAGCTCTGATACTTAACACTTGTGTGACCTTGGACAAGTCCCTTCACTTTGGGAAGAAGATAACCTCTAAGTTCCCTTTATGATGCTGTTACCTCTTGCCTCTTTCCCTGCCTCTCTGTGTCCCCTGCAGGTCACATTTTGGGTCATCTGCCTTTCCATGTGGGAGGTAAAATACACCAGTAATAAAAGGCTATTGCTCTCTTTTGTTATTGGTCAGTCTACGTCTTCTCTACAAGCCTCTAGGTCCCCAGACTACTCCAGGATTGGGACATCTCTACCTAAAATAGAGCAGAGGCCAGGTTAACAAAAAGGAGAGGTTAGCTAAAATATATTGCAAAGGACAGGTCTCCATTTCATCATCTGGAAAATGAATACGTTAAACTAGGTGGTCACTCCTAAGCTCCAAATGCTTTGCACCTGTAAAATATGACTTGATGACTGTGGTAGGTGTAGAGAAAGAGGGAGGGAGAAGAGTAGGAAAGAGGGGAGAGAGAAAGACACAGAGACAGACAGAGAGAGAGAGAGAGAGAGAGAGAGAGAGAGCACTTCTAGATTATAGGCTGGGAGACAGGGAGAAATGGTGGGACCATCGACAGAAATGGGGAAGTTGGGAAGAGGGAATCTAGCCAAGGGTAAGCTTCCTTGCCTTGGCTCTAACAATGGCCATCTGGCCTGAATGGGAATCTAGGACAAACATGTAATTGAAATAAATACAGTAATTACAAGAGTGAGTTGATAGGAGTGGTTGGCCAGGGATCATGTCATAACAGAAAGCTGTCCTCAAGTTGGGAAATTAATGGGAATGGGAAGGGGAGTGTGACTCATAGATCATAGGTAGCTTGGCATAGTAAATTAAATACCATCTTGGAGTCAGGAAAACTTGAGTTCAAATCCTGCCTCTGACACTACCTGTGTGATGATCAGAAAGTCACTTAGTCCCACCTTTAGGAGAGAGAAGGGATGAGAGTCAAGGTTGTAATGAACTGATTTTGTGCAATCCAATTCAGGACATATAAGTAGGAGAAAGAGTCAGGCCAGGCAAGATCAACAATTCCTTGCCAAAAATTCAACCTTGTTTTGATCTATCGAGGAGGACACTTTATCATCATCAATAAATAAGGGTCCCCTTTTTTCCTCTTTGGATTATCTGAGAGTTTCCAGCTCATTCCTACACGAGCATCATAGAGGATGAAGAGGTTACAAGGGACAGTTGAGTTTTCTGGACAGATAAATGATCACCAAACAACGTTACTAGGGGGTCTGCTCTGATCAGAATAGTTAGTGTTTATAGGATTAACTAGAATTAGTAGCACTGACTATGGCTGTGTTCTTGGCAATCCTATAAAAGATATTGGTGGCTCCAGCCTTGTTCCATGAATAAGACACAGCATCTCTAAGTTCCAGGCATTTTCTCTGGCAGTCCCCCAGGCCTGGGATACTCTCCCTCCTCTGCTCTGACTCTTGACCTTCTTGGCTTTCTTTAAGTCCTAACTTAATTACTGGAAGCCTTCCTCAACCCCTTTCCATTCCAGGCCCTTCCATCTATTAATTATTGCCTATTTATCCTTTTAGCTTACTTTATATGTAATTCATCTGCAGGTTGTCTCTCCTATTAAACTATAAGCTCCTTGAAGGTAAGGACTTCTTGCCTTTCTGTATCCCCAGCACTTAGCACCGTGGCTTAGGTCATTGACTGATGTCTCTGAGTCTCACTTCATCTGTGAAATGAGAAGATTGGACTTGGTGATCTCTAAGGGACCCCACTCAATCCCCTCATCTTACACATGAGGAAACTGAGACCCAGAGAAATGAAATCACTTCCTCAAAGTTACACAGGTCTCAATTGTAGAGACAGAATTCGCACTCAGATCTCCTGACCACCAATCTAAAGAGGGTCCTATCTGGTTTCTTACTGAGAAGCTTTAGGTACTGGCAGTAATGCTGCCCGATCCCACCAAAAATAAAATCAGGACAGTTTATCCATGTACCAGTCACATTTTCAATCCTCCAAAGTTTTCAGTTGCCCCGGCAACCAGAGGATGTGCTATTTCCATGACTGATTTAGTGAACACTTAACCTGATGGAGTGCAACAGTGTGATGATAATATTCTCTTGTATTTATGGTTTAATGAATGCTTTTGTGCACATTATCTCATTGGCTTCTCATAGCCACCCTAAGGGGTAGGCAGGTAGGCAGGGCAGGTGAAATGATCCCTGCTTTATTGGGGAGGAAAACAAAGATGTTTGGAGAATTGTTTTGATTTGGCTAAGATATACCAGCCATTAGGATTATATGATTATAGATTTAGAGCTACAAGGGACCTCAGTAGCTACCTAGTACAACCCCTTCATTTTACAGATGAGTCAGCAGAGACTCAGAACTATAGGTTGCTGTTGCCATTGAGTTGTTTCAGTCGTGTCCGACTCTTCGTGATCCCATTTGGGGTTTTCTTGGTGGAGATACTGGAGTGATTTGCCCTTTCCTTCTCCAGCTCACTTGGCAGATGAAGAAACTGGGGCAAACAGCATTGAGTGACTTGCCCAGGGTCTCTCAGCTAGTAAGTGTCTGAGGTCAGATTTGAACTCATGAGAAGGAGTCTTCTTCACTCTAAGCCAGGTACTGTGTCCTCAGCTGTCCTTCACTGTTGATTAGGGAAATGCAAATTAAAACATCTCTTCTACACCACCTCATACATATCAGACTGACTCCAGGCCTGGCACACTATTCACTTCACCACCTAGCTGCACAAGGATCATAGGATCTTGCCCCAAATTTCATAATTATAGATTCAGACCTAGATGTCAAGTCAATAAGTGTTTATTAAGCACTTACCATGTACCAGGCATTGTGCTAAGTGTCTGGGGATAAAGAGAAAGGCAAGAAGTGTCCTTACTCTCAAGAAATTCATAGTCTAATAGTGGACACAACATGGAAAGCCCTCACCACAAGAAAAACATAGACAGGGTAAATTGGAGGCAATCTCAGAGGGAGCCATGACCATTGTGGAAGTCTGGGAAAGGCCTCTAACAGAAGGTAGGGTTTTAGCTGAAACTTGAAAGGATCCAGGGAAACCAAGAGACTGAGTCAAGGAGGTAGAGCATTACAGGCACAGGGCACAGGTCACAGTGTAAATGCTTATAGAGTTGGGAGATGGAGCATCTTGCGTGAGTGATAGCAATGAAGTCAGTGTTGTTAGGTTGTGGGGTACATAATATTGTTGTGATATGTCCATTCTCAAAGAGCACCATGACATCAGGGAGGTGATGCCATGACATGCAGGTGAATTGGATTTAAGTGAGGCAAGGCTGTGCAAGCTTACCAGCCTCACTTTCTCTTCCAGAGCCATCTGGGTCCAGTGGCAAGATATAGATCAGGATGACTGGAGATAGTCTGTGACGCAGTGGGAGACCTTGGCCTTTTTAAGCTAAGGTCTTTAACAGGACTGAGGCAACGCCCATTCATCAATCAAGTCTTAATAAGAAATGAGGCAGATAATGGCCTTCTTACCTAGTAAAAAAAATCCATCTGGGTTCATAATGAATACCCAGATGAGTAATGGATAAGAAGACTAAAAAGGTAAATAGGTAGAAAGGAAATAAGCATTTATTAAGTACCTACTGTATACCAGGTACTCTTTTAAAGAAATAAATATTATCTCATTTGATCATCACAATAACCCTGTAAGGTAAGTGCTACTAGTATTCTCATTTTATAGTTGAGGAAACTGAGGCACACAGACTTGCCCAGGGTCATATGGCTAATAAGTATTTGAAGCTAGATTTGAACTCAAGGCTTCATGACTCAAGGCCCAGCACTCTATAATCTAAATCACCCACCTGTCTCTAGGGGCCAAGTTGTGAAGAGTTTCTATTTGACTCTAGAGCTAACAGGGAGATGCCAGGATTTATTAAGGAGGAGGAGGATGTGACCAAACTTGCACTTTGAAATAATCACTTTGACAACTGAATGGAAGATGGACCACAGCGAGAAGAGACTGAAGCTTGGATACCAACAAGACAACTTTATTTTTTTTTATAAATTTATTTATTTAACTTTTTACATTCATTTTCACAAGATTTGGGGTTCCAAAATTTTCTCCCCATTTGTCCCCTCCCTCCTCCCCAATACACTGAGCATTCTAATTACCCATATCACCAATCTGCCC
>CM053773.1:230836919-230927728 GCA_028658325.1 Potorous gilbertii
TTCTGAGAGTCCTCTCCACCCCCTGACCTAGATCCGCAGCTAGTGCTTGGGGTCTGAGATTCAAATGCTGCTCCCCAGCCTCAGGGCTTTTGGCAGCAGGCCTGACTGCTATTCAATGGGAGCTTAATTTCTGGTGCTCAGGTGGGGGCAGGGCCGCCTCCCAGGCTCAGTTCTCTCAGGGGGTTTATGCAGAGACCTTTTGTAATGGAGATCCTACTGAGCTCCTGCCTGCTCTGGGAGCCTCTGGCTGCCTGCTGCCTCTGCTGCTGCCTCCCGAGGGGGCCTGAGTCCTGGAGACACCCCACTCCCCTCTCAGCCCGTCTCTCTCACTGACCTGTGAGTCTGTGGGTGAAGGGACCTTCGTGGCCACTGGAAATTCCTTCCCTGAAGCCTGCTCGGATCTGCTCGCTCCTCTCAGTGCCATGTGGCCAGGGTAGGGCAGGGCTCCACTCCCATCCGGTGTGCGATGGACCTTTGGGATCGGTTTTTCAGGGCTCTCTGGAACGGTAATCTCCTTCACTGTGTTGCTGCGTGGCTTCCACTGTTCCAGAATTTGTTGGGAGTTCTTTTTAGAGGAAATCCATGGGCTGTGGGTTCGGAGCTAGCATAGGTGAGTCTTTCTACTCCACCATCTTGGCTCCGCCCCGACAACTTTAAACAGTCCAGGCATGAGGCCATAAGGACCTGCACTAGGAGGTCAGTCAACAGCAGCTACCATGGGTCAGGCACTGTGCTAAATGTTGGTGGTACAAAGATAGGCAAAAAACAGTCCCTGCCTCAAGAAATTCACAGTCTAATGGGGGAAGTAAGATGTAATCAACCACGTACAAACAAGATTTTTATGGTGTAAATTAGAGACAATCGATAGAGAGAAGGTACTAGCATTAAGGGGAATCAGGAAGGGCTTTCTGTAGAGGATGGGAAGCCAAGAGGTGGAGATGAGGAAGTAGAGCATTTCTGGCATGGGGAAATGGCCAGTTCATGGGAGATGCATTGTTTTACCAAAAATGGTAGAGGAGAGAAGGAGAGTTGGGAGATGTGAGGAGATATAATGTAAAGGCAACAGAAAGCAACAGTGTGAATATCTGTGTCAAATGTGAGAAGTCAAGGATGACTCCTACATTGTGAACTTGAGTGACTGGAAGGCACAGTAGATAGGCACAGCAAAGAAGTTTGGAATAGGGGAAAGATTGAGGGAAAAGATGATGAGGCTGGTCTTGGAAATATTTGTGGGACATTCCATTTGAGATGTCCAATAGCCAATGACACAAGACTGGAGGTCAGGAGAGAGATTAAAGTTAGCTAAATAATCTAAGAATTATTGAATCTGTGCAAGAGACTTCCAGTCTGGCCATTCCATTCTACAGCTGAGGAAACTGAAGCCCATCATTTTAAAGTATTTTTGCAAGATCAAAGGATCATGGATTTAGCAGGAAGGGAGTCCAGATTCTTTAGTTTACAGATGAGGAAACTGAGACATGGAGAGGTTAGGTGACTTTCTCCAAGACATAGAACCAGAGGGGACTATAAACCTATCAAGTCTAAATAACTCATTTTATAAATGAGGAAACCAAGGCATGGAAATGGTAAGTGTTTCTCATGGTTTCTCCCATTCATTTTAATTCTTCTACGCAACATGACTAATGTGAAAATATCTTTAGTAGGAATGTATGTGTGGAGCCCATACAAGATTGCATGCCATCTTGAGGTGGGAGAGGAAGAGGGAGAAGGAAAAAATTTAGAACTTATGGAAGTGATTGCTGAAAATTGAACAAATAAACTAATAAATTTGGGGAGGGAAGAAATGTTGTGACTTGCCACAGTTAGTGAGGGGAGAAGGCAGGATTTGAACTCAGGTTTTCCTGGCTCCATGTCCAATTCAAAAACCTACTATATCACACTGACTTTCACAGGTACCTAGGACTTTTCAAGTCCAACCAAAGGTTAAAGAAGAACCAAAAGGCACAAACAACAAACTCATGAAGAGATTGACTCGCAGACTTGTAAAATCTCAGACTTGGGGGAAACTCCAGATGCCAATTGGTTTTACTTGAGCCTTGGTGATAGGAATATCTCCAAAGATACATCAAACAAGCAGTCACTTTTCCTTTTCTTGGAAACAGCTGATGGAGGGACCCTCTACCTCCTGAGGCAGCCTCTTATTCCGCTTTGGAATCGAACTCTTTAAAAAGATTTTTCTTATGTCGATGCTAATCTGCCTCTTTGAAACTTCCATGCATTATTTCTAGTTCTAGCCTTTGAGACTTAGAATAATATATTTAACTCCATCATCTATGGGACAGCCCTTCAAATTCTTGAAGTTTTGAGTTCCAAATTTTTCTCCCTCTCTCCCTCTCCTTCCCCTTTTCCAAGCAATCCGATATAGGTTAACATTCATTTTTTAAAACTTTGATGTTCCAAATTCTCTCCTTCCCTCCCAACCCTTCCTACCCACTCAGAACACAAACAATATATCAATTATACATGTGAAGTCATGCAAAATGTATTTCCATTTTAGCCACATTGCAAAAAATAGGCAAGAAACTTGAAAAATGAAAAAAAAAACATGTTTCAATCTGTACTCAGAGTTCATCAGATTTCTCTCTGGAGGTGGATGACTGTTTCTCATCATGGGTCCTTTGGAATTATCTTGGATCATTGTTCTGATTAGAGTAGCTAAGTCAAATCTGGTCTCAGATACTTACTAGCTGTGTGACTCTGGGCAAGTCACTTAATCGTTTGCCTCAGTTTTCTCATCTGTCAAATGAGTTGGTGAAGGACATGGCAAACCACTCAGTATCTCTGCCAAAAAACCCCCAATGGGGTCACAGAGAACTGGACGTGAGTGAAAAGCAACTTAACAAACTCAATTGTGATTTAGAGCATTTTTTCATGTGATTATTGATAGCTTTCCTTTCTTCTTCTGAAAACTGTATGGCATGATCTTAAGATCCTCCTCTATCTTGTTTGCCCTCCTTGCATGTTCCATTGCTTATCAACATGTCTCCCAAAATGTCATGACCAGAACTGAATGCAATACTCCAGATACAATCTAGCCAGGGCGGAATACAAGACTATGATCTCTTCCTTCTGAACACTGGGGATACCTAATCCATCCTAAGAGTTCATTAGCTTCTTTGGCTGGACCACAGTGCTATTGAGTTATATTGAGTTAACAGCTTACTGAAAGCCTCAAATCTTTTTTAGGCAAGCTATTATCTAGTCATACCTTCCCACCTTGTATTTTTGAAGCCATTTTTTTTCCAACCCAAACATTGGACTTTCCATTGACCCCTTATTTAATTTCTTCTTATTGGATTCAACCCAACATTGAAGTTTTTCTAAGAGCTTTTGGGATCCTCATGCTGTCATTTCATGTGATAACCAGTCCTTCTAGTATAGTGGGGATAACCACGTGAGTTCTGATTTGCTAGGGTACCTGCCATCACAGTGGGAATTGTACTCTGGTCCTTTGGTGAAAGATATACACCTTGTTGAGATGATACAGCAATTCCTTACTGGATCCCATGACTAGAGGGTTGTACCAACAAAGATGATTGCTCATTAAGTCTGGAGCAATGGCCAACTTTGGAGAGTATAGTTCTGCCTCTTTGGGGGCTCATCTGTTTTAGGACAAATCTACATTTTTCTGTCCTTAGACTTCCAGCAAGATGAGTAATCCCCTCTCCTCCTCCCCATCAGTCAATCAGTAAACATCTATTAAGCATTTACTAATTGCCAGGACCTGTGCTAAGTACAATACAATAATAAGTACAATACAAACATTAGGAAAAATGAACAGTCCTTGCCTTCAAGGAGCTTACTAATGGAGAAGTTCATACAGAAAAGGAAGTTGAAAAGTTGGGTGGGAGGCAGGGAGAAAGAAGGTAGCTGGTAATCATGACTGTAAGCACGGCAGCAAGAAGACCTGTGGGCAAACTTGTGGTCCCCATCATCTTTTTCTGCTCTCCATTTTTTCTTTTTTTTCTTCCTGAGCACAGGTGAGTGATTAGCAATCCTGAGAAAAGGACGTTTCTGCCTTATCAGTAACCTAGTGGGTAAAGCATTCTGGAGCCAGTTTCCAACAATCAAGCAGGAAGTGATTTCTGCAACTGCACTGCTTCCTGGAGGAGAAATGTAGCCCTACCAGGAGGATCCTATGTCATGCCTGAAAAAAGGACCAGAGAAAGCCAAAGTCATACCCATACCCTAAATGTGTAGGAGAACTGGACTTCACAAGGTGGTCAGGTAATGTAGTGTGGGTCTAAGGTGAAGGTGAAATAGGTGTTCAGCGATTGCCCAAAGTGTCTTTACTTTCTCTCTCTCTCTCTCTCTCCCTCTCTCTCTCTCTCTCTCTCTCTCTCTCTCTCTCTCTCTCTCTCTCCCTCTCTCTGTCTGTCTGTCTGTCTCTCTCTCTCTCTCTCTCTCTCTCTCTCCTTCTCCCTCTCTTTCTGTCTCTGTCTCTCTCTCTCTGGGGCACAGGGAGTATAATGAACAGAATGAATATAATGAGCTATTTTATATATTTGGTAATTCAGGATTTGGGGTCATTTGTGCTTTAAGCATTTTCAGTAGTGGAGGAAATAAACAACTATCCCATCCCTAACGTTAATTGTATACACTGAGTTCCTTTTCTAGAAAGGTTACCCCCAACTGTGCATAGCCTTGATCTAGCAATACCACTACTAGATCTGTATCCCAAAGAGATGATTAAAAAGGAAAAAGGACCTTACAAAAATACTTACAGTAGTTCATTAAAAATTAAGGGGATATCCATCAATTGGGGTATGGCTGAACAAGTTGTGGATATGAAGGTAACTGAATACTATGCTGTAAGAAATGATGAACAAGCAGATTTCAGAAAAACCTGGAAAGATATATGAACTGATGCTGAATAAAACAAGCAGAACCACGAGAACACTGTACACAGTAAGAGCAACAACGTGTGATGATCAACTATGATAGACTTAGCTCTTCTCAGCAAAGACTCATGATAGAAAATGCTATCCACATCAGAGAAAAAACTATGGAATCTGAATGCAGATTCAAGTATATTATTTTCACTTTGATTTCTGTTTTTCTTTATCATGGTTTTTCCCTTTTGTTCTAATTCTTCTTTCACAACATGACTAATGTGGAAATATGTTTAAAATGACTGTACATGTATAACCTACATTAGATTGTTTGCTGTCTTAGAGAAGGGGGAGGGGAAGAAGGGAGAAAATTTGGAACTCAAAATATTACAAAAATAAATGTTGAAAACGATACATGTAATTTAAAAAAATAAAATACTATTAAGCACAAAAACATAAATAACTAGAACAAAAAAGGAAAGTTACACATTTTGAAGGGGAAGTCCTAGACATGAGCAGAGACTCTGGGCTTTGTATTAGACGTATTTTCCAAAACTATTCTAGTGTAGGGGCATACCAAGCCAATGAAAGAATAGAAATCCTGACCCCTATCCCAGGAAGGAATAAAACTTCCCCAAAGCAAATGAGTCCATGTGAGGGGCCCTTTGTGGTAGGGGACAATATGGATCTAATATCATCCTAGAAACATCATTTACACATTTGATAAACATTCCTTCTATGCCTTCTTCAATGTGACTAGTAAAAATGGAACAAGCACAGATCCCTAGTGCCCGATAGTCCTTCCTCCAATTTGATTCTTTGGGTCTGGGGATTCACCCAGTTTTATATCTAATTGTACTACACTGTTCCATTCCTCCTCTCCTCCTCTTCTTCCTCACCCCAAAATATGCCCTCCAAAAATAGAGTGGCTTGACTTGCCTTAAAGAAAATATCATCCTTCAAAAGATGGAGGACTGAATGAAGGCAAATTCCATTCTAGATCTGATTCTTACTAACAGAAAGGACCTGCAGAGAGGAAATAAAACTCTGGAGAGAAATAACTTGCCATTTCAGAGTTTTTGATAGAAAAGAAGAGGAAATCTGGGCACAATCTGACATGTACCCTAGATTTGGGGAAAGCAGATTTCAAAGCATCAAGAGAAAAAACAAGTAGCATACCATGGACCAAAATGCTGCAGAGGAAGCCAAGAAGGGATGGAAGACACTCAAGAATGAAATTCTGAAGATAGAAAGAGAAAGAATTCCAATTAGGAGGGAAAAAACGAATTTTGGGGGGAATTCACCAACTACTTTGTTTTTGAAAAGTAATATACAGGGGCAGCTAGACAGTACAATGGATAGAGCACAAGCCCTGAAGTCAGGATGACCTGAGTTCAAATCCAGCCTCAGACACTTACTAGCTGTATGACTGGGTAAATCACTTAACCTCTATGGAAAAACAAAGAACAATGTACAAAAAAATGGGATATCAGGTAACAGAAGGATAGCAAGGTCCCATAAAAATAGTGTTAGGAATGCTAAAGCTCCAAGTGTGCTGGAGTTGGTGAGAGAAGCTAAGGAAAGCTTGGAGTCATTAGGTCTGGATTTGAATGGGTTCAGGTTTTTATTTTTAGCTCTATTTGAAGAGAAAGGAGGATCAAAAAGGGGATGGAATCTTTACTTGGAATGTTTGAGCAATGAGCACTGACAAGAGAAGGATGGCAGAGTGGCTGGATGTTGCTTCAGGGTTCTCTGCCCAAGAGATTGGTCCTGGCCGTGAATACAATAAAATAAAAGTGATTGACAGAAATTTGATACCAAGGTAAATAAGGGAATAGAAAGCACCTAACAGGAGAAATTGACTTGATCAATTCAAACCACCAAAATGAACTACATCCTCAAGTTCTGAAAGATCTTGGAATGTGGCAGAGGTGCCAAAAGATCGGAGAAGGGCATGTGTATTGTCTCTGTTTTGTTTCCTTTTTTTTTTCCAAAAAAGGGAGGAGGAGGAAGAGAACAGAATCTGTAAATTATAGGCCAGTGATGTTGACTTTGTTTCCTGTGGAAATTCTTGAAAAGATCTTCATGGGAAGGATTAACAGACACCTACAAAGAAAGTAGTGAAAGAGCATTGGTGACATTAGAAGTGCACTGAGAGGTGCCAGGCAAGGCAGACCTCAACACCACCTCAACCCAACTTCTGAGTCCTGTTTCTAGTCCAGCACCTGAAGTATCCAGGGACTCCACCCTTGTGGAGATGCAGCCTGGTGACTGTACTACAGCTGCTGAAGAAAAAGAAAAAGAGCTTGTTCATCAGCAAAGTCCTTGGCAAAGGGTTCAACATCAGAAATGAATATGGCTAATCAGTGGAAATGATGTGAAGGAATGTTGCCTTGCTGTTTCTCTGTAGCCACTGGTATGTGCTACCTCCCCCTTAGTGAATATGACCTCGTTGAGAGCAGGGACTGGCCCCAGTACACAATACAGTTCTATGGACATATAGTAAGTGTTTAATAAATGATTTTTCTTTCATTCATTCAGAAATCTAGAAGGGAAAACTAACACTGCATGGCAAGATCAGCATCTGTGAACATAAAGTATTATACTTGGATACCAAAAATCCATTTCACAAGCATGGTTAGACAACAGTTATTCTGGAAAAGATTCAGGGGTTTTAGTGGGCTGAAAACTCCATAGGAGTCAGCAAAATGAGGTCACCAAAAAAAAACCAGTGTCATCTTGAGTTACAATAAGAATGCCATTGCTTCCAGGAATAAAGAAGCACTAGTTCCCCTGGAGCCTGCTCTACTCAGACTTCCCTTGGAGTGTTGGGTTCAGTTGTGGCACCACAGTAGAAGAAAGATATTGATATGCTGGAAATGGTCCCAGAGGAAAGGCAATTAGGATGTCGAAGGGTCTTAAGCCTATGATATATGAGGATAGTTTGGAAGAACTGTGCTTGTTTCACCTGGAGAAGTCTCAGGGGCACATGATAGCTATCTTCAAGCCTTTAAAGTTATGAGGTGTGGATTAGTATTGTGCTGTTTGGCCTCAGAGAGCAGCTCCAGGAGCAATGGGTGGCATTGTGGAAAAGCAAATTTAAACCTGATATCAGAAAAAAAATTCCTAAGGACAATATCCCAAAACAGAAAGAGATACCTCATGAAGGGGTGGGTTTCCCTTCCTTGGACATCTCACTGGAGGCTGCTGAGGTTCCATCCAGCTCCCAGTTTGTGGGACTCTGTGATTTTTATGATTAGTTTCTCTTCCACCTTTCTGACCTTTCTTTCTCACTCTCTTTGCTGGATCTTCATCTATGTTGTGCCCACTAACGTTAGTGCCCCTTAATACTCTGTCCTGGGCCCTCTTTTATTTCTAGACTCTCTCATTTGGTGATCTCATCAGCTCCCATGGGTTCAATTATCATGTCTATGCTGATAATTTTCAGACCTATATCCCCATCTCTAATGTCTCTCCTAATTGCCAGTCCTGCATCATGACCTGCTTCATTTGAACAGTTCAAATTGGATGTCTCATAGGCACATCAAACTCATCATGTCCAAAACAGACCTCATTATCCTTCCCTCTAACCCCATCCCTCCTTGAATTTTCCTTTTACTCCCAAGAGCACCCACGCTCCCATAATGCTTATGAGATCACCAATCCATTTGAACAAGATTAGGGTTAGAGTTTCTTGAATCTGATCAGTCCATCAATAATGCCCACTATGTGCCAGGCATTGTGCTAAGGACTGAGGATACAAGGACAGATATGAAATGATGCCTGCCATAAAGAATGTTTAGAAATTCACACTCACCAACTTCAAAAATCCCATTTGTAGAGCACTTCAAGATTTACAAACCAGCCCCAAGAAGTAAAAGGCATTAATAACACTACTCCTATTTGATAGAGAAAGAAATCGAAACTCAGGTGAATTGAAGTGGTTAGGCTCTAACATATAGGTCTAACAGTTAGGTCTAATATAACTGTCTAACAACAGTTCATATACTGTGGCATCACACTTTGAACTCTAGCCCTTGATTCTAAGTCCCTTGCTCTTTCTAGTATACCGTAATGCCTCTTCTCATTGATAAAATAAGAACTTGGGGACATTTGGTGAATATGGTCATATCTTATGAAAAAGGTTTGATCCCCCTTTATGAGTATGTCTTGGTAGGGATTCTTTTTCAGATCTGGGTTAAACTAGACAGTTTCTAAGGTCCCTTCCTACTCTGAGATTCTGAGATCTGAAACTTCCTGTGAGACAGATATTCCAACCAGCATTCCAGTGAAAAAACTTCTTCCTGGTCTTTGTTCAATTTATAGCCAGTACATGAAAACATGAATGAGTTACCATGTCAGGTAGCAACCTGCCCATTATCATAGATGAACAAACAAGTTAGATCGTCAGTGGGGCAGGCAATGATATAAAAAAATTTCTAATTCATAGGATCATAGATTCTGATCTGTAAGAAATCTTAGAGGTCACCTAGCCTAAACCTCTCATTTTAGATATGGGAAAAGGAATGAAGGTAGGCAGCACATTGGATAGACCACTGGGCCTGTAATCAAGAAGATGAGTTTGAATCCAGCCTTGAACATAGCTGTGTGATCCTGGACAAGGCACAGAACTGTTCTCTGCCTCAGTTTCCTCCATTATAAACAAGGATACTAACAGCACCTACTTCCCAGGGTTATTTTCAGCATCAAATGAGATATTTGGAAAGAGAGTTCCTGGCATACAAGAGGTGCTTACTAAATGCTTATTTTCTTTCTTTATAAAATGACCTATCTGAGGACATTTCTCCCATCTAGGACTTGGGCTATTGATTGGCCAAACTATAGCCTACGAGTTTGTATTTATTCCTATTGGATTTTATCTTATAAGATTTGGCCTAATACCTTTCGGGCTCTTTGGGGAACCTGGTCCTGTCTTCCAATAAATGAATTATTCCCTCCAGCTTTATGCTATCTGTAAAATACAAGACACAAAGTATAAGTGACTGAGTGTCATGGCCAATCCCCCAAAGTTCTTCCTTATGGAAGACAAGCAGTGCTTGTCCTCTCCACATTCTGAGATGGGAATTGCCAACCAGAAATATTAAGAATTTTCCCAATACTCTGTAGTTAGCAGAGTGATTCGGTGTTTAGATAGTTAGATCCTGCATTAATACCATTATCTTCCTTCTGTATCAGTTTTATAATGTGTATCAGGAATTCTTCATCCATTTTCTCCATCTGACTGAGTGACCTAAAATATATTATAACAATGATACAACTCTGTTCTGTTCTGCTTGTGTCCTCATCCAAATACTTTCCACCATGCTCATCCTTCAAATGTATAAATTTCAGATATGTGTAGACCTCCTTGACATTCATTTCTACTCTCTGAAGCACATATACTTATCCATTATCTTATTGCAATAATGCATCCCATTCTGCTAAATCTCAGTGATACATACTGGCCTCTTGGCATTAAAATCTCAAGTAACTCCAAACTTCAATTTGAAGAAAACTTTGTTTATTCTGCATAAGTCAAGGCACAGATATTAATCTTTAATGATTTAGAATGGCTCTAGATGATTTTCCAATTTTGGACCTACCCCGCTCTGGCCATTCCTACAGACATCAATGGGCAAATAAGACAAATTTCTGAACTTGGGTCACAACAGATATATAAGGTCAAAGTAGGAGAAAATGGCTTAGTGACATAAATTTTGTCAGTGACTAACTAAGAAAGATCTATGCTTCATGGTAGAGTGAGGCTGGAAGGCTATGAAGTTTAGCTAGGACCTGTCTAGCTAATTTGGAAACATTTGCCACCAGATTGACCAAAGAACAATGAAACTTTAATTGGCTTCCATTAGTGTTGTGCAGCTATAGGTCATGGAACTCTAGAGTTTCCCAAGAACTGAAATTGCAGATCACTCAAAAGGCAAAGGAGAACCTCATGATCCAGTCTGAAGCACATACCAGCTTACGTAAGAAAAGTTGTATATCATAGAAGAAATATGTGGCAGAAAGAAAAAAATGAATACAGGAAGAAAGGAAAGGAGGCAGGGAGAGAGGGAGGAAAGAAGGAAGGAAGGAAGGAAGGAAGGAGGGAAGAAAGGATAGAGAGAGGGAGGGAAAGAAGAAGGGAGGGAGAGGTCTGGGCATTTAGCAAGAGCAACAGACAGCTGATGGGCAGCCCACATGTTCCATGGACATCCCTTTCACTTTGGTGGATCCCCTACAGTGAATTTAGAGGAAGATATGGGTCAGAGTGGCATGGGATGATGAAGTCTGGATGGGTTGTGAGGGGAGTATCCATATCAATGAAATCGTAGGTCCAGTGGAGTTTTAGAAATAACTCTTCAGTCCTACCTTCTAAGTCAGAGGGTGCTCACAGTTTGTGATTCTGATACTCAATAACTTAATGGTCTACCCAAAAAGCACATATTTGAGATCTGTAGTAAGGGGGTTAAAGAAGCATGGAGAATTTCCCACCTTGGGAATTCCACTTGGCAGGGCCAGGATGGGAAAATGTCCCTTTGTAGGGCCAGAAGGGGGCAGAACTCAATAGTTTGGACAGAACCTGAAGTCCTTAACAGTAGAAATTATCAGTTGGTTTTTATATGCTCATCCCCAGTACCTGGTACATAAAATATAGATAGTGACTCAGCTTATGATTTTATTGCTATAGCAAGCTCTCAGATAAGGAAATTGCTTCTACTCACAGAGGACACCACTTTCACTGTAACTTATAGGCTTTTTCTTTCAAAACATTCATTAATAACATTCATTTTTTGAAATTTGAGCTCCAAATTCTCTCCCTCCCTCCTGTCCCTCTCCCACCCAATGAGAAGGCAATCAATATATAGATTATACACACGAAATCATGCAAAATATATTTCCATATTAGCCATGTTGCAAAATAAATAAATGAATAAACAAATAACAAGAGAAAAAAATTTTTTTAAAGTCTGCTTCCATCTGTATTCAGAGTTAATCATTGTGTCTCTGAGATGGTTAGCATTTTTCATCATGGGTCCTTTGGAACTATCTCAACTCACTATCTCGATCAGAGTAGCTAAGTCTTCCACAACTGATTTGTTGTATAACTTATATTTTTGAGAATTGCTTAGAGAAGAGTTAAATGAGTTGGCCAGGATCAAATAGCCAGTATATGTTATAGACAGGAGGTGAGCTCAGGTCCTCCTGACTCCAATGGTAGGGAAGGGAATAAACATTTATATAGTACTCACTATGGGCCAGGTGCTATACTTTAATATAAATATTATCTTATTTAATTTTCATAGCAATTCTTCAAGGTAGGTGCTACCATTATTCCTAATATTCAACTGAGGAAACTGAGACAAACAGGTGAAGTGACTTGCCTAGAGTGACACAGCTAGCGTCTGAGGCCAGATTTGAACTCCTCTTTCAGAATACAGGCCCAGTGCTCTACCCACAATGCCATCCTACGTCTTTATGCCTAATACATAGAAGATTGGTATCTCTATATAGCTGGTACAGAATAGGTCCTTAATAAATACTTGTTGAATTGAACTGATTTGACCTGACTCTACTATGCCATTCAGTCCTTTCTCAGACTGGCAGGAGAGGCTTCCTCTATGCCACCTTCTGAGCTACCACTTGTTTCAGCCTCTCATACTCAAAGTCTAATTATTATTCATCTCTCTATTATCCCTCTTTGGCTAGGAGGGTGGGGGTAGAGCAGGACAATTTTTTCCCTTACTATGACAGAAGATAGCCCATGATTGAGTTATGACTGTCATCCAAAGCCAGCCAAGCTAAGTTCAGAGAGACTTATAACCAGAATGTTGGCCTCTGGGTGAGAAATTTTTCCTAGCTATGGCAACTCTGGAAACCATTTTCCATATCATAAAGGAATTGCCATCTATATTGGCAATTTCTATCAAGTATCTTTGAAATATTGAAGGAAACATGGTGGAATGGAAATAGATTTGGATTTGGACCATCATGAGACTTACAGCTGGAAGGGATATTTGGAAACCATCCAATCCAACCTCTTCAGTTTTTTTTTTTGTCTCATAGAGAAGGAAACTGAGGCATAGAGCAAAATAATTTGCTGCAAGTCATACAAGTACTCATAGTAACAATTATATCATGCTTCAAGGTTTGCAAAGCATTTTATTTATGTTCTGTCACTTGAAAGTCACAATAATTCTGAGTGAGATAGGGAAGGGAGGAGGAAGGGCACTTGTATTGATATAGTGCTTACTACGTACAAGGGGCAGCTAGGTGGCAAAGTGGATAAAGTGTCCAGCCTAGAATAAGGAAGACTTATCTTTCTGAGTTCAAATCTGGTTTCAGACATTTCCTAGCTGTGTGACCCTGGGCAAGTCACTTCGCTCTATTTGCCTCAGTTTCCTCATTTGTAAAATGAGCTGGAGCAGGTAAATGGCAAGCCACTCCAGTATCTCTGCCAAGAAAACCCCAAATGGGGTCATGGAGAGTCAAACACAACTGAACAACAACAGCGACTCTGTGCCAAATACTGTGTTAAGGGCTTGTTTACAAAATGAGAAAACAACACAACAACCCTGAGAGGTACAGAGGCAAACAGAGGGTAAGATTTGCCCAGGATCACACAACTAGTAAGTTTCTAAGGTAAGATTTGACCTTCCTGATTTCAGGCCCAGGACTCTTTATCTACTGCACCATCAGCTGTCTGCAAAGTATTGTTGTGTACCCATTTTACAGATGGATAAAAGAGGTTCAGAGAAGTTATAACCTGCCCACGATCACTCCTTTAGTAAGGGACGAGATTGGAACCTATATCTTTCAGACTCCAAGTACTCTATGCACTATGGACACCTCATATTATAAGATCACAGGTGGAGAAGTGGAAGGATCCCTGAGACAATCCAGTCCAACCACCTCATTTTATAGATGAGGAAACTGAAACTCAGATCAGTTAAGTGACTTGCCCCAGGTGAAACAGATGGTAATCCTCAGGGCCAGGATTTGATCACAGCTCCTGTAGTTCTAGAACAAGTGCTTTCCCCACTGTCCCACTGCCTTCCCGTACCCCATGTAATAAGTACCAGAGGTAGGGTCTGAAATTGAGGTCTTCTGACTTCGAATCTAGTTCTCTCTCCACTATGTCACAAGACTTCGGGGTACCTTGGTTTCCACCTCCAGCTCTAACCTTTAGGAGCTTTCCTCATCTCTAAAAGAGTATAATAAACAGAAGGGATGTTGTGGAGAAAAGCTCTTCAGCCGACGGTTTGGTTTTGTTTTGAAATATGGGGGAGGGAAAGGGGCGATTATGAAAACCTCCACCCACCCTCACAAATACCCACTTTCTGCCTTGGCTATTTCCCTTCGAAGTTCACCCTCATAATCGCATGTGTGCTATCCAAAGACAAAAGACAGAGATTCTTGATGTATTATTCCTTCTACATAATGCATCCAATCCATGGCACTAAGTCGTGAACCTCGCTCTACAGCTCCCCTAGGTGCCCAGGAGAAGCTTTCTCCACCATCCGTCAACTTTAGGGTTGAGATTTAATGGAAAATACTACCGTCACCCACTTTGAGCACACACGCGCACAGAAACACGCGTGCCCACACGCACGTCGTTCCGTTCCGTTTCCTCTTTAGAACTCAGGGCCAAGACTCTGAACCTAATTATCAGTTGGCCTCCAGGGAATGTGGGAAGGGAGGAGAGCTTAGTAGAGAGAAAGGTTGGGACGGGGTTAAGTTAAGCTATGCAGAGGCCACTACAGAGCCCAGGCCCAGGGGCTGAGACCCCAGGCGGCTGAGGCAAATGGAAGAGTCCCTGGGGAACAGGTGGCCCAAATAGTGCGGAGCCGCGCGTGTCAGGCGCCTAGGGGCGCGGCCGGAAGAACGAGGTGGGCAGGGCTGCGTGCGCGGCTGGCGCCGGGGTGGGGCCGCCGGGCAGTGCGGGGCCTAGCCGGGTCTGAGAGGGAGGGAGGAAAGGACATTCCCTTAGAGCCGGACTGAGGGGAGAGGAGGGGGCCGAGAGAGGAGGACGAGAGCCAGGCGTCCGCGCCGCACCATGTGCCACAATCGCGGCCAGGGTAGCCGCCTCCAACGCCGGGTCTGGCCAGCTGAAGGCCATGGAAAGGGGCTGCAGAACCCGGGGGCCGCCTCTAGCAGCTGCACCAGCCCCAGGAGCGGAGCGCAGCCCCGCCCGTGAGGACCTGCCGGGTGGCGAGCTGCAGCCACAGCCGCGGCAGAGAGGCGGCTGAGCCCCGAGCACCCCTGCACCCAGCGCGGCTGCGGCTCCGGCTCCTCCTCCTCCCCATCTCCTCCCATCTCCTCCTCTCCCCCCCCCACCTCGCCGCGTTCCTCCCTCCCTCCTCTCCGCCTTGTTTGCTCCCTTCCCTCCTCCTCCTCCACCAACACCTCCTCCTCCTCCCCTGCGCGCACCGAGCAGCCAAGCCCGGGGGCGGGGAGGGGGAGGGGAGGGAGGGGAGGCAGGGCGCGCGTGCCTCCGGGCGCGAGGCGGGCGGGGGAGAGCTCCCGGGGACCGGCCCGGCTCACGCCGGTGTAAAGGCTACCAGTGGGGCAGCGCAGGGGGGGGAGGAAGGGGGGAAGGGCTGTAGGAGCGGAAGCGGGGCGCGTGCAGCGGCGCAAGACCGGGGGGCCCCTTCCTCCCTCCCCCTCCTCCCCAAACTACCTCCACCCTCACCCCCACCCACCCCCCTGCAGCCTGGCGCGCGCCGAGGGCCCGCACAGCAGCGGGCTCTCCCCCGGGCCATGTCCGCCTACTGCCTGGGCTTGGCCAGCAGCGTTTCAGCACCCGCCGAGGCGGACAGCGCCTCCTGCATGGAGCTGCCGGGGCCCGGCGGGGACGCAGTCGGGAGCCCAGCCGCAGCCGCCGCCGCTTTAGTGTCCTTCCCGGGTGGCCCGGGGGAACTGGAACTGGCGCTCGAGGAGGAGCTGGCGCTGCTGGCGGCTGGGGAGCGGCCACCGGACCCGGGAGAATTTTCCCAGGCCGAGCTGGGACTTCTCGACGCCTCCGAAGCCCCGGGCCCCGGGCAGCTGCTGCAGCCGTCCTCGCCCCCGCAGGAACCCGAGCTACTGTCGGTAATCCGACAGAAGGAAAAGGACCTGGTGCTGGCTGCCCGGCTAGGCAAGGCGCTGCTGGAGAGGAACCAGGACATGAGCCGGCAGTACGAGCAGATGCATAAGGAGCTGACAGACAAGCTGGAGGTGAGGAAGCTTCAGCCTAGGGCGGGGCCCCTTGGGGATGGGTGGGGGGGGAATCCTGGGCACCTGCTCAGCCCGGGAGTTACCTTCCTCCCCCCCCTCCCTCTTTGCCCAGAGGACCAACCCTTAGACCACCGAAGGGTGTGTGCACATGGTTGGGGGTGGGGTCTACCTGTCTCCTACCTCCACCCCAGAAACCTAGGCAGGGCCCAGTTAATAATTTAGACTGACGTTTAGAATTTACATACAGTATCGAATTTGAGACCCTCAAAACCCTGTAAAGTCGGTGACTTCCGCAGTTTCATTTTACAGATAGAGAAAATGAGTCTCATCCCTCACCCAATGAGATAGATGCTCATTTTTCAGATGAGGAAACTAAGTCTGAAAAAGGTAAAATGGTTTGCCGGTGGCAACACAGCTAATGTCAGAGGTGAAATTTGAACCCAGGTCTGTGTGGGATTTCAAGTCTAGCATTTTAGTACCCTGTGCTGCATCTCAGATAGAGATTCTGATGGATTTTCTATAGAGCCCTCCCTTAAGACAGAATACATAATCACGGCCCTCACGGGTGTGAGGGAATTCATTCTGCACCATGACTGAGAGAACCTGTACACTCCCACAGAGAGAGCAGGAGAAAGTCACACCATATTTGAAAATCTGTGGTCTGGCCTGCTGAGGAGCTATTAGTGTTCAACCAAGGTGGGCTTGACAAAAGGTAATTGGGGCATTCAAAACTCTCTGACATGCTGTCACCCAAAGCTACAGGAAAAGAGAACCTAAGGAGCATGACACATAACATAGTCAATGTCCAGACAATCACACAGTGTAGCAGGTTCCAGTGAACCCAGGCTAGCTTATATGCCAGGACCAACCACATGACTGCCAGGCATGGATTTCATTTGGGGCTTAGCATTTAGCAGATTTGGAAGGGCACTTCTCTAGGTGTTCTCCGAAGCTACTCGTGCAATTGGCTGGGACATGTGGGTACCACATGCCTGGCTGCGTTTGGATCTATTCCTCATATTGATTGTAATGTTTCCTGTGTGCCACTGATTGGTCTTTTTTGGAAAGTAATGGTTGTACTCCATCAAAGCCTACATGATGGGAAAAAGTGCTCTGTAAGATAATTTCAATACTAGACTTCTCCCCCCCCAAAAAAATATTTTAAAAATGTTTGTCCAGAACACTTCATTTTGTTGCATTTTTTGAGGATGAAAATGGCTCATTCTCTTTCTCCAAAATTAACTGAACCCTGCCTTTAACCTAGGGCTAATTTATACTCTCAGTTTCTCCAGATATGCATTTGTTGATTCTGTCCGTATATTTCAAATCCCAGTATGTTTCATGGCCTTACTAGTTGGGAGATACTATCCTCCATCACCACCATTCCCAATCACTTCAACTAATCATAATAGTTGGTATACATGTAGCACATTAAAGTTTGCAAAGCACTTTACATGTGAGAAAAGCCTTGTATGGAGCACCTATTCACAATTTCTAGCTAACAACAGAGAAAACTTCCTGAAAAATTAGGTCCCTGGCAGTGAGAAGAGAATAACATATACATATACATATGCAATATACATATGATACACATGTGTATACATACATACAACATGTGTGTTTTATTGATTGTGTAAGCATGCTTGAATACACATATATGCAATTATATATAATACATATAATGTATGTTAAATATTTTATTCTAATTTGGATACCATTTGTATATATCATAAGACTAGAGCGTAGTATGATCCTGTGTTGTCAATGTCATATGGGCACACCGTTCAAATGTACAAACAACTTTAAATTCAGAAACTTTCCTAAGATTAGAGTTTAAGTTGTTAAGTAGTATGCAATATAAAAAAACACAGTAGATTTGGAGTCTTAAAGTCTTGGGTTCAAAATCTGGCTCTGCCAGTTACTGCCTGTATGACTTTGGACCAAATGCCTTTCCTTCATGGGATCTTAGTTGCCTTATCTGCAAAATGAGGCTTCTTCTTAGCTCTGTGCAAGACACATACTAAACACTTAATAAAGGCTTTAGATATCTATTATTCTCAATATATTGCCTGCAAGGTCCCTTTCAGGTCTAAATCGACAGGCCTGTGGATTGTGGAAATATGAAAGGAAGCTGCATTTTTTATCCTTTTTAATGGAAAAAAAAGTAGCATGGCCGTAGAGACAAAAATCATAACAATAATTAATAACAGTAGCTTACATTAGATAACATTTAATACATTACATTACATACAGTTACATTACATTACAAAAGCACCTGTGACCCTGCGCAAATCACTTAAAACTCTCAGAACAAAAAGTTATTCTAAATCAACTATTTTAAGAGCATGAAATGTCAGGAAAGGTGCTGACCTGCATTGGTAAAAGGAATTTCCTCACCTGTGAAATCACAAATGTAGCTTTTGATAAGCATGGAAATAAAGGTCTGACCATCTCCCTTTATAAGTTATTTTTTTAAATCAACATTAAAAAGTAATTAAACAAGTTAACAATAATATTCACATAGAACTCTGAAAATACAAAAACAGTGTATAAACATCTCATTTTAAACTTCATGTAGGTTCTGTAGGTCATGAGGGTTGATGAGTAAATTGAGACTTGGAAAGGTTCATAGACTCAGATTTAGAGTTGACAAGGGACCTTAGATCATCTAGTCCACTGCCCTCATTTACAAATAAATCTGAGGATCATTACAGTTAAGCCACTTTCTGAGATTATACAAGTAAAGGAACTTGCCTAGTCATTCAGCCAAAAAGTTTCAGAATTTGAATCCAGATTTTCCTGCAGTGCTTTCCAGAACTAAATATATGAGGCATGACCTGACCGAAACAAGAGCTAGTCAGTGCCCCAGAACACAATTGTTTCATATTCTATGGTCAGAAAATGAACCCGTAGTGTCTTTGAAAAGTGATTGAGAGCACCTCCGAACCACTGCCAAAGAAATAACCCTATTTGTAAGGACCTCAGTGGATGGAATTCTGTATTGATTTCCCTCTAAAATGGTGGAACAGAAATAACAGGTAGTCTCTCTTGAGTGATTCAGGAACACAATTCCGGAAAGAATTACTGCCATACCAGGTCTTTACTCAGAGATTTACAGCTGATGTTTCTAACTCCACGAGTGAGGGATCTGGTTGAAAAGACAGACAGTTAATATGGAAAGAACATCATGTCAAAGTCAGTTTGAGTAGTAATGGATTTCACATTCGAATGTGAAATCACTGTTGTATAGCAACTCTCAATGGGCAACTCCCTGAAGAGTCTATTCATTCCTTTACCTGTGAACAGATTTTTCTTTTGAAAGGCTTATCGTAAGCAAAAAAGGCCCTGCCTTTTGATGCCTTAATTTCCTTTGAATTTAATGGACAAACCTAGTTGAATAAAGCTAGCTAATTCAACTCAACATTTATTTGTTTGAAATTTTTGCTTCTTCAATTTACAAGCATTTGTTCTCTCTCTCTCCCACCTTCTATAGGTGAAAAAATAAAAATAAAATCCTTGTAACAAGTATCTCTAGTGAAGCAAAAAAAAGAAATCTGTATTCGCTGTATCCAAAAATGTATGTCTGATTCTGGACCTCACCTGCCTTTTGGGTAGCATTTTCAGCGTTTCTTCTCTGGACGCAGGATGGATCAGGGTTAAGTCAAAGTCTAAACAAGTGTTTACTAAGAGCCTACTATCTACTAAGCACCCTATTAGCACTGGGGATAGAAAACAAAATGTAAAAACAAAGCAAGCTCTGCCCTCAATAATAATAGTTCACATGTATTTTAGCAGTTTAAGTTTACAAAGTACTTCTCATTTCTTATCTCATGTGATCTTTGATGATCCTGTGAGGTGGGTGCTATCACTATGATTTCTGTTTTTACAGATGAGGAAACTGAGGCAGATAACAGTGAAATGACTTTCGTAGGGTTACCTAGCTAGTGAGTGTCTGAGGTTGAATTGGAACTCAGGCCTTCCTGAATCCAAGGCCAGTTCTATCCACTTTCATGGAGTTGACAATCTTCTGAGTACATATGATGAGTGCACAGCTCAGTAAATCTCAAATAGCATCATTTCATATGGGAGTGAGCTCTAATAACTGGAGGAATCAGGAAAGATCACAGGAAGTGCCACAGAGCTGTTCTCTGAAGGAAAATGAATTCTAAGTGGTAGAGGTGAGGAGGGGTACATCCCAGACACTGGGGGCTAGGGACGGAGAGAGCCACAGTCTGGGGATGAATTGTCACATAAAGAGAATGGCTGGTGGCCTAATTGAGCTGGAATGGGGACCGCATGAAAGAGTTCGTATTTAATCCAAGAGGAAATAAGGATTTTTGAGTAGGGGAATGATGGGATCAGATGCAGCCTTTTAGGAAATTTTATTTGGCAGCTTTGTGGAAGATGAATTGGGAAGGGGAGAGACAGGAAGCAGGAAGAGACCATTGTAGTAAGAGAAGGAAAAGGTGATGAGGTTCTGACTTATAGAACTTTAGGATAGTGGCTCCGTGAGTTAAGAGAAGGGAATGTGACATATTATGGAAGTTGATTTGACAAGACTTGGCAGCTGATTGGATACAAGGAATGAGGAAGAGGAAAGAGTAGATTGTATCTTCTTAATCTACAGTGCTCCTGTGCCCCACCTCCATTTACCTATCCTTTTCATCTCCAATAAGATATGACAATTCCAGTCATTGATCCTAGGCCAGCAAGTCTCAGTGGTAGCTGTGAGGTCAAATTTGCCTTCTGACTTGCAGGTCTCTAGTTTACCTAGATTATTATAAATACCCAAGGTTATAGGTCTTATTGCTGACTCCTTTCATTGATTCTGTCCCCTATGAACCTCTGAGCATCTGTAGAGTTCTTTTCCATTTCTGTTTTGTAGCTGTTCTCCATGATGTCTAGCTTGGTCAACATGCATGGGAACTTTTCTCTCTTTCCCTTCATTTTCTCAGTAAGATGAAATCAGGCCCAGGGTTAGTCATTGTTCTTGGGGGGAAAAGTGTTTAAACCTAAAAGCACCATAAAATAGCACCAATCTCTGTCCTTGTGAGGATCAGCACATGACATTTATATACAAAGATCTTCTACAACTGTGCTGGATTTTTAAATATCTTTTCCTATTAAGATGGTACCTCCATGATTTTTTTCAGGGATACAGTGATTTTTTTAACAGATGATTTTGTTTGTATAAGGGACCCCTAGTGAGGAAAATTCCTCTAATGATACCGGATGGCAACTTCTCAACAACTCAGAGCATTGGTGGAGGGGGGTGGTGCTGTTTTGTCTTTCCCAGGATTATACGTAGCCGGTGAATTTCAGAGACTGGATGGAAGAACCCCAAATTTCCTGACTCTAAGCCTCTATCTCCATCCTCTCTTTGCCTCTCAAAGTGATAATATAGGAGTGAAAAACAAGATTTGACAGAAGAGACCTTTATATAATACTTAGTGAAAAGTCCAGAAATATAATTTTAGATGAGCAATTTAAATTGGAAAATCTTTCACCAAGTAGCTTCTAACATCCAATATCACCAGTCTATTTCAATCAACTTTAAAATTTAAAATATGAAGGTTTCCTTTTACTTTTTGGATTAAAAATAAAAGTCCATGTCACAAAATTGGGCATTGGGAAGGCATCTCAGAAACTATTTACCATCTGCACCTTTACAACCTACCCAGCAAATGTCCACTCATTTTTTGCTTAAATCTGCAGTGCTCTCCAGGCAGCCCATCCTATTGGGGCATCACTCAAGTTAGGAAGCTTTGTTCTTTCTGGGCATCCTCCACCCACTGCTCCTGTTTCGGCCCTGTGGACCCAAGCAGAAACAGGGCAAATCCTGGTTCTTCCTGTCAGATCTTCAAGTGTTGCTCAGTCATTTCAGTTGTGTCCAACTCTTTGTGATTTTGGGGGGGTTTTCCTGGTAAAGATACTGAAGTGGTTTTCCATTTCCTTCTCCAGATCATTTTACAGATGAGGAAACTGAGGCAAACAGGGTTAAGGGACTTGCCCAGGGTCAGACAGCTGGTAAGTGCCTGAGGCCAGATTTGAAAGCAGGTCTTCCAGACTGTACCACCTAGATCCCCTCAAGGATGAAAAAGCAAATATCTGGTCACTCAATTCTTCAGAGTAAATATGCCCAGCACATTTCATTACTCCTTCAGTGGCACAACCATGAGTCTCTTTGTTGTCCTCTGGATGTCTTCCAGCTTATCAATACCCTTCCTAAAATCTGGCACCAAGATTTAGTGCCACAAAGACAATTGATTCCAATGAAGCTGGTAGCCAGTCATAAGGGAGACTGAGGGATATCTCCAGGATCTGAAAGAAGGGGGAGATATCAGTAATAGGCCAGGCTACTGACTCAGACCCTGAGGGCTGGGGGGCAGGCCTCATTTCACACAGCATGGCCATACTGGCCATGACTCTCTTCATACTCCCTACCTCTCCTCACCTTTCAGTAAAGACCAACAAGTGACCTATCTAAGCTGCTTAGGCTCTTCTGCAGGGAATATACCAGTTTCACTCCTCCTTTAGTCAGTCAGAAAGCATTTATTAAGTGCTTACTGTGTGACAGACACTGTGCCAAATTCTGGGTGTACAAACACAAGCAAAAAAGAAAACATTATCTGCCCCCAACAAACTTACATTCTAATGGGGGAAAGACCACATACAAAAGGGAACTGAAAGGGGCTGGGGAGAAAAGTGGGAGCAAGGGGTAGAAAAAAGGTCAGGAGAGGAGCCCAGAGAGTGGGCACTTTTCAAAATGGAAGCTGGTCTATTTGCTTAAAATGCTTGTGTTCCAGTTTTGTCTCTGGACGGTAAGTGAGACTTTTCTGCTCTATGAATCTCAGTTTCCTCCTCTGTTGAATGAGGGGGTTGAACTAGATATTCTCTCAGGCCCCTCCCACCTCTGACATTCTCTGTTCTAAACTCTTCTCCAGTTTTTGCACTCTCAATTCCAAGACCCCAGTTCTAACATTCTATGTTTTAAGATTCCACTGAGATCTGAGTCTTTCCCTGCTCTGACTTTCTGTGCTCTCAGATCCTTCCCAACCCTAACATTGTCTGTTCTAAGATCCTTCCTCATATTCTGTTCTACAATCTAGCATCCCTCCCAACTCCTACAATGTTCTATGTTCTAAAGTCCCTCCTACCTCTGACATACTTTGTTCTAAGGCCCCTCTTAGCTTTCACATTTTACGATTCTAAAATGTGTTCAGACCCCAAGGTTGTCTTCTTGACTTTTGAAAAATACAACCAGCCTGAGTACCCCAAAGCCTGTAGGCACCAGACAAAGGCAAAGTCCTTCACCTTCAAAAGGAGTCAACTGGGACTTTCCAGCTCCGTGTCTCTCCAGCGTTCCAAGCAACTGCAAGGGACCTGGCCATAATCTTATTTCCCTATCACTTATTGATTCCTCAGCTCTGTAACTCACCCTCTGAATCAGAGATTTTATTATTCAGAAGGAAACAGGCTTACAGGCATTTCCCCCCTATTTTTTCTGCATTTGCAGTTAGTCTCCCTGCTCATTTTTGATACATTGAAGCATGTTTTCCTATTTCCTCAGGAGTCACTTTAAACATTAACATAGGGTACACTACAGTTGCTGAGATATATTTTTCAAACAGTGGCTACATCTTGAGCTTTTCTTTTCTGCAGGTTTGTAATATTTGAGATGGTCTCCAGCTGCTAGTATCTAGCAAAAGTACGCTTAGAGACTTGGAGCCTCAGGAACTGGGTTCAAATCCTACTTCTGCCACCTACTCCCTGGGTGGCCTCTGGCAAGTCCTATCTTCCTGGGCCTCAGTTTCCTCAGCTATAAAAAGAACAGACTGGACTAGGTGACCAGTGAGCTCCCTTCCAACTCTAAAATCATAATTTTATGATTTTCTGGTCCCTTGGGCTTATTTAGATAATTCAGTTCAACATCTGTTAAGCACTTGGCATATTCCACTCTTTGTGCTCTGACATTCTGTGTTCTGAGACCCCTCCCAGCTCTAACATGAGCTCTAACACCCCCCCCCCCACTCCAGTTCTGATAGTGCAGAAAGGGGACATAAAAATATCTATCACACCAATCTAGCGTCAAAGACCCATCTCTTGTGGTTCGGTCTTTTTTTGTCATTTTATGTCACTTGACTTTTTGTAACTCCATTTGGCATTTTCTTGGCAAAGATACTGGAGCAGTTTGCCATTTCCTACTCCAGCTCATTTTACAGATGAGGAAACCGAGGCAACAGGGGTTAATTGACTTGCTCAGGGTCACCTAGCTAGCAAGTGTCTGAGGCCAGATTTGAACTCAGAAAAATGAATTTTCTTGATTTCAAGTCTGGTACTCTATCCACTGTACCACCTAGCTCTCAACCTCTTAGACCTTCAAGAGATTCAGGAGACACCTTCCCCACAAAGCGTTTCCTCATTTCCACCCACTCCTAAGTGTTAGTGCTTTCATCCTCTTTTAAAAATCACTTGTATATGTACAAGTAAATGTTTCCCACTCCAAGAAAAACATAAGGTAATAAATTGTATTGTTTTTGTCTTTCTAGACTAGAGCCTAGTAGTCCTTTACTTGAGAGGCAGCTAATAGTGCTTTTTGAATTTTATTTTAGGATATGAAAGGCTATTGGATTAAATGATAAGGAGATTTTGCTTAGGATTATAAATCTGGAACTTAAAGGACCCTCAGAGGTCATCTGTTCAGATTTGGGAAAATTAGTGACTTGCCCAAAGTCACATAGTGCTTTTGGAGAGAATTACTTCAGTAGCGTGGTTGGTATGAAAGCCAGTGGCAAGACGTTGAGATGTGACAGTGTGAACCAAATACAGCGACTCTTCAGAAGTTTATGAGCTTGACTTCACAGGCATAATCAATATTATATTGTTCACCTTTTCCTGGGGTGATGGAGAGGCAGGATGAGAAGAATTTGAGACTAGACTTTTAAAAAATTAATAATTTAAGTTCAAAATAAATTTTTAAAATTTTAAAAATAAAACATGTTTAAAAATTTAAATGTAAATGGGAAATATTTAACAAAATAAATAAAAATATATTCTTTTTGTTCAAAAGGAGTTTGTGATGCTTAAAGAGTTACCTCTATGCCTTTAACCACTTCCTGCCTTTCTTAAAGAGAAAGGATGAAATGATTATCCGATGGTAAAGTGGGAAACTTAAACCCAGGCATTCAGATATTTGAGATTTGGGTTTGGTACGTTTACTAGCAGCCAGTAGGCTGACCTACTCAGAATAAATGAAAAACTCAGGTTCTCCTTTTATTTCTTCAAGGAAATTGGATGGCATTTTTCCTTTCTTTGCTTCATGTGTTTCTGAAAATTGTGCCTAAATGTAGGTTAATATCAACATTAACTTTGCCAAATCTGTGAAAACTCACAGCATAACAGAGGGCCTAACCCTGTATCTGCTGACTACAAGGCCCAGAGCTCAAGACAAATTTAGCATCTAATTGGCCAGACAAGTCTGAGCCCAATATTTCTTTTGGAAATGTTTCCAAACATGGCTCCTGGTGTAAGAAGTCAGAGAGTGTGGATGCATTAATAAGAAAAATGGGTGGAGGCTGGGAAGTAGGGTGCTTGTTCCACAGCCAAAAAACAGAAGCCCCAGGATGAAATGGCAACCCTTGTGCTCCCTTACCTAAAGGGGCAGGTTCGTTTTGGTTTTGGTTTGGGGGCTTTGCTCCTTAGGGAGTAGGTGTTCCTTGAAACTGTCTAAAGTTGATCTGTTCTTCAGGACACAGACTTAGAGTCTTTGACTTCTCACTGAATAAGGGATATTGCCTTCTAAGTCTTTGCTGCCTCCCTTTCAAGCAACTCAGCGGAATAAACAGTATTTTAAAGTAGGCCCTTTTACAATGCATTTTCATTTCTTGCATTCAAGTTTCTCAGGCCAAAAGTCCTGAATCTCATTTTCCTTTTTCTACTCCCTTCATTCTGAATTGCCAGAGACCAGAGAGCTGAAGACTAGTTAATTATCTCCTTTACATGCAGACCACACCCTATTGCGTACTCTGAAGTGAAAAAGTACTGGGTGTGCCCAGAAAGCAAGGAAACTGGTTTGGGGCTTCAGTTTCCTCACCCATGAAATCTGGAGGTTGAACCAGAAAGATGTCTAAGGCCCTTCCCATCTCTTTATTCGGTTTTTTTAAAGGAAGGCCTTCCCAGCCCTGACTTTCTGTTGTAAGACTCCTTCTCAGCTGTGACATTCTCTGTTCTAGGTTCTTTTCCATCTCTAGCATTCACTGTTCTAAGGCCCTTTCCAGGTCTGACTTGCTGCACCTGTGACTGTAAATAATTGTTGTCCCCTTCAAAGCTTTCTCCTTGGGAGGCCAGACACTTCTATATCCATTTCAAGAGAAGCATTTTAGGACAGCCTCTCTTTACCATTGCCTTCAGAACAGATAATATGTTCTTTTGAATTTCCTCAATGATGGGAAGACTTCATCCTTTGTGGGTGGATTTGAATTTTGAAGTCATTCAAAGCTGTCAGAAGAATATGTGTCTATGATTATCCTGGGCAATGCCACTACCAGTCACAAGAACCACTCAGGTAGTACCAGATGGAAACTACTGTTTAACCCTGGACAAAGTGCTCACCCTCTCCGGGCTTTACTTTCCCCATCTGTAAAAATAAGTAGCGAACAAGTAGTTAGGATGAAGAAATGTCTTTTAAAAAAAAACACACTCTAGTAAGGTTGTATTGAATGATTTCTAGGGAAACTTCTATAGCGCCTGTATTTCTATGATTCTTTGATTTTCATGTGTGATATAAACAGGCTCCGAAGGCACTTCCCAGACAGCTTTGTACTCAAAGAATCTCTGAGTTCATCCATGCAGGTACGCCACCAGCAGCACAGATAGCAACCCCTCTGACTTAATCAATATTCACTGACCAAAAAAATACCCCTTCTCCCATATTCTCCCCTCCCTCTGCCAGCTCAATAATGAGTTTCTTAAGAACACGACTGGACTGGTCCTTGGACAACAGATGTACAGTTAGTGTATCATGACCTGAGGCTGCTTGTGAGGACCTGGTAGAACTGTCTGGGATGCTTTTCAAGAACATGGGATCACCATTAGCTCCATATGGCAGCCTCAAAGTATTTTGAAAAAGGGTTCAAAAAGTGTCTGAAGGGTGACAGCAGTGTCTAGACTGGTGTATAACTAGTACTCCAATAGATCTGTGGTCTCCTCAATGGGGGTGTCCCCTTTGAAGATAGACATCACAGCCTGTCCATTCCTGCCCATCCTGGGCAGCTTTTCACCTTGTCTTCCCATCGGTTCAGGGCATGGAGTCCACACAATGTGCTCCAAGTCTTCCTCAGTTTCTCTGAAATTGTGTAGATGCCATTAGAACAGGAAGATCATTCACTGCTTATTCCCCTGCCCCCCCCAAGTCTCTTTAATTTATTTTGTATTTATTTATTAATACATACATCTCTTCCAATGGAATATAAGCTCTCTGAAATTTTTGCCTATATTTCCGGTACAGTGTCTAGAATAGAGTAGGTGTCTAATAAATGCTGCTGGTTGTATGACTGTCCCTTACTCTTGCTATGTGACCACCCCATTTTTTTCCTGATCACAGATCTCTTCAATGACCACCTTTACTAGGTGTGTGTTGGAGCTGGTTCTGATTGTTAAAATGTCAACCTAAGCCTATATACCTAAGAAATCAGCAGTGGCTCCAAACCAGCGCTTAAGTTATTGTTTTATTGATTGTCTAGACTTAAGAAAGTGTGAACAATGCAGAGTAAACTTTAAAATGTGGGTATATGCTTTCCTCCCACCTCCCCCCAGCCTGGTTGTTAAACATTTACCATCACACCCCTATATATATTTAGAACCATTCCTAGCTCTCAGGCCGTACAAAAAAAGGAGGGTGGGAGTGTGTGCTGGATTTCGCCAGTAGATGATAGGTTGCTGAGCCCAGCCAACTCTTTTAGCATCCTAAGTTTCAGAGCAGATGCTAACCAAGAGAAGTGGAGGGACTTTTGTCAGCTGAGACTTCCTTATACTAATGAATAACAAATTGGGCCTGTATTCTAGTCACCTCGATTTTTATAATTGGAGGATTACTGAGCAGATTTATTCCTACTGCTGTATTTTTCTAGAAATCTTACCCACGTTTTGCCTTATGTAGGAGATACCATGCTGGAGAGGAGCCTTCAAGGCCACAGATCA
The DNA here is from genome assembly GCA_028658325.1 of Potorous gilbertii. Classification (NCBI taxonomy): domain Eukaryota; kingdom Metazoa; phylum Chordata; class Mammalia; order Diprotodontia; family Potoroidae; genus Potorous; species Potorous gilbertii. The sequence goes on from CM053773.1 coordinate 230,865,182, forward strand.
AATGCCTTTTAATAGTCAGCAAACAATAGTCACAGTAGGAGCCTGTGTTCATGAGTAGTTCTTATTCAGTCGTGGAAGGGCACAGGTGGCCTGCAATGGAATGTCACTGTGGAAGGCCTGTCCTGATTCCTTCTAACACCTTCATTAAGGATGCGCCAGGTACATGTATAGGGTATTATCATAGACCTTTTGGAAAGGTAGGAAAGTAGATATAAATAGGCTGCTTAAATTAACAACCATAAATTCTCTTTCTTTTATAGCCTTGCCTCATATTTCTCCCCCAGTAATAGTTGGAGCCATTTAAAAAATTGTCTTAATTATTTCTTTTAAACCGCTAAAAAGAAAATGGGCTTTATCTTATAAAAAAGCTGTTCACTAGAGACAGTATTGTTATAATAGGGGTAGATTGAAATCAGAAGATATTCTCCATCCTTTCAGTCCAGAGAAATCTCTTTACATCAAGCTGCCTTTGGAGACAGGCTAATCTAGATGAGGGGGAAGGCCATGGTTTTCAATGAGGTTGTTCCTGGACTGGCTCAGTGCTTTTGGTTTTTCAGACTGTTCTGTTTGGCCTCAGAGGACAGAACTAGGAACGATGAAGGGGAAAGTGGTTGAGGTCAGAGGAAAACTTCTTAATGAGGCAGCTAGGTGCATAGAAGATAGAGTACTTGGAGTCCAGAAGAACCGAGTTCGAATCAGGCACCCTCATTGGCAAACACTTGCTGAATACCTCTCAGTACCATGGGCCAAGCACTCTTCCAAATAACTGAAGAAACAAAGATATGGTATCAGTCCTAGCCATCAAGGAATTTAGTGTTGCTGAGGGTTAGTCAGTCAACAAGCATTTATCAAGGGCCTATAATAAAGCAGCTAAGCAATTTGGTAAGTGTGCTATGGATGACTGCTTGTTTGGGGAATGGAGGAGAGAAGACTCCTGAACCATCTAACTCCTCTGATACTTGTTACCTGTGTAATCTTGGGCAACTCATAGAGATGATATGCCCACTGTGCCCTTCACTGGTCAAACTATTATGTTCCATTCTGGGTACCATATTTTAGGAAGTTAATGGGCAGGTAGGTGGTGAAGTAGAGAGAGACTCATCTTCCTGAGTTCAAATCTGGCTTCAGACACTTAACAGCTGCGTGACCTTGTGCAAGTCACTTAAGTTTTGCTTCAGTTTGCTTCAGTTAAGAAAAAGGAAATGGCAAACCATTCCAGTAACTTTGCTGTCCAGACTCCAAACAGGATCCAGAAGAGTCCTACACAACTGAAAAATGACTGAAATTGTCAGACCAAAGAGGATCACAGAACAGTTTGGATTCAGTCAAAGGGCAGCACTTGAGGACCTAGAGACCACATGTGGCCTCGAGGCCATCCTTAGACTAGAGGCAAGGATTCTTAGCTTGTGTGTCTCAGACACCTCTGGAAGTCTTCAGAATAATATTTTTAAACACATAAAATCCTCAGGATCCCAAAGGAAATCAATTCTATTGAAATACCATTATCAAAAATATTTTTAAAGAATAAAGAATCATGGCCCCAGTTAACCTTTGAGCTAGATGATCCCTCGGGTCACTGACATCCTAGGAGCCTACCATTCTGTGGTTTCAGGAAGGGGTAGAGTTCAACAGTTGGCATTAGGCTTCCCAGAGGAGGTACATCTGGAAGTCTATTCTGGGAGGATGAGATTTAACTAGAAAGGAAAAAGAGGCATGGATTTAGCAGGAGCCAAAGGATGGAGGCAGCAATGACGAGGGTATGTATAAGGGACAGAGAGGAAACCAGGCATTCATTTCCGAAGAGCCCTAGATCCTCTCATGTCTATTTCTTATCTTACTTTTGCAAGCTCCAGGTAGTAGACATAATTATGGATTCGGGATCCTATTTGAGATCAAGAAACTAAGGTACAGACATGAATGAAATTACTTCAGTAACAAGCTTAAGATTAGATCTCAAACCTTCTGACTCTTAATCAAGAAGCCTGTGCATGTGATACAGAATCGTTGATAAAATTGGCCTGTGTAAAAAATGTCCTTTAATTTTTTTTTCAAGTAACAAGGAAAAGGGAGATAGGAAGTGGAGAGGGAAAGAAATGGGCATTAAGTGTTTGCTATGTGCCAAACACTGTGCTATATTAATTTTGTATTATCCATCCCCATTTTACAGTTGGGGAAACTGAGGCAAACAGAAGCTTGCTCAGAATCACACAACTAGTAAATGTCTGAAGCTGGTTAAACTATGGTCTTCCTGAATCCAGACCCAGCGTTTTATCCACTGTTTCCCTTAGCTGGTATAGTGGAAGGAGGACATGTCTAAGAGTCATAGCACCTAGCTCTGAGCTTCCACTTTGTTGCAAACCAGCTGTGTGACCTTGGGCCAGCTACTTTTCCTCTGTGGACCTCAGTTTCCAAATTTTTGAAAAAGGAGCATTGGTGATGATTTTCCTTCCTCCATTTTGTGTTCAAAAATCCATTCCAGCTCTGACATGCTGTGTTCTAGGGTCGCTTCCAAGTCTGACCTAACTTTGTAATAAGAATTTCCCCAGCTCTGATATCCTGTCTCCTAAGGACTCTTCCATCTCTGATCTCCTCTATTCTAAGGTTATTCCCAGCTCCAGCATTCTGTATTCTATGCCTGAAGGTCACTCTGAGGGTGATGATTGCCTGGTCCTTCCCATCCCTCCCTACGCTAATGTTCTATAATAGGAAGAGGCATGTTGAGGATAGGAAAAGTTCCTCTTGGTTCTCTAAATTTATGTTCTTCCTAATTGCCTTGTAGTCCCAATAAAACTCCGGTCTGTGTGCCAGAATTCTAGCTATGTCTACAAGGGCAGGGCCCAAACTGCAGGGAGATGTGAGCAGGATCCTTGTTCTGTTTGTGAAGCATGCTCCTTGTTGGCATGGCTTCAGAGCAAACAGCTTGAAAAGGGAATATTTCTGGAGGTGCTTTGAATGTCATCTGGGGCATATAGATGCACTATATTGGCTCAGTGAGAAAGGACATGCCAAGAGACCTTGATACTGGGAGGAAAAGGGGAATATCAGGGAATTGCCCACTTTTTAAAGACCTGTCTCTCTCCTTTCCCAGCACCTAGAACAAGAAAAACATGAGTTAAGAAGACGATTCGAGAACCGAGAAGGCGAGTGGGAAGGTAGAGTATCGGAACTAGAGAGCGATGTGAGACAGCTGCAGGTTGAGCTGGAGAAGCAACAGGTTCACCTCCGAGAAGCTGACAGGGAAAAGACCAGGGCGGTCCAGGAACTCTCCGAACAGAACCAAAGACTTTTGGATCAGCTCAGCAGGGTAAGTTGCCAGGAATTAAGGAATAAAGTGGATGGGAAACTATCTGAATGCTGGAGAAAGGGGCTGCCATGGAATGTCTCTTTGTAAAGTTCTTGGTGGGAGAAGTCACATGCCTGAAATGGACTAATTTCCCCTTTGGATGATGAGGGTTTTTGCAGATGACTTTTGTTATTTCAGCCTGGAAAGATTTAAGGGAGTTGGTAAGACACTGAACTGGGAGCTGAGGACTTTGTTTAAGTAGAGGTGGTTGTGTGGACCACCTGTGATTTCATCACCATGGGAAATTTCCAGTGTGGAAATTCATTCTATGGATCAGCAACTGATCTGCAATTTATAGGCTTAGAAATTGTCCTGGGACATTCGTTCATATCCATTGAGCTCTGGAGACACAAAGATGAAATTGAATGACCCTTGTATGAAGATTATACCCCATTTGGTGTAAGGAAAACCCTTTGTAAACCTCATTGTTTTTATTGTTAAAGTCATTCAGTTGTGTCCAGCCCTTCATGATCCCATGGGCAAATGGAGCTTTCTTGGCAAGGATGCTGAAGTGATTTGTCACTTCTTTCTCCAGGGTGTCACATTTTTACAGATGGGGAAACTAAGGCGAAAAGGATTAAGTGACTTGTCCAGTGTCACACAACTAGTGCCTATTTTGAACTCTGCTCTTTCTGATTCCAAACCAGGTGTTCTATCCAGTGTACCACCTAGCTGACCCTTGTAAAGTGTAAAATGATATATCAGTGTGACTTTGTATTATGTCTTCCCTATAGTCACACAGCTACAAGTCCTATATTCCTCCAATTCTTAGTACAATATTTCCGTTGTACTACACTGACTCTTCACTAACTGAGCTGGACATGACCATCAGGCAAAAGAGAAGGACCAGGCTTCACTTGGGTCATCAGGTGGCTTCCTATCTGACCTATTTATTCTTACCAAGTAGGGTACTAAGTGCAGTTGCTTCTGAGTTCAGGGAGTACAAGTATCAATGCCTTCTAAATTTCAGCACTCGGTGACAAATTCTTATAACAAAGTTAGGTCAGACTTGGAAGTGACCCTAGAACACAGCATGTCAGAGCTGGAATGTCATCTGGGGCATCTGAGGTTTTGCCTCACCCACGGCCATGGCATTGTAGGTATAGAAGACAGGCTACGTGAGTATCTGCATTTATAATTTGTTTCCACTTAACTTATCTGTTCATCAGTTTCCTAACTGGAGCTTAAAATTAAGGAATTGGTTCCCAAAGTCTAGAATCCCTTTCTGGATCCAACATCCTAAGATTCCTGCATGTTTATTGAGGTACTCCATTGGGAGAAATGGAATGAATATATTTCATTCACATTTTAAAAGATGCTGTTTTAGAATAAAGATAGACAATGTCATTTGGAACAGATACAGCCGCTGATGATACTGCAGGTGTGAATTTTCTGCTCTCATGAGCTAGCAATAGCTAGCAATTCCACATCCTGGGGAAAGGAGTTCAAAAGATACACTCAAGTCAGCTCTTTAAAACAAATTGAGTCATGTGTTGGGAGAAAGACCTTGGATCTCAAGACACAGAACCTGTGTGAGGAAGAGACAGAGAGCCTGGGATACTCACTCAAGGAGGAACTAACCTAGATAGACCTTCTGGTGGCTTCCTAGTTTGACTAATTATTCTTTCTGGGGTGGCTAGGTGGTACAGTGGATAGAGCAACAGTGCAGGAGTCAGGAGGACCTGAGTTCAAATCTCACCTCAGACACTTGACATTCACTAGCTGTGTGACCTTGGACAAGTCACTTAACCTCAATTCCCTCATCCTGGGTCTTCTCCAGGTATCCTGATGAATATCTGGTCACTGAATTCAGATGACTCTGGAGGAGAAGTGATGCTGGTAACCTGCACAAACCTCCCTCACTCAAAACAAAGTCAAGTGCAAGTCATGTCATCATCTTGATGTCATGGTCTTCTTTGAGAACAAAGGACAACACAACAACAGCATGTTATCCTGTATATAGAGCACTGGGCTTGAAATCAGGAACACTCATCTTCCTGAGTTCAGATCTGGCCTCAGACACGTATTAGCTGTGTGACTCTGGTTGTTACTTTACTGTATTTGCCTCAGTTTCCTTATCTGCAAAATGAGCTGGAGAGGGAAATGGCAAACCACTTTAGTATCTTTGCTAAGAAAACCCCAAAATAGGTCACAAAGAGTTGGATAAGACTGAAAATCAACAAATTTATCCTGTAGATAGCTTGTTTTGTATGTTTGTTTGTATGTTGTCTCCTCTGTTAGATTGTAAGCTCCTTGAGAAAAGAGTGCCCTTTTTTGCCTTTTTTTGTCTTAGCACTTAGTACAGTGCCTGGCACATAGTCGGCACTTAATAAATACTTATTGAGTGATTAGTTGCCCTCTAAATTTCAGGACCCTGAGACCAAGTCCCTTTTGACACACCCTAGTTACAAGGCAGGTTGTATGTGCATTCATAGTTCCTTTTCATTGTGGTCACATAATTTATTGAACATAATGATGAAAAATAAAATTAAGCATTCCTACATAGAGTCCTTTTCCTCTAGCCATCTCCCAAAACTGTCCCCACATTAGCAGAAAGTGAAAATGGGAAGAAGGAGAGCCCTGTATATCTGGCAGCCTAGATCCTACTCTTAATATGATGGGAAGGATGCTGGTGCATCCTGCATTCAAATCTCATCTCTATTACTTTATAAATGTATACACACATGTGTATACATACATGCATGTATACTAACCTTTTACTTGTGTGACCTTGGGAAAATCATCTAATTTTCCCAGGCCTCAGTTTCCTTCATTACAAAATGAGGGGAAAGAGTAGATGGTCTCTGCGGTTCCTTCCAGTTTCAGATCCACCATCCCATGGCCTGTGTGACCTCAAAGCTGCCTAAACTCTCTGGGCCTCAGTTTACTCCTTTGCATAATGAAGGGACTGGACTTCATGTCCTCTGAGCACCTTTCCAACTCTAGATCTCTATCCATCTAGATGGATAATCAGAGAATCATCAGAAGAGCTAGGTATCCATATTTACCATTTATTTTCTTCCTTTCTACAATAAATCAGAGTCTTTTATTTCTTATGGTTTGCAGTATGTTAGAGAAATATTACTTTGTTAGTTAATTAAGGCTCAGCTTGCAAAGTCATTAAATGGAGGAAGGTTGAGAAAGAGAAAATCTGATTTAAATATAGTACAGGCCTTTTTAACAAAAGCAGGCATGCAATAGATTCCCCAGGCCCAGAATCCCCTGCTCCTGAAAATCAAAAGTTGGAATTAATGCCAGTCCTCTCATGTGTTGAAAACAAAATTGAATTCTAACTCATTAGTTATAATTTATGTATATATATATATATATATATATATATATATATATATAATATGTACAATACAATATAATTTATATATATATAATTTCAACTGCGGTTCTCTTTGCCCACTATTGTTTCCATGAAAACCTAGCATGGGCTGTAAGGGAACTGGGGTGCTTTGCTCATAGAGAAGGCTTAGGGAAGGGTGTAAAAGCTGCTTTTAAAATTTTGAAAGCCTGTCATGCCAGAGACTTATTCTGCTTGGCCCCAGAGGGTAGAACCTGAACGTGGCAGAGATAGATTTAATCAGTCCCTCAATAAACAGTCAAACAATTAGTAAGGACCTACTGAATTGGGGGTGGGGGGTGGTACAAAGACAAAGAATAAAACAATCTCTGTCCTCAAATAATTAACATTCTAACACAGGAGACAATCAATATAAATGAATAAAGAGAATAAATACAAGGTAACTTAAATTTTTGTCCCAGCAGTGAAAGCCATTCCAAAGTGTGATGGACTGGACTGTCTCAGAGGTAGTGGATTCCCCTTCTGTGGATGTCTTCAAGCAAAGACTAGATTACAACTTGTTGAATATGTTGGAAGGGTCATTCTTGTTAAGGAATTGCTTGAGCTCGATGGCCTTTAGGGTCTCTGAAATGCTTTGATTTCATGAATTAGAGTCAGAAGACCTGAGTTCAAATACTCGTTCTACCACTTACTAGCAGCATGTCTTTGAGCAAATAGGACAATGCCACCTGCCTAGCCTACCTCTCTGGCATGCTGTGAGAATCAAACAATATAATATGTATAAAAACCCTTATAAATGTCATGCACTAAATAAAAGTCATTGTAAGGGTGTGCCCCATCTAGACCAGCAGAATTCTTGTAAGGGTGTGCCCTATCTAGACTTCAGCAAAGTTGGAAGTTGGAAGGAGTAACAAAATATAAAGGTTAAGCCCTTTCAGGTACAAATGAAACATTCTGCACCTTGGGAGGAGGGAGTTGACTAACTGAACTGAATAGGAAAAACCTCATAAAGACAATTAACTTGCCCTCCAACACAAGTGACCTCCATACTTTTGACCCTTCCCCACTGTATTTACGCAAGGCCTGAACAGGAATCTGGGAATTGTAACTCACAAGTCACCATAAGTAATGATGGGATCTTTCATTGAGGGAACCCAACTCCTAATCAGAAATAATAGTCGAATAAGAGACTTCTCTCACTTTCTTCCTTGTGACAAAGCTAATGCCCAAAGGGAATCAAAGGCATCCCTGAGAGAGGTCCTTAAACTAAAGGTCTTTCCCCTTTCTGAAAAAGCATAAAAACACTCCTGCAGCAAAGAGCATTGTAGTACCTCAGGAAAAAGAGCATGTTAACACATAACCAAGTCAGAGGTTCATTGAAGGCAGTAGGTAGAGATTGGACTTGCCCAGAGAGTCCAGCTGATTAACATTGCTGTGCCATGTAAAGGAAGCCCTGTGGGCAATTGTGTCCCACAGTCAAACAACCTCTCCAACCAAGCACAGCATCTGCCATGCCCAATGATGAGCCAGCCAGGAGACTAAATAATCTCCTTGGCACAATCCAGTGATGAGCCAGTCAGGCAGCTGAGAGATCTACTTGACCCAGCCCAAGCAGCAGATTGACCTGTCCAGCAAATACTCCATCCTCTGTGAGGAGTAAACTAAACCTCCTGATCAATTGAAACATCATGCCTTGTGAAGAGCCAGCCCACCTGAGTAGTGGAGAAACTCAGCCAATCACCAACACCATGCCTAATAATGAACATCATGAGAATTCTCTGGGAAAAGAAAGGATATTATACTCCTGTTGTACTAGTCATAAGTTGTCTTAGCCACATGTATGTTCCCACCACGTGTGCTTCACTATTATTGTTCTTTAAGTTTGTGTCTACTCTCCCCGCTTCCCAGTCTGTGTGTATAGTTACAGGAAAGTATGCCACAAGTTTGGATGGGAAATATTTTAGCCTTACTCTTCTTGTACGCTGTATGAGAAAAATGTCTTTTCTGAGACTAACTGAAATCTACTGACTGATTGCTATGAGGAAGCACGCTGGTGGGGGCTCCTGACGTTATAGCATTAGGAGGACAACCAACCATAATTTTACCCCCTACAACCCAAGGTAGCAGCTATCCCCAGGGAATTCAATCTGCCAATGCAAGTATGAGTGTGAATTGAGTGAATGACTCAGGAGGAATGCTGCCACAGGTATTATTGTTTTGAGGATCACAAGAACTTGTGCAACAAGAAAGGTGAAACTTTGGGGTTAAGGTCTTTTAGTAAAATGTGTATGCAAAACAACTCTTAAGCTACAAGTTCAGTTCCTGGCTCTTCTCACTCTATTAGTAACAAGTTTGTGCCAAACTATCCTGCCAGCTCAATATCAGGGGATTTATTGCACAAACATTTCTTACATGCTGGGTGTTGTGCTAAGGCTCTTAAGAATACAAAGGTAGAAATTAAATAGTTCCTGCTCCCAAGCCGCTTACACTCTACTTACTAGGAGCACACAGAAAACTAAATATAAGTAAGTAAATAAATATAACATATAGAAAGCAGTAAAGTATAAAGTTTATAATGCATTATAAAAAAAATCAAGAGTCTGCATGAACATCAGAAAAGGCCTTGTAAAAAAGGCAACAGCTGAGTTGCATCTTAAGAGAATCTAGGAATTGTAAGGGGCAGGAGATGGAGAGCATTCCAGGCATGGGAAATAGTCTGTACAAAAGCAGAGAAGTGGGAGAGAAAGCACATGCCAGAAAGAGCCACCTGGCCAGTTTGGCAGGAATAGAGAATGTGTTTAAGGGAGTAATAGCAAATGGCTGGATAGGTAGGTCAAAAGCAGATTGTGGCAGGTTTTAATGACCAGGCTAAAGATTCTGTATTTTATCATAGAGGCATTAGGAAAACTATAGAGGATGACGCTTGTGTTTGTCCTTCATTCTCAAAGAGGACCATGACATCAAGATGAAAACATGACTTGCAGTTGACTTTCCTTTTGAAGGAGGAAGGGCTGTGCAAGGTCACCAATCTCACCTTCTTCTCCTAGCCATCTGAGTCCATGGCCTGATATTCATCAGGACAACTGGAGATGGCCCAGGATGCAGTGGGGGAGCAGAGGATGATGCAGCACAAAGATGGCTGGTCTTAGAGTTAGGAGACTTGGGTTCAAATCCTGTCTCCAACACTGACTCTGTGACCACAGGTAAATTGAACCACTTTTTTGTGCCTCAATTTCCTTGTCTGTAAAATGGGAATAATGAAAATCTATAGCACATATTTTAAATGGTTACAATACAAATTTAATTTGAAGAAGGAGAGAGTCTTCGCAATTTGGAGGATTAGGAAGTCGTCTTCTTGTAGAAGATGAACCTGAGCTGTTTTTGAAGGAAGGCTAGGGTCTTTGTAGGTAAAGGTGAAGGGAGAGTGTGTTCCCTGAATCTGAAGACAGACGGTCTAGGTTTAAATCCTAATTCTTTGGTTCTTGTTTACTTGTTTGCAATCATGCCTGACTCTTCCCTTTGGGAGTTTTCTTGACAAAAATACTGGAGTGGTTGGTTATTTCCTTCTCCAGTCTTATCTCTCACTTTTATTATAATGTTAGCTATAATTATTGCACAAGTCATGGATCATATATTGTATTTAACATCATAGATTTAGAACTCAGAGGAACCTAAGAGAGTATCTATGTCAGCAGTGTGCTAGTAAACATTTAACAACCAACTCTCAAAAAATAAAACTGTACATGTCTCATGACATTCTTTTAAATTTAATCTGCATTAATATTTTTTCCTCTTTCTGAAGAATAAGCAATCCACTAAACAATAAATCAAGCCTTCATTGATAGCATTTGCCAATTTCCAAGGTATGAATGCTCACCTTGAAATTTTAACAATAGACTCTCCAGAGCCAGTTCAGGGTGGCTCCAACGTACCACTGATATAGGCAATCCCTCCATATTACAGGTGAGGAAACTGAGTCCCAGAGAAGTGGAGCAATTTATTCATAGTCATGTAGGTAGTTAAGGAGCAGAGAGGAGATTCCAGCCTAAGGACCTCTGATCCCAAATTTCAATCTCTTTCCATCATGCCATGTTTAACCTCTCTGGGCCTGTTTCTTCATTTGTAAAATTTGAATGAGGTGACCTTCAAGGTCCATTCTAGCTGTAAATCTATAATCCTTATATGTGAGATGAAGGAGTTGTACCAGATGAAATCTAACTTCCAACTTGAAATCCATGATCTCATGACTTCTTCCAGCTCCCCAGTAGAAGGTAAATCAATCAGTTCATTCATGTTCCCTATCAAAGGGTCTTTTTTATTTTTGGAGGCAATTGGGGTTAAGTGACTTGCTCAGAGTCACACAGCTAGTAACTATCTGAGACTAGATTTGAACTCAGGTTCAAACTGACTCCAAGCTCTATCCATTGTACCACCTAGCAGCCCCTTCTTTATTATCCCCTTCAATTATGGCATAATTAAATACTGTACACTGTGCATTGGGAATAGAAAGAAAGGTAAAGCATTGACAACAACAGTCCCTTCACCCTAGAAACTTCAGACTAATTATGGAATTCACTCTGTGAAGGTAGGAACTGTCTTGTTTGCTTATACTATTATCTGTGGTACTTTGCACAGTGTCTGGCAAATAGTAAGCTTCTTACTAAAAGCTCTGTCTATGTAAGCCTGTTTCTCTGTCTCAAATGTGGCAAATACTAGCCTTACCCATCCTGCATGATGATGGGTAGGAAGCTTTTTGTAAACCATCATCGTGACCCTTCTCCTGCCACTGGACTTCAATGACTCTGGAGGAGAGAGTGAGGCTGATGACTTTAGACAACTCTGCCTCACTTATACCCAATTGATGGGAAGGTCAAGACATCATTCCATTATTTACCCCAACTTTGTGATGTCATTTGTTCTCTTTGGGGACAAAGAAGAAGCAACAGCAATCATTTAACTGCAAACAATGATTTGTAAGTTGAACTGACCAGTTGAGTCTGTAGGTGGAAATATCATATTCATTGACTCAGCAGATATTTATTGAATGACTCCATCTAGAGTTGTAATCACATAGAACTCTCCCTATACAATGGTGTATCCAATGGGAAGCAGGTCAAGGAAAATATGTCACCAGAAAGAGTGAGCTCAAACTCCAAATGGATGTGGAGCCATAGCAGACTCACACCTGCTTTTTGGCTTGGTGAAATGGAGGTCATTAGGAATCTCTCTAAGACAGAGAGGGGAAGCAAATCTACTAAAGGCATGTCTTATGCATTGAGAGTCTTCTATGTAAACGTTTGGTAGGGAAAAAGAAGAGTTGGAGAGTTTCCCAGAGAGGACTTTCAAAGATCAGATTTCTTGAATGATGCCCAAGCTTTAAAGAGGTGGGTCATCTCTAGTTGTGCTGACTGCCCCTGGTACAACTCTTGCTAAGTCAGATGGATTCTATGGTGTCTCTTCTTTTTAAACAGGGTGAGCTCCCTAAGGGTCTTCTAACAGTTGGTAAAGCTGTAACTTAAGAGCACTTTAGTCACAAAAGACTCTATGAATTCCATGAAGATTACTGGATAGGATTCAATTATATAAGGGCAGCTAGGTGGTGCAGTGAATAGAGTGCCAGTCTTGGACTCAGGAGGATCTGAGTTTAAATCTAGTCTCAGATACTTACTAGCTATGTGAACCTGTTTACCTCTGTTTTCTTATCTGTAAAATGGGCTGGAAAAGGAATGACAAATCACTCCAAGAAAACCCCACATGGGGTCATGAAGAGTTGGATACAACTGAAAATGAGTGAATAACAAACTCAGTTAACTATTACTGGTTCAGTGAGCTGCGGGGAGAGGACAGGGAGGAAGGACGGAGTGTCCCTGTGATATAGCTGCCAGAAGAACTAATGAGATCTTAGACCTCTGTAAGAGAGATATCACATCCAGGACCAAAATGGTATTTTAATTTGACCATATTCAGTCCTGGCCAGACTGCTTCTGAAGTCTTGTGTTGAGTTCTGAGCACCACTTTTTACAAAGGACATTCATAAGCTTGAGGGAGCAACCAGAGAAGAGTTGGAATAAGTATTGGATTCAGAGTCCTGGATTTGGAGACCTGGGTTCAAATCCTGCCAAGCCACATATTCCCCTTGGGCAAGTCTCACCTCAGAGTCTTAATTTCCTTATCTGTAAAATGAAAGAATTTAATTAGTTCATTTCTAAGGTCTCTTCTCACTTGAAATATACAATCCTATGATGATGAAAGGGCTTTGAAATCTTGCCCCATGGGAAGACAATGTAGACAGGCTAGTCATCTTCAAGTATCTAAAGGACTTGCCCTTGATAGAAAGATTAGACTGGTTCTGTTGGGCCCAGAGAGAAGAACCAGTTGTAGGAGGTGGAGGGAGAGCACTGCAAAAAGACAAATTTAGGTGGGATGTCACCTAATCTTCCTGACATCCATCAGGATCTACGAGTCAATTGGGGAGGTAGTTGGTTTCCCTTCTCTGGGACAGATCAGTTTTCTGGTATACTGTAGAGAAAACTGTAATAGTTACCGTAATAGCAACAACATTTATGAAGCACTTTGAGATTTGCAGGACACTTTACACATATTATCTCATTTGGTCCTCACAACAAGCCTAAGAGGTAGGGGCTCCATTTTGCAAATGAAGAAACTGAGGCAGACAGAGGCTAGGCATCTTTGCCCAGGGTCACAAAGGCAGGATTCAAGCTCAGATCTTCTGGATTCCAAGCCCTGAACTTTATCCACTTCTCCCCCCTCCTTTCCCCACCCCACTTTTCCCCCTCATCCCCACCCTGTCCCCCGCACACCTTATTCAGGTATGGATCAGATTAGGTGCCTCAGCAGTCTCTGTCCAACTCTGAAATCCTGTGAAAATGTAGCATGCAATGGAGTTAGCCAGAGGCTGGCTCTTATTCCAACACTGTATACAAAATTTCTATGGTATTTTACTTCTAAAACGTGTTCTGGGAAGCTAACTGTGTGTTAGAATGGAAATGATAGTAATGAATGACATTTATGTGGCACTTTAAGGCTTACAAAATGATTACCATGCTGTGTATTAAGGGCCTTCAGATGCTTTCACAATCTGACTCTCACCTACCTTTCATGCTAAATACATATTTACCGTCCTCGCAGTCTGTGATCCATCCAAGTTGGTCTATTTGCTATTACTCATACTTGTCACTCATCTCATCTCCAATCTCTTTGCCTTTGCGTAGTCTGTCTCCCATACCTGTAACCCTCCCTTCTTACTCCTGCCATTTTGGGGGGCATCAGTAGGGGCCCTCAAAGGCTAGCTCAAATACCACTTCTTACCTTGCAGCCCTTCGGTAGCGTAGTAGATGAGGTTGCGGAATCGAAGTCAAGAAGACCTGAGTTCAGATCCAGTCTCAGATACTTACTTAGCTGTGTGACCCTGAACAAGTCAGCTAGCCTCTCTCAGCCTCATCTGTAAAATCGAATAATAATAGCACTTACCTCTCCAGGGCATTGTAAAGAGCAAAACAGATCCTCCACTAGTATGGGGAGGGACGGAGGCAGTTTAGAACTTAAAACCTAACCAAAATAATTTGATTTTTTTTTTAAAAAAAAAGGGCAAAGGAGATCATATATGTACAGTGCTCGCAATAGAAAGGTTAGGTATTATTATTTTAAAACTTCCTAATCCCCTGAGCGGCTATCACCTCGCCACCAAATTACCCTACCTTTATTTCTTATTAACTGGGTGTCCCAGAAGTCTTAGTATGATTGTAAGCTATCAGAGCTTAGCTATCTTAAATAACTTGTCATTTGGATCTCTCTTCATGTGTAACACTTTGTTTCCCTCAAGAAAATATAAGCATTTTCAGGGCAGGGACTATTTCCTTTTTGTCCATTCAAGGCCAGTTTCTCCAGTGCATGGACTGGATGAGGGGGAGTTATTTGAAAACTATCAGGAAAGGTGAGAAATTGCCAGTTCATGAAGGTTTTAAACAATAAACAGGAAATTGTATTTTCTCTTTGAGGCACTTGATCACGGGAAATAAAATGGTCAGATTTGTTCTTTAGGAATATGAATGCAGGTAAGTCCAGTACCATATAGGGAGAGGAGACAGAAGGGAGATATTAACTCTGGAAATAGTCCAGAGGGGAGAAAGCAACAATAGGTAAGTGAGGGAGGAATAAAGACAGGGGATGGCATCTGACCTGAACCTGGGAGAAAGCAAAGGATTCTGGGTTTGGGTCTATGGGACCAAGCCGTCCTGTGCTGCTGTGGTTTAGCTGTGACCCTCTATTTCCTGCCTGTGTGAGGGCTCAGACCTCAGTCTTTAATGTTCATGCTTGCTTTGCACATGTAGATGCAGAAAGGATATGAGCGTCAGTGGAGGATGAACTCCCCTCTTGTGCATATATTCCAAATGCTCCCCAAGCCAAGAAGTCTCTGCGGCTTAAATGACTAAACAAAAAAGCATATATTAAGTATTTACTACATGACTGAGGATTGGATGGAAGTGGAGAGGAGTAGATTAGACCTAGGTTTTCATCAGTATAGGAAACTTCTCAATGAAGGAGCTCCCTTTATCAACATAGGTTGACATCTATTTTGTAGCCTTGTGACTTGACCGGGGTCATACATGACATAGTATATGTGTCAGAGGCAAAACAAGTTCAGGTCTTCCTCTCTCTAATGCCTTCCTTCTCTTGTTTTTTTTCCAATTTATCCTACGTATAGTTTGATTGTACATAGTTGTTTGTCTTTTTTTTCCTTGTGCTCCTGGAGAGGCAAGGACTGTCTTTCGCCTTTCTTTGTATCCCCAGCACTTAGTACAGTGACTGACTGATGATAAGGCTTACTTTGCATCCTCTATGTCCCACTGCCTCTGAGGCACTAGGATATAAGTATAAAAACTAAGACATGGTCCCAGACTAGAGAAGCTTACATTCTAATATGGGAAAACAGCACAAAGTGGGGTAGCCAGGGAGGGGTGTTTTGATCAGAGATGTCACAGGTATAAGGAGTGGTACCACAGGGCAGATGGATTGACTCCTTTCCAAGAATGCTCGTGAGGCCTTGATTTATCTTGTCGGAGCAGAGGTAGCACAGCAAGAAGATGGATGGAGCGTACACCTAGAAATGGTGACCTTTCACTATTCCCAGTATAGGAGGTAGAGAACTGGGTAGGAGGCTTGGCAGAAAGGCCTGGGTGCCTCTCAGCATTTCATGATATCATGGATGCATCATCTCCCATGACCCCACCCTTCCACCTTCAGGCTGGTATTCCCATGAGTATGTTTCAGGCAATGACCAGACATCTGTCTGAAAGTCACTTTCTCCAAGCTCGTGCAAGTTCTCCCAGCTGCTCCCATGAGAAGGGGCCTCAGGTTGCTTTGAAATCAGGGTCTTTACTATCTTCTGGGCTTCCAGCCCCATTTCTCTGAGCCCAGGGCCTCTGGAGCTCTCTCTGGGGGCTGTTCTCTCCTCAGAAATGCTGACGAGGCTCTAGTTGCTCTGTCTGATGACTGCCACTAACGTGGCAGAGACCTCAGAACCATCGGTGGGTTGCAGAGTTACAAAAACCATCCTATGCTGTTAATCCAATACTGACCTCACAGTCACTGTATAAGCTGGGGCTGCCTTTGCCCTTATTGTGGTGAACACCTCCCACTACTTCTTAATTCCTTCCTCCCTTCTCATATTACTAGAGGCTTTTGTCTGTTTTTCCAGCTCCTAGTACCCCCTCCCAAATTACACTGTGTTTACTTCCAGTCAGTCAATCAGTATTTAATAAATATATTTGCTAACTGCTTTTCCCCCTCCCAAATTTTCTTGTATTTACTTACAATCAATCACTCACCATTTATTAAATATCTACTAATCACCAAGCATTATGCTAGGCACCAGAGATATAAAGAGAAAAAAACAGCACCTATCCTCAAGGAGCTTCCAATCTCTTGATTTATAGAGTCTGATATCAAATGTTGAATGAGAAGGAAACTTATAGATTGTTTAGTCTTTTGGTGTCCTTTAGGCAGTATCTAGCAGAACCTAGGAACTCCTCAGAATAATATTTTTAAATGTAAAGATATGTAGAATTAAAGGAAAACAATTATATTAAAAGTTATCCAAATTTTAAAAATATTTTATTTTCCCCAATTACATATAAAGACAATTTTAACATTCATTTTTAAAAACATTTTTAATTGTTTAAAATAGTATTTTATTTTTTCCCAATTACGTGTAAAGACAATTTTAAAATTTATTTCTAAAACATTTTAAAAATGTTAAATAGTATTTTATTTTCTCCAATTACATGTAATGACAATTTTAACAATTCATTTTCTAAAACATTTTTTATTGTTTAAAATAGTATTTTATTTTTTTCCAGTTACATTAAAGACAATTTTTAACATTCATTTTTTCTAAGATTTTGAAGTCCAAATTTTTCTCCCTCTCTCTCTCCCTTCCCTTCTTCCTAAAATGGTAAGCAATTTGATATAGGATATATATGTGCAATCATGTAAAACATAGTTTCATGTAAGTCATGTTATGAAAGGAGAAACAGAACAAAAGAAAAAAATCTATGAAAAAATGAAGAAAGTGAAAATAGTATTCTTCAATCTGCAGTCAGACTCCAGAGTTCTTTCTCTGGATGTAAATAGCATTTTCCATCATGAGTCTTTTGGAATTGTCTTGGACCATTGAATTGCTGAGAAGAGCTAAGTCAATCATGGTTATCACACAATAAAAACAACCTTAAAAAAAAACCCAGAAAACAAGTTCACTATCTCTTGGTTAAGAGCCCATGGTCTGATTCAGCTTCTCCATTTGACACCTAGCAGAGCTGGGTTCTGAAGAGGAGAAAGGACTTGGCCAAGGTCACATAGGCAGTCCAGGCTCTTCCTTTTATGTGATGGAAAGGATCAAAGAAAACAGAATAAGAAAGGTGTGACACCGGAAGTGGAGAAAGGAGAGGAAGGAGTCTTCTTTAACTGTCAGAAACCCTGGTCTACCATATGCCAGGCATTGTGCTAAGTGCTGGGGATACAGAGAGGTAAAAGACAGCCCGTGCTTTCAAGGAGCTCCTAGTCTAAGTTGGGAGATGACATGCAAACAGCTGGGTACAACTACGATAGAGACAGGACAAATTGGAGATAATTAACAGAGGGAAGGCACCAGTACTAAGTCTCATTCAATGACTCCAACCCCTGGGCAGCCTTTTGACCTGCAAAGCAGAGATCCACAATCTTAAAAGAAGCTTTCCAAAAGATGTGTCAGATTGTTCAATACCTCATTAAACAGCTGGGCTATGACCACCCTCTATTGCCATGGGGGCTGTTCTTCAATACCTCATTAAACAGCTGGGCTATGACCACCCTCTATTGCCATGGGGGCTGTTCTCGCTTACCTACTCACCCAGTCAAGGTCATAGAGGCTCATCACCAGGTTGGGTGTGTGATGGAGAGTTCTTTGGGTCACAGCATAAACCGCCTTGTAAGGAGGAGAGGTCATGGTGTCCTGTCCCCTTCTCTACCCTCTCATGGCCACCATGTTGGTTCTGAGCAACACAGTTGTAGTAATTATCTCTTAGTCAGTCGCCTTGCCTGTGTCTCTCCCCACTCCTATCCATCCTTCCCACAGAAAAGTGATGGTTTGACTATGTCAATCCTCTACTCAGTAAACTCCAGTGGCTCCCTATTCCCACTAAGAGAAAACATAATCATCTTTGTTACTGAAGGCCCTTTACAACCTCTCCCTAGCTTATTCCCGTTCCCTCACTCTACAGCCCAGTCAAACTGGTCTTTTTGCTGCTCTCCAGTTCCCACCTCCAAACATTTGCACTGCCTGTCCCTCATGCCTGGGACACCTTCTTGCCTCTGACATTGACTTTCTTTACTCTCCTTCAAGACAGCTCAAGAGCTTCCTTCTATGTGAGGCTTTTTCTGATTCCTCATGATGTTAGTTCCCCTCCGCCCCCTAGTTACATTGGACTTATTGTGTATGTGATGTATGCATATATATATGTGTGTATACATATATTTATATATACACTTTTATATGCCCATATTTTCTTCCATGATGAACTAGAAGATCCTTAAAGATAGAACTGGATTCATCTTGACATTTGTGTCTCTAGTGTCTAGCATAGTTCTTGGTATATAGTAATTGCTCAAGAAATGCTTTTTGTATCAAAGGGAATGGACTTGACATTGGAGGGGAGAGTTCTAACACCTGGGAAAGGAGGGGGGTTGTCAGTTAGAGGAGATCATGAAAGAGTGTCTGTCATTTAAATGGTGCTTTGAAAAAGGATATGAATATGATTACTTGTCCTTGAGAAGGGAATAGGCTGCTCAGTGGCACAGTGGACAATGTGCTAGACCTGGAGTCAGGAAGACTGACAGGAAATAAACTGGAAAGATAAATGGGAGCCAGATTGTAGGGGGCTTTGAATGCCAAACTAAAGAATTTGTTAACTTATCCAAGAAGCAGCAAGGAGCCACAGAGTACATTTGAGGAGATAATGACTTGGTTGGACCTATCTTCCTGAGTTCAAATCTGCCCTCAGACACTTACTAGCCATATGACCCTGGGTAAGTCATGTAACCTTGTTTGCCTCAGTTTCCTTATCTGTTGAATGAGCTGGAGAGGAAAATGGCCAAGTACTCTAGCATATTTGCCAAAAATAAAAAAAAACAAGCCAAAAAACCCAAATAGGTTCACAGGAAATAGGACACGACTGAATAACAATGAGGAGGGAGTATGTATCAGGTGTGGGAGGCAGTCTATGCAAAGGCAAGAAGTGAGAACTGGAATCTCCAGTCCACTGAACAATATGGAAAGTAGGCTCATTTGAATGGAACAGATAGTATGTGAAGGGAAGGGATAGGAAATAAACCTGGAAAGAGAGATGGGAGTCAGAGCATGGAGGACTTGGAATGCCAGGCTGGGGAGTTTGTAACTGGTTCAAGAAGCTGCAAGAAGCTGCTGAGCACATCTGAACAGAGAATGACATGGTCAGACTTGTCTTTTGGGAATACTGCTCTGTCAGCTGTGTGGAGGGCAGGTTGGAAAGGGCAGAGACTGGAGGCAGGGAGGCAGGGATCTAGGGAAGGTGGACTGAGGGCCATGTGAATGGAGGGAAGGGGAGAGGAGATGAGGGACTGAGGAGAGGGAGCCGTGCTACAGATGGCGGTGGTGAGGGCTTACTGTCCTCTGAAAGATGCCAGCACCAGAATACTCACTGACTCTGGAGCTGTTGGTTTTTGCCTTTGTGATAATGCACAGCTCGAGTGTCTGTATATAATAACTTAAAAGAAACATTATAGTGTAACTCCAAGGCCAGCACTCCATTCACTGCACCACTAGTGGCCCCACCCTCTCCCCTGTTTGTCTGCATTATCATAGTGAAATTCAACCTATGATTTCACTAGTGTGAGGAAAAGTCCCTTTACCAATGCAGGGGAGCGCCTTCCCTACAACTTATAGCAGCTAGAATTCATGGAGCATGTCAAGGGTTGCTTTACAGAAATCGCATTTTATCTTCACAATGACCCTGTGCTGTGATAGTTTCCATTTCTAGAAGAAAAAACTAAGGTAGGCAGAGGTTAAGTGACTCGACCAGGGTCATACAGTTAGTAAATGTCTGAGGCTGGAGTTGAACTCAAGTCTTCCTGACTCCAGGTACAATACCTTACATGTGGCATAACCACCATGGTGTCATTATGTGCTATGACCCAGGAAGGTGGGTCCATGCTCTCCTTCGTAGTCTGAACAGAGGGAAGGTCTTTAGCCCCCTTTGTACCAGGGCAACATTCCTAATCTTCGTGATGTGTGGTTAGGCTTCTGAGAAATCTAGACATGACCAAGAATCAGAACAGGAAGAAAGGGATCTCTTTTGGATGGATTAAACCCAGAAACCAAGCATGTGAAGGGAGCCTCAGTGGTCTAATGAAAAAAGGGCAGTGTTATAGACTGTCTAAACTTGAGGGGCCCCTGAGGTCATCTAGCCCCAAACAAGGGCAGCCCAACAGGAGTGGTCATCCACCCTTCACCTGAAGACCTCTGGTGAGGGGGAATATTCTAAAACATCTCAGTCTACTCTTGGATAGCCCTCCTGGTTAGGAATCATTTCCTGACATACTGACACCTGCCTCTTGGTAATTTCTCTCCATAGCTTCTGGTTCCCCTCTCTGCATGGCTAAACATTGCTGCTTTCTGTAATTGATCCTTACATGGCAACGGACTCAAGGCCCTTCACCTGGTCATCTGCCTTTTGCCACTTGACAGCTTTTCAATGTCCTTCCTAAAAATGGGGCCCCCAGAAGTGAACAGGATAATCCACATATGATCTGATCAGGGAAGAGAACAGTGGATCCATCATTCCATCCCCACCCCCAGCCCTACATTCTATGCCTCTCAAACATTATGTTTGTTCAGCGAGGTGGCACAGTGGAGAGAGTGCTGAGTTTGAAATCAGAATCAAAGTTCAAATCCAGCCTTAGACATTCACCAGCTGAGTGACTCTGGGCAACTCACTTGCCCTATTTGCCTCAGTTTCCTCTTCTGTAAAATGAGTTGGAGAAGGAAATGGCAAGCCACTCCAGTATCTTTGCCAAGGAAACCCCAAATAGAGCCACAAAGAGTCAGACTCGACTGGACAACAAACAACATCACGTTGCGTTCTTTTTTAGTAGTGCTCTGTCAACTTCCAGGCCTCTAAATTTCTTAATGCTTTCCACATCAGCTGTGTCACCAGAATGGTGGCTAAAAGACGTGGGTTGGCTCAGGATCAATCAATCCATAAGCATTTCCGTAAATATGAAAGTGAGATAGGTCCTGCCATGAAGAAATTTTTATCATACTGACTGCATATATTTTCAACCAGTAAATAAGGAAGATCCTTGAGGGCAGGACCATTTCATTTTTGTGTTTACATTGACTGATTGCTGTATACAAAATAAATAGAAAGTAAGAGGCGGGGACTCTAACTCAAGAAAGGTCTCCAAAAGAAGTGGAAACTTGAGCTAATAAGAGAAAAAGCATTCAAAGCCTGAGGGATAATCTGTGCAAAGATGTGGAGGTGGAAAGCAGGCCTTTTCAAAGCTGAGTGGGATCTGTCCAGTGGGATCTGTCCAGTTTTTCAAAGGGAAAATTCTCCCAGCATGAGTTGCTTTGAGGACACTGCAAGTCTTAAAGTGTTTGCAGATATGATCAATATTTATTCTCTTGGAGCTTGGAGAATCTTCCCTTCCTATCCCTATTCAGTCTCTTTCTGAATAGTTAACTGCCAAGGAAGATTGAGGCATTCGGTGCCCCCTGAGTAAAATTCATTTTTCTGTTTCAAGCGTGACACACAGGATTCCTCCTCTGCACACGACTGATGGAGGCAGGAACCACGGTGTGGGGAGGTGGAGAGTTACGTGCTTTCCCCATTAGAATTTAGGCACGAATGCGGCAAGATTTCACACAGTCAATATTATTCCCCAAGTCTCTGCAAACAAACCCAATTTCTCACCTCCCTCCCGACATCACCCGAATAAACCAATCTCAGCCTGATCTGCCCATTTGTCATTGATGGAGCAGCCTAGAATCCTCATCAGAGGTTGCTAGGTTACGGTATATTACATGGTCCCAGTCTGGTGATGTTGCTATGGAAACAGGTTGCTATCCCTCCACTCATGACACTGTTCTGGTCAGGCTCAGAGAGTAGGCAAGATGCAGCTATGATGTCATGGGTCCTTAGAAATCACAGCATTTTATACCTTCATTATTGTGATAAGCATCGAAATGGGAAATTCGATTGGGTTATGGGTTATTCTTGATGGGAATAAATGGAAACATCTTTGAGAGGTAATACCCATCCTTGATGGGTGATACAATGGAGTGGGGAGAGAATGCCTCCCCAGGCTATCTATGGGTCCTTGAACAAATCACTCTAGGTCTTAGTTTCCTCCTCTACAAAAATAAGGGATTGGATAAGACAATCCCTAAGGTTCCCACGGTAAAATGATGGTTGAGTGTTAGACTTGGAGTCAGAAAAACTTGCGTTCAAGTCCAGCTTCTGACAGTGTGACCCCAGGGAGTCCACTTCCCTAAGCTTTACTTTCTCTATCTATAAAGTGGGATCCTTATAGCATCTACTTCTTGGGGTTATTGTGAGGGCCAAATGAGATGGTGGACCTAAGGTACTACATAAATATTAGCCTTTATTAATATTTTATCACCCCAAATCTGTAAAACTATGCCTCAACCCTCTCTTCCTTGAAGAAATAAGCTTCTTTTGTCTGTTTCTGAATTGTGACTGTCCTGGAATTGTAAGGTCTATCCAAAACTCACTCTTGGATGTTCCAAGGCTCTGTCATGCCATGCCCACACTAAGACAGGCCTCAGATCTTCAGCAGCTGGTCTTTGAGAATTGCTGCTGCTGAAAAATGGATTTCCCTGAGGCTGATGTAGCAATGAGCCTCTCCCTGATTAAGAGGGCTGGTCCTCAGAAAACAGGCATTGATGGTTCATCATCAGCTCATTGACTTCTTCATTTTTTTTTGACCAACCAAAAGGGAATCCTTTAATAAAGATACCAAAACAAGATACACAAAATGGCCCCCTGAGCAGTACTGCTCACAACACATGGTTCTGGCCTCATAAGCCAGATGGATACAATGGTTTTCTAAAAAGGGACAGTTTGCCACTTGGATTGTGTCTCCCCAGGGGTATAGGTAAAGGGAAGGTGTTGGTTTTTTTTAGACATGACTGTTACTTGTTTACTTTGCAGTAAGTGGGATCTGGGGAATTCTTGGGCTACTTCTAATGCCTAGAAACAGCTAGGTGGCTCAGTGGATAGAACACCAGGTCCAGAGTCAGGAAGACCTGAGTTCAAATACAACCTCAGGGACTTACCACCCTGTGGCTCTTTACCAGTCATTTAACCTCTGCCTGCCTCAGTTTCCACATCCATAAAATGAGGTAATAGTACCAACAAACTGACGAGGTTATTGGAAGAATTGAATAAGATAATATGTATAAAGTGCTTAGCACAATGCCTGGCACATAATACACAGTAGGCACTTAATAAATGTTTGTTTTCTTCCATCCTAGGGCAAGCCTCTCCTGATTCCCCCAATCATTGTTGCTCTCTCTCTCCATTATCATATTTTTACCTATATGTTTACATGGTGGTGCCTCCTTCCCACTTAACCAGTTGGATGTAAGTCCCTTGGTGGGCTGGGACTGTTTTTATTTTTTTCTTTTCACTTGGTACATAGTAGGTGCTTAACAGTTGCTTGTTGGATTGCCTTACCTTGCCTTGCATAGCATTGAATTAGGCTGCATTGGGAGCCTTTTCAGAGGACCAGTGCCCTCTCCTTCCTCAAATTATGTTGTATTTACTTATAACTATATACGTTGATGTTGTCTTTCCTAATAGAATATAAGACTCTTGAGGGCAGGGACCTCAAGTTCCCTTTGTAGCCATAGCTAGAGTTGGCGCTGTAACTGGCACATTAGAGATGTGTGATAAATGCTTGTTGATTGGTTGGTTGGTTGATTATCTCTTGGGATGTCCTATCCCCTCTTTCCATGTCCAGTTCTGGAAGACAGGCTCTGTTTTCACTTTGATCTCCTATCACTGTCTAAGCTCAGAGTAGGTATTTAATAAATGTTTCTTGGATTGAGTTGTCCCCTGTGATGCTCTGACACCTCCAAGATGTGGGATTTGAAATAGAAGCAGCATCTTTTATATCCACATTTTCCCCAGTTGTCACAGGCTGTGCCTCAAGATTTGCATAAAAAGGGCCTAACCCATGGGAAATTCCCAGTTCAAAGCAAAAGGCAGATAGAATAGTAGGAGTGTTTCAAGTCCTACGGATAATACCTTGCCCAGCATCCTGGTCCAGTGAAGGCCCTGAAAAGATGTCTCCTCTGCTTTTTTTTTTCCAAGCCTATACCTCATGCCCCAGTTATTAAAAGTATGTCTTTTCTCATGAAACAATTGATTCCCCCTACATCTTCCCTAGAGTGCCATCTAGTAATATTTGAAATGGGCCCCAGAGGACCCATCAGGAGATACTTTTAGCTATTTTAATCCCAGACAAAAGATGACACCGTTTTTCCTAATTAATGGATCTGTTTACCTTTAAGATGCAGTTGTAATGTGCCATGTTTGAGGTAGCCAGAAGAGTCTTCATATATCAGTAGTAGTATTGCCCCATTAATGAGTTTCTTTTAAGTTAAAGTTTTGATGTAGGTGGCTGTTGGATATTAGTTCAGTTAAATTCAATCCACCCAACAGCTACTGAATCTCACTGTGTGCCAGGCTCTGTACTTTGTTCCGGGGAAAGATACAAAACAGAATAGTCCTTGCCCTCAAGGGAGACAACATGCACTTGAGTAAGTAAACTCCAAATCTGTAATAAATAAAGTCGTTTCAGGAGGGGGAGATATTGATAACTAGAAGGATCAGGAAAGATCTCACGTTGGAAGGGACACAGGAAAGAATAGTCTCACTGTTCAATCACTCAGTCAGCAAGCATATAGGAAGCACCTACTGTGTACCTGGCACTATGCAAGGTAATGGGGGATACAGACACAGAAACAAAATAGTCCGTACCCTCAAGGAGTTTTCATTCTAAGGCACAGATGGGTCTATAAAGAATAAATACAAGGTAATTTTCTGTTCCTTTTCACCAAGAGGCAATGGAGACTGAAGAGACTGCAGAATTTGAACCTGAAGCCAAGAAAACTATAATTCCAATCGTACCTCTGACACAAACCAAGTGTGAGATTGTGGGCAAGTCACTTGACCTCTGAGCTACAGGAAACTCCCTAATTGTTGTCCTTCAGTTGTTTTTGGTCATGTCTCACTCTCTGTGACCCCATTTGGGGTTTTCTTGGCAAAGATGCTGGAATGGTTTGCCATTTCCTTCTCCGATTCATTTTACAGTTGAGGAAACCGAGGCAAATAAGTTGAAGTGACTTGCCTGGAGTCACCTAGCTAATAAGTGTCCTCACCAAGAGGAGTCTTCCAGACTCCAGGCCAGGCGCTCTGTGCACCAGGCACCATCTAGATGCCCATATATAGCTGCTAAACTCCATGATACAAAGTTTTAACTCTATTTATGTTGTTGCTGTGATTTGTTCTTGGTTCTTGAAGAGGACCATGACATCAAGATGATGACATGACTTGCAGTTGACTTTGATTTGAGTGAGGGAGGGCTGTGCAAGGTCACCAGCCTCACTTTCTCCTCCTGAGCCATCTGGGTCCAGTGACCTGATTGGAGATGGCCCAGGATGCAATGGGTGACCCTGGCTTTTTCAGGCTAAGGTCTTAAAGCATTCTCACTTTGAGTAAGGTGCACCCATTCAATGAACAGGCTTCTTTAAGTAGTTGCTCGAGGGATGGCACCTTTATAATAAAAAAAAAAATCAAACTAGGAGAAGGAGACCCTCAGGTTTCCTGGGTAAAAGGGAAACAATTACTATTTAGTATTTAAATCCACTCTATTCTAGGTGGGTGGGGACTTGTTGTCCAGTCTATGAGCTCCAGAATGAATTGTGTTTAAGGCTTGATCTTCGAGCAAGAAATGTAGCCAGTAAACCCAAAGGAAAAAAGGCAGTTTTTGGCCATGGAATTTACTTTCCCCTGGCAGAACACCAGAGGAGAGGGAAGGGAAGGGGAGGGATCAGGACGGGAGTGGAGGGGAAGGGAGAGGAGCTGCTACTCACTCACGGATTTTGTTTGTCCTTCGTTCTCGAAGGGTACCATAACATTAAGATGATGACATGACTTGCAGTTGACTTTGATTTGCGTGAGGGAGGGCTGTTCAAGGTCACCAACCTCACTTTCTTCTCCTGAGCCATCTGGGTCCAGTGACATGATATTCATCTATTTAGGGATAGATCTCCTTGAGATACTCTGTATAGGAGAATCAACTTGGAGGTCAAATTCTCCCTTCCCCAAAGCTATCACAAATGCTTATTCCATACCTCTGCCCTGAGAGACACCAGAATTCATCAATAAATTGACACTGTTTTAGAGGGGAGGTGATTTTTTTAAAAGCAGCATAGAGGAGTAGTTAAAGTGATAATAAAGTAGTAGTCAGGTGTGGTATTAGAATTGAGGAGGCCTGGGTTCAAATCCAGTCACTGTAACCCAAAACAAGTCACATCACCCTTCTTGGCTTCAGTTTTCTCATCTGTAAAGTGGGGTTGATAATATCTGTTGTACCTAGTTCAAGCTTTTTATGAGTCTGAAATGAGGTAATGTACTATTATTCTGTTTTGTAAATTGCTCAATAAATTTCAGCTATTTTTGTTAAGCACTTTTATGTCAAGTGATCAGGTCATGAAGCCTGATCATCTCACAAAGCCTCAGTCTCTTTACCTAATAAAATGGAGTTAATGATGCTGACTGCCCCTGCAATGCATTGTGGTCTGTGGTCCTGTGGTCCCATTAAAGTACTTTGTAAACCTTAAAGCACTATAGAAAGAGTAGCTATGATTGTCATTGGTACTTAGAATCAGACAGGGACAGATCTGTCTCTGACAGGCACTTAATAAAAGCACGTTGATATCTAGGACAATCCCAAAAGACTCGTGATGAACAATGCTGTCCACCTCCAGAGAGAGAACTGATAAATTCTGAGTGCAGATTAAAGCCAACTTTTTTCATCTCTTTTTGTTTGTTTTTGTAACATGGCTAATATGGAAATATGTTTTACATGACTTCACATGTATAATTGATATATTTTCTTGCCTTCTTGATGGATGGAGGAAGGGCTGGAGGGAGAAAATTGGAAGCTCACATTTTTTTTCAAAAAAAAGAGGAATGTTAGAAATAAATTTTAAAAAAGAAAAAGACAAAAAATGCACATGAAACTTTTAATCGATTTTGTCATCACTGTGGAAAATGGTACTACTCTACAGAAGTCATAGCTTAGGACATATAATCAATAATTTTAATGAAGAAGCTAAAAATCAAGAAAAAGAGGGAAAGCCTGACTCTTCCTGTCTCCCTTGCCAAGCTGAAAAGCTTTGTTAAGACCCATTTGTTGGCAATCACCCAGGGATAGGAGTCAATCCAAGTTCATGTTGAAACCGAAGAATCCCAAAAGTGGTGATGGTGGCAAGTGAATGGGGCTAGCAAGCAAAAGATCGAGACTGGCAGTTGAGAAATTGGGTCCAGGGAAGTATGTTGAGATGAAAAAGAAGGGACAGGTCCTCTGTATGAAGAACAATGAGATCCAGAGTCTAGGAGAGCAGAAAACATGAGCAAGAGGGAGACTAGAAGGAAGCCCTAGCAAAGACAAGCACTGGTTCCAGTGTAGATGCTGTATGCCACCCAAACTTATACTGTCTGCTGGGTGTGAGCAGCCTTGGACCCATAGGTGTTGACAGAGGCAAAAGCAGGTGAATCTTGTCCCACATGGATGGAGGCACAGAGATGTCAAGCTCCCTGGAAGATCATCCCAGGGGCTTCCAATCTTGGAGTCAAAAAACTTGACATTTTGAATCTGATGTCACCATTTGGGCTAGTCATTCCATTTCTCTTGTCTCCTCACCTATAAAATGGAGCTAATAATGCTGACATCCCCTGCATTGTAGAGTTGTTGTGGGTCCCATTAAAGTGCTCTGTAAATCTTCAAGTTCTAGGAAGTCCTAGGAAGCCAGCTAATCCAATCCACTTATTTCATAGATGAAGCAACAGACATTCAGGCAGGTGGTGACAGACCCAAAGTCCTACGGTGGTTTGTGATGAACAGGATTCCAACCCTAGCCCTCTGATTCTAAAATCCAGAGCTATTCATTCTCTTTTGGGGCCTGGCTAAATTCAGGATGACTCAGGTTAGCTTCAGGAAGATGGATGTGGGGAGGAGAGGGCCTTAGTAACTCATGTAGGTCTAAAAGGGCTGCAACCTGAATTTGTGGATTGAACATTCACATTAATGGACTTACAGATTCATACAACATGGAAGCCTTATTATTTCTGTCATTATCCTTCATGAAATAGTAGGATGTTACCATCTGGCAACATATCCACTTCTATAAATTTCTTCCTATCATGCATAAACAACCCTGCCCCCCCCCAAAAAAAACTGTCAAAATTGCCTCTTCCCTGAAGTAGAATCTTTGTTGAGAGAAACTCTTCTCTAATACTTTAATGGAAAGGTCTGTCTATTCCCTTTTTGCTGCTAGGGATGGATCAGATGTCCTAGGAGTAACAGGGCGCAACTGGCAGATAAGTGGCACCAACCCTTTAAGAGCGTTTGACAGCCAAGCTCCTTTGGGGCCCTGTCAAGCTGTCCTCTGCCCTAAGGTGTCACCATCAGGCTGCTTGGTCTTTGTGATGAGTGAATGACATCACTCCCACCTTTCCAACTCCTGCCCATCCATCAGGGTCTGGTTGTAGACCCATCTCCTTGAGAAAGTTTCCCCTGATCATTCTGGACCATCATTATCCTCCTTGTCCTCCCCTCTTCCCTCCCCAGTTTTCATGCTGTGAGCTCCTAGAGTATCCCAATCATGGTGGTTACTTAGCCTTTTTCTTATAACCAAAGGCAGTGAACTGGGCACTCAATTTCAACTCATATGATCATAGATTTTAGGCCATCTAAAGTCCCCCATTTTATAGAGGAGGAAACTGAGAACCAGAGACCAAAGACATTGCCCAACATCAGGCAGAAGATTTATGTGTAACAGTTAGGATTTGACCTGAGTTCAAATCCTACTCTGCTGCTCCCCTCTACCTGTACAACCTCAGACAAGTTACTTTCTCTCTCTCAGCCTTTGCTTCAGCTGTAAAATTGGGGGGTTAGACTATGCTCTGAGGTACCTTCCAGTGCTGGGCCTATGATCCTATGAGAACGTTGTCAGCAGAGATCTATGGACATACCAGGTGATCATGGTATATTTGCTGAATGAATAGATAGATAGAGGAACTCCCCTCTAGCTCCTAGACTAGTATGGAAGGAACCGAAATTACAGGAAGTGCGACATTAGCAAATTGGATTTGGAGTCCAGAAGACATGAACCCAAATCCTGACCCTGCCTTGTATCATATTCATGACCTTGATCAAGTTACTTTCTCTCTCTTGGTCTCTATTTTTTCATCTGTGAATTGAGGGGATTGGGGCAGCCATTTCTCATGGGTAATAGGATCTGAAATCAGCTCACATTGTGTCTAGTTGTACAAAATATTTATTTCAAGCCATATCTAAGTTTGTTTTAAAATGTCAAAAAAAAATTGTGGGGGTTACACCAAATGATCCCTAAAGTCTCTTCCAGTTTTAAATTTGTGATCCTGTGACAGTTTATAGATGGAGTTTTCATAACTGAAAGAATCAAGGAATCATAAATTTAGGGCTGGAAAGAACTTTTGAGGTCATCTGGTCTAACCCCCTTATTTTATAGCTAGCTCCCATTCATACAGCACTCTAAGGTTTGCTAAGGCCTCTGCATTTATTATCTCAGGGAATGATGATCAGAGAGGAGGTGTCTTAGACTTTATAATTGGGCTTTAACTAGGACACCCTTTTCACTCTGTTCTTTCATCTCGTAGCTCTCTCTTCTGATTTCTAAAATGCAGACTCTCAGAGCTGGAAGAGGCTTTGGAGGATGGAACCTTAGTTTATTCCATATCCAAAGAAGCCCTTGTCCAACAGATACAACAAGCAAATGTGCATCCTCTAATTAGGGTCCACCAATGACAGGAAACTCACTCCCTGACAAGGCAGCCTATTCACTTTTGAATAGGTCTAATGGTTAGAGTGCTGGGCTTGAAGTCAGGATAGACTGGAGTTCAAATTTGACTGTGTGATCCTGGGCAAGTCATCTAACCCTGTTTGCCTCAGTTTCCTCATCTGTAAAATGATCTAGAGAAAGAAAGAGCAAACCACTCCAGTTTCTTTGCCAATAAAAATTCAAGTGAAGAAAGAAATGGAAAACCACTCCAGGCTCTGCCAAGAAAACCCCAAATGGGGTCACAGAGTCAGATATAACTGAACAACCAGTTATCAGAAAACTTCTTTTTTGGCATCAACTCTATTTCCACTCATTATTCCTACCTTGTTCATTCATTCAGCAAGTACTTAGTAAGCACCAACAGTATGCTGAGTACTATGCTAGGAAATGAGAGATATATAAGGACAAGAATGAAATGGTCTCTACACTCCAGGAATTTAGTTCTTCCCTTGGAGTCTGAGCAAAGCATTTCTAAATCCTTTCCTACCTGACAGTCCTGGAATATTTGAAAATAATTCTCATGCCCACCTGAGTCTTCTCTTGCTAAATGTCTCCAGTCCTTCTATGGTATGCATTCAAAGTCATTTACCATCTCAGTCAGTCTGCACCCCATATTAGCAGACCCTTTCCTAAAGTGCCCAGAACTGAACATGGTACTCCCGATGGGGGCCTCGCAGAGCAGAAGACAGCTCCCCAGTCCTGCGTATTTCCTCTCTCAATGCAGCCAGGGAGCACATTCTCTCTTGGGTCAATCAAAATAATAACAAGAGCTAATGTTTATATAGCTTTAGGGTATGTGAAAGAATTTGTCCCATTTTTTCTAATTTCACAATCATAATAAGTCTGTGAAATAGGAGTGATTAGTACTATTGCCATTTTATGGAGAACAAAACTGATGTTGAGAGAGATCAAGTGACTTGCCCAGGGTCAGCCAGGTAGGATTTTATTCCACGTCCAGCACTATACCACCTAGCTGCCTCTAAAATCTGCCCATAAAAAGGAGCAAATTAAATACTTGATGGAAGACACAGGCCATTAGAAATAGGAATACCAGGCAATTTCCAACACCAGTCACTGCTCACTGTTCCCAAATAATCATTTGGATTTCCAGTAACGCTCCTTCCCCAGAGGTCTTTTTTGATGGCTGTGGCTGGGCATTCCAGCCTGGCTCTCTTACTGCCTGGCATGGTTCCTCTGGCATTTCACTAGGCCCTGGGCAGAGGAACTGGGAATCCACATTTCTCTTTTTCTCCATTTCCCTTATTCAGAGAATTCTCAGGCTCGTAAATGTACAGTGGATGAAAACTCTGCCTCTTGGTGTCTTTATTAGTCATGCAAGTCCTGTATTGTAGGCAGCCATCTCAGGAGGGGGAGAAGCACAGGTTTAAAGATTATAAGACTTCGACCCAGCACAGACATTAGCTAAAGAATCCGATGGAGAAGTAGGAAATGGACCTTTTATGCATTTAATTGCTGAGAAAATGAAATACATGTTTAATCTCTTGACTCTGCCTGAGAGATCGAAGGGATTTTTCATTTTGGAAGTTCTGAGTTGGTGACAGGCTTATCTTTAATGTATTTGTCTAATTCCCCACCAGTCATCCCCTCACCCCCTGGCAAATGACAAAGACATGCCCTCAGGCTACTTAGTGTTTCTCTCCAAACTGGTCTGAGGTTTTTAGAGGTTTGTCCTCTCCATTTGCATTTTTATTGGCAGGTTGGACTTCAAAGTCATCTACAAAGTCAGCTACAGATGGGCAGATTTCCTTGATGTCTGGCCATAAGACAGGCTTGCCAGGAACCCCTGGTTCTCAGCTGTTGCCTCCCCACCATGGGGGAAATGAGACATTAATGCAGGCTACAGGCAGATGCCCCTTTTGCCTACCGAAGTGGCAATGCTACCCTGGAACATAGGTGGTTTGTTACATGTTTTTAAGGTCAGAAGAAATAGAAGTCCAGAGAACTTATGTACATTTCTCATTCACAGGATCATAGACATAGAGCTAAAAGGGAGCTCAGAGGACCCCTTTGTTTTACAGATGAGGAAACTGAGGCCCAGTGAAGTGACTCCCTGAATGCAGTAAATTTTAGAGCTAGGAGGAGACCTTCTTGAGAGCTAGAAGGGATATTCAAAGTCATCCGGTTCAACTCCCTCATTTACAAATGAATCTCAGAGGTTCAGAGATTGGCCCAAGATCTCACAGCAAGTAAAGGTTCTCTGACTCCAAATCCACTTCTCTTTCCCATTTCCATACTGCCACAATCCGATCCAGTTCAGCATTCAGTAAGCATTGGAGTCAGGCCATCTTTCTGAATTAAAATCTGGCCTCAGCTGTATGACTCGGGGCAAGTCACTTAACCTGTTTGCCTCAGTTTCCTCATCTGTAAAATGTGCTAGAAAAGGAAGTTGGCACAGTAGACAATATACTTATACAGCGTATGCATCCCGAAGGTTAGCAAAAATTCCAGAAAGGGTAACCGAGGCCCCTGACCCTCAGCACCATGCTCTCTCCCCCAGTTCAGGCTGTCACTGTTCTACATCCCTATTTGTATTCCCTGGCACATTTCAAAGCATTGCTTTGGTTTGCAGAATATTATGGCTGCCTCCATCCTGCTCTTCTAGGCTTGCTAGAGCAGCACCCAGTGGGCTGTGTGTGCGAGCACCAACGTGGTCACAAATGTTTCTACTGCAGTTTTGCTCTGAATTGAATCTGCAAGGAAGGAAAAACAGTAGAGATGTGTTTGCACAGACAGTGAGGAAAATGGCTTCTGCAGAGAACAAAGGGATTTCTAGTCAGTCAGTCGTGAAACTTGCTTAAAAATTCCTACTTTGTGACATGTAAGAGGCAACATGGACTAACCAGAAGACTGACCTTGGGTTCAAATCCTGCCTGTGACGCATTAGTTGTGTGACCCTGGGCAAGTCTTTTAATCTTTTGTGTCCCGGGCAACTCTAAGACTGTGAGTTACACATGTATGTATACATACATACATACTGTGTACCCAGAAAAACACATACATACAGATGTGTACTATTATTTAGCATATTATTTACTAAATAATAATAATAGCTAGCATTTATATAGTGTGTGGAAAGTGCTTTACATAATAGTAACCATAGCTTTTTATTGTTGAGTCATGTCTGACTCTCTGACCCCACTTAGGGGTTTTCTTGACAAAGATACTGGAGTGTTTGCCATTTCCTTCTCCAGATCATTTTCCAGACGATGAAACTGAGACAGAGTTAAATGACTTGCCCAAAGTCACACAGCTAGTTAAGTGTCTGAGGCCAGATTTGAACTCAGGAAGATGAGTCTTCCTGCCTCCAGGTGTTCTGCTCTGTGCACTATGGCACCACCTAGCTGAGTAAGCATCAAATTGTGGAGGGCTTTATTTAAAAGGGAAACAAGTTTGGACTTGAAATGCTAGTCAATAATGAATCAGTAACTCATTTATCATCAATGTCATAACAAGGTTCTGATTCTTACTGGCCATGGGATCTTAAGTAAGTCATTCTCTCCATTTTTCAGTTTTAATAATGAAACAGTAACATGGTGACCTTCGGGATTGTCTCTAGCTCAAAGTCTATGAACCTGGGAATTGTTGAGCTAATAGAAAAGATGGGGAGAGGAAGGAGGTTGTCAATCCTTTGTGACAGAGAATTGAAATTTTCTCTCAACACCCAGTTAACTTAAGATCATGACTAAGGAGATAAATATATCATGATCTGACATAATAACTTAATAGAGTTGGTTTTAAAATAAAGGTTTTTCTGTTCCCCCTACATAGCATTCCATCTCCTGCCCCTGGTGCTTTTGTGTAGACAGTTCCCCATGCCTGGAACCACTCCCTCTTTTCTTCCACCTCATAAAACCTTGAGCTTCCTTCAGAGAACATCTCACACTTCACTTCCTACACAAGACCCTCCCTTCTCAGCTGCTACAGTTCTTTCTCTTTTGAAATGATTTGATAATACTTTGTACATCCTTTGTGGTTACTGATTTGTGTACATCTTGTATCTTTCCCTCTTAAAGTTACTTTGTATCTACTTACCTGGGTCCTCATTGTTTCCCCCAAAATAGAATCTTCCGATTCTTGAGGACCTGGCTATTGAGGCTTTTTTCCTTTCAAAGTCTGCAGCGCCTAAGAGCCTGGCACATAGTAGGTTCTTAATGAACGGTTGTTGAATTGAATGACGGACCTGATTTTAAAATAAAGATTTCCTGTTCAAACAGACAAATAATTATATAGTTACTATACTCTGCCTGGCTCCTGTCCTAGGAGTTGGTGTGTATGTGTGTGTATTGGGGGGAGGGAGGGAGGGTAATGCAAATCTCCCTTGAAGAGATTAGGAGCTTAGGGAAAAGTTGCTGAGGTGTGTGATAAAGTTCTAAATTGGGAGCTAATGACTGTGTGGTACTGTTGGAATTCAGAGAGGGGAGAGTGGGGAGGGAAGGCTTCTGGGGAGAGCTAGGATTTTGGATCATAGACTTTCAGGCATAGAAAGGACTTCATTTTCTGGATGAGGAAACTAAATTATTTTCCTCTCCTCCTCCCCCCCCTTCCCGTCTATATGTGAAGATCATTCTCAAACTCCTTTTTATAAGATTTAAAATTTTTTTCCCTCCCTCCCCAAGATGGCATGCAATCTGATACAGTCAATACATGTACAATCATGCTAAATGTATTTCCATATTAATCATCTAAAATGAGAATCAGAACAAAGAGGAAAACCCATGAGAAATTAAAAAAGAGAGAGAGAAAATAGTATACTTCAATCTGCATTCAAATTCCATAGTGCTTTCTCTGGATGTGGATGGCATTATCTTGGATCTTATATGGCTGATCATGGAACAATGCTACTGTTATTATGTATAGTTTTCTCCTGGTTCTGTTCACTTCACTCAGCATTAGTTCTTGTAAGTCTTTCCAGGCTTTTCTGAAGTCCTCCCGCTCATCATTTCCTATAGCACATTAGTATTCCCTTACATTCATATACCACAAGTTGTCCAGCCATTCCCCAACTGATGGGCATCCCCTCAGTTTCCAATTCTCTACCACCACTAAAAGAGCTGCTATAAATATTTT
Organism: Potorous gilbertii; assembly: GCA_028658325.1. NCBI lineage: Eukaryota > Metazoa > Chordata > Mammalia > Diprotodontia > Potoroidae > Potorous > Potorous gilbertii. Next base: position 230,900,651 of record CM053773.1, read on the forward strand.
TGTACATGTGAGGAGGAAACTGAGTCCTGAAGAAATTATGTGACTTGCCTAAGAAAACAGTTAGTAAGTGGAAAGGATGCTGTATCTGGACCCATGGAGGCTCTTTACTCACTTCTGTGACTTTTGGCAGATTGTCTTAATCCTCTTTGGACCTGTTTTCTCATCTGGAAAATGAAGAGATTGGACTAGATGAGAAAATTTTCATCTGTCTGTAGTCTTCTGGGAATTGTAGGATAAATGTGGGAGGGGACCTCAGAGGCCTTCTTGTTACATATGAGGAAACTGATTCCCAGAGAACTCAAGTGCCCTAGCCAAGATCATGCTGGTAATAAGTACAAAAGGCAGATCTCAAACCCAGGTCTTCTGACTGCAAAGCGAATATTTTCCAACACATTGCCTTCTCCCGAGATGTATGTGTGGAGGGGGAAAGAGAACAGAAATCAAATAATCCCAGGATAATAGAATTAAACTCAAGTCAAAGAATTAGGTTTATCTGATATAATTCAGTAGAATTAAACCCACATTCAAACCTAATTCAAAGAATTGCAGGATAATGGAATTAGGACTGGCAGAGTCTTCTGACACTATCTAGTTCGACTCCCTCATTTTATAAATGAAGAAACAGAGACCTAGAAGGGTAAAGGTGACTTTTCCAAGGTCACTTAAGGAGCAAATTGTTAGGGTAGGATTTGATTTCATATCCTCTGACTCCAAATCCAGCACTATTTCTTCCTACTAGCACACACATTTTTTGAGCCTTAGCTTTGAAGGATAAATTAGATCTTGAACAGGTTGCATCACATCCCTATTTCTGCTACTCAGTTTCAATGGTTGGCACAGAGTTGGTGTTTAATAAATGTTTATTGATTGATTTGCAAAATGAAGGAGTGGTTTAGACAAGGGGTAGGGAACCTGCAGCCTTGAGGTCACATGTATATTCTTTCTCCCCTGCAGAAATGGCATATATAAAAATTATATTAAAACATCATTCAGACCTTCCTACTGACCAGTTGATAAGCATGGACCAGCTTTAGACCTCAGATCCTATGATCTCATAACCTGGACTGGCAAGCTAAGAGATGCCAAAGCCACAGAGAGTTTGGGTTCTCTCTGTCCCCTTGTTGATGGGAAGTTTCCTCCCAGCATCCCTTTGCTCTCCATGTTTCATCCCTGCCTAGAAGCCATGTTGCTTCCCCAGTGATTTCAATACACCAGAACTAGGCTCCCTGTTGTAAAGCCCTTGGGGGCTAAGCTTTGTTAGTATTGCTTCTATCTCCATGACAACCATCAGATGATACCTAATCTGTGGGAAGCAAAATGTGAGATGGGTATTTATGTACAATTGCCCGATATTATTGGTAGACTGAACCACAAGGGGATTACCAGGCTATTGAGCAGCTTTCTTAGCAAACTAAGCTCTTTTTTTCCATGTTGAATTCCTCTGACTTACTTCAGCTCAGCAGGGACAAGAGGGAGGGGATTCCTTTTCCAACTATTACTGTATGGTACAGGGGAAAGGGGGCAGAGTTTGGACTCAGAGAACCTGGGTTCAAAGTCAGGCCCACCTGACCTTAGACAAGTCAATCTCTACAGACCTCAGTTTTGTCCCCTGATGAGAAGGTCAAAACAGACCACCGGGAAATTCCTTCCCAGCTCTAAGCCGCTAATCTTGTGTGCAATAGGGCTGGGCTTCTGTATAATCCAGGTTTAATGGAAATTCCAGTTATACAGAGTCAAAATTCAACACGCCATCAATTTCAAGAAGCATTTTTTTAAGTACATGCTGTAATCCAGGTAGCATACTAGGTACCAGAGACTCAAAATAAAAATGAAAATAGACTCTGTGCTCAAGAAACTTCCCACATTCTACTGAAACCACAAAGAAGTGCCTTCCCAAGGGTGGAAGGGGAGGAATTATCTTATATTTATTTTGTGAGAAGCAGTGTGACATAGTGGAGAGCAAGAGCTTATTTGGATTCAAACACCACCTCCAACTCCACCTACACACTGGTGGTGTGACCCTGGACAAGTTATTTAACCACAAAATTCCCTTGGCAGCTCTCCAAGACTATAAGTTACACAGTGGGGTACTGATCTGTATTGGTGAATAGTTTCCTCATCTGGGAGTTTCGTAGATCAATGAAATCACAGTATGATCTAAAACAAATGCTCTTCATATATTTTATATACATACATACGTGTGTGTGTGTGTGTGTGTGTGTGTGTGTGTGTGTGTGTCCTCCATTAGAGTATAGACTCTTTGAAGGAAAAAAATTCTTTCATGTCTGTCTTTGTATCCCCAGGGACCATCCAGCACAATACCAGGTACATGTGGATACATATCTATTGCTTGGTCAATAGGAAGATCCGAATGATGTGTTAATATATTTTTTATGTATGTCATTTCTGTAGGGGAGAAAGAATATACATCTTTTCTGATCATTTTCTTTAAAAAAAAATATAGTGTAGTAGCTTGGTTGAATTTTCTAACCTCAGTTCTTCAGAGACTGAAGCTTTTTTGATTCCCAGGTTCTTCATTTATCATCTGGACTCTGGTCTCAGGTGCCATCATGCCAACTAGACATGCCCTCAGCTTTTCATCTGCAAAATGGGGTTAATAGTACCTGCCCTGTCCAATTTACCAGACTGTGTAAGGATTAAACGACAGTGACTAGGAAAGCTCTTTGAAATCTTACCTGGGATCAGAGGAGGGAGGAGTGGACTGAATCTGGTGTTGGGTTTGGGGGACTCAGAGTGACAGAATGTCCCTCACCACTGAAGGCTGGCACTTACTCGGAAGGTTACAGTCTTGACGAGTTTTCTAGGACTCTGAGACTTTAAGTCATACAAACCAGTGTCATCGCAACAAAAACTAGTATCTGAGGCAGGATGCAAAACCCAGCCTTCCTGCCTCCAAGGCTGGCTCAAATCCACTGCACCATCCTGCTCTCACAGTTGTTGTCTAGCAAAAGCTCTGTAAACCTTTCACATATCAGATAGTAGATATTTTGTAACTTCAGGCGCTTAGGAGATAGATAGTTTTATGGCATTGGACAGCATTCAGAGAGTAAGTGGGAAGATATACTTCTCTTGGCTAAAATGCCAAAAGAAACAAATGCTGAGTTCTTTAAGGAAAAAAAAAAAGAGGGACCTCATTTTCATCTCCAGAATGAGGAGCTTGGACCAATCAGTCAGTCATGACGCTAAGTTCTGGGGATACAACTAAAGGCAAAAAAAATTGTCCCTGACCTTAGAGAGTTCACATTTTAATAATGGGGGAGACATCACATAAAGAGCTGTTTTTGTTGTTGAGTTGTTTCAGTCATGTCCAACTGTTCATGATCACATTTGGGATTTTCTTGGTAAAGATACTCGAGTGATTTGCCATTTCCTTCTCCAACTCATTTTACTGATGGGGAAACTGAGGCAAACAGTTAAGTGACTTGCCCAGGGGCCACACAGCTAGCAAGTGTCTAGGGCCAGATCTAAACTCAGGAAGATGAGTCATTCCGACTCCCAAACTGGGCACTCTAGTCATTGTACCTAGCTATCCCTTTGGAAAGAGTTAGGTATATCTAAGCTACAGTATATGTAAGGATGGTCATCTTTTCATCTCTATCAATGGTGTCAAATTCATATAGAAATTACTTCCTGCAGGCCATATATTGACTTAGAAAACCACAGATTAACATTATCTATATTGTTCTATATTTATATTTATTTTGTTAATCATTTTCCAATTATAGTTTTATTTGCTTGGGCTACACTGAAGAAGTGAATTTGACACCCCTGGTCTATACAGTCATTCTGGTTCTAAATTCTTTGATTCTTCTCTCTCCTACACTAAAAGCAAACCTGAATTCACCCTTTCTTCATTGATTTGGTAAAAGTTCCGGATAAAGCTACAAAGGAAACTTAAGTCTATTTCTTTTCATGTACTATCTTCATTCCAACTGAACTGACCCACCTGCTAGATGTTCCCTCTACATATCACTCCTTCTCCTACCTCTCTGTACCTTTGTGCTGACTCTCCTATGTCTGGAATGCTCTCTCTCCTCAGCTCTGCCTCCCAGAATCCCTTGCTTCCTTCAAAGCACATCTCTGATACTCCTCTCCTGTACAAGACCTTTCTAAATCCCATCCCCAAGCCCCCAATTATTAGTACTCTCTCAGATGCTTATATTTTTCTCTTTGTGTGCTTAATGCCTAGCGTTGTGTGCCTGGTACGTTTTAAGCCCTTGATAAATGTATAGATTGAATTAAATTGATCTGAAGGCTGGTTGGTGCCCCTGTAGATTCAGAACAAGGAAGAAGCCTGTTGGACTATATCCATCAAACTGATCAGTCAAATATAATCACCTCATTTTTAAAAAGCCTCAAATGGCATGATTACTGAAAGTATAATGAAAGAAACTCTGAGTATTAAAAGATTCTGCCCTTGTCCTCCTAAAGAAGTAAGGTAGGGGTGTTGGGAGGAGTGCCCAAGCAGTTGGTCTGTCACAAGTAATTTACATAAACGTCTTCCTCAATCACATTAAGTAGCACTGATGGCTAGAACACCCTATTCTCCTGTGGGATGAGGCTTTAAAGACAGGAAATTAGCTTGTTAATCCCCTGAGACAGGAGGAGCTTTGATAAAAGTTCAGGTCAAGCATTTAGCTCTAAATTCCAGTTCTATCCTCTGGTAACATGTCTTGACAACCTTACAGTCTTCACTTAAGAAGTTCTGACTTACCAGTTTGGACCAAAAAAGGCAGTTTTAAAAATCAGACTCTTCATAACCTCGCTATATAGTGTTTCATTTTCTTGCCCTTTTCAGGGCTGCTTTCCACCTTTGGTGTCTACGTGCCACCCAACGCTCACCTGTGGCACCAAGAGACTGTAACAAGCACCCCAGTAAAACCTTCTCTGAAGACAGGCTAAAGCAGGTTGAGAGTAACTTATGGGTCTCAAACCCATTGGTGAGTTAGGGGGTATGAAGGCTTCCCTGGGTGGAATGGGTAGATGAGAACAATTTCTTCCAGTGGTCATCAAGGTAGTGGAAGCAGGTCCTATGGAGCACATAAAGCTTGGTTAGACACCAAAGACACCAAGGTCATCCACTGCTATCTGAGCTATCATCAGTCTTTGACTTTTGTCTTACCACTGAACTCCAATGACTATGGAAGAGAATGTGAAGCTGTCTCACTTAACTCCAATTCATACATGAATCAAAAGTTTCATTTTCTTTCATTTTTGCTCCAAAGAATTTTCTTTCCCAACTCATCTGAACCTATATGTAGGCATACATTAAAGTTTTTATCCCTTTTAACACTTCAGGGAAGGTCAGAGAGCCCAATTAGACCATGTGATGACCATGATGACAGCTGAATTTATATAGCTCTTTGATTTGCCAAGCACTTTATAAAATTATTTCATTTGATTCTTTGGAATGCAGGCATGAATCTACTGGAGTCAGCTAAAACCAATTCATGAAAGGCAGTCATTAAATTTTCAATATGATCATTTATACCTCAGAAATTGGTAAATGCTACAGATCAGGGCTTTTATTTTTTTATTGTTTAATTGATTGTTTAAGTCTAAGAAAGTGATGGGAAAAACATTCATAATGCAAATTAAACTTACATGTGTGTTCTGCTTTTGAGGGAGCCAGTTTTGAACGTTTACCCACACACCACTAAAAGCAAGAACTGTTTCATTTCTGTCTTCTTGGTGCCTAGCTAAGTGTCTGGCACAAAATAGGTAATTAATAAGTGCTTGTTGATTGGTTGGGCCTCACAGTAGCCCTATGAGGTAGGATTATTATTATATCTTTAACAGATAAGGAATCTAAGGCCCAGTGATAAGCAGCCCAGAGTCACACAGTTGTGATTAAAACAGACCCCAGACTCAAGCCTTTTTAATCCCGTGTTCAGGACTCTACTCATAAAATCATGCTGAAGCCAGAGAAAAGTTTTCAAAGGAGAGAATATTACTGGTTAGTAAAATTTTACTATTTTACTATTACACTATTTGCTATTACACTATTATATTATTTTACTATTACACTATTTTACAAAAAAATAGTGTAAAATATGCAGAGCACTGTATTGTATCATTTCATTTGAGTCTCATGGAAATTCTATGAAATAAGGTCAACATTTGTCCCCATTTTACAGAGAAAGGCAAAATGGTGTAATAGATAAATATCTGACCCTGACATCAACATTAAAACATGCTCGCTGTCAGATCCTTGGCAACTGCCTCAGCCTCTCAAGTCTCTAAACATTTCTGAAAGTTTCGAAGAAGGCATCAACCTGCATTGATAGAGGAAATTCTATACCTCTGAAACCACAGGTCCTGTTCTCATTCCTGTTTTATAGATAAGAACCTGAGACATGTAAAATGACTTGTCTACAGTCACACAGTAATAGCTAACATTTATGTAGCACTTGTGTTTAGGGAGGACTAGCATCACCAGTGGGAGGGTTGCCCATCCATCTTTACCAGGGTCTACCTGTCACTCAACCCTCATCTGAGACTCCAGGAAGTTATAGCCACATCCTGGGTAATAAGTAACCAACAGGCCTCAAATGCATTAGTGAGTTCTACCCCAAGTATGTAAAGACTTCCCTTGCTGGAATGGGCAGATGAAAATAATTTGTTCCAATGGCCATGAAGGTGGCTAAAGCAGAGGCTGTGGAGGGCTTCGAGCTTAGTCAGACTTCAAAGACACCAAAGCCATCCAAATGCATCCTGGGCCATCCCCAGTGGCCTTGACTTTTATCCTGCCACTGGGCAATGATGAAGAGAGAGCAAGGCTGATGACTTTGTGCAGCTCTGCCTCACTGAAATCCAATTCGCTTTGGAGTCAAGACGCCGGCCCGTGACATCACTGGTCCTCTTCAAAAACTAAGAATAAATGTGTGAGATAAGAAATGTTGAACAAGGCGAACTTCAGAAAAACCTGGAAAGACTTATATGAACTGATGCTGAGTGAAATGAGCAGAACCAGGAGAACATTATACACAGTGACAACCACAGTGTTTGAGGACTGACTTTGGTAGACTTAGCCCTTCACAACAATGCAAGGACCTAAAACATTCCCAAAGGACTCTTGATGCAAAATGCCATCCACACTCAAAGAAAAAACTATGGAATCGGAATGCAGAGTGAAGCAGGCTCTTTTCTCTTGTATTATGTTTTGTTTTGACTTTTCTCATGGTTTCTTCCATTCGTTTTAATTCTTCTATGCAACATGACTAATGCGAAAATGTGTCTAATAAGAATGTATTGTAGAATCCATATAAGATTGCATGTCATCTCAGGGAGGGAGGGGAGAGGGAGGGGAAAAAATTTAAAACTGATAGAAATGATTATTGAAAACTGAAAACAAATAAATTAATTAAATTTTTTTTAAAAAACTAAGGATGAGCCCCAACCACAGCCCTTAAAGGCTTGTGAATCCTCATAATAGCCCTGGGAAGCAGATGCTAGTATTATTGCCATTTTATGGATAAGAAAACTGAAACATAAGGAGGCAAAAGGTCACACAATAAGTAATAAGTATCCAAGGTAGGATTTGAACTTATGTCTTCCTTACTCAGGTCCAATTCCCTATCTACTGCACCACACTAATTTTTGACTAGAGCCAATCAACTAGCCAAGGACTAAATTCATTGACCCTTGCTTTTTAGAGTTCTATATGGAAATCATTTTCTCTGGCATCTTGATTCTAGTGAAAGCATTCTGTGTTCTGATACGGGAGGAGGAGTCTTGGAAGTTGTGCTCGGCCCTTCTCTGTCTGCCCTAAATTTAAACTAGTTCATGAGAACTTCATCGCCAGTTCCACCTGTTCTCATACTTCCTTGCATGGGAGGAAAATCAGCTCAATGTAGTTTTTCCAGTGACCTTGGTACTGCCTGGCTTTGAAAACAGAAATATTTGAAATTCCAGGAAGACTAGAGTTCAGCATGGCATTTCCAAAGCTTTACATGGGGAAAGGAGAATGTCCTTGAGAAACTCTAAGAGGTCATGTTCTTAGGAAACTGGGCACTGCCTTGATTCAACTTTCCCATGATACATTAGCTTGAATACTTAATATCATTCAATAGATATTTATTAAGTACCGACTTTGTGCCGGGGCACCCTGCTAAGCACTAAAGATTCAAAAAATGAGGCAAAAGACAGTGCTTGCCCTCAAGGCAGGGACTTATTACAGTCTAATGGTGGAGACAACATGCAAACAAACATATACAAAACAAGTTATGTATGGGATACATTGTTATTGTTAGCATGTTTCAGTCATGCCTGACTCTTTTGACCCCATTTGGGGTTTTCTTGGCAAAGGTACTAGAGTGGTTTACCATTTCTCTCTTTTTTTTTTACCATACCTTTTTTGGTTTACCATACTCTTCAGCTCATTTTACAGATGGGGAAACTGAGGCAAACAGGGTTAAATGTTGCACAGGATCACACAGCTAGTAAGTATCTGAGGCCAGATTTGACTCATGAAGATGAGTCTTCCTTATTCCAAGCCCAGTGCTCTGTCCACTGAGCCACCTAGTTGCCACATAGAAAATAAATGGGAAATGATTGACACAGGGAAAGCAGTGAAATTAAGAGGGTTGGGAAAGGTTTCCTGTAGAAAGTGGTGTTTTCATTAGGACTTAAAGGAAACCAGAGAGATCCATAGGTTGAGTGGAGGAGGGGGAGTAACAGCCAGTGAGAATGTCCAAAGTGGAAAGAAGGAGTGTCTAGTTCATGGAATAACCCTCCTGACTGTCACTGGATGGAAGAATACAAGTCAGTAAGTAAGGTGTAAGAAGACTGGAAAGGTAGGAGGGCACTAAGCTATAAAGGGCTTTTTGTGTTTGATCCCAGAGGCCATAGGGAGCCACTGGAGTTTATTAAGGGATGGTGGTGACATGATCAGACTTGCCCTTTAGGAAAGTCACTTTAGTGGCTAAAGAATGCAGTAGAGTAAGGAGAGACTTGAGGCAGACAGACCCTCCACCCCCATCAGCTAATACAATTGTCTAGGTGTGAGGGGATGAGGGCCTGCACCAGAGAGGTGGCAGTGTCAGAGGAGAAAAGGAGGAGTATTTGAGAGACGCTACAAAGGGAAAATCAACAGACCTTGGCAACAGATTGTGTAGAAGGGGTGAGAGAGAGTGAAAAGTCTATCCTAGTTCTGAGGGACTGGGAGGATGGTGGTGCCCTCAGTAGTAATAGGGAAGGAGGTAGAAAGGGGGTAAGAGTTTAGGGGGAAAGATAACGAATTCTGTTTTCAGCACAGTGAGTTTAAGATGTCTACTGGACATCCAGTCAAGATGTCTTAAATGGAGTTGAAGGTGTAAGATTGGAAGTCAGCGGAGAGATAGGGGTAGGACCCTACGTAGGGGATGTCTCTGATGTTACCTTTCTTTTCTGGTAGAAAAAGAAACTAGAAGTTTTGTCCTTTGAGAATGTCATATCTAGGTCTAGAAGGGACTTCTGGAGTCATCTTGTCTAACCCCCTCACTTTACAGGTAGGGAAGCTGAGTCCCAGGGAACTTGTAGGACCCACAAGCTATTGTCTTATATCTCTCCTGCCTTTCTTAACTAAACTTTTTGAAAGGTTGTCTATGCTCTCTGCCTCAACTTCCTCTCTTCTCGTGTACCCAATCCTTTGCAACCTGACTTCCGATCTCATCACTCAGTTGCAGTCATGCTCTCTAGGGAATCCTCTGTGACTTGCCAAATCTCATGGTCTTTTCTCAGTTTTCAAAATTCTCAGCCATTGCCTGCATTTGCCATCATTTTCCACCCTCTCTGGATCCTCTTTGTTCTCCTACCTGTCTCATTACACCTTCTAACTTGCCTTTGCTGTTTCGTGATTCATGTTACGCCTACCACTAGGGGTTATTTCCCAAGATTCTGTCCCAGACCATCCTCCCCTTTTTAACATCATCTGCTCTCATGGATTTAACTATCAGCTCTCTGAGGATGACTCCTAGGAATTCTTTTCTTTATTTGTATTCCTGTTGACTAGCACAGTGCTTGGCACATTGTAGGCACATATTAATTGATTGACTGTAAGACCATTTCTGAAGAGGTCACAACCTAGATTTGGGCTGGGTGGGGAAAGGATTCTCCTACCATGAAGCCACTAATAGGAACAAGCTGTCTGATAGCTCCCATTTTAACTAACTACTCTTCCTCATCTGGTGCTAAGTTCAGTTGTTTCTGTACTGCTCAGGCCTTCTATATTTCAGTGCCTTGGGACAAAGCCCCAACTGCCCATACCTACTTATAATAGCTCTTTTCCTAATAGGTGATGAGGTCCAAAGTATGTCCCCTTGCTTGGATAGTGGGAAAGCTGACTCTGTCTGTAACTTCTCTGGATAACCATGGAAGAAGCTGAAATAGATGGTCCAAAGATCGAACAGCTCCCTACCCTGGCAAATGGCCAACCTCCTTTTCCCAGTCTTTGTAGTTAATCAATGTGATTTCTTCTAATCATTTTTTCTCTCATAGAAAGGAAGTTTTAAGACTAGAAACTGACACATTTCTGCAGAAAAGAAAACCTTAAAGACATTTTTTACTGCTAGCTTTTGTTTTTGTGTGACCTCAAATTATATATCCCTATGTAGAGAACCTTCCTTCATAAATAAAGAGCAATGCCTTTTTAAAAATATTTTATTTGTCCCCAATTATATGTAAAGACAATTTTAAACATTTTTTAAATTTAAAAAAAATTTGAGTTCCAAATTTTCTGTCTTCCTCCTTCACCTTCCCTCTCCCTGATATGGTAATAATTTGATATAGGTTATATATGTTAATCATACAAAAATATTATCCTGTCAGCTATGTTGTGAGAGAAGACACAAACCCAAGGGAAAAACCATGAAAATAAAAAAAAATACAGAAAATGAAAAATAGTATACTTCAATCTGCATTCTGACTCCATCAGATCTTTTTCTGGTCTCATCATGAGTCCTTCAGAATTGTCTTTGATCATTGTATTAAGTCATTCACATTAAGCCATTCACAGTTGATTATTATACAATATTGCTGTTACTGTATAAAAGGTTCTCCTGGTTCTGCTCACTTCACTTTGCATCAGTTCATATAAGTCTTCTCAGATTTTTCTGAAATCAGCATAGAGCAATGGCTTTGTAAGAAAGTGTGATGTGTCTAAGAGGTAGCTAGAACTGGAGCTCAGCCTTGAAGAGACCTGGGTTCAAGTCTTGCCTCTGACACACAGTCACTGAACATCTCAGTGCTCCAGGCAACTTTGTAAGACTGTAAGTGGCAGCGTAGTTGCTGTGCAGTGTTGGGGGAGTGATTGGGGATTTCCTGAAAAGTTTGGATTCAGTCAAAGGGCTGCACTTGAGGACCTAGAGGGCCACATGTGGCCTCAGAGCTACAGGTTCCCCACCCATGCACCTGTACCAATGAAATCATAGGTTCTTTTTCAAAAAACACTATAATAATTCATTTCCCTAGATGCATTCATTCAATGAGCATTTATTACATATATGCCTTCTATTAACAGATGCTGTGCTAGGTACTAAGATACTACCTTCAAGAAGCTTACATTTTATTAATTAACAAAAATTTATTAAGCTCTTATAATGTATCAGGTGCAATGGATGGTGCTGGAGATACAAAGGAAAAGAAACGAAATTGGATTATAAATTCTATCAATCAACAAATCTTTTTTCTGGTTGTTATTCAGTCATGTCTGACTCTTTGTGACCCCATTTAGGGTTTTTTGACAAAGATACTGGAGTAGTTTGCCATGTCCCTCTTTAACTCAGTTTACAGAGGAGGATAGTGAGGCAATTAGGGCTAAGTGACTCACCCAGGGTTGTACAGCTAGTATGTGTCTGAAGCTGGATTTGAACTTACCAAGAAGAGTCTTCCTGACTCCAGGCCCAGCACTCTACCCATTGAGCCATCTAACTGTGTCTAAAGATTTATTAAGCTCTTATTGGGGAGGGGGGAGGGGACAAATGGGGAGAAAATTTTGGAACCCAAAATCTTGTGAAAATGAATGTATAAATTTATTTTAAAAAAAAAGAAAATTTTAATAAATTTATCCATCTACAAAAAAAAAAGATTTATTAAGCTCTGACAGTGTGTCAGGCCCAATGGATAGTGCTAGAGATACAAAGAAAAAGCCAAAACAAGCCCCATTTTAAAGAAGCTTACATTTTATCAATCAACAAAATTTTGTGTTGTTCAGTTTTGTCTGATTTTCGAGACTCCATTTGGGGTTTTCTAGGCAAAAGTACTGGAGTGGTTTACCATTTCTTTCTCTAGCTCATTTTGCAGGTGAGAAAACCAAGCAAACAGGGTGAAGTGACTTGCTCAGGGTCACCCAACTAGGAAATGTCTGGGGCAAGATTTGAAATCAGTAGGAGGAATTTGTTAAAGACTTTCCTAACAATAGCAAGGTCTGGTGCAGTAGATAGAGCGCTGGGCTTTGGAATCAGGAAGGCTTGTCTTCATGAGTTCAGATCCAGCCTCCGACACTTACTAGCTATGTGACTCTGGGCAAGTCACTTCACCCTGTTTGCCTCAGTTTCCTCACCTGTAAAAGTGAGCTGGAAAATGAAATGGCAAACCCCTCAGTATCTCTGCCAAGAAAACCCCAAATGGGGTCACAAAGAGTCAGACACAACTGAAACAACTGATCAATAACTAAAATAATAGTAAGCATTTCTATAGCTCTTTAAGGTTTACAAAATGCTTTACAAATACTTCATCTGGTCCTCACAATAGCCTCAGGAGGTTGGTGCTGTTATTAGCTTCATTTTACAGATGAGGAAACTGAGGCAGAGATTAAGTGACCTGCCCAGGGTCACACAACTAGTAAGTATCTGAGTCTGCATTTGAACTCAGGTTTTTCTAACTCCAGACCCAGCAAAGGCAAATCCATTCTACTTTGAGGGCCACTGTAATCTAGTATGTTTTTCCTTTTTTCAGTCCTAAATTGGACTCTCTACAATGTCCACCCTTCCACAACTTCCACTCCTTGTGTTGCTCTGGGAAGGAGGGGGAAGGGGGAAAGGGACATAGAACAAGTTAATTCTTCCCAACAGCTCTTTAGCCACTTGAAGGCATCTGAAAAGTCCCCTTGAGTCTTCTTTTCTCCAAGCTAAGCAGACTTAGTTTCTTTAAATGCTGTTCGTGTGTGCCTAAGGACCTTCATCATCCTACACTTAGTATAGTACATTAGCATTAAGCACATAGTAGGTACTTAGCATTAAGCCCATAGTAAGTGGTTAATAAATACTAGTTGACTTGATTGACCTTCATTCATCCTGGTTACTCCTCTCTGGATACTCATTACTTACCCTCTCTGGCCTCAGTTTCTTCATTTGTAAAATGAGAGGATTAGACTAGATAATCTTCAAGATCTATTTTAGCTCTAAGTCTGTGATCTTGCAATTTACCTTGTTTAAACCCGAGAAGGCTTTAATAGCATTCCAGTTAGTTGAATGATGTGTTAGTATTGACCCAACCTGCTTCCCTCAAAAGCTTTATTTTTTTTAAAGATAGATACTGGCTACCTTAAACATTAGTGAGTCTGTGAACTATAACCCACACTTGGTGGAGTCACATGTCTTAATAACCTTGCCCTACATACCAGTGAAATCCATTTGAAATGACAGATTAATGATCTCATTCATTCAATAAACATTTCTTTGAAAACTTATCGGCCATTCCATTAAGCCACAAATTGCTGAGGTGTGGATCTCATTACTTTTTTAGTAGGACTGTGTGCCAAGGACTGAGAAGACACTAAACCAATTCTATTGTGTCAGTCCTTGAGAACCCTGAAAGCCTCTATTCCCCCTGGACCTTTTCTAAGAGTTTTTTATTAGACCGGCATGGGCATCTGACATTCCAATGTAACCTTGTCTCTCAGAAATGAGAGTAGTTAACATTGGTACCTTTTTTTCCCCTTTTCAACTAAAATCAGTGATTCTGGGGAGGTCAGTCTTTGATGTCTGTATTTGCATCAGTATCTAGAATAACATTGTTTTTGTAAAGTTTAGCAAGTTCTCATTCATTTATTCTTACAGCAAACATTTCATAAGTTCCTGCCATGTGCAGTACTCTATGATGATGAAGGTGATGGTGATACATTGTGGTGTGATGGCTACAGGGCCAACCTTAGAGTCTGGAAGACCTGGGTACAAGTCCTACTTCTGGGCAGAACTCTCAGATGTGTAACCATCAACAGTTCACTCAACCTTTCAGTGCACTGAGTCAACTCTCTAGGACTTTTTGTTGCAGAGAATTTACTGTTAGAAAAAGTTTCCATACCAAAGAGTTCCCCATGCTGATGTTTGACAATCATAGTCCTCTATTCCAGGAAACTCTCTAATTTGGCATTAGAAATTCCCAAGAACTTCTCTTTTTTAGCTTGCCAATGAATTTGAACCAGGACAAAATGGAAGGGAAAGAATCATGGTCGCTGCTGTATGTGTGTGTGACATTTTCACATATATATAATATGTATAAGTATATTACATACATAACATGTAATATATATATATATATATATGTATATATACACTTATATCCGTGTGTGTGGTGATGTCAGAAGGACCTGAGATAAAAAAAGGAAAAGGGGGAACCTTTTCGTTCTAATTTCCTTTTTAGTGCCATGATTGAGATGTTCCACATGAAAAGCACATGTACTAACTCCAGTACTCCGTCAGCTAGGTAGCTCTGTGGTTAGTGTGTGGGACCTGGAGTCAGGAAGACTCCTCTTGCTTGGTTCATATTTGGCCACAGATACTTACTAAACTGTGTGCTAATGTGACCTTGTGCAAGTCACTTAACCTGTTTGCCTCAGTTTCTTCATATGTAAAATGAACTAGAGAAGGAAATGGCAAGCCACTCTAGTATCTTTGCCAAGAAAACCCCAAATGGGGTCACAGAGAGTCAGGCACAACTGAAAAAGGACTAAAAATAAAATATTCAGCCAGCAGAGTGGATTTCACCTGTCTGTGTCTGTCTGATACTTGGGGTCCACTTTATCATTCAAAAGTTTGTCTTCCAGAAATTCATTTGACTGCACACTTTTCCTCTTAATTTATTGGGAGAGGAGAGCTAACACAGAAAACTAGGTGATGAAATGTCTAGAGCTCCAGGCTTGGAGTCAAGAGGACCTGAATTCAAATCTAACCCTCAGATACTTACTAGCTGTGTGGCCCTGGGCTAGCCACTTAACTTCTGCTTGCCTCAGTTTCTTCATCTGTAAAATGAGGATGATAATGGCATTTACCTCCCAGGATTGTTATGAGGAACAAATATGAATAATTCTGAAGAGCTTAGCATAGTGCCTGGTACAGTGAGTTCTATATAAATGTATTTAATAATGGGCCCTGCCAGAAAGTCCTAGGACACAAAGTCAGAATTGGGAGAACAGGGGATGTCAGAAGTGGGAGGAGCCTTAGAACAGGGGATGTCAGAGCTGGGACAAGTCTTAGGAGAGAGAATGACAGGGTTGGGGGGACCCTTGGAAAGTAGAATGCCATTTCCGGAAGGAAACTTAGAATCTAGAATGTCAGAATCAGAAGGAACCTTGAGGCAGAGCATCTAGTTTGATTTCCTTATTTTAAGCAGCTCGGACAAACTTGCCAGGCAGCTCTCTCACTAATCCCATGTTGTCTGGCAGACGTGGGCCTTCCCAGACCATGCACATTGGGCTGTTCCCAAGGCAGCAGCATCTCATTAAGCGTTGGTCCAAAATGAAAAGCCTGGGAACAGGATGAAATGTATCTGCTTCATCTGGAGAAATTCTCGGAATTCTCACTTAAATCACTTGTTCGCTGTGAGCTCCACGGGTGATTTGGCCAAGAGGTATTTTTCAGCTGTTAGTACAAGATGTTCTCTGACTTGCAGTGAGCTCAGTGCAGTGGGTGAAAAATCTCTTGTCATAGGACTCTAAGGGGGAACTGACTTGTTCAGCCAGGAACAAAGGACCTCCGGGAGGAACGGCACCTTCCAGAGCATGAAATAAACCGCCTTCCCACCAAGATCTCAATTTGGGGAACCTTCTTTTTTGTACCTCCATATTAATAATAGTGATGATGATATTGAGAGACCTAACTAGAAGGTATCAAAATGATCGTCTGTGACCTTGGAGAGAACATTTTCTGTTGAGTGGTGGGGCACCAAAGTCAGATTTAAAGGGACTGGGAGGGGTGAGGAGAAGTAAGTGGAAAAAAGGAGTACAGATTTCTTTTTCTAGAAGTTTGATTCTGAAAGGGAGGATAGTGATGGAATATACTACAGGGAAAAAGAAGGGCTTTTGTGGGGAAGAGATAGGGAGAGATTTGGGCATGTTTATAGTCAGCAGGGAAGGAACCAGAGGATAAGGGGAGGTAAAAAAACCAAATTGGGGGGAGGGAGGGATGATTGAATGAATGGTATCCTGGAGGAGATGAAATCTCACCTCCTATACTTACTAGTTGTGTTGTTCTGGGCCAGTCACTCTCTCATTGCCTCAGTTTCCTCATCTGCAAAATAAAGACGTGGACAGGGCTTAATGGCCTTTAAAGTCTTTTCCGGCTTTAAAACTATGTTCCTATGTATCTAATAAATGCCATGAGAGGTACAAAGTATCAGTGAGGGCTTAGAAGAAAGACTAGTGTCCTTTTCTAAGCTTCCATCTGCTCATCTTATATAAATAGATTATATATTCAAGCGTGTATATGTATATGTACACATATGTATACATATACATGTATACATACATACACATGTTTATATATGCATGTAGGTATATATACACACACATATGCAACACATACTTGACACTGCTTCCTTACAGAATTGTTACCAAAATTAAATATAATATGTGTGAACATTTTCCTCAAATTTCCTCTAAGGTCCCTTTTAGCTCTAAACTAATATGCCTCCCCTCTGGGCTATTTCCCAGCTTGCACTCATTCTCACAGGTTGAGTCCCCAAATGCTGGCTTCTAGTGGTCACCCTGAGGAGTTGTGCTTCTAGCACTGAAGTTCTTGAGCCCCTACTGGTGTGCTTCTCATCAACAATCAGTCAGTTAATTCAGCTAGCTTTTAGAAAAGGCAGTATAAGAACAGTTGATACAAAACATTGTCCCCAAAAGCCTAGGATGCACTCTTCTAAATATTTACACAAAGTCCATGGGGGGAAGAGAAGTGGGCACAAACTTAGAGTACATTGATAGTCAGGTACATATATAGAAATCACATGTGGCAAAGGAGAACCTTCTAACTCCTGGTCCTAGCCATAATTTTCTCTCTTGGTGTACTCTTTCCATAGCTTCTCTTACATGTCACTCTCTACTAGGTTCTAAAAGCCTATGATTCTAGATTCAGTAGCCTTTGCTGGAAGGATCATACCTCCTGAAGCTGTTATCATCCTTCAATGACTGCCTTTACACAGTCACATGCCTTAATGTATGTCTCTGTTCCTGATACAGGGAATTCCTCTGCCATCAGCTCCTGAAATATTAGTAGATATTGCTACTACCACCGTACTCTTAAAAGTCATGCAGTTTCTGCCTAGACGATACCATCTCAATCAGGAAAGCAAGAATACAAAAAAAGATGGAGATAGCCATATATTCATAGACCCACAAGAGCCAGGTGGGATATTAGGCAGCTCCCATTTTTCCACCCAGTTCTCTGAATGCAGCTCGAAAGCAGTCCTCATGCTTTCAAGTCAAAAGAAGAGAGGGGGAGAGAGGATGGAAGGGAGGGGAGTCACTTTTTTTGAATATCCACTAAGTAATAGCTCAGTAGCCTATTAGAGAACTCTTCAAATCCCTGGGTTTCTCCTTTGACTCATCAGCCGATTAGAGGAATCTTCATGGACAGCCAGTACAAGCCCACATGTCAAGCCTAGTATAAGGAGCCTCCACAAGTTTGAAGTGGACCTAGAGCCAGGCAAGGGACTAACCTTGAAGAAGCCATTGGGTTCTACAATCAGAGCATGCTTTGTGTCTATTACTCCCATATTCTTGCTGCTGGCATCCCTTCATATACTGACTACTTGCTATTCCTCAGGCCTTTCTTTGCCTATGGAGCTCCCATCAACTCTAATCAGTGTTCTCTGTATAGGGGAGAGAAAAGAGGCTTTTTATCCACAGGAGGTCTACTAAAATAAGACCCTTCTGCTGACCTTGAACATTTTAGGCATTCTTTGAAAAATGAGCTTTTTACTGATAGAAACATCCTAGCTCAAATGGAGAGTGATGGATCTGCAGTCAAAAACCCTAAGTACAGATCTTAGCTCTTTTATCTCTTATCTGTGTGATTTTCCCAAGTCCTTTAATCTTCCTGAGACTCAGTTTCTTAATTTGTGAAGTGAGAGGGATATACTTAATGGTCTAAATTAAGGTCCCTTCCACTCTGATATTCTGCATTTCACTTCTAGCCACCCACCAGGACACAAAGCTAGCAAAGACACTTCACCTCCTTCAAAAGTCTTGCAATTTATTAAAGGGATATGATGGTGTGGTAGAGTGCTGAAATTTTCCATCAGGATAGACCAGAGTTCAAATCCTGCCTTAGATTCTTACCAGCTATGTAACCCTAGGTAAGTCACTTCACCTCTGTTTGCCTCAGTTTCCTTATCTGGAAAATAGGGAGAATAATAGCCCCTACCTTCCCAGGGCTGCTATGAGGACTCAGTGAGATAATATTTGTAAAGCACTTTGCACATCGTAAGTTGCTATATAAGTGCTTATCATCATCATTAGTCATGTGATCATTGGCAAGTCCTTTAACCTCTGTCCGACTCGATTTCTTCACCTGTAAAATATCTCCTAGGGCTCTTGGTAGGATCCAATGAAAATAACATGTGTTAAGTAGTACTTTGCAACCTTAAGATGCTGTGTAAGTGCTAACTATTGCTGCTGTTTTTGTCAATACCAGTAAGTCAAGTAAAACATGATAGGGATAAAGTAGGAGTCAAGGGACTCTGGGAATATTTGAGGAGAGAGAAATTATTTTCAGTTGGGGGATTTATCGGAGAGGAGCTTCATGGAAGACCTGACTTGGGCCTTGTAGAAAGAGAAGGATGTCAACCAGTGGTATAATAAGTGTAGATATGTGGGCTGGGGTATAGAGGGGGATGTTCAAGTCCTTTATGAATCTCTTCTAGCCCCCTGTGTCACCTTTACAGGAGCCAGCAATGATCCAAGCAGGGCCGGAAGAGGGCAGACCTCTCCCTTCTCTCCTGGGAATGTTTGTTGATTTGGAGGCCAGGTGCATTAAATTTATTTTCAGGTGTAACGGATGCCTTTTTATGTCTGCCATAAGACTAGCAATAAATCAATAAACATTTTTTTATGTGCCTACTATATGCCAGGCACTGTGCTAAGGGCTAGAGATATAAAAAGAGGAAAAAACAATCCCTCCAAGCATCTGAGCGGCCAATGCTTTTGAAGAGGGCATTTGAAAGTACTTTGATTTAAATATCCCAGGCTGGAGAAATGATCCCATGTCATTAATGGTGTTAAATGACTAACGCTCTATCCAAGGGAGAGGAAGGAAACTGGCCAGTGCTGGTAATTGGGCCAAACCGAGTATGGAGCATATCAGGGATGGAGAAACACCTGGCAGTCTGTTTTGCCAGTTGGAGGCCTGATTGTTTGATCTTATGAAAGAATAAGACAGAGTCAGAGAGGTAAAGTAATCAATCATAACCCATGTGCTTATAATACTTTAAAATTTGAAAAATACTTTCTGCATTATCTCAGAAAAACTTTTTGCACACACTTAGTATTTTACTTCTTTTGATAATTTTAATAAACGCTTGTAAATTTGACAGTATCCCTTAACTTAAATGACAAGGGTTCTATTTTTTTTTTAATTTGACCCATTCTACCTCCTTTTCCTACAAGAGGAGTCAGGATGTTTGACAGACCACGTTTTCTGGCAGAACCTAGAGGTGGCCTGGGGACAGAATCATGCTGCTGGCACCAACTTACTAGTTTTAACATAGAACCTTGAGCCTCTAGGGGTCTTCTCACAAGCCCAGCCCTGTCACTGGCCCTTCACCCTGCCCAACAACAACCAGTTGACTGGAGAAACATTTCTGTCTTCCTCTCCCATCTCCCCCTAGTCCAATTAGTTATTTAAGCAGCTGGCAGCTTTGCTGCAGGAAAACAACTGCCTCAGGCTCCTTTATGATCAGGCTTGTTTGACCCCACTTCTTTCAGAAGATACCACAGCCCTTAGAAGGAAGGAAATGAGCATTTATTAAGTTTATTCTGAACACTGTGCTAATCACTATATATAATAATATGTATTTGATCTCATTTGAGACTTACAACAATGCTGGGAAGTGCTATTAGGTTAAGTGACTTGCCCAGGGTCACACACCTAGGAAGTAACTGAGGCTGGATTTAAACTCAAGTGTTCCTGACTCCAAATCCAGGGCTCTGTCCTCTGTACCACCTAGCTGTTTGTGTGTGTGTTTGTCCTTCTTTTGCTGCAGAAGACCATGCCATCAGAGAAATGATGACATAACTTGCACTTGACTTTGTTTTGAGTGAGGGAGGGCTGTGCAGGTCACCAGCCTCACTTCTCCTCCAGAGCCATCTGAATCCAGTGACCAGATATTCATCAGGATGACTGGAGGTGACCCAGGATGAGGCAGCAATTGGGGTTAAGTGACTTGCCCAAGGTCACACAGCTAGTGAGTGTCAAGTGTCTGAGGTGAGATTTGAACCCAGGTCCTCCTGACTCCTGCTCTGGTGCTCTATCCACTGCATCACCTAGCTGCCCCCTGTACTATCTAGCTAAAATACCAGTGAGGGCCCACAAGGCTCCTGATTTTTAAGCAAAGTGAGAAAGCTTATTGGTGTTATCAAGTTTGTACTTCTAATGGGGGAGTTAAGGAATACCCAATGTGAGGGAGTTGGCAGAGACAGTTGGGGGAGTCTGGAATGCAGTTGGGGGAAGGATGAAAACCCAGCTAGCCCAAGCATCCCCCTTCAAGTGGAGATTCTGGAAGGAGCCAGCCAATCAGAGAAAGAGGCAATAGGAGGAGAAGGTGATCTAGTGAAGGAGGAACAGGAGTAAAGAGAACTTGCAGGAGAAAAAGAGAAAAGGCTGCTGGGACCTAACTGAAAAACTCAAGAATGTCAGGAGAGCAGCCTTCAGAGAAACAGCCATTGGACAGTGGCTTATGGGTCAATTTTTGGCCATGGCACTCATCCTTTCTCAGAAACTCATTTGCTTTACAACTTTTCTCTGTGGCCCTGACCTACTTTGCTGCAGGGCATTTATTCCGGCAGGGGACCCACTTCTAGCTAAGGGAGGCCCAGGAGGGCTACAATCATCTGCTAAATCACAGAGGACTCTGTGAGCTCAATATGATTCAACAGCGTGATGTGGCTGCCAGGAAAGCTAATAGAGAAGACTCTTTATCTCCCCAGGGCCTCTATCTCCTTGTCTATAAAATGAGACCAGATGACCTCTTTCAGCTCTAATTCTGCAGCCTTTTAATGCAAGTCTTAACCTGATGTATTTGTATTTCATTTTTTAATTTTTTATGTTATTTAATTAATTTATTTAACCTGATGTCTGTGCATTTAATTTTTAATATTTAATTAATTTATTTAACTGATGTCTATGTATTTAATTTATAATTATTTTTTAATGTTATTTAATTAATTTATTTAACCTGTCTGTGTATTTAGTTTTTAATTATTTTACTATTGTGTAATTTATTTAATAATTTAATTCTATTTAATATTTTGATATACTGCTATTTAATGCTTTTATTACAATATTAATAAATATAAAATTTTAATATTTTATAGATGACATACTTTTCATATAATTAATAAATATAAAAATATTTAATATGTTGATAATTACATTTCAATATAATTGATCCTTTGCAATCCTCTTTGTTTTATTTTATGCATTTAAAAACTTTATTCTGAGAAGAGATCCTTAGACCAGAGGGGCCCATGACACACAAAAAAATGTCTAAGAACTCCTGCTATAAATTCTTCAACCTAACCTTGTAAGGCATGGCCTTAGAACTTGACAGTCTTCCATCACATCAACATCTACTTAAGCTTAGCAAAAGAATTATGGGAGATACAAACTGGTCTGGGGAGGGAGAATCAAGACCCCACCCCCACTGTCTTTCTCTTAAAATCCTTGTGGTCTCTTTTGTTTCCAGGCATCAGAAGTGGAGCGCCAGCTCTCCATGCAAGTCCATGCCCTCCGAGAAGACTTCCGGGAGAAAAATTCCTCATCCAACCAACACATCATCCGACTGGAGAGTCTCCAGGCTGAAGTGAGTCTCCCATAGGGAGGGCTTCTTACCAGTTAAACATGTTTCTCTGGTCTCGGGCAGTATGGCAGGTCTTTGGGTAGGGATCCTTCTGAATGAAGGAAGCAAAACCAGTTTTTATGAAAATGACTAAACCCATCCTCCAAAGGTACCCAAAGTAATCGGGAATGAGTGGGAAGGAAACACTTGGATTTCGTCCTTCTAGCTAGCCACTTATCTAGAGACCAGGCTCTGCCCAGAGAGATGGCTCAGGATGATCATTTGTGACTTATAATCAGGAAGATTTTTCTCCTTTAATAATTTTCTCCTCCTAAAATTCTGCCTGCAGAACCAGGACACAGTATTTTTGTATCCTAGGAAAGATTTGAATATTGCCTTCCCCTCCCTGGACTGAATTGAGGAATTGAGCCCCTTATAATCTATAGTCAATATAATCCATCAATAAGATAATATTTGTAAGAACACTTGGCGCAGTTTCTGGTACATAGTAGGTACTATATAAATACTTATTCCCTTCTTCCTTTCTTTCTGTCCCTTCAATGGGAAAGTATTTATTAATTTACCTACTATGTGCCAGGTACTGTGCTATATCCTGGGGATATAAATTTAAAAATGAAACTATCCCTGCCCTCAGGGCACTTACATTCTATTAGAGGAAAGAATATGTGTGCATACAAATATAGTCAAAATAAAGCAAGGTAATCAGGGAGAGGGAAAAACCCTAGTAATCTGGGAACATCAGAGAAGTTTATATGTATAGACTTTCAGTGTATCCATAAACATCTGCAAGTCATGAAAAGGGGAATTTTCTGGCATCAAAACTGTCTATTTAAAAAATATATATGTTCTGAAATGATTCCTATATGCCCTAGGAAGCAGCTTCATTTGTGACTGCCTATCAGAAAAGTCTCATGAAACCTGAGTGACAATTATTTTCTCTGCCCCTTTTCTATTCAATTCTGTTTACATTAAGTGTACAGGAAAAGCCACAATATACCAAGTTCCCCCAAGTCAATAAGCAAGCATTTAGTAAGTATTTGCTATGTGCCAAGCATTATGCTAAGTGCTAGGGCTACAAAGAGAGGCAAAAACAGACTCTTCCCTCAAGAAGTTTATATTCTAAAGGAGGAGGGACAAGCTGTAAAAAATTAGGCATACATAAGATATATGTGGAATAGAAAGAAAACAATTTGAGGATGTAAAGGATAAGCAGCTGGGGGTGGGAAGAGACTAGAAAAGACCTCTTGGAATAAGTGGGATTGAAACTAAGACTTGAAGGGAGTCAAAAGAATGAAGAAACCCAGCATTCCAGACAATGGATACAGGCAGTACAGGGCAGCTAGGTGGTGCAGTAGATAGAGCACCAGTGCAGGAGTCAGGAGGACCTGAGTTCAAATCTCACCTCAGACACTTGGGACTTGCTAGTTGTGTGACCTTGGGCAAGTCACTTAACCCCAATTGCTGCCTCATCCTGGGTCATCTCCAGTCATCCTGATGAACATCTGGTCACTGGATTCAGATGGCTCTGGAGGAGAAGTGAGGCTGGTGACCTGCACAGCCCTCCCTCACTCAAAACAGTCAAGTGCAAGTTATGTCATCATTTCTCTGATGGCATGGTCTTCTGCAGCAAAAGAAGGACAAAGCCATGGAGAAAGCAAATGAAGCAGCAGGTTCAAGGAACTGCAGAGAGGCCAGTAATATGGGAAAGAGTGAGTTATTAAATAAACAAAGAAACCTAGAAGTAACTTTCAAAAGAAGGGAGTCAAGTTAGAGAGCTTTAATTCCCAAACAGAGGTGTTTCTCTTTTAACCTAGAGGTAATAGGGAGACACTGGAGCTCATAGAACAGAAGGGACATGATGAAACCTACATTTTGGAAACCTAACTTGGGCAGCAGAGCTGAGGATAGATTGTCATGGGGAGAGACATCAGGCAGACACCATATCCGCTTCATAAGTATCACATAAACTGTAACTGCTTCATGTGGTCTCTCTCATTAGAAGGTAAGCTCCTTCAGGACAGAGATTGAATCCCTAGCACAATACCTGGCACATAGTAGGTACTTAATAAATGTTTTTGTATGATTGATAGATAATTATAGAACAACAAAATTATCAAATCTTGCATGGAGGTGTCTCCTGAGTCAACAAAAGAGTCTCCATTGAAGATTTTTCCCTTTTTTCTTCCACTCAGATGGGCAGCTCTCTGAGCAGTGATTCTTTTATTTAACGTGTACAAAAAAGGGCTAAGTGTAGTACCAAGGAAAGAGTGCCAGATTTGGCACCCAAGGACCTGAATTCAAATTCTGAGTCAGCCACATGTTTTGTAACCTTGAGTAAATTATTTCATCTTTCTGGGGCTCAGTTTACTCATCTGTAAAAGGAAGGGGTTGGATTCACTGACCTTTGAGCTCCTAGCTCAAAATTGATGCCAATGTGGGTATTAACTTTGCATTATTGGAGAGAATAGAGAGATAGAAAGGGTTGGTGTGGCCTTCTACTTTCCCTCAGCTCTGACAGTGGGATTGAGGCTTCCTGGGGGAAGGATTGTTGGAGCTGGCCCCCAAAGAAGCCCCTTAATGGACAGTGGAATGAATACTGGATTTTATGGTTTCAAATCCCAACTCTGCCACTCACAGTCTTGGGCAAATCATGTCACTTTCCTAGGCCTCAGTTTCCTTCTCTGTAAAATGAGGCAGTTGGAGTCAGTCCCAGAGGTGTGATCCAGAGTGCTCCTCCCCTTTTGAGAATGGTTGAAGGTGTGGTTTTTTCTCCCCTAAGGTCTGTCAAACTCGTCTTTTTTCTCCTTTTTCCTCTCATCCACTTCCTTCCTCCTTTCCCCCCTTCCCATGGTCCCAAGCAGCAGGTACTTGAAGTAAGTAGAGTTTTTCTCTCGGGATTTCACACTCGCATCTGTGATCATCTGTGTGCATGCCTGGTGCTCAAGCTGCTTCTGGGTCCTTCTGCCTTCAGAGCCCCCCATCCTCCTGCTCCCCCCTTCCTCCTTCTCCTCCTGCTTTCTCGGGCCTCTCATTGGGCAAGGTCATTCTCAGAGAATCTCATGACTGGGTTTGATCCCATTTCTAGGGTTCAAGGTGAGGGACTCGAGTGCTTCGTGCGTGCTGTTTCTTTCATCTCCATCACATTCAGCTCTCAAGGCCATGGTGCTGGGCTAATTATTTTGTCTTTGTAAAGCCAAATTTCTTTTTACTACCATTGTGACCTTGGGTAAGTTGTTCCACCTCTCCAGGTGTTTCCTCACCTGTACACTGAGGCAGTTGGAACAGATTACTTCTCTAAGGTCCCTTCTGGCTCTAAACAGAGGAACCTATGATCATACCATGTACTAGACTTGGAGTCAGGAAGACCCAAGTTCAAAGCCTGTCCCAGATGCTTCTCAGCTGAGTGACCCTGGGCAAGTCACTTCCCCGATCTAATTTTCAGTTTTCTCACCTGTGAAATGAAAGGATTCAATGGCCTTTAAGGTTTCTTCTTGTTGTTCAGTCATATCCAACTCTTCATGACCCCTTTGGGAGTTTTCTTGGCAGAGATACTGGGGTGATTTGCCATTTCCTTCTCCAGTTCATTTCACAGATGAGGAAACTGAGGCACACAGGGTGAAGTGACTTGCCCAGGGTCACACAGCTCATAAAGTTCCTGAGGCTGGATTTGAACTCAGGAAGACAAGTCTTGATGACTAAAGGCTTTGTGCTTTGTGCACTATTTGTAACCCCTAGGTGCCTAAGGTCTCAGCTAGCTCAAAATCTATGATCCCTTAACCTCAAGGAAAACCCCAGCTTACTCAGTATGTGACCAAGTCACAAGTCTCTTTCTCTGGGTCTCAGTTTCTTCCTCAGTAAAATGAACATGTTAGACTAACTAGTCCTTTAAAATCCCTTTGTAGGAACTTTATAGGGCAGTTGGTGGTGTAGTGAGTAGAGTGCCAACTCTGGAGTCAGAAGGACCCAAGTTCAAATCTGACCTCAGATTCTTACTAACTATGTGACCCTGAACAAGTCATTCAACCCTATTTACCTCAGTTTCCTCATTTGTAAGAAGAGCTAGAGAAGGTATTGGACAACTTCAGCATCTTTGCCAAGAAAATCCCCAATGGGGTCACAGAGAGTCAGACACAATTTAAATAACCAAACAATATAAAGTCTCTTCTGGCTTTCAAGTTATGATTCTCTTTAAGCTATTTCATAGGTTTGGGAGTGGCTAGGAATCATTTTACCTGATGGGGCACTGGCTGGGACATGGGAAATCAAGATGATCCATGGGAGAAAAATTTCATAAGGGCAGGAGGGTTTCAATGATGACCCACTCAAAGAAGAATGTTCTTCATACAGGCAGCTTTGCCCTCCATCCATGTATGGAATAGTGGCTTCATTCATGAAAGGGACTGAGGCCACTGACCTGCACATGCACTCCATAGACATGATTCCTTTGTATACAGTATTCCTTTGTTGGTGCCAGATACCTGATCTCCTTGTGCTGAGGTCACATGTTTCTCTTTCCTAGGACATCAGCTGGGGAGCAGGCTCATAAGGCTATATTCAGGGGTGCAGGAAAGGAACTGAAAGTAAAGGGAAGGAGGCTTCTGGGAAGGCTTCAAGTCCTTAAAAACTCAGGTTAAAATCTCCCTCTGGAAAAATTCTACAATCAAACCATAAGATATTACATGTTGCCTAAGGTAGGAGATCTCTGAAAGTCACAAGAAATTAGGAGACGCATGTAAGGTTGGAGTACATCTCGCCTAGAGTCTGGAGAGCGTTAATGTGCTAACA
>CM053773.1:230927828-230980225 GCA_028658325.1 Potorous gilbertii
GAGGGTCCAGAGGAGTTGGAGGGACATGATATCTAAGTAGAAAGCAGCTGAGACCCTTAAACATTCAACCCCAAGCTTTAAGGCAGTTCACCGACCTCCCCTCACCTGTTCCCACCCAGAATGTCCGTGGGACAGAATGGTCTGGCCACCATCTTTCAGTTTCTACCCTCCACCAATGCCTTCCTCCATTCAGAGCCCCAAAGGTTACTCTGTCTAGACCAGCTTCGGCAGGGATGGAGAGGGGCTTTGGGATTTGACCAGTAGAAAGGAAGTTGCATTCTAGAGAGTGTCTGGGAGTTTCTCGGACCTGGCACCTGGAGAAGGAAGGAAGTTCCCGTCAGCCCAGCTTGGGGTCTCTCTTTGGAGCAGTCTGGGACCAGGGCAGAGCTGCAAGGCAAAGGAAGACGTGATCATGCCTGACCTTATCTTTAGAAATTCCCAAGCACTCTGGCCTTCCCCGCCTTGCTTTTGCCTGGCAACCTGCATTCCAGCTTGCTAGGAGCTCAACTCCCACCTTCCACGCCAAGTTTCTCCAAGGGAGGGGTTTCCTTTCCAGCCTGGAGTTGCCTGGTTGTTTCTCTCCCAGGTACAGACACACACAACCTGGTACAGGCAGATACAGGCACAAATAGTTGGGTTCATGTTTGGAGTCTTCCCCACCCATTGGCCTGGGCATCACCCCAAAGCACCCACACGTGCACGCACTTGCATACACACACACACACGCACACGCACACGCACATGCACGCACACACACGCCATGTGGTTCTCTGTCCTTTCAGATCAAGATGCTGTCAGATCGGAAGCGAGAGCTGGAACATCGTCTCAGTGCCACCATGGAGGAGAATGATCTACTCCAGGGAACGGTGGAAGAGCTACAGGACCGGGTCCTAATCCTGGAGAGGCAGAGTCACGACAAGGACCTCCAGGTGAGAGGAGCCAAAAGGGGCTAATATTTGAGCCTCAGCACCTGGGGAAGGAGCACTTAGCTGCTGGAGGGAAATGAGGGCTAAGTGGCCTGGTGTAATGGAAGGAAACAGCATTGGAGTCTAGTAGATTCTGGTTTTAGGTCTGTCTCTGACATGTTCTAGCTAGGTGACCCATGGGCCTTAGACCCTGGGCCTCCATTTCCTCAACTGCAAAATGAGGGGATATCAAAGTACTTATAGTGCTCGACTTGGAGTGAGTCAGGAAGCCATGATGGGCATATCACTTATCTTCCCTGGGCTTCCCTTTTCTAATCTATAAAATGAGGGGGTATTGTAGTGGTCAGAGTGCTGAATTTGGAATCTGGAAGGCCTGAGTTTGACTCCTACCTCCAACAATTACTAGCTGTGTGATCTTAGGCAAGTCACTTAACTTCAGTCTCTCTCAGTTTTCTCATGTATAAAATGAGGGAGGGGAGTGGGTTGGACTTCTAAGGTCTCTTCCAGCTCTAAACCAATTATCTTAGACCTAGACTGTCTCTGAGATCCCTGTAGTTCTAAATATATACCTACACACCTTTTCGTCCCTGAGGCAATTCTCTAAGATGGAAGTTCATCATCTTTCTTGTGGCCTGGACAACTGAGGTAGTCTGGTGAAAACTGTAGACCGTTTCTCAGAACAGTGCTTTTAAATGCACAAAATAAAATACAGACCATTACCAAGGAAAGCAATTATGTTGAAATGTAGTTATCAAAATATTTTTTTAAAAACCAAGTCTCTGGACCACAGCCCTAAGTCTAAATTATGGGCAAGTTACCAATTTGTATGAGGAGAGACAGCTTCCATAATGGGGATTTCCCACACATATTAAATTGCAGGTTCAGACATCCAGAAATGGCCAAAAGAGAAGGGAAGGTAAAGGAGACAGGAAGAGAAAGAGAGGGAGACCAGAGCCTTCCGGATGATGCAGGGAAGTGTGGATGGGTCCTCCTTGGCCCTGTGACCACCAGTCACTGGGGAGCAGGAGCATTCTCCACAAACCCTCCACTTCCTTAGCCAAGCCACTCTCCCCCACCCTCCCTGTGGTCCCTGGGCCAGTGGCCTGGTTACATGGAGTTATGGGGAGGTAACTCTTGGGGCCAGAATGCCATGCATGAAATTCCATCCTCCCCGACCTGATGGAGCTTACCTAAAGGCTGGATGGAAGCTGCAGACACTCTCTGCTGATACTTTCCAGAGACTGCCAGGCTGTTGGCCTTGGTTATTAATGGAACCAACCATCAAGCATGATAAAAAATTAACTTATCCTACCCCCATCCCTCACCCCAGCTCAGAAGAAATATAGTACAGTGGAAAGGTTCTGGAATCAGAAGACCTGGGTTCAAGTCCCACTGTCGACACAGCCTCCACTAATTTGAACAGATTATACCTCTCTGGGCCTCAGTTTTGCCATCTGTAAAATGAACAGGTTTGACTAGATGACCCATAAAGCTCCTTCCAGCTCTAGATAGATGGTCTTCTGTGTGTCCTCGAACAAGCTCTTAAACCCTTCTGGACCCCAGTTTCCCCACCTGTAAAGTGAACAGCTTGGATTAGCTGACCCCATAAAGACTCCTCCTGACTCTAGATAGATGATCTTCTGTGTGACTTTGGGCAAGCCACTTAACCTCTCTGGGTTTCACTTTCCCTGTCATGGCCTGTAAAGTCTCTTCTACCTCTAGCTCTATGGTGCTCTGATCCCTGCCCATTTTCTAGAATGAATTCAGAATCAGAGAGCAGATCTGGAGCCAATTAAGAGACTGACTGTAGAGTCAGGCAATTCAACTCAGGTTCAAAACCCATCTCTTATACTCACCAGCTATGTAACAGGCTTCAGTTCCCTCATCAATAAAAGGAGAGGGTTGGAATCAGTGACCCCTGAAGTCTCTTCCAACTCCAAATCTGGGACCTTGTGATTGTATGCTCCTAAGTGTGCCCACCTCCCACAGTAGCTAGAGCTTCCATTCACCTTTTGTCTGTATCCTCAGACTTCTAGGAAAGGTGTAAAATCGTGCCCATGTGTCTTACATTCAGAAGATGCCCAAACTACAGATCAATCAACCAGTATTTAGAAAACTTTTTATTAATATTTTCTATTTTCCTATCACCTTCATTTCCAAATATAGTTTTCCTCACTCCTTATACCCAGAGAGCCATCTTCAGAACAAAGAATTTTTAAAGAGTTAAAAAAAGCAGATCAACCAAACTAACTACCTGTCAACGAAGCCCGATGGTAAATGTAGCATTCCACACCCATAGTCCTCCACCTCTGCAAAGAAGACACATTTTCTCATCTCTTTTTTGGGTCAAGCACCATAATTATTACACCATTCACCACTCATCAAGCTTTTATGAAAGACCTAGATATGAGCCAGTACAAGAAGCCTATATTCTATTTTCTATATGTACATACATATAGATATATACGTATATATGGAGAGAGAGAGCTATACACACACACACACACACACACACACACACACACACACACACACACATACACGGGGTTATCTAGGTGGTGCAGTAGATAGACTGCCAAGCCTGTAGACAAAAAGACTCATCTTACTGAATTCAAATCTGCCTTCACACACTTCTTAGCTATGTGACCCTGAGCAAGTCACTTAACCCTATTTGCCTCAGTTTCCTCATCTGTAAAATGAGCTGAAGAAGGAAACAGCAAACCACTCCAGTATCTCTGCCAAGAAAACTCCAAATGGGGGTCACAGAGAGTCAGACCTGACTGAAACAACTGAACAGCAACAAAGACACAAATTCATACGTGTGTATGTGTATGAATACAAAATTGATGCAAATAAAGAAAATTGGGGAGAGACAGCACCAGAAGCTGGGGGACAGGGATCAGAAGAGCCTTCAAGTACAAGGTGATTTGTGAGCTGACCTTTGGAGGGACAGGATGAGTTCAGGGTCAGAGATCTGATGACCAGTGCCCTGGTCTGACTGGAGCAGTTGTTCAGGGAAGTTGGTAGCAAGAGTCCTGAGGATGAGGACGAGGATGAGGATGGTGACCCCGAGTCTTAGAACAGAGTTCCATTAGTTTCTTTATTAGCACAAACCCCTAAGCTGCCAATTTGACATGACTAGTTACTAATATAGTGTCATTGATTCAAACTTCATGACATTCCCCCAGCTGGGAAAAAGAAGATATTGTCACCATCTTTTTTGTCGTTTGTTTTTTTATCAAGGTGGAATAAGAACTCTAGAGAGGGAAGCAGTTTGTCCAAGGTCCCAGAGTGAATGGCAAGTCTTGCACTAGAATGATTATAATTGAGAATTATATAGCTCTTCCAAGTTTACAAAATGGTTTGCAGGCATTATTTCATTGGAGCCCTATAACAACTTTGCAAGTAGATCCTCTAGGGATTGTTTTATCCATTTTACAGGTGAAAAAACTGAAGTCAAGAAGTTAAGTGACTGCAGAACATTTGGATAAGGGCTTTCACAGTAAACCAAACCAGCCATCTATTTTCTTGGCTATTTTTTTTGTTGTTGTTCAGAGAGCCTGACATTAAAGAAGAGGTATAAATTTGCTAAGTAAATAAACAGATATAAATAAGTAAATAAATGAGTGGATGAGTAAATAAATAAATAAATGAGTAGATAGATAAATAAATAAAAGATAAGTGACTCATCCAAGGTCACAAAGCTAATGTGTAGCAGAGGTAAAATTTGAACTCGAAACCTCCTAACTCTAAGTCTACCACTTTAATCAATACATTATAGGTCTCTATTTTTAATTAGATCTTCCATGGTTATCTTTGTTTCATTCCCAAATATATGTCTGCCAGCTCCTTTGCTCAAGTATGCCACCTTTTGTAACAGAGCTTTTTGAAAGGCAGGGGGTAGGGAGGTAATTGGTACAAAACCAATCAATGCAACAACTTTTTGATAGTATATACAATATTTCACATTCATAGTCCCTTCAGCTCTTCAAAGAAAGGGGAAAAATACATTTTATCAACTTCTCTTGGTCTTTATATTGCAATTCATTTTGTCTCATTGTCCTGTCCATTGGCATTGCTGTGGCTGCTATTTTTAATTATCGTTATTCTTTGTCATCATTTTCTTAGTTCTTTCTTCACTTTGCATCAATTTTAAGTCTGCCCATGCTTCTCTGAATTCTTCATAGTCATCATTTCTTTTTTTAAAATTTAATTAATTTATTTGTTTTCAGTTTTCAACAGTCACTTCCATAAGTTTTAAATTTTCTCTCCCTCCTTCCTTTCTCCTTCCCTGAGATGGCCTACAATTTTATATAGGTTCTATACATACATTCTTATTAAATACATTTTCACCTTAGTCATGTTGCATAGAAGAATTAAAACGAATGGGAGAAACCATAAAACAAAACACAATACAAGAGAAAATATTTGCTACATTCTGCGATCCAGTTCCATAGTTCTGTCTCTGAATGTGGAAGTCGTTTTGCCTCAAGAATCCATTAGGAATTTTTGAAGTCCTTGCATTGCAATGAAGTCTACCAGAAAAATTTCTCGCTCACTGTAGTTGTTGCTGTGCACAAAGTTCTCCTGGTTCTGCTTCTTTCACTCAGCATCAATTCATATAAGTCCTTACAGGCCTCTCTGAAGTCTTCCTGGTCATCATTTCTTATAGCACAATAGTATTTCATTACATTCATATACCACAACTCTAGAGTCAGGGAGTCTCATCTTCCGGAGTTTAGATCTGGCCTCAGACACCGTGTGACCCTGAGTAAGTTACCATCTGTAAAATGAACTGGAGAAGGAAATGGCAAAGAATTCTCATATCTTTGCCAAGAAAACCCCAACTGAGGTCATGAAGAGTCAGACAACTTGACAACAGCAAATCAGTTCCCATTATAAGACCCAAGTAGTGGTCATCCAGTCCCTGCATGAGGAACTCAAAGGACGGAAGGTCAGTGCCTCTCAAGACAGCTCTGATTGGTGGGAAGTATTTCCTGACCTCCAGCCTCAGTTACATTCTTTGCAACTTTCACCTACTCTCCCTCACACCTGTATCTTCCACTGGACCTCACTTCCCTCCTCTGTAAAATAAGGGAGCTAACTAATTGACTAATAAATTTTCTCCCAACTCTGAATCTTTGATCCTTGATCTGCCCTCAAGGGCCAAACAGAACAAGTCTATTCTCCTACATGATGATTCTTCAAATACTTGAATGTATATTGTCCTTCCCATCTCTCTACTCCATCTTCTTCAACTGATTTTCACATGGCGTGGTGTGGTCTTGAGGTCTTTCATCGTCCTACTTGACCTCCTATGGACTCGTTCCCTCCTATCAATATGGGACTCAGTGAGGCTGCCCTATGGCAGACTGTCTGTCTGTTGTCCATGGGCCTCCTTAGCCAAGTCTGGAGGGGCTCATCCTCAAGGGGTTAGCTTGAATCTATTATTTCCTGAAGACTGTCATCCACGGCATACACAATGGGGTGTACCCTCCATCAATGGAGAGAGGACCCACCCTGAGAAAACGGTGACACCTGGAAGTGCTGAAATATCAAGGGTGCTACAGATACACAAAGGGCATCGATTATACAACAAGGAACCTAAATATGCCCAGTTCTAGACCTGGAAGATTCAGGGAACATGGGGAATTCCAGGTATAAAAACTCCCACCATCAATGCAGAGTGAAAACTCCCCTGGAGTTTCAGGTCTTTACCCATATCAACAGCAGAGGACAGCATTTTGGATTTGAATCAGAAAGACCTGGATTCTGGGTTCCAATTTTCCTCAAATACTTCCTAGCTCTGTAGCCCTAAGAAAGTCATTGAAGCTTACTCATCAGGCCTTAGTTTCATCATCTATAAAATAAGGAGGTTGGATTTCATGGCCTCTAAGGTCGCTTCTAACTCAGTGCTTCTGTCTTCTCCCACTTGTCTCTCCCACCCCCTTCTCCCACCAGTCAGTCCCTCCAAGGATTTCCATTTTGAGCATGTGCCCATGCCAAGCAAGGCTTCACTCCTGACTCCCCTTTCTTTGCCACTGTCCCCTCACCTGAATACCTTCTCCTTCCCACCCCTGTGTTTCTTTTTACTTGATTTGTAACCACACGTTGCTTGAATGAATTATTCACCTATGTCACACACACACACATGCATACACATACACATACATAACACACATATAAAATATATGTATTGGTACGTATATATATTTACACACATAAACCTATATATTATATATCTGATATGCCTATATATGTAATGTGAGGATGCTTATATATAATATTAAAATATCATTGTATGTTAAAATATTATATATATTTTTATATTATCATATATTATATTTATAATTATGTATCACATTAATTAAATATTACATATAAACATTATATATATTTGTATACATATTAAAATATTATACACAGTAGGGATCAGCAAACTAGAAGATCAGATTTTGCTCAAGGCCATGGTTTGCTAACCCCTGATACATACAATACACATAGTATATTAATCTGTGTATGTATATATTTATACATGTGTGTATACATGTGTGTATACATGTGTGTACATATAAATGCATGTATACACATATTTTACATATACATATTTTGTGTGTGTGTACACATATACATACATGCATACACACACACACACACCATACTTGGTGGAAGGTGGAGGGAAGAGCTCTCTCCTTGTAGTCAGAATCTCATATCAGATGTTTATAAGCTGAATGATGTCGGGTAAACCACTTCCCCTTCTCTGAGGCTCAGGTTCCTCATCTGTAAAATGGGGGTAATACTTGCACTGTTTGCCTCAAAGCATTACCTTTGTAAACCTTAAAGAACTCTAGAAAAGGAAGTTATTACTGTTGTATAACCCCATTTTTCACAATACGGAAACTTAGGTCCTGGTTTTTTCATTTTTTTTAGCTTAGGGAGTATTGGGGGAAGGGTGGTTTATAGCCATTGAGTTGGTGAATCATTTCTTGACCCAGGGCTACTACGATCTTTTCTCCCTTCATGTCAACATTAATTAAGCACCTTCTGGCATGAATGAATAATTGAATTAATTCCTTCCAGGGTGGAAGGCCTTGAGTTTGTCTGCCTTGAACCTCACCTGCTGAGAAAATATGTGGATTTCTCCTGAAAAAAAAATGAGCAAGCATGTGCTGATGCCCCATGCTGCCCACAGGGCTGCTCATTGAGCCTGGAAAATATTTCCCCAGAACATCATTTTTGATTCTTTTTGAAGCTCCTCAGAACCGTGACTTGGTGAACCCTCTCTGAGACAGTGGGTACCGCCAGAGCTGTTTTGAGGTGGTGACCCTGCTGGGAGCCTTTGGTCATGTGGGGTACCCTTCAAGGTCCCCAGGGTAGTAAGGTACTGAATGATGGTCCTGCTGGGCATCCTTGGTCATGTGGGTACACCCTTCCAGGCCTCCTTCCCCCAGGGCAGTAGGGCAATTGATTGCTTAGAATTCTCCCCCCATTACTCATTCTGGCTTGGAGGGAAGCAAAGTTAAGCCACTACTTTGAGAAATGTCTAAAAGCCCTAGCACTGGGCCTGTGGCTACCGTTTGGACAACACAGCAGGAGGATGGGAGGGGCTGTGGATTGTTCTGAGAAGTCTTAAGGAAAGACATTGAGAAGTTGGAGGGCATCTTGTGGAGTGCAACCAGAATAGTGAAGTGCCACCCCCTCCCCATCTATACCATATCAGGACCACTTGAAAGAATTAAGGGTATTAGCAGGGAAAAGAGAAGGCTTGAGGGAAACATGAAAGTCACCTCTTAAAGGTCAGAATTATGAAGGAGAAGCCCTGTTCTGCTTGGGCCCAGAGGGCAGAAGGAAGAAGAATGGGGGCAGTTGTTGAGAGGCAGATTCAGAAGGAGGCATTTAGTTAGTACTGCCAGTCAATAAGTCAATTAATCACGTACTTTGTGCAGGTCATTTATTAATCAGCTATTTTGTAACAAGCATTATGCTAAGTGCTGGGGAAACAAAGGAAAACACAATGTCTGCCCTCACAGAGCTTCCAGTCTAATGGGGGAGACAACATGTAAATAATTATGTCCGCGCTATAGACTGATAAGTTGGCATAATCAATGGAAGGAAGACAGAATTAAGGGATAGCAGGGAAGGTGAGGGTGGCACAGTACATAGAATGCTAGACCTAGAGTCAAGAAGGCCCTGGATCAAATCTGACCTTGGACGTTCATGGGGTGACTTTAGACAAGTCACTTGACCTCTTTCTGCTTCAGTTTTCTTCTCGATAATACAGCCCCTATCTCCCAGGGTTTGCCTTGAGAATAAAATGAGATAATGTTTGTAAAGCACTTTGCAAACTTTAAAATGATACATAAGCATTGGTTAATACAAGTATTACTATTGTTAATTACATTTGATATAAGAAAAAACTTCCTAACAATCAGCTTTACCGAAGTGCGAGGCAGTATAGCTTAGTGGATAATGCCCTGGACTTTCTTAGGAAAACCTGAGTTCAATTCCTACCCCTGATTCTTCCTAGCTGTGTGACTCTGGGCAATTCACCTGATCTCTCTGAACCTGTTTCCCCTTCTGTAACATAGACATGTTAATAATATTTTTGTATTACCTCTCGCTGGGTTGTTAAAGGGCTCCGGCATTTAAATGTATTTAAAGCATTTTGCAAGTTTTTTATGTGTTCTATAAACAACATAGTAGATAGAGCTTAGAATCAAGAAGACCTGAGTTCAAATCCTACCTTAGACCTTAACAGCTTATGACCTTATCTCTCTTGGCCTCAGTCTCCTCATCTGCAAAATGGATATGACAGTGTCGGAGGCCTTTGCCAGTTGGAAGTCTATGTCACTTCTTATTAAACACAGAATGGGCTGGCTTGGAAAGTAGTGAGTTCCCTGTCATTGAAAGTCCCCAAGCACAAGTTGAGAAAGGCTATAGACAGCCCTTGGGGTCTTATCTAATTCTGTGACCCTTAACTGGCACCTCCAAGGAAAGGCTACTTACCGTCCACTTATCCTGGAGATGGAGGAAGGTTAAGATAGCAACTGAATTTTGTAGATGGGAGAATTTTAAGAACTGGGAAGGGGCAACCCTAGAAACTAATGATCCCTGAGTTTCATTTTATTACTCAAGAAAATCAAATTTACCAACAACTAAATAAAAGCAAGATTTTTTTCCTGACCTAAGAGTTGTTCAGTCATGTCTGACTCTTTGTGAACTCTTTTAGGGTTTTCTTGACAGAGATATTGGAGAGGTTGACCAAATTCCTTCTCCAGCTCATTTTATAGGTGAGGAAACTGAGGTAAACAGGGTAAAGTGACTTGCCCAGGGTTACACAGCTGACATCAAATTCAAACTCAGGAAGACGAGTCTTTCTGACTCCAGAAAGTGCTCTATCCACTATGGTGCCACTTAGCTGCCCAACCTAAAAATAACCATTGTTGTAAAGTCATGGCATCCAAAAGATCAATCAATAAATGAGGATTATTAAGTGCCTACCCTATGCCAGGCACTGTGGTGAGCTCTGGGGACACAAGGAGAAGCAAAGGGCAGTCCCTGCCCTCAGGGAGCTCACAGATACCATGCAAACAAATACATACAAAAGAATCTATAGACAAAAGAGCTAGGAAGTAATTAACCGAGGGAAGCAAACAAAGACTGGTCCTTCCATGGGTCCTAGACACATTGGACTCTGCCAGTTTTCTCCTGCCTCAATCTTGGTCCTGCCCAACCTTTCTTTCTTCCTGTCTTTTTGAAAGCTCCACCAGAGTCAGCTGGAGCTCCAAGACGTCCGGCTCTCCTACCGGCAGCTCCAGGTAAAGGTGGAAGAGCTCAGCGATGAGAGGAGTCTGCAGAATTTTAACGCCACTAGCACGTCTCTCCTGTCTGAAATCGAGCAGAGCATGGAGGCTGAGGAGCTGGAGCAAGAGCGAGAACAGGTGTGACTCCTGGGGAGGATGGACCGAAATTACATGGGTGTGCTCAGGTTTGGTTCCTGGGAGGGGAAGGTGGATGAAGAATCAGAACATGTGACATTGTCTACCAAGAGGAAAAAGGATCTGGAGAGGGGAAGGGTTAGTGGACCACAAGCTCAATTTGAATCAATGGTGAGATCTCGCGGCCAAAAAACAATGTCATCTTGGGCTGCATTAAGAGATACAAAGTATCCAGAACTAGTGTTGGTAATCATGATGATGATAGCTAACATGTATCCATGAACAGCTAGGTGGTACAATGGATAGAGTGCTGGGCCTGGAGCCAGGAAGATCTGAGTTCAAGTCTGGGCTCAGACATTTGCTAACTGTGTGACCCTGGACAAGTCACTTTACCCACCTGCCTCAGTTTGCTCATCTGTAAAATAAACTAGAGAAGGAAATGGTAAACTACTCCTATCTTTGCCAAGAAAACCCCAAATGAAGTCACAATCAGATACTTGTTGCTGTGCTTGTCCTTCGTTCTCCAAGAGGACCATGACATCAAGATGGTGACATGACTTGCAGTTGACTTTGATTTGCATGAGGGAGGGTGTGCAAGGTCACCAACCTCACTTTCTTCTCCTGAGCCATCTGGATCCAGTGGTCTGATA
The DNA here is from genome assembly GCA_028658325.1 of Potorous gilbertii. Taxonomy (NCBI): domain Eukaryota; kingdom Metazoa; phylum Chordata; class Mammalia; order Diprotodontia; family Potoroidae; genus Potorous; species Potorous gilbertii. The sequence goes on from CM053773.1 coordinate 230,939,343, forward strand.
TTCATCAGGATGGCTGGAAATGCCCCAGGATGCAATGTGGGGCCCTGACCCTTTCAGCCTAAGGTCTTATCACATTCTCACTCTGAGTGAGATGCCCCCATTTCATGAATAGGTTTCTTTAACTTAACTCAAGGGATGATCCCATTAATAAATAAAAAATAAAAAGCAAACTGGGAGAGGAAGACCCTCAGGGTTCCTGGGTAAAAGAGAAACAATTACTATTTGAATGACACAGTCATGGAAAAAAAGTGAGCCAGTCAAAAAAAAATATATCAGATACTACTGAACATTACTATACAACAAAACATTTATTTAGCATTTTAAATCTGCAAATGGTTTCCATATGTTATCAGATTTGATGATAGTACCACACCGTACTTTATGCTGATCAGTCAACATATAAAATATTGCATTAAATTTTAGGCAGCACATTTTAGGGATGACTTTGGAAGTCTGTAGAGCATTCGGAAAAAGGAAGTGAGGATGGTGAAAGGACTGGGCACTTGGGGGGAAAATTTTTTTTCAGTTAAGCAGTGGAAAAAATGCTGGTTTGAAGTCAGATGATATGCATTCAAATCCTGACTCAGCCACTTACTGCCCTGGATGACCTTGGACAAATTCTTTAAATCTTTCTGGGCCTCAGTTTACCTGTCTGGCTGTGTCATAAGTGGGTTAGTTGAAGGAGGTAGGTCTGGATTGGAAAATTAGAGAATGAAAGATATAAGGCGTGGCTTACATGATGATGCTTTTTTATTTGGTGAGGCAATTAAGGGTAAGTGACTTACCCAGGGTCACACAGATAGTAAGAGGTTGGATTTGAACTCAGATCCACCTGACTCCAGGGCCAGTGCTCTATGTACTACCCCACCTAGCTGCCCCATGATGATGCTTTCCAACAAAGAACACTAGCCTTTGAAGTCAGAGGACCTGGGTTTAAATCCTTACTCTCTGTGTGACCTTAGACAACTCCTTTCACTCCTTAGAGCCTGTTTTCTCATTTCTAAAATGAGGGGGTTCACCTTAGGGGTTTCTAAGGCTCCTTTAAGGTCTAAGCCTGGGGTCCTAAGATAGAGAACTTGTGGAGAAAAGATTTTGTGATGGATTTTTCCTCCTTGGCCAAGCTAGCAGCAAATAGATGGGGAAACATTGTAGACAGACAGATTTCAGCCCTACAGAAAAATGTCATGATCCATCCTCCCAATGAGCTAACATGCTACTCGAGGGAGGAACCATTCATACAAACAAAGTGACTTGACTACAAGGGAGAGTCAGCAGAACATTCACGGGAAGTTTAAGGGCAGGGGGAGATGACTTTGAGAAGGGAGGTGGGCAGAGGAGCAGGAGAGCTCAAGCTAGCAGAGCCTTGAAGGAAGAGGCCAAGATTGGACTGGGTGTCAAGGAAGCGGGCATGTGTGCCCAGTCAAGAGGAAGGAAACAGCAGACTCAGACTGGAGACCTATCTTGGACAGAATGGGCAGCCTTGGGAACCTCCTGACAAGTGAGGCTAAAGCCTAAATTAGAATTAAGTGCCATGGGTTTCCCTTCCCTGGAGGTTTTCAGTAGGCATTTATTAAATGTCTCCCATATGCCGGATCCCTAGGGGAAGTCACTTCAACACCCAGGGCCCTGGACAACTTTATAAGATCGTACGTTGCCAAGTAAGTCCTGATTTACACTGATAGAGAATTTCCTTAGTGGGAATTCTGGAAGCCAATAAAGTTGCACGTCTGATCTCCTACTAAAATGAATGGAGCTTACCTTCTATCATCACTCAATCAATAAGCATTTATTAAGTGCCTACTAAGTGCTAGGCACTATACATGATGCTTGGACACAGAGACAAGAGTGACACAGTCCTTGCTCTCAAGGTGCTTACCTTCTATCATCATTCAATCAATAAGTATTTATTGAATGCCTACTATATGCCAGGCACTAGGAATCTAAAAACATAACTGAGCGTCTTGGGATAGCTAAGGTGGTGCAGGGGTACACCTCCTGGAGTCAGGAGGACCTGAGTTCAAATCCAGCCTCAGACACTTGACACTTATTAACCTTGGGCAAGTCACTTAACTTCAATTGTCTCCCACCTCCAAAAACAAACAAACAAAAAGAATGTCCCTGTCTTCAAGACGCATAGATTCTGGGGCAGCTAGGGATGCAGTGGATAGAATATTGGCCCCAGAGGCAGGAGAATCTGAGTTTAAATCCATCCTCAGGCCGCTACTGGTTGTGTGATGCTAGGTAATTGCCTCCAAAAAAAAAAAGAAAGAACGAAAGAAACCTACATTCTATTGAGTGATAACAAGTATGTACACAGAAAAACAAATACAAAAAATACATACATATATATGTACATACATATATGTATAGATATGACAGACAAGAAAATATTCATTTATTCATTGACTGTATTAAGAGTGGGATGGGAATCAATGCTGGGGAGGGGAGCCTCACTCTCCTCCTGGGACAGACCAGACCTACAGTTTGGGGTTCAGTTCTGAGCAGCACATTTTAGGAAAGAGGGTGCCCAGAATGTCAAAGGGTCTTGAGTTTGTGTCATATGAGTATGTGTTGAAGAAAGTGGATCATTTGATCTGGAGTGAGACTCAGCCAGAGACGTGCTAGCTGTCTCCAAGGGTTTTCAGGACTTTAAAGGGCTGCCCTTTGGAAGAAGGATTTAGCTACACTGTACTGGCTCAGAGCAATCAGAACCAGGAGCAGGGATGGGAAGCTACAACAGGCAAACCTAAGCTGTGCAAAGAGCCCCTGACTTCCAAGTCTGGCTCTGCCATGTGCGGCCAATGTGGCGACCTTGCACAGGTCACCTCATTTCTCTCTAGGCTTCAGTTTCTGCAACTATAAAAGAAGGGGATTGGACCTCAAAGGACCCTTCCAGCCCTGCCTTGATCCTGAGATCCTTCCTCAATGTCCCAGAGTGGAATGGGCTGCCTCAGGAGTCTGTTAACTATCAGCCAACAAGCATTTATTAAGTGCCTACTTGGTGCCAGGCACCAGAATGGGTTTCCCATCCCTGGAGATAGTCAAGTGGAGAGTGGATGATAACGTTTTGGGGATGTGGCAGGTAGGATGCTCTCTCAGGCCAGGTTAGGTTAGAGGACCTCCTGCCTCTAGGATTCTGTCAGAGCATAGGTGACTTCCATCCCTTTCTACTCCCAGCTCCTCCCACTTAAATTCTTGTGAATTGATTGTGGACTGACCTGCCCTGGTTTTGTAGCCCTGGGCGCTGGCACCTGAGAACCAGTGACCTTCAGCCTGCCAACTCTTCTCCCACTCCCCCCTACCCTCCCAAGTGCCCCTAACCTTTTCCTCACCCTTCCACATGACTTTCCAGTTTATGCACTCATGCGTGAACATCCCGAAAAGCCACAGCGGGGAGGGGCAAGTGTGGACCTGTCCCGATGGGCTGAGAACAGCTCAGGGCACAATGGCAGGATATCATGAAAGGGCTGGTTAAGGAAACAGGGGAGGCCTGGTATCCTAGGTGCGAAAGGGCAGGGAAGGCTCTGAGGTAGCAGGCGTGGGATGGGTTGGCAGCCTCTTCTCTGGCCCGCATTCCAATGTAATTTCTTCCCTGGGCCAGCTGAGGCTGCAGCTTTGGGAAGCTTATTGCCAGGTCCGATATCTCTGCTCCCACCTCCGGGGAAATGACAGCGCCGACTCAGCCGTCTCCACAGACTCCTCGATGGACGAGTCGTCAGAAACCTCCTCGGCCAAGGACGTGCCAGCCGGCAGCTTACGCACGGCTCTCAGTGAGCTCAAGAGGCTTATTCAGAGCATAGTGGATGGAATGGAGCCCACGGTAAGAAGCCCTGCTGGGGGACTTCTTGGGCAGTGGCCAGAACACTGTACTAGGAGTCTGAGGGCCGACTATGCCCTTCATTAGTAGGGTGAAGGTGGGCAAGTCACTGGGCCTCAGTTTACTCATCCTTAAAATGAGAAGGTTGGACTAGATGACCTCCAAGTTCCCTCCCAATGCCAAAGCTATGGTCCTACTCTATAGAGCCCTGCCAAGGGTGAGGCCAGCATGACCATAGGTATGAAGTAAATGGAAGAAATCGTAACAGAGAGGCTGGCATCTTTTAATTTACCTTGTCTAGTTCAGGCCACAGAATAAGACATTTCTTGTAAACAGACATAGCCAATATAAGCATTTGTTTTGTTTAACTGTACAAATTTGTATAAGTTTTCTTTTTCTTTTCCCCCTCAATGGTCAGGGAATGGTGGGGGAGAGATTGAAAGGAAAGAAAATGGATTTTTTTGTTCATTGAAAAATGTAAAATTAAATTTTAAAAAATAGAATATTTGGACCAAGTCTCTAGTCAGCTCACCTGAAAGCCCTGGAGGCATGGAACAGAAGTCGGGGTTAAGAGAGAGCATGATGGCATTGTAGATAGAACTCTGGATTTTGAATAAAAAGATCTGGGTTCAAATCTCGGCTCTACCACTTATGTGACCTTGAATGAATCACCTGCCCTTTCTGGGTCTTAATTTGCTAATCTGAAAAATTAAAGTTGAACTACATGATCACTAAGATGCCATCTAGCAAATTAAAGAAGGAAACTAAGATTGTGGGTTGAGGAAATAGAACATACCTGATATGGGGGGAAATCCGTGCCAAGAGATGGTGTTGGGAGATGGAATGTCCTATATGGGGAAATTGCAAGTAGGATTATTTGGAATTCTGTAGGATCTATTTGGCTGGAAGATTGAATGTGTAAGGGAGAAAACTCCTACTCAGAGAAGTTGTGTATGAATGAATGGGGGAAAGGTCAGTTGTGAGGGGCGCTTAATATGCCCACTTTGGCTCTTGTGCTTTAGAGGGAGAGGTACTGTTCAAATATGTTTTCTGGACATGCTGTTTCCTTGAGTTGTCCCTTCAGCCAAATATGGCAGATTCCTGCTTTGTGGACTCTCGAACTCTCAGTCCTTCAGTTATTATTTATTTTCAGTTTTCTTCCTCCCACTGCGTATCAGAATCTGTCTGTGCCAGTTGAGATGAAACGGTAGAATAGCTGTCCCTGCCTATGTTGGGGATTAGCTATGTTGATTTGATGCTTTATCGTGGCTGTCTTAGACCTCTATGGATCAGTAGAATCCCTTAGTAAAATGTAAGTTCCTTGAAGGCAGGGACTGGTTCATTTCTGTCTTTATAGGTACTTAATAAATGCTTGTTGTTTTATCAATCTGGGGGAAGAAGGAATCGTGTCAAACTGGGAAATATGATGGATTATACCAATTAAATGACTTCCCCCACCCCTTCCCCAAATACTAATGAGTACTGGTTATTGGTGATTAAAAACTAAGCAAAGGATCTCTCTGTCTCTCTTTGTTTCTGTCTCTTTCTCTGTTTCTGTTTCTCAGTCTATCTCTATCTCTGTCTTTCTGTTCCCATCTTTCAGTGTCTCTCTGTTTCTGCCTCTATCTCTCTCGATCTCTCTGTCTCTCTCTCTCTCTCTCCCTCCCTCTCCCTGACTCTCTGTCTCTGTCTCTCTCTCTCTCTGTCTCTCCTGCTTCTCTATCTCTGTCTCTCTCTTCCCCTGATCCCTCTCCTTATGTCTGACTGGTTGATGTCTCTTTTTCTACCAGAGCTCCCGGAGAATTGATGACGACACCTTAGAAGAGCAAATACGACAAACCAATGAGGACTCGAGAGCGCTAAGGGAACTGATGGAAGGAGAAAGAGGGAAACTGAGGCAGAGCCTAGAAGAATTACAACGACTTCACAGCCAGGTTAGTACCTCCTCAGCTGTAAAGGAAAGGGATTAGCAGCCTTACTGGGCCCTCTCACTACCTCAGGCATGAGAATTTACCAGGAGGCAGGGGGTCAAATTGACTAGAGAGCTGCATTTGGCAGCAACCTGGGGTGGAATCTTACCTCTGATACTTAGGTGCTATGTGACCATGGGCTTGTCATGCCTCCTTTCTCAACCCTAGTTTCCTCATCTGGAAGAAAGAGATCAGACTGGTAGCACTCGCTACACAGTGTTGTTTTAAGGCTCAAATGAAAGAATGGTTGTCAGTCACATTTTTTAAACTTTGAAGTCACATTTAAATTTTGGTAATTATTCTTCTTAGAAATGACTGCCTTTATTGCAGGCAATGTGGTGTCTTGGAAGAGCCACTGAATTTGAAGTCAGAGGACCTGGCTTCTAATTCTGGCTATGCCAGTGACTTTGTAAATGTCATTTTCTCTCAGTTTCCTCCTCTGTGAATGAGAGGGTTAGAATAGGTAGCTTTTTGGAAGCCACAAAAGGGGTCTCTTCCACCTTTAGAACTGGGTTCCAATGAGTGGTTGGCTTCCGAGATCCCTGCTACCTCTCAGTCTCTGATCCTTGGGGGACCTCTGCTGTTCATCAAATTGGAGAAGAGTGGGAGGGACCTGGACTTAGCATTGAGTGAAATTGGCCAGGGCAAAAATGCCTGATGCGCCGCTATATGGCATGCTGCCTTCTGCATGGCTTAATAAATCTGCTGGATGCCAGTGTCTGCAGTGTCCATTTTCCCGGAACTCTTGAGTTAAGTGGATAATGTTGGTGAGTTTCCAAAGGCTATTTAGCAAGAAAGTCTGCACACAAAAGGACAATTAATTTTTTACAGGTCTCCTCCTGCAAATCAGGGCTCCCTCTACCAGCCTACTTATGAAAAACAAAGAAACAAACAGCAATTGCCACCCAATTTATCCTTAGCAAAACTTAGGAGGGGTGGGGAACCTGCTGCCTCAGGGCCACATGTGACCCTCTAGGTCTTCAAGTGTGGCCCTTTGACTATTCAGTGATCTTGAGGCCACAGTTTCCACCAGAAGGCTGCTCTTGAGGACCTAGAAGACCACATATAGCCTCGAGGCAGCTGGTTTTCCACCCCTGGCGCTGGCCCTGGGCACTTTGCACTAGGTTGTAGTTTCCTCTAGGGCTACTAGGTGGCACAGTGCATAGAACCCTAGACCTGGAGTCAAGAAGTGTGACTTCAGACACTTATTCCCTGGGTGACCCTGGGCAACTTCTTTAACCTCTCTCACTCTCAGTTTCTTCATCTGTAAAATGGAGGCAACAATAGTACCCATTTCCCCAGGTTGTTATAAGGATAAAATGAGATCAGATTTATAAAACACTTTGCAAACCTTAATGTGATATATAATATTGTCAAGGCATTTAGGTGGTGGAGTAGAAGCATCATCTCCCTGAGTTCAAAGCTGTGTAACCTTGGGCAAGTCACTTCACCCTATTTGCCTCAGTTTCCTCCTTTGTCAAATGAACTGGAGAAAGCAATGACAAACCACTCTAGTATCTTTGTCAATAAAACCCCAAATGGGGTCATGAAAAGTCAGAAACAACTGAAAAATGACTGAAAAACTATTCATCTGTCTCCTTTGGACAACAGAGAAGGAATATATATGGAAGCAGAGCCACAATTAGGGTGGGACAACTGGGGCTTTATAACAGGGTGCAGAAATGTAGATATCACTGACAGTACTTAGACTCTTTAGCAGATAAACATAGATGAGCTTTTTTTTTTAAACCAGTCATGATTTCATTGAGATAAAGAGCTACCTGTAAGGAATTCCCTCTACCAAAGTAAATCAGTACCTGCTCTGTAACTTGTGGTCTTAGAGCTGCTTAGGGGCACTGAGAGGTGGAAGAACTTGCCAAGGATCACCTAGCCAGTATGTTTGAGAGGCAGGACTTGAACCTAAGTCTTCCTGGCTCTGGGGATGATGATGCCTTTTGCCAAGCTGCCCCTCAAATTAGTTAAAATAAGATGGTGCCATCTTATTTTAACACACAATCAATGTGTTTTTTCTTTCATCCCCTGCCCCATCCTACCTGGTAGGACCCTGGATCCTAGGTGATCTTCTCCCCTACCTCATCTTAGCTGGTGGCAGCAAGCAGCAGCCTCACAGCAAGTCCAAGGTTTATTCTCCATCTCTCCAGCACAGATGGAGAGACATTCCAACCTTGTCTGAATCCCTTCAGGGTCAGGGAGCCCATGGCCTCTGAAGGCAGCTCATACCATGTTAGGGCAGCTCTCTTTGTTAGCAAGGTTTTTTTCTGACATCCAGCTGAATATGCCTCCCTGTGGCTTCTTAATGACTGCCTTTCTTCTTAATTCTCATTTCTGGGGCCAAGCAGACTAAGTCTAATCCCCTATATTCAGTGAAGTAGTGTGATGGATAGAACCCTAAACTTGAAGTCCAGAAGGCCTGAATTCACATCTGGCCTTAGACACTTTACAAAGTGTGTGACCCTGGGCAAGCCGCTTAACCTCAGTTTCTCCATCTGTAAAATGGGAATGATAATAGCATCTACCTCCCAGAGTAGTTACGAAAATTAAATGAAATTGGTTGGAATAAATGATTCCCTAAGGTCATCTCTAGTTTTAAATATATGATCTTGTGAGATGGCTAGGTGCCTCAGTGGCTAGAGCAGCCAGACCTGGTGTCAAGAAGACTTACTTACTAGCTGTGTGACCCTGGGTAAGTCACTTCATCTCTGTTTGCATTAATCTACTGGAGAAAGAAATGGCATACCACTCCGATATCTTTTCCAAGAAAACGTCATATGGTATCCCATGGAGTCAGATATGCCTGAATGACAAAACAACAACAGTGACCCCAAGATGATGCAGGGAGTTTCTTATACCAGTGAGATACCCAGGTGACACAACGAATAGGGCCGGGCCTGCAGTCCAGAAAACCTGAGTTCAAATTCAGCCTCAGACTTTTCTTAACTGTGTGACCCTGAGCACATCATTTCACCTCTGTTTGCCTCACCTTCATCAACTGTCAAATGAAGATGACAGCACCCACCTCTCAGGGTTGTTATGAAGATCTAAAGTGGTCATATTTCTATAGCACTTAGCACTATGTGCCTTCACATAGTAGGTGTGTAATAAATGCTTTTTTTCCTTCCTGCCTATGTGCTCTAACCAGGGGGTAGTAGAGCGGAAGTATGACCTCCTCAGTCCTGGACACTGGACAACCTACATATTCCCATTCTTTTTTTTTTTTTGGCTGCCAAGACAAGCTGTTGATGCCACTAAAATAATACCGTACTTAAAGTCAATTGTACAGGACTTTATGCGCTACTAGGTACCAGAGACGGCACTAGCTACCAAGTATGTGAAGACAAAAGCCAAAGTGTCCCTTGCCCTCAAGAAACTTACATTCTCTTCATGAAAGGAGTTCCAAAATAAATAACAGGACATCCATAAAAGGAATTTTTATACCCATTTAACAGAGAAGGACAACTGAGGCTTAGGGAAAGAATCTGATTTATCCATGGGCACACAATTAGCAAGTCTTAAACAAGGCTTCTTAATGGTTTTATTTTTATTTCTTCTGACTTGAGCCCCTTCTCAGAATATGGATCCTTCTGCTACTAAAAACTGAAAATGAAAGTCCACAGGCTTTGCAAACTAACTCCAAACATACAGTAAAAAAAATAAAATACATGCAGTAAAATACATAGGATTACAAAGAATATCAATTATATTGAAATGCAGTTATCAAAATTTTTTTTTTAACTACTTCCCAAAGCCCAGGGGCCAACCTCTGCCTGATGCAGGGCTCTCCGGAGTATAAGCCCATTGTGCTAAGACCAAGATGATGTAAGGAATGTCCCCTGTTGGTGGCACGGTACCCCTCTTCTTGAGCCATTGTACTGTAACTTAGAACTGAAATCACTACACCATGGAGACCAGGGCTTTGTCCCAGGGCACCAAGTAAAGAAGGCTGCACTTGCAGGCTAGGGTGCACCTCTCTTGCTCTCCCAGCTCCTAAGGGGGCCTGCCCAGGAGGAGCCTCAAGCTAGTGACCTTGGGAGTCCTCACGCCTGGCAGGTAGGCTGCCCCCCACTCCAGCTTCAGTACCTATCTCAAAAGGCTGAAGAGACTTTCTCGTCCAAACGCCTTCTTTTAACTGATGAGGAAACTGAGGCCCAGAGAAGCATGGCTTGTCCTAGATTATTCAGTTGGTAAATTACATTTTTGGGGGGTAGGGAGGGAGTCGAGTTAAGTGACTTGCCCAGGGTCACACAGTAAGTGTCTGAGGCCAGATTTGAACTCAGGTCCTCCTGATTCCAGCGTCAGTACTCTGTCCACTTCACCACCTAGCTGCCCCTGATCAATTGCCCATAGAAGTTCTTTTTTTATTTTTTGTTATGTTTTTATTTTTTCTCCACTTTTTGTTTTTTGCAATTACATGTAAAGATAGTTTTCAACATTCACTTTTATAAGATTTTGAGTTCCATTTTTTTTTCTCTTTCCCTCCCTCCTTTCGCCTCTCCCCAAGGCAGCATGCAATCCGACAGAGGCTGCACATGTATGATCATATTAAACATATCTCCACATTAGTCATGTTGTGAAAGAAAAATCAGAACAAAAGGGAAAAATCACGAGAAAGAAAAAAAATAGCCTCCTTCCATCTGCATTCAGACTCAATAGTTCTTTCTCTGGATGTGAATAGCATTATGAATCTTTTGAAACTGTCTTAGGTCATTGCATTGCTAAGAAAAGCTAAGTCAATCATAACTGATCATTGCACATGGCTGCTGTAGAGCAGGCCTTTGAGGTTCAACAGATGATATAGAGAAAGTGCTTTCCAGATATAGTGAAAAGAATGCTGGATTTGGAGTCCAAGGATTTGGGTTTAAATCTTGGCTCAGCCATATATTCCCTATCTGAGTGACCTTAAGTAAAACATTCCCTTTCTCTGGGTCTTGGTTTCCTTCTCTATAAGATGAGGAAGTCTATGACACTGTGACACCATGTTCTTCCTACCTCTGTGACCTTAGCCTCTCTGGCCTCTGTTAGATGAGGAAATTGGGAGCGACACTGTGGAAAACAAGACAAAATGCTGGAATTTGAACCACTTATTCTTTTTTTAAACTGTTATTGATCACAGTTTATTTTGAAGTCATGAAACACCAACCAGAGAACAGACTGAGTCAGCAGGTCAGGCTGGGCAAACACTTGATTGGAGCCATGTTTCCATGGGCTACAGCAGGTGGTGGCTCAAATGCATAGCAGCTGAAAATGAAAGGGTTGGATCAGACAGCCTCTGTGATCCTTTCTAGCCCTCTATCCATGGCATGCTATGATTTAGAAGATAGGTGATACTAGGTGATCTCTGAGGTCCCTTTTAACTCCAGACCTAGACTCTTCTGACCTCCCCGAGCCTAGTTTCCTCATCAGTAAAGTGGGGGGATTGGGTTAGATGACCCTTAAGGTCCCTTCCCACTCTTGATCTAGGATTTTATGATAAGTTATTTGATCTCCCTGGGCCTCAGCCTCAGTTTCCTCGTGAGTAAAATGAGAAGGTTGGACTGGATGACCTCTAAGGATGACCTTCAGGCTCTGGATCTAAGGCCCTGTGATGCCTGAAATCCTAGAGACAGAGCGTGCTGGCCCCCCTCCTTTACTCCCAGCTGTTTTCTGGCCACCTTGATTCCTTTGGAGCCCAGTCTTCCAACCTGCCAGGACAAAATGGAGGAGAAGATGGGTCCATTCTCTGGTATTAGGAAGGGTTCTGCACTGATGTGGAAGCCTAATTAATATTCTAAGGCTCAGCTTAAGAACAAAGCCTGGTGCTTTCTGCCTGTCAGCTCGTGAAAATACATTTGCTCTTGAGTATCTCAGTAAAGCCAAACAGGAGGTTCATCAATGGGGGTCTTTCTTACTAAAGAACAAAAACAGAGTGGGGAGCTAGGGGTACAAGCAGACTGGTTAAGAACCCACATCCACAGGAGTGGTTTAGAGGGCAATGTAGTAGTATGATGGTTAGCATATAGGACCAAGAATCAGGAGGTCTAAGTGGGTTCAGATCCTACTGGAGACAAAGGATCAGAGGCTCACAGATTTAGAACAGAAGGGAGCTTAGAGGCTTATGCATCCAGAGCCATCTCAGGCTATCTAGTCCAATGCCCTCATTTTACAGAAAAGGAAACTGAGGTTTGAAGAGATTTAATGACTTGCTTAGAATTGTTTAGCTAGTATTTAAGGTGGGATCTGAAGCCAGTTCTTCCTGACTCGGAGTCTAATGCCCCATCTATGACATAATGTTCTTACTAGCTGTGTGATCCTGAACAAGTCACTCAACTTCTCTGGCTTTATCTCTCTGGGTCCAGGGATGAGTGACTTGCTCAAGGTCACAGGGTAGTAACTGGCAGTGGTGGGACTTGAATCTAGACCCTTTGATGCCAACTGCAACATGCTTTCCACTACTCTAAGCTGCCACCCCAGATAATACCACCTGAGGCAATCCCCTCATAGCATGAGAGTGAGGCTCCCATATGATAATATATGGAAAGCATTTTGCAAACCAAAACATCATATAAAATGAGTTACTAATCAACAAGCATTTGTTAACTTACCTCATCTTGCCAAGCCCTGAGCTGGGTGCTGGGGTTACAGCAACAAAGAGGAAACAGTCCCTGCTCTCAGGGAACTTCATTCTCTATGGAGAGGGAAGAGGAGTTACAACATATGTGCCGTCATCTAAAGTCCAAGCTCATTGGAGGAGCCAGAGAACATCGAGTGGAGGAATGATCCGGGGAGGCTTCCAAGAGCTCCCTTCAAACTTGGAACCTCTAGGGAAGATCAATCAATCAGCAAGCATTTCTTGAGTTCATACTCTTCCAGACTGCGCCAGGCATTAAGAATAGAAAGACCAAGAAAGGGAAGAGTCCCTGCCTTTGGGATACATTCTGTGCCCCCAGATAAAACAGAGTTTTTAGGACCATAGAGTTAGAGCTGGAAGGGCTCATCTAGTCCAATTTTCTCATTTTACAGATGAGGAAACTGAGGCCCAGGATCAGAAAGCAACTTGTCCAAGGTTATTTTTTTTAATTTATTATGTGTATTTTGTATGACTACACATATATAGCCTTGCTTTCTCATGGGAGGGGAGAGAGAGGGAGGGAAAGAAATTGGAACTCAAACATGGAAAAAAATATTAAAATTGTTTTTATATGTAATTAGGGAAAAATAAAATATTAAATTTTTTAAAATTACGGTAAAATTGACAAACATCAATGAGCACAAACATTTCCATATAAGAAGAAAATCAGAAAAAGAATTGTATATGAAATTTTAATTTGACATGGTACTACACCACTTTGTTTATCATAGGTAGGTGCTTTTACTGTCCCATTTTACAGATGGGGAAACTGAGTGGTGAAGTGATTTGCCCAGGGTCACATGGCTTGTAAGCATCTGAGGCTAGATTTTAACTCAAGTCTTCCTGAGTCTTTAGGTGTCCCCTTTTGAATTTCCTTCTGCTCTGTTCTTTGTAGGTTTTTCTAATAAATCAATAATTTTCTTTTTTTATTTTGGCTTTTCTGTTACTACGCCTGACTCTCCTCTCCCCCAAAAAATATTTAAGCCCTCTCTTATATAATTAGTATCATCAAAAGAAGTCACTTCATACCTTGGTCTTGGTCTGGAAGGAGATTAATGGTGCACCAGCAGCCAATAAGATGCCTGCCAGGAAGGTATGGGGCATGCTCCGTCACTGGTCCTTCCATGTGGAGGATTGGTTCTTGCATGAACCAGAATTCTGAAGTGTCTCAAACTTGTTAAGCCCATGATGGGCAGGAGATCCAAGTGTAGCTGGTATGACATCTTGGACAAAGTCCTGGACTTGGAATCAGCAACACCTGCGTTTGAATGCTACCTCTGACACATACTAGCTGTGTAAATGTATTGTACCTGAGGTCCAGGGACTTGCGTTCAGTTCCTGCCAAATATTTGCTATGAGCTGTGTGATCACAGTTCAAGTGATTAACCTCTCAGAGCCTGTGCTCATCCATCTATAAAACAGGGATAGTTTTACTTAAAATCTCCTTCCCAGAGGGTAATCTTCTATTATTGTTAGTGTTATGTTATCAGGAAGAGGTCTAATGATATTAAGAGCTAGCGAGCATTTATATAGCACCTACTATGTGCTAGGTAGTGTGCCAACCAAGCATTTTGCAAATATTATCTCATTGGATCCTCACAACAACCCTGGGAGGTAGGTACTATTACTAACCCTATTTTACAGATGGGGAAACTGAGGTAGACAGAGGTTAAGAGTCCTGCCCAGGGTCACACAGCTAGTGTCTGAGGCTAGATTTGAACTCAGGTCTTCCTGACTCCAGATCCAGAGTTCTTTCCAGTATACCAACTTGCCTTTCAATATGAAAGAAAATCTTTTTTTGAATCACTGTAGCCCTTTGTGAAACCTCTGTAGTCTAAGAACTTAGGTGAATCTGATATTGTTTTGGGCTGGATCTGAGAGTGTGCTTCCTCTGGTATCAGAGGGCCTGGGTTCAAATGCTGCTTCCAGCACTTGGAGGCTGCGTGATCTTTTACTAATCTTTTAACTCCCTGGACTGCTAGTCCCTCACCTTTAAAACAATATGGTTGCCAAGTTCCTTTCTAGTTCTCCACTTGTGATCCTATGCTGGACACCAGTCCTCAAGTGGCAAATGTGTAGTAAGCAGTTAGTTGGCACAGTGGATAGAGTGTCAGGTCTAGAATAATGACAGGACCTGAGCTCAAAATTGGCCTCAGGCACTTCCTAGCTGTGTGACCCTGGGCAAGTCATTTAACGCTGTTTGTCTGAATTTTCTCATCTGTAAAATGAGCTGGAGAAGAAAATGGCAAACCATGCCAGTATCTCTGCCAAGAAAACCCCAAATGAAGTCACAGAGTCAGATATAACTGGAAAGACTGAATCGCAACAAATTAAGCACCAACTGTGTGCCAAAATTAGGCACCAAGTCTGCTAAGCCCTGGAGACACAAAAACCAACCATTTTGCCTTTCCTCAAAATGTATTCCCTCTATTGGGAGGTTACAGCATCATATATACAAGTATATGCAAAATAAATACTTAGTAATTTCGGGGGAGGGTAGGCATGAGCAACTGGGGTATTAGAAAATACCGCATGTAGAAGCTGGCACTTGAACCGACTTTTAAAGGAAACAGGATTCTGAGAGGCAATTTTGAGGAGAGAGGGCATTCCAGGCAGAGGGGACAGCCAGTGCAAAGGCATGGAGATAGGAGCTGAAAGTAGTATGTGTGAATAATAATGGTTGCTGTTAATAATTATAATAAATAACATTTAAATAGCATTTTTAAGATTTTCAAGACCTTTACATGGAAGGAAATGGGATATAGTAGAAAAAGTAGATAAAGGCTGAGGTTCAACTCTTGAGGTAACATCTAACACTTCCTGGGTGTTCTTGGTCAAGTCAGCTTCCCTGGGCCTCAGTTTCCTTGTCTGTAAAATGAGGATGTTGAATTAAATGGCCTCTGAGATCCCTTTCATCTCTAGACCTATGACTGATCCAATATTATTTCATTTGATCAGCAGTTAAAGAACCAGTTGGACCAACTCAAAGAGTGCGTGTGAAGGGGCATGATATGTGATCATTCTAGAGGGGCAGATTGGAGCCATTCCAATAAATAGTTTCTGTTTGCTCCTAGAGGCAATAAGGAGCCAATGGAGCTTCTTGAGCAAAGGAGTGATGAGTTAGTTACACTTTAGGAAAATCACTTTGTATGAAGAATGACATCAGGTAGGGAAACAACAAGCATTTCTTAAATATTTACTATGTGTCAGGCACCAAGCTGGGCACTGGGAACCCAGTGAAAGGCAAAGATAGTGCTGTCAAATTCAATAGAAGCAGATCCCTATGGGCTGCATATTGATATAAAAACCACAAATTAACCTTATCTATGTTATTTAGTATTTTTATTTGTTTTACTAAACATTTCCCAATTATATTTTTTTATCTTTGAATCTGTAGAGAGTTAGCTTGGCGTAGAAAATACAGAGTCCACCTCTGCAATAGGAAGTCCTTTCTAAAAAAAAAATCTTATCTAATATTTTTCCCAATCATGTGCAAAAAAATTTTTAACATTTTTTTTTTCGAATTTTGAGTTCCAAATTCTCTCCCTTTCTCCCCTCCCTCCCGCAGGGAAGGCAGGCAATTTGATATAGGTTATACATGTGTAGTCATGCAAACACAGTTCCATGTAAGTCAGTCTGTGACTATGTTATTGCCCTCCATCCTCTTTTCCCGGTTTATTCTACCCGCTCTCTTCCTTTACCTTGTCCATTTTTTGCTTTCCTCCCCGCTTCCTCCATTTTCCCCTCCACTGTAAAAAATAGTGACTATCATAGGTGACTTTTCTGTAGCACTCCAGAGTTTTCAAAGCACTTTACCTACATTTCCTTTTTGAAGATTCAGAACAACTTTATGAGATAAGTGTTACGATTTTTCCCATTTTGCAGATGAATAAACCAAGTCTCAGAGAGTTTAAGCAACTTGCTAAGGTAACAGAGCTAAGTGTCCCAGTGGCAGCTTGAGTCTAGTTCTTGAATCCAAGACAGTGAGGTCAGGTCCCCATGCCTCCCATTGATCATATCACCTAGAGGACTTACAAGGCAACATGAGCTAGTGGATAGAGTAGTAGACGTCAAGTCAGGAAGTCTGCAGATCAAATGCCATCTCTCCTACTTTATCTAAACCTCCCTTTACTCATCTGTAAAATAGAGGGGCAGGAGGAAAAATACCTGTAAGTAACCAAAGTTTCCGAGTTGTCGTAAGGTTCAAATAAGATAATATATGTAAAGTATAAAAAAAACGATCAGTTTTGGAGGAGTTGTAAAAAGATAGGTACACTAATGAATTGTTGGTGGAGCTGCGAACTGATCTATTCTGAAAGTGACTAAAATGTCAATATAATTTGACCCACAGAGTCCACCACTAGGCATATCCTCCCACAGAAGTCAATGACAAAAAATTTATATCCTATCATACTTTTTGGTTATGTTGTATGATTTTAGTGAATTTATTTTTTCCTTGATTTTATTATGAAATATGACTTCCTGGAAAGGGGAAGAAGGACATTTCAAAAAATAAAAATGAAAAATATATTTTTTTAAAGTGCTTTGTAAACCTTAAAGAGTTACGGAAACGCCAGTTGTCATCCAAAGAACATTGTGGTAATGTGGTCGGTGTAATACTGCAATGTGTAAACCATACTATCATTAATGCACACTTCTGCTACTATGTGTAAAGTAAACGATGAATATAACAGCCTACAATCTCATCAGAAACAATACTAGTAATTGACATACACACAAAGTATCTCGTTTGTGTACGTATGTCATAGCCGCATAACATCCCTCTGAAGTAGGTGCTACTGTTATATCCATTTTACAAATGAAGAAACTGAGGTTCCGAGAGGTTGTGTCTTGTTCAGGAGCACACAGATAGTAAAGGTCGAGGAAGGATTTGTGTCTGGATTTTCCAGAGCTCCAGACTAGTGTTCTACCCATTATGCATGATTGCCTCTCCTGATCTCCTTGAAACATCACAACAATCCTGTGAGGGGGGGACTACAGATACTGTTATTGTTATTTTCCCCATTTTACCAGTGGAAAAACTAAGGCTCAAGGAGAGTAAATGACCTGTCCATGATCACGCAGCTAGTGTGTGTCAGAGATGAGATTTGAACCCAAGGCCTTTCTGAGCCCAGGCACTAGACCAGTGCTGACCTTCTACCTGAGGAAAATAGATTTAGAGTTGAAAGTTACCATAGAGGACATCAAGCCCAACTTTTTACAGATGAAAAAAAGAGACCCCAAAAGATTAATGACTTACCCAGGGTCATGCAGCTTGTAAGTGTCTGAAGCAAGATTGGATCCCAGATTTTTCTTAGTTCAGATCCAGTACGCCATCTACCAGATAGCTGTTTCCTCTACGTTGAATGCTGAGAGGACTTCAAGCTGGAAGGACTTTAAAGACATCTGGTCCAACCCTCTCTACATCCCCACCTTAAACCTAGTGTTAAACAGGAGAATATTAAGGCCCAGAAGAGTGATGGGAATTGCCTAAGATTACCCTGGTAGTAAGCAGTAGAGTCTGAGAAGATGTGGAGCTCAGGGAAAAGACATTAGATCGCAAGTCAGCTGGGACCCAGCTTCTGACATTTGCCAACCACGTGGTACAGGGCAGTCTTTTAACCTCCTAAGACCCTCAGTTTCCTTATCTGTTAAGTGGGAGACGATACCTACGTAACTCACCAGGATGCTTATAAAGACATTGTAAATGTTAAAATTTGAGAGAAACATGAATTAAACCTCTTTCTTGGCTCCCCTAGGCTGCTGAAGGAAGGAACATGATATTTTAGCCAGTGATCTCAAACTCATTGTAGGATTCCTCTCTCTCTTTCTCCTCTTTGTGTTCTCTCTCCCTCTCTTTCTGCCTCTCTTTTTCTCTCTCTCCTCTCTCTCCCTCCCCTTCCCTTTTTCCCTTCTCTTCCCTTCCCCCTCTCTCCACATTCTCTTTATTCTCTCCCCATTCCTACCTCACCAAAGGGACCCAGGCATTGTGGTGAAAAGGACGTTGGCTTTAGGTTCAGAGGACCTAGGTTTCCATCCCACTTTCACTCTCACTCCGGGTGTGCCATTGAGTCAATCACTTGGTGTCCTTCAGACTCAGTTGCATCAATGGATTAGATGACTTCTGACATCCCTCAAAGCTATAAATCTATCATCCCAGAATCCTGCCAGCCTCATCTGAGGCAATCACAGGCGGTATGAAATAGACTGATGCTTATGGAGTCAGAAAGACCTGAGTTCAAGTTCAAATACTGGTTGTGTGACCCTAGGAAAGTCACTTCACCTTTGTGTGCCTCAGTTTCTTTATCTGTAAAATAAGAGGCTTACCCCACAGTTTTATTTTGAAGACCATTGTAATCATGTATTTGAAATGCTTTGTAAACTTTAAAATATTAAATAAATGTTAATTAACATTTGATCCTATGCAGGTCCCTTTGGTAGCTTCCATTATCCTGTTTTACTAATAAGGAAAATGAGACTGATGGAGGTTAAGTGACTTGCCCAGGGTCACACAGCTAGTGAATGGCTGAGACTGGATTTGAACACAGGTTTTCTCGATTCCATATCCTAGCCCTCTATCCACTACACCACCTAGGTTTAATGATGTTTATCGTTGGGCAGCTAGATGGTGCACTGAGCTTGGGGCCAGGAAGACCTGATTTCAAATTTGACCTCAGACAATTTACTGACTGTATGATTCTGGACAAGTTACTTGTCCTCTGTTTGCCTCGATTTCCCCAACTATAAAATGAAGCTAGTTAACAGTATCTACCTCCCAGGGCTGTGAGAATCAAATGAGATATTTGAGGGGGTTTTTTAAAGAGGAGAGGAGGTTTAGCACAATGCCTGGCACATAGTAGGTGCTCTATAAATTTCCTATTCCCTCCCTCCCCATCATCATCATCATTTCCTCTTGAAGCAGAGCCGTAGGAGGGAGTTCTCACTTACTTGTTTTGGCCTCTACCAGGTGACGATGCTGAGCGTGGAGATGACAGCACTCAAGGAAGAGAGGGATCGCCTTCGAGTGACGTCCGAGGAAAAAGAAGCCAAAGAGCAGCTTCTCAAAGCCATCAGGGACCGCGATGAGGCCATTGCAAAGTAAGATGCTGCTCCAGTCATTCATCCCGTACGCACTGATATTTAGGAACAGAAGTACCATTTTGATTTTCATGGATTGCATTCGAAAGCAAATGCATTTCTAGGTTGTGTTAAAAGAGGGATAGCATCCAGGATCAGGGAACTGAGAGTGCTGCTGTCCTCCAGCCCAGAAACTCTACATCAGAAATGTTGTGTTCAGTTCTAAGCAACTCATTTTAGGAAGTAAAATAGTAAGCTGGAGAGGCCATAGATTTAGAGCCAAGATGGTCCTCCTAAAATATGGATCTGACCATGTCACTATGCCCACACATATGCACACACATGTACACGTGCACACACACACTAAATTCCAGTGGCTCCAGGAACAAATATAAAATCTTGTGTTGGTCATTACACGTCCTTTATAACCTAGCACAACCCCACACCCATTTGCCAGTCTTCTTACACTATACATCCCTCCAAAGATCTCCTGTCCAGTAACATTGGTTTCCTTTCTGTTTCACAAATAAATGGACTGTCCATCCCCTTATTCTAGGCATTTTCACTGGCTGTCACCCATGCCTGGAATACTCTCCCTTTTCATCTCCTCTCCAATCAATAAACATTCGTTGAGCACCTACTATGTGCCTGGAACTATGTGTTAAGCACAGAGGATACAAGTCCCAGCTAAAATACCACCTTTTCTGATTCCTTCAAATTCTAATGCCTCCACTTTTTCCTGTACATAACTTGTTTGTTCATGGTTCGACTTTGCCTTCCCCATTAGATTGAGAGTTCCTTGAAGGCAGGTGCAGTCTTTTGCCTTTCTTTATATGGACTAACTGAGGAAGAGAATTCAGAAAACTAGTCCAATCCTCATTTTACAAATGAAGAAACTGAGTCGCTGTGATGAAGTAATTTCAAGCCAAGTCGTCAAGAGACATTTAAAGACATTCTATGTACTAGGAATTGTGCCAAGTGCTGGAGTTACAAAGAAAGGCAAATGGAAAATCCCTGTTTACCTGTTGTCACACAGGAATTCAATGACATTGGATTAGACATATAACCTAGCACTGTACACATGGGATCCCAGATTCAGCAGAGATTTCAAAGGCCATCCAGTCCAATGACTTTCATTTAGAGATATAAAATGTAAGATGGAAAGAGCTTGTGATCTGCCTACAGCCTCACAGCAGCATTGGACTATAAATAGAAAATCTATCATTTAGGCCTATACACACAGGATTAGAGATCTAGAGCTAGAACAGACTTTGGAGGTCATCTAGGCTGACCCCTCATTTGACAGATAAGGAAATAAAGGCACAGAGTGTTCAATGACTCACCCAGGGTCACCATCAGTAAGTGTCAGAGGTCTTCCTGCCTTTAAGCCCAGAATTGTAACCATTACTTGTCTCTACCCAAAGCCTTTCCATCTCGGTAGGACCTGTCAACATAGTCTTTGAGAACCCACAGTCCTCTTCTTGCCTCAAGGAAGCATCAGAGTATGGTCTTAACAGATGTTTTTCACAAGCACTATTCTTAAAAAAAAATAAATTCTTTATTTCTTAAAAATAGTGATTTTTCTTTCTCATAAACAAAATTAGAATATTTTTAAGGTATATTTCATGCCCATTGGTCATGAAGGACATGAATCTCTAACTAGCATACAGTCAGACGAAATGCCAGCTAGATGGTGCATTGGATAGAGAGGGCTAGGGCTGGAGTCAGGGAGAACTGAGTTCAAATCCAAACTCAGATGGCAAGTTGCTTTACATCTGTCTGCCTCAGTTTCCCCATCTGTAAAATTGGGATAAGAATAGCCCCTATCTCCCAGGTTTGTTGTGAGGATAAAGTAAGATGATATAAAGCACTTGCAAACCTTAAAGTGCTATGAAGATTCTCGCTTTTGTTAGGATCTCTTCATTGGGTCGAGGTGAGAAAGGACTTAAGTGTATGTCATATGACGATGGTGCTAGCCTGGAAGACTGAGGCAGGGGGAGACATAGGAGAGCTGCCTTCAAGTATTTGAAGGGCTGTAGTACAGAAAGGAAAAGGGAAGGAAACAAGCTTCTATTAAGCACCTACTATGTGCCAAGCACTGTGTTCAATGAAAAGGGTTTAGACTAGCTCTTTTTTGCTCCAGAGACAGAACCAGGATCAGTGACTGAATGTTGCAAATGATGTGAGGAAATCTTTCCTAGGAATTAGAACTGGTTCAAGGTGGGCTGGGCCACCTCAAATGGTCATGGGCTTCTCTTCATTGGTCGTGTTTAGCAAAGCTTGAATTCCCGTCCATCAGGAAGGTAGTAGAGTATATTCTTATTTAAGAATGGCTAAAATTAGATGGGTTCTGAATTCCTCTCACCTTTGAAATTATGTCATTCTGTAGCAAGTGCCAGCAGCCAGATATATGAACAAAACCACAGAGATAGGGACCTGGGATTTTCTTGGTATAAAGAACTCCCAGGTGAACAATCTCTCTCTACCAATGCAACTCGGCATCTTATCTGCAAGTTATAGCCTTAAAAAATCATGAGGAGCATAAGTATCGTAGTCTCAGAGTACATGTGTCCCTCAGAATACTCAAGGGCATCTGAAAATATTTAACAAAATAAGCACAATTGCAATACAACATAGATAATGTTAACTTGTGGTTTTCTAGTCCAATATGCAGTTCTATTTGAGTTTCATACTACCACTGAGCCACTAAGTAATATGCCCAAGGCTACATAACTAATATGTATGTCTGAGATAGATCATGAACCCAGGTCTTCCTGACTCCCCTGAATCATATAAGAGCATGAAAGAAAAAAAGAAAAAAAACACAGCTGAAAGTAACTGACAACCCCAAAAGCCCCAAGATTATAAATGATTGTTCATGTATCTGTAACTTTGATTACTATTTGTTGTTATGTTGTGTCTGACTCTTTGTGGCCCCATTTGGGGTTTTCTTGGCAAAGATACTGGAGTGGTTTGTCATTTCCTTCTCCAGCTCATTTTACAGATGAGGAAACTGAGGCAAACTTGGTGAAGTGACATATTCAGGGTCACATACCTAGGAAGGGTTTGAGATTGGTTGAACTCAGGAAGATGAATCTGCCACACTCCAGGTCTGGCACTCTGGGCATTATGGTGCCACCTAGCAGCCTGCCTATTATTAACCCCACCCCAAAAGATGCTTAGTCTCACTTCCAGATTAATGCCCACATCATCCTCGTTCTCTTTTTCAGTTTCTCCTTTGCAATCTTCCTGTGTTAACTGATCTTGTCAACTCTAATGACGTCGTTGTCATCAATGTTTATATTCTTCTTTGAGCTCTGCTTTCTTCATTCTGAGTTGTTTCATACAAGAATACTCATATTTCTTAAAATCCTTCCTATCCATCATTCATCTTCTGGCTGGATGACATTAGATTATATTCATCACATAGCCTAGTCTGCTTAGTTATCATGCTCCAAATGATAGATTCTTCACTCATTTCCATTTTTTTGTTTGTGGGGTGTTTTTGTTTGGTTTTCGTTTTGCCATTACAGTATATTACTCCTGGGAATATTGTTATGGAGTCATTTTTCAGTCACTCAACTCTTCATGACCCCATTTAGGGTTTTCTTGGCAAAGATACTTGAAGTATCTTTGCCATTTCCTTCTCCAGCTCATTTTACAGATAAGGAAACTGAAGCAAATAGGGTAAACTGACTTGCCCAGAGTCACACAGCTAGTATGTTTTCTGAGGTCAGATTTGAACTTAGGTCTTCCTGACTCCAAGACTGGCACTCCATCTACTGCACCACCTATTTTTTCCCCCAGGATTGGGACGATAGCCAAAGAGTAAACCCCGTTTTGTAATTATTGAGTAATTCCATCTCAAAGAGTGTTTATTGAAAGTCTAGCCCTCTGCTGTGTGATATGGGGAACAAAAGAAAGATGGATGTTGTTCAATTCCCTAAGTGTTTGCAATCCCATTGGAGAGACAGGACAAGCAGAGACCCAGGAGGCATGATGCTGTCCTTCTGAAAAGGGAGATTGAATTCAGAGTCAGTGTGACCAGCATGCCTGGTAAATCCCTTCCCCTCTCCGGACCTTAGTCTCCTCATCTGTGAAATGGAGGGGCTGAGCTCAGTGACCTCTGAGAGCTTTCCATGACTGAATTATGTTCCTGTGCCCAAGATCCTTCATCAGCCTGGAAATCCTCCATAAAAAAACTTACCGCAATTGCTGGCGGCTTTCCTGTGGGTTTCTTATGGTCGTTATCTCTAAAACAATATTATGAACATCATTATTAATCATAAAACCATTGAGATTCATAATAACAGCTGGCATTTATACGCTTTAAGATGTGCAAGGTGCTTGACAAGTATTAGTAAACTTTCGTTAAGCACCTACTATGTGCCAGGCTTTGTACTAAGTGCTGGCAATATAAATACAAAAAGAAGACCACCATTCATGCCCTCAAGAAGTTTATAATCTACTGGGGAGGGGGTAGAACTGAAAAGGAAGCTGAAAGGGAAGGAAGGTAGCCAGAGTAGGAGCCTGTTGGAGTCCAGTCCAAAAGAGGACATCTGGTGGGAAATGAAGATATGGCTGGTCTGGGAGTCTACTTTATCTCATTTGATCCTTAAAATAATCTTGTAAAGTAGGTGCTCTCATCAGCCCATTTTACAGATGAGGGTCCCGAGGTAGAAGGAGGTTAATTGCCTCGCTTAAAGTCACATAGTTAAGTGTCTAAGGCAGGATTTGAACTCTGGCTTTCCTGATGCCATGTCCAGTGTTCCCTCCATTGTACCACCTAGTGCACCAGAGCATTGAGTAGCCTGTCTCCCTGCCCACCCCACCCCCACCCTTTATTTCTTGCGCTCTATACAATCAGGAAACCATCTTAATGTCTTTTTCCCATTCAGGAAAAGGTTAGCATATTAGTCTATATGCCAGTCTCTTTCTGTCTCTCAATTCAGCAATCCAGTAAACATTTACGAAGCACTTACATGTGCCACGCTCTATGTCAGGCACTGAAGGATGCAGTGACAAAAGTGAGACAGTTCCTACCCTCCAGTTACTTACCCCATTGACTGATAAGTCTCTACACTTATACCAGTCTTCCTGCCTGGTTGCCTTTTCACACTAGACCTGTACTGCCATGGAGGTCAGAAAGTCCTACCTGAGATGCCTACTAGATACATAACCCAAGCAAGTCACTTAACCTTTCTTAACCTAAGTTTTCTCATCCATTAAATTTCAGTCATTTTTCAGTCATGTCCAACTCTTCATGACCCTATTTAGGTTTTTCTTGGCAGAGATACTGGAATGGTTTGCCATTTCCTTCGCCAGCTCATTTTACAATTGAGGAAACTGAGGCAAGCAGGGTTACGTGTCTTGCCCAAAATCACGAAGCTAGTGTCTGAGGACAGATCTGAACATAGGAAGACGTGTCTTTCTGACTCCAGGCCCTGCACTTGATTCAGCATGGTGCCACCTAAGCTGCCCTATTCATGAAATGGAAATACTAATATCCGTCACCTCCTAGTAATGTTGTGAGAATTAAACAAGATAATATATGCGTGGCCCTTTGCCAGCCTTAAAGCTCTATGTACAAAAGACACAATGGTATTGGTCATTTGGGGGCCCCCAGTGCCTAGCATGGTGCTTCCTATGTTTTTTTCAGTGTCTACTGAACTTGAGAGGGGAAAGAGTTATGTCAGTGCTTACTATGGTACTATTGTTATCCTGGGGGCAAATTTATGGAAACAAGCCCACTGCAAGCAATTGCTTCCCTTGCCCTTCCCCTCCACCATGCCTGTCCTCTCCTTTCACTCCGAGCTGGGCCTCAGACACATGCCTCCCTCTAATCAAGAGATGGTTTTGTGAGAAGCTGTGTGGAAAATGAATTAGTTTTAATTAAATGATTTTTTTATTAAAACTGTCCCAAGGTCCCTTAGTGATGGGAGGGAAGATTATTTTCTCTTTTAAAAGGAACCCATCCAGCAGCATTAATTAGTATGAAGGCACTGGAGAAGCAGAAAAAGGCAAAAAACACTCCCTACCCTCAAGGACCTTACGTTCCAACGGAGGAGACATGTCCATAACGAGGTGTATACAAGATACATACATGTCTACAAGGAGGGGAAGCTAGGTGACACAGTGGATAGAACACCACCCCTGGAGTCAGGAAGTCGAGTTCAAATTCAACTGCAGACACTTAATAGCTGTGTGATCCTGAGCAAGTCCATTCACCCTGTTTGCTTCAGTTTCCTCATCTGTAAAAAGAGCTGTAGAAGGAAATGGCAAACCACTCCAGTATCTTTGCCAAGAAAACCCCAAATGGTCATCAGGAAGGTTTGGACTCAACTAAAATGACTCACCAACAACAGCTGGAAATTAACCTTGGAGGGGAAGACACTAGCAGCTGAGACACCAGAAAAGGCATCCTACAGCCTAAAACATGACTTTAAGTAGGAAGCTAGTCATTTAGAATATGTTTAAGTTTAGCAAGTCACTAGATCAGGCAACAAGTATTTCTCAAGCACCTACTATGTGCCAAGCATTGGAGAAAGCAAAGATAATCCTGAAATATCCCTGGGGGGCTTAGTAAAGAGAGACAACATGGACATAAATAGACATGTGGAAAGGATACAAGGTGATGTGGAGGGGGAAGCATAACTATTTGAGGGAACTAGGAAAAGCCTCACATAAAAGGCGATGCTTCTGAAGGGATGACATGGTCAGATCCCTATTTTAGGGACATCGGTTTGACAGTCGATCAGTAGACATTTATGAAGCACCTACTATGTGTCAGGAACTGTGCTAAGCTATAAAAATATAAAAAGAGCAAAAGACGACCTGAAGCTTATTCTTCATAGACAGTAGCTTGATTGTAATCTGTCTGTCTTTGCCCTACCTGCCTGCCTATCTTTCTGTGTCCTGTCTGTGTTCTATCTGTTCCTTGCCTGCCTTTCTATGTTCTGCTTGCCCAGATCATACCATCTGTCCTGAACATCTGGCCTGCCTCGATCAGTCAGACTGTTTTCTTCCTGTCTGTCTCTGCTCCACTGGTCAGGCTATGCCCTGTCTGTCTGTCTGTCTGTGTCCTGCCTATATGTCTGAGTTTTGCCTGCTTATCTATGCCTGGTTGATAAGGTTGTAACCTATCTGTCTGTCCCTAAGGACCCTGGTTCTGCCTTTCCCCACCCCTACTCAAAAAAGTGCCTAAGATCAGAGGACTGAAGGCACCCCTTCTCTGGCTCTCCTCCAGATTTCACATAGGGCCTGCAGGTGCTCTGGGAGGCAGGTAGCTGCTCCAGGACCCTGCTTCTATGTAAAAGGCTCCCAGTGGCTCTTCCCCCATCATTAGTTCCCAGGTTCTCCTCCTTGGCCAGGGAGTCTGAGCTAAGGAAACCTCAGGGAGCCCTAGCAGCAGCTCCGTCTGTCAGAAGAAGCAGAGATGCTGGCTGAGGCCGCTGGGAGGTGTAAAAGATTTGTTCTCATACAGAATAACCTGGTGGGCTGATGCTGATACTGAGATGTAACCATGGCAACCAGAAGCCTTCATCTCCCTTCCTGGCAGGGATGGGAAGCAGAGGCTAGAAGCAGCCCACCAATGGTAGCCTATGGGACAAGATGCAGCTGTCATCAGCAGATCTGGACTATCAGTAACCCAGTGGAAATGGGGTTGGGGGGAGAGCAGAAGAGACCTTAAGAAGCAGGGCAAAGCCAGGACAGGGAGCCAAGAGATACCTCCCAGACACAGTGGTGGCTGGAAGGGATCTCAGAGGCCATCTGATGCACTCAATAAGAATGCCCTCAACAACATGCCCAACAAAGAGTCATACACTCAGTCACCATCATTTATGAAACACCTACTATGTACTAGCAGCTGTGCCAAGTGCTAGGAGTACAAAGAAAAACAAAAACGCTGTCATTTGTAGAGAAAGTGCTAATTTGTATCCAGAGAGAATGGTTCTAAGAGTTCCCCGTGCTGATTTACTGATAAAATTACAGGACTAATCAAAAAAATTCAGTGTATTCACTTCCTTGTCTGCTACCATACTCTTGGTTTACTTTGAGCTTGCAGCCCACTAAAACCCCCAGATCCTTTTCTAAACATGTCTCTCCCATCTCATATTTGTGAAGTGGTTTATGATCTGAAGTATCAGAATGTATCAGGCCTCAAGGCTGAAAGAGGGACTGGAGTCCAACGTGCCCTTTAAATTCAGCCCTGGCTTGTCTGTTTCAGGAAGAACGCAGTGGAGATGGAATTGGCCAAATGTAAGATGGATATGATGTCCCTGAACAACCAGCTCCTGGATGCCATTCAGCAGAAACTGAACCTCTCCCAACAGCTTGAGGCCTGGCAGGTAAAGGGGGAGGGCTGGGAATGAGGCTGGCCATTGGGGCAGGGTCTGCAGAGTAGCATTAGCCCCCAGAGACTGAGATGGATACAGGGAATTGAATGGTGACATCGGCAACCTGCAGGAATCCTAAAAAGGCCTCAAAGAGGATCCCAAGGCTACGCAGTGCTCATAGGGCTGGTATCTTTGCAAACAGGAGTTAGAGCATCTCCTGGAAATTCCTCTGGCTCACAGAATCTCGGGGCTGGAAGGAACCTCAGAGACTATCTAGCCCCACCCATATCTGAACAAGAGGTTCCCTATTGGATAAGTGGTCATCCACCTTCTGCTTAAAAACAGATTGTGTGGTCTTCGTAAGGAAGGAGGAGAATGGAACTCATAATGTCACACCTAACACTAGCGCTTCAGAGGTGACTGAGACTTCCCTCACAGCAACCACAAGAAGCAGACAATGCAAGTGGCCATAACCCCATTGTGCAGATAAGGAGACTGAGGCCCTGAGAATTTAAGTAGCTGAAAGAGCCCCTGGTCACACATTCAAACTAAATAGAAAGAAAAAGTTGTGCCTACAATGGAGGAACAGAAAAGTCGGAGTGAAATTTGACTTAAATATAGCTGACAATGACTCACTGACCCTTTTCCAAAGGCTGGCTTCCTCTTTTTCTAACTAAGTTTGACCAGATTCATAGAATGTCAGATAGAGAGATAGATGATAGAAAAATAGATGGATGGGTGGGTGAGTAGATGAATAGGATAGAAAGAAATAAAGATAGATAGATAGATAGATAGATAGATAGATAGATAGATAGATAGATAGATAGATATGCAGATAGATACATGGATAGATAGAAAAAGATGGGTGAATGGATAGGATAGAGAAATAGAAATAGGCAGATAGAAATGGAAATAGAGATAGATGGATGGATAGATGGATAGATGGATGGATGGATAGATGGATGGATGAATGGATGGATGGATAGGTAGAGGGATGGATGAATTGGATAGAGATAGATAAATAGATAGATGGGTAGATGGATGGATAGACAGAAAGATAGATAGATAGATAGACAAAAGATAGATAGGTAGATGGATGGATAGACAGACAGACAGACAGATAGATAGGTAGATAGATATGAAGGTAGATATAAACAGAAGCAATCAAGATAGTTGTTACCCTCAAGGAGTTTATACTCTAATAAGAGGGGGAAGAAGGAACCTCATGGTCCTTCCACAATAGGAATCCCCTATACAATATGCCCAAAAAGAGAGTATCCAGCCTTTGCTTAAATCCCCCAGTAAGGGGGAGCCCACTACCTTTAGGGGATGCCAACTGAGACTGTCCAAGGTGGACTGATCCCTGACTCAGGTTGGTCGTTCCTTGAAGTCTGTCTTCCAGACCCACCTTCTCCCCATCTGAGATCCAAAATCCAGCATTTTCCTAGCCAAGCTAAGCCCCTCACACGCTTTCAAGTCAGCATGGCTCCCTACTGAACCAAGGCCATCCTTAGATTTTGTTAACATCGGAAAGACACAATTTCAGGATGTGGGTGAAACCATAAACATTTCTTCCCAAGTCATTTTGGGCAGGAGAAATAGCTGACCTGAAAAGCCTGCTCTCCCTTGGAGGAGAAACTTGAAACCGTTGGTTCTGTAGTGATTTTGGACTTGAGATTCAGAGTCTGAGTCCAGATCCACTGTGTAGGGACTGAGGTTTGCTTTGGCTAAAGTAGTGGTAAAAATAGGAGAATAAGAAAAACGATATTAATTAGCATTTCTATTGAGATTTAAGTTTACAAAGTGCTTTATAGATACCAACTCATTTGATCTAGAAAATAACCCTGAGAGAAATGCTATCATTATCCCCATTTTACAGATGGGGAAACTGAGACCCAGAGAGGGTAAGTGATTTGCCCAGGGTTATGCAGCCAGTAAGGATTCAGACTGCAGTCTTCCTCACTCCAAAGCCAGCAGCAGCCTTCAGTTCACCATGCTGTCTTGCCAAGAGCTGCCTCCAATGCTGGAAGGGTTGACCCATCCTCCATGAGCCCCACTTCTGGTCAGAAGGATCCTGTCTCAATTCTGCTGTGTTTTCCTTTCTCTTTTTCTTTCCTCCTTACAGTTTGCTTCCTCAGGGCTTTTTACTATCTGGCTCCTTTGGTTTCTGATCTAGTGGCCTTTCTCAGTTCCCGTATCAACAGCTTTAGTAGTACACCCCTCCTGCCTTTGAGGTGAGGTTCTCCATCTCTGTCCAGTGACTACCCACTCATCACATCATAGTCAGTCGTCCTGTGTTGGTCCCGCATCTGGGGAAGGGCCCATCCCTACACTCCCTTCTACCTCTCTACCATGTCCATTCATTCTGTGTACCATGCCATGAACTCATCTCTGTGTGAAGTACGATCCCCACCCTAGACATCCTCCTCATTTTCATCATCAGTGTCAACAGAACTGTAAATAAGGTGGGACAATTGGGCCTTATTCCTAGGAGGCCAAAATTTAGAGGATGTTAATAACACTTACAGTCTTTCAATACTTGTAGTATCTCTAGGAGCTTTGCACCTACTTATCAAGAACAATTAGTTAATATAGGAAGCAACCTGATGGAGTCTTTTCTGGTTATCAAATGCTAGGTGAGCTCCGAAGTGTGCCAGCACCCCCATTGCTCTGCCCCAGCCTCCCCAACTGCATTTGAGAACATTCTTCCAACTGCTTGCCATCACTATAAAAATTGCTGGTTTTAACCCTGTTCATTCATTCGTTAATTCATTCTACAAATTAAGTGCCAACAACATGCCTAACACTAGTCCCAGGGTCTAGGGATACAAAGACAAAAAAATAGTCTCTGCTCTCAAGGAGTGATGACATGGAATATAATTAAGAATGATAACAATGAATATGTAATATTTGCCCGACAGATAGATAAACAGCATTGCTCTAGGCTCTCTTCATGCCAGTGTTAATTTCCCTGGTTTGAGGTTCATCTAAACGGATTATTCAGTTGTGGGCATTCAGACCATGATGATGATAAGCGTGTGTTCAATCAATTCTATAAATATAGGTCACGGAGTGAGGAAGTACGTCAGCTCATAAGCTTTGATTTCATAGAGCATGAATGTGAAATTGAATGCCGGAGAGGAGGCATTACACAGTAGGTAGAATTTCTGGTGGGATTTCAAGTTTTGCAAAATATTTGGGAATATTTATCTATCTTACCTGACCCTTGTTTAGGTGCCTTCTATGAGAAACCTTCTATGAGAAACCTTCTCAGATTGCTATACACATACACACACACACACGCCCTCTGGCTCCTCAAATTATCCTGTATTTTACTTATCTGTATTACATCTACTGCCTACCACCATCACTAAAGCAATAATCCATCAGTAAGCATTTTAAGTCAATTTTAAGTAAAATTAATATATTCATAATAAAAATATCAAACGATAGTCAAATACATAATTTATTAATTTATTAAACATCTCCAAGTGCCAAGTGCTCTGTGGGGCTCTGGGAAAACATAGGCAGAAACAAAACAGCCCCTGCCATGGAGGAGCTTATGTTCTTCGGAGGAGGACACTGAGGCACAGAGAGCAGAAAATGACTTGATCCCACAAGTGGTAAACAGCAGGGCCTGCTGCATTTGAACTTAAGTCCCCCTGACTCTAAGTCCAACAGTCTTTCCAGTGTTTGTCTATCCACAAATGTTTATTGAGTGCCTCCTATGTACTATGTGCTAAGTGCCAAAGATACAAAGACTAGCTTGAGATAGTGGCTGCCCTTCAGGACCTTACATTCTCAAGAACTGTTTCCTTTTTGTCTTTGCATCTCTATGGCCTAAAGGTATACAGTAGGTACTTAAGAAATGTTCACTCAATTTAAAGTCCACTTTACTTATTTAGCATGGATGTGACTAGAGTCAAGACAGATTATGGAAGATCGACTGAAAAGTTGCTAGAATTAATGGGAAATTTTAGGAATCTTAAAATTCTGTTACATTTACCTTGGTAAGCATCAGTGAGTGAGCCAAAAGCCTCTCTTTTCCCAGGGTCTATTCCCAGTCAATATCCTTTAGGACTGGCCATGGATCTAGGCCTTTGCTGGACCCTGGGCCATGGGGTAGATTCAGAGGCACAGCCAGTATATGGGGGAGTGAGTCTTTAACCAAAAAGTCATACCCTCAGATGATATAGTCATAAAAAGTACAAGATAGAGACTCTTAGTCAACAAGTGTTTATTAAATAAGCCTACTATGTGCCAGGCCCTGTGCTAAGGACTGGGGATACAAAGAAAGACAAAAACCCCAAAAACCCTGCCCTCAAAGACCTTAAACTGAATCCTCTTGGACCATTTGATCCAAAGTTCATTGAAGGCCAGGTCAAGGAATTCTTCTCAACTCTACTATCCCCTTCCAATCCAAAAAAGGAAAATGAATCCATATTTTGTAAAGGAATCAGGAAGCATGGCCTCAGCCTTACTTAATTAAGCCTTATTACGGGCCTTAGCTTTTATGATGAGATCCCAGGCTGGGGAGAGTAGGTTTGATCAGAGACCAACTCCCCTCCATGAAATAGAGCAGCTAGCACGTCTGCAGTGGGTACAGACACACTGGGGGGAACATAGGGACCCCCCCCCCACCCTGCTCCAGGGTCTGAGACCATTGCTGTCCTCATTCACTTTAATACATTCTACTTGGAGAGGGCAGAGGGATTAACTCCATGCACACAATTATGGAAAAAACAAGATTCTTAAAAGAGCCTAAGAGCAGGAGGAACAATCAGGAAAGACTTCCTGGAGTCTGCACCTCAGCTTAAGCCTCTAGGGAAGACCGACAATCAATCAAGAAACTTCTATTAAGTAAGCCTACTATGTGCCAGATACTGTACTAGGTGCTGGAGATATAAAGGGAAAAAAAGCGATCCCTGCCTGCCAAGAGTTTACCTTCTACTATGGGGGCGAGGGGAAGGTGAGATTCTGACAGGTAGAGCTGAAGGGAGATTGTCGTCCAGGAATGGGAACAACTTTCCTGGATGCAGAGTTGGAAATGGTATGTGGAATTCTGGGAACAACCAGCAATGCCATTTGACTGAAAACTAGAGAGTGCATGACAGGGAGTGATGTAGAATTTCTGATCATCATGGAAGATCTTAAATGCCTCGCTGAGGAAGTGTTTCATAGTGGGAACAACTGTTGTTCACCCTCTATTTTCTAAGAGGACTGATGACATCATGGGTCAGAAAGTCCTGACTTTCTAGGGAGCCACTGTAGATCTCCAAGGTTCTCCCACCTGGAGGGGTACAACAGATGAAGCAGGAATATAGGAGGAACAGAAAGGGGCACTGTCCCAAGGGCAGGGAGAGATGGGAAAGAGGACAAGGGACCCAGAAAAGGGCAGCCACCATTGTTGGGGGACAGCTCTACTGGGCTGACCAATGAATGGTTACTATCATTCCCTGTCAACACTAGAGTTTGTATAGACTCTTTAAAATCAGAGAAAAATGTAAACCCAGAAGGGACGTTGAAAAACCCCCTGAGATGAAGGGTGGTACAGTCATCATCATTAAATACCAACAGGCATTTTATTAAGCACCTACTTTGTGCCAGGCACTCTTCTAAATGCTAGGGATATGGAAAGAGATCTGGGTTTGAAGCCAAAGGATTTCAGTTTGAATCTGGTCTCTGTCACTCATTTTCTATGTGACCTTGAATAAATCCCTTTTCTTCCCTCAGTTTACTCATCTATAAAATGAGGGAGTTGAACTATAGGTTCCCTCTAACTCCAGAACTATGATCTTATGAAATGACCCTCTGAGGGAATGTTCTTGATGATTTCTTTGTCATGAGCCCCTTAGGCAGTCCAGTAAAGCCACAGACTGCAGAATCATGGTTTGAAGAAATTGAAGGAAGTGTGATGTTTCAGTTAGAGGCTAAGAGCATTTAGACTAAATGATCATCTGGTTTGTGCTTGGACCTTCAATAAGGAGGAACTCCTTCCCTCCTGAGACAGCTCATTCTGTCTATGGATGGCTGCCATCCCTGAGAAGAAATTGAGCAAGGTTGTCCAGGGGTGGGGAACCTGAGGCCACACGTGGCCCTCTAGGTCTTCAAGTGTAGCTTTTGTTCCATGGAGTTTGGATTCCAGTAAAGGGACACACTTGAGACCCCAAAGCTGTAGGATCCCCATTTCTGAAAAATGCAGATTTGACTTGACCAGCAGGCACTCTCCTTTAGAAACCAGACTGGGATACATTCCATGGTAGGGACGTTGGGGCTAGGGTTGCTTCCCCTCCTCCACCTACTCGACATACCCACACACACACACACACACACACACACACACACACACACACACTCTCTCTCTCTCTCTCTATCACTCACTCACATTTACACTAAACTGGTTTACATCTGAGGGCAACATTATCTTTCTCCTCAAACTATTGGAGACATAGTTAGTGAACAACTTTTTAAGAAAGCTCTGAACTTAGGAGAGAGGCCAGAAAAGCTAATTTATTCACAGAAGTTCAGAGAAATCCCCTCTCCATGATCGGAGTCTGCTTGCACACTACCCTTCAGAGATGTCTGTCCAGCATAAATCTGCCCTATGACCTTGACCTCTTTCTGACTTCTGGAATCAAACAGACCCCATCCCTCTTCCACATCCCAGTCCAACAGATCCTTGAAAATGTCTCATGTGCCCTTTCATTCTCCAGGATGACCATCCTGGGTTCCTTTAGCCAGGCCTGTAGCGTGGCATCCTTTTCCTGGAGGCTCGCTGAAATCAGAACTGGCATGTCAGTTCATAGATACACTTGTAGCTGTTTGGAGACCCTGGTAGTCCTACGGTCATTAGGCAATTGTCAATACCTGGGGTAATTCTGTAATCTGAGAGCCAATTTAGCTGGCATTTTCCTAGCACTCTCTCTGAAGTATATAAAGTTCTTTACACAGGTTGGAGAGATGATCTTCTCCTCTGGGCCTCAGGAATCCTTTGAGGTAGATAATACAGATGAGATCCCCACCACCCTCTGCAGACCATCATAGGCCCATCGCTCCCAAGCTGGAAGGGAACCTAGAATTCACCAAGTGCAAACCCCCTCTTTTGACAGAAGAGAAAAGAGAGTTGCAGAGAAGCTTCCTCATGGTGATAGTGGCAGACTCAGGCTTGGAAGCCAGGTCTCTCTCATTCCTGCACCCTAGCCCCTAAGTCACACTGAACCAAGGCCCATCCAGTCAGTCTCCAGACCACAACAGCAGAGCCACCCAAATCAAGGAACATAGCAGAATGATAATTGTCCTTGGTACAGTGAGGTTTGGGGTGCCTTGGAATCAAGGAGTCATAGACCACAAAGAATCCTGAGGGGTCACCTGGGCCAACCATCTCACTTAAGAATACTGAGACTCAGAAAGACTTAACCCAAGGTCACACAGCTAGTTGGTGGCAGAGCCTGAAGAACCTAGGTCTTCTCCAGCCCCTTCATTAGTAATTATTCTACTATCTACTTATTAGCTTATTTACTCAGAAGAACAAATGGAAAAATGAGATGAAAGCTCATGCTCCAAGGCTGTAGAAGGGTTAACTTTCTCTGAAATATCCCCATTTAGAATGGCAAGGATTCTTAGTATTGTCCGAGAGGGAAATACAGCCAGGACAACACTTGGCTCTGATTTCCCTCTCCCTACACTGACACCATCGAGTAAGTCTATTTCCTGTTTCATTCACTCAGTGAGCATTGAGAGCCTCTTGTGTGTCCAGCCGGCACAGAGACGGATGTGAGTCACCAGTGTCCCATAACAGCCAAAAAAAAAACTCGAAAGCTGGGCTGACCAGTGTCCAGAACAAGGGTGGCAATGGTCCCACTGTCCTCTGGCCTAAACAGATCTCATCTTGAGTACTGTGCTCAATACTGGGAATCATATATTAGGAAGGACATGTTCAAGCTGGAGAGAATCCAGAGAGTGACCAGGATGTAAAAGGACCATGCTATAGAGCAATGAGTCTCAACTTGTCGCCCCCAAGGAGTCTTCAAGTCCCTTCGTTAGAAATAGTAATGAGAGCTGACGTTTACATAGACGCTACTGTGCGTCAGGCATTGTGCTAAGCATTTTACAAATATTATCTCACTTGACCTTCCCAACGATCTTGGACAACGGGAGGACAGGAGATTAAAAACTATTATTAACCCCATTTTACAGATGAGGAAACTGAGGCAGACAGTGGTGAAGTGACTTGCCCAGTATCACACGGGTAGTAATCAATTAAGGCCACATTTGAACTCAGGTCTCCCTGACTCCAGGCCCAGCTGTCTCCCCACTGCACTACCTACCTTGAGGTTAGAATTTATTCAGTTGTTTCAGTCTATCCAACTCTTTGCAATCCCATTTTGGGGTTTTCTTGGCAAAGGTAGTAGAGTGGTTTGCCCATTTCCTTCTCTAGCTCATTTTACAGATGAGGAAAACTGAGGTAAACAGGGTTAAATGACTTGCCCAGGGTCAAGTTAAGTGTCCAAGGCCAGACTTGAATCAAGATGAGTCTTCCTGATTCTAAGCCCAGGACTCTATCCACTGCACCACCTAGCTGCCCCAAGGTTAGAACTACTTTCATAACAATACTAAGGCATTTTAATTTCAAATATGGTAAATATCAATAGATATAACCCACATAAACAAAAGGTCTTGGGATGGGGGTCCTCAGTTATTTTTAAGAGTGTAATGGAGTCCTGAAGCCAATATGTTTGAGAACCACTGCCATAGAGGATCAGCTGGAGAAACTGAGATTTGTTGATCGTTTTTTTTCTGGAAGGAGACCTTGAGTATCTGAAGGACAGTCCTGTCTTAAAAGGGTTAGGACAGATGTAGGAGGCCTGACAGGGGAGAAAGCAGTGGGCAGAGAACTCAAAGCAAGGAAAAATTCATCAACAATTAGAGCCCAGGAAATGTGGAATGGGTCAATGGGGAGATAGGTAATGGCTTTCTCTTCATCGGAAGTCTTCAATTAATCTACAAGCATTTACATCTACTGTGTGCTGGGCACTGTACTAAAAGAAAGGCAAAAGGCAGCCCTGCTTACATTCTAACAAAGAAACAACATGCAAAAACTATGACGTTGGTGAGTAGAGACAGCATAAATAAGAGGGAGGCCATAGCAGGAGGGTCTTCCCCTGCAGGGTGGGATCTGAGTTGTCTTGAAGGAAGCCAGGGAATGCAGGGAGGGAGGGAGAGTATTCCAGGCATGAGGTTGAGGAAGGAAAAGCGTGAAGATTCAAGGGATGAATTGTCACGTGCAAGAAATAGCAAATGCACCAGAGTTGCTGCATCCTGGAAGTGCATGTTGGGAAGGAAGGTATAAGAAGACTAGAAAGGTAGGAAGATGCCAGATCATGAAGGACTTTAAAAGCCAAATAGGGATTTTATTTTTGATCTCGCAAGTCATAAAGGGTCAATAAAGGAATTTATTAAAGGGAGAGGAGGAAGGAGCCGCCATGATCAGATCCGCAACATAAGAAGATGTCTTTGGCCATTGGGATTTATTGAGGGGAAAGGGGAATGAGATACCATGATCATATCTGCAATTTGAGATAACTCTGGCAACCACATGGAAAACAGATTGGAATGGAGAGACTTGGAGGCAGAGAGTCCCACCATAAGGCTCTGGCACAAATAGTCTGAGGTGATGGCAGTGTCAGAGGAAGGGAGTGTATCTGAAAGATTTTGAAAAAATAGAAATAATAGAACTTGGCAAGAACCATCTCTCGGCTCTGGGAATTAGCTCTGGCTATTCCCTGCCTGGAATGCTCTCCCTCCTTATCTTTGCTTCTTGGTTTCCCTGGTTTCTTTTAAGTCCCAACTAAAATCCCACCTTCTACAGGAAGCCTTCCCCAACCCCCATTAATTCCATGTCTTGTCTCCTTCAATTATCCCCTATTTATCCTGTACTGAGCTGAGGACAGGGACTGTCTTTTTCCTCTTTCTGTGTACCCAGGGTCTGGCACTTAATAAATGTTTATTGAACAAATCAATCAATGAATTTGGGGAGCAGGTTGAGGATGACGCTTAGACTATGGACCTGGCAAGTGAGAGTATGGCGCTGCCCTTGCCAATAATAGAAGAGTTGTGTTTGGAGGGAAAGATGGTGACTTCCATTTTGGACCCATGGAGAACATCCACTTCTGGACATCCACTAGGCACCTAGTGACTTGAGACTAGAACTCAGAAGAGAAGTTAGGACTGTATTTAGATGTGCACTTTGAAGAGATCACTTGTTGGGTGCTTAATCAAACAAGATTCTCATTCAGGTATGAGCTGGCTTAGATTAGATGGCTGTCAGGTCTCTCCCAACTCTGGAAATCTGTGACATGTCAGCTAGAGAATCCATTGACCTGGCCTCCAGCTCTATGTGATGTACTGAATTTTTTTCCCTCAGTCCTTCAGTAACTTTTTCAGTAAGATTTAAAAAGGGCTATGTAGCTACAGGACCCAAACTCTAAATAGCCATTTCTGAACCCAGACCTTAGTCAACCGATAAAGATAAATTCTGCTCAACAGGAAAGGGAAGAAACAGTTGTCTGGATCCAAATGGAGAAGCATCCACCTGGAACCTCTATACCCATCATCTGAAAGTTTAATTATTAATTATTTTGCCAACAAGGTACCAGGTTAGTTGTTTCTAAGATGCTTGGAGGACTGGCTGTCAAGTGCTTCCAGAGATCTCGAAATGTCAGTGCACTGGGGCAGAGCCATGTTCACAGTGGTGTGGGCAAAGCAAAGAAGATGGACCTCAATGAAAGCCAGAGGAGCTGGGGACCATGAGAAATGAGCACAGAACTGAGACTGGGGTGTTAGAAGAATCCTAATAATTGCCATTTATGTGCATTTGCATATGGGGTCTTACTGGGTCTCCTTCCTCGAGAGTTCTAAGGACAAGCTAGATAGCCATCAGAGTAGATAGAGATGATGAATCTTCTCCAGAGACAAAAGCATGACAGAAAACAAAGCAACCCCCATCAAAAAAAAGTTTGTATCTATTTTCTAGTCTAGGATTTGCTATTGCTTGTCATGGACCCCTTTGGCAAGCTGGTGAAGTCTAGGAAGCCCTTCTCAAAACAGTGTTTTTAAAGACTTAAAAGTATTTTTTTTTTAGTGTTTAGTTGTTTTTCAGTTATGTCTGACCCTTCATGACCCCTTTTGGGCTTTTCTTGGCAAAAATACTGGAGTGGTTTTCCATTTCCTTCTTCAGTTCATTTTACAGATGAGGAAACTGAGGCAAACAGGGTCAAATGATTTGCCCAGAGTCACACAGCTAGTAAGTATCTGAGGTTGGATCTGAATTCAGAGGTACCTGACTCCAGGCCTTATGCTTTATCCACCTACCTAAATTATAGGTGATATATATAAAATATCATTATCATATAGTATATATATATATATATATATATATATATATATATATACATATATATATATATAGATGATTACATATTTGATTATATAGAAATAAAAAGTAATTTTTCTTATCTAAGTTCACGGACCCCCTGAAATCTATTTAAGGTCTCCTTCAACCCCAGGTTAAGAATTGACTTAGCCTGGGTTAGATGAAGCTATGCCAGAATCAGGGGCATGACCCCAAAGATCTCTGTTCCTGCTCTCTTCAACTAAGCCTGTCACTCACAGATCATCTGCTTTGAAGGGTGCAATTAGGGGTCCACCATGGCCAAGATGATGGAGGTCAAGGTCGCATCTCCCTACCTCCTTGGCAAAAAAGCCCCATCTGCACCAGACCCACCCAAGCCCCGAGTAATCGTGTGCCCAGGAACATTGTGTTTCATGACTGTGTGGGGGTTGGCAGTAGCAGCACTGGCACAGGCTTAGGGCATAGAGGAAAGAAAGAAGGAGGCAGAAGAGAAACACATCCATCTTTCACTCAACTTGGCTGCTATGAGGCTGGAGAACCAGCTTACCCAGTAGAAGTTTAGGATTTGTGGAAAGATCAGGAGACTCACTGAACCTTGGCAGGAGGGTGATCCCCAGGGGTCAGCGTGTTGTTTCTTTGGCTAAGGGCAAAACCAGAGAAATTGCTCAGTGTCTCTTAGGTAAAGGAGGAGAGAGATGGCTTGGGGCAGAAGGGGGAGAAGTACATTGTGGAATCCAGAGGAAGAAGAAAACAGACCCATTCAGGAAAGAGTAGGGTGAATGAGACTTAGAGAATGGGCAGAGACCAGAGCGCTGGGAAGGGTCCCAGGAAGATCTGCTAGGGCCAAGGAAGCTGCAAATGGCGCTAGTCTTCATGTGACTATCTCCAAGGAGGAAACCACTAGCTGAGCTAGAGGCCTGTTGTCAGGAATGGCTTGTGCCTGCATCTGAGGGAGTTACAACATCCAGCAATTCTGTGCGTTTTACAAAGCACTTTACCCCATATCTCATTTAATCTCACAAGCCTGGGAGGTAGGTGCTATTATTACTCAGATGAGGAAACTGAGGCCCAGAAAGGCAAGATTCCAAGTCCAGTGCTTTCCCCCTGAGAATGACTCGGAACTTGGAGTGGAGAGGTCACCCCATCTTTTGTCCTCATTCTCCCAACCACACTCCCTGCTACTCCCCACCCACCACAGGGCCAGGTCACCAACTCATAGTCACCTTCTCTTCCCTATTCCACAGGATGACATGCACAGGGTCATCGACCAGCAGCTGATGGATAAACACCAGAAGGAAAGGAGCCGGCCTGCTTCATCCTTCTCCAGTGGCCACAGAACAGGGCGAGGGGACGAGCCCAGTGGGGCGGAAGGCAAAGGGCTCTTCTCATTCTTCAGGAAAATTTAAATTGAAAGAAAGCATGGGGAGGCAAACAGAGCCTGAAGGAGGGGGCAAGCAGCTGGGCATGGCCACACAACACTACTACTCAGCCCACCAAGCTGGCTTGACCATCCATGGGCAGGGCATGGTGGGCGTAAAACTTGCCACCCCACAGAGAGTCAGACTCATTTTGTCCTCTGTGGGGAAGTAAGCAGCCTGCTGAGCCAGGCACACACATACACACAGACACACACACAGACACACACACA
>CM053773.1:230980325-230998346 GCA_028658325.1 Potorous gilbertii
CCAAGTCCTCTGGAGGAGCAAGGTGCAAGTGATAGGCAGAGATTTAGTCATTCCTGCTCCTCAGTTTACCCCAAGTTCAGGAGGCTTTTTGCTTCTGCTGAGGCCCATATGAGTCCCTCTAAGCCTAGGGTGGCTATCTCAGAAGGGAAGGTGGCCTCTAATCCTCAGGCAGGGAGTGAGCTGTCAGATATGTGGCTTGGGCTGCTCCCCCAGGAGCTGGGAAAGGCTGATTACCCACTGTTGCTTGTGCACAGAGCAGCTCCCCTCCTACATGACCTCCCACCCACCCCACTGTGGGAAACTTGGGGGGATGGGGGTGGGAAGGACCTTCTCTGTATGTCACAGGACCACATTCAGAAGCCCTGTCCTGCCTTTCCATGTCATCCAGTACCAGGACCTGAGGTTTGACCCCCTAAACTGTCTCCTCCACTGGCAGAGGCACCAAGGTTGTAGTAGGAAGTGGCCCCCTGCCATACCACTGCTGTTGAGTGTGTATCAGCTGGGCCCAAAGGACAGAGATTGAGATATACTAAGCATCTCTCTCTGAGTGGAACCAGCTCATCCTGCGCCCCAGCAGCCAAGCTCCTGATCCTCCAAAAGAGAAGGGTAGATAGGCAAGCTTGTGATCAGAGTGCCTAATCCTACCAACCTGAGCACGGAGGGGCCAGTTTTCTTCCTTCATCAGTCAGTGCACACACCCGCACACACATGCACTCACTTTGTTTCAAAGCTCTACCTAGGTCTCAGCTCAGGCTCACTGTGTTTGTGGCTCCAGGCCCTGGGGAACCACTCTGTTCCTTCCTCTTCTCGGCTGATTCATCCCTCTCCTGATAACCTCAGCCATGGTACTCACCCTAACAAGAGAGGGTCAGATTCAGGACCAGAAAGCAACCCGTGTTCTCTTGTTCCTACTTCCAGGGGGATACTGGACCTCCCCTGGCCATGGGTGCATCTAGCCCTTTCCTCCACACAAGCTAGGCCCCAGGGCCAGGGTCAGATGAGTCCTTTCCCAATCACCAAGCAAGCTTCCCTGGGCAGGAACACTCCAGTGTGAGGCTTTCAACCTGATACCACCCAATGTGCCCAGCTGGCTGCTGGGGTGGAGGGGAAGGTCCTAGGGCCCCCCAGACCCCGAGAGTTTGAGGGTAAAGGGTTCTTAGCAACTCTTCCTTCATCCTCTATCCCATCCGACCAGCTGCTTCTGCTCCCTCTGCTGCACAGACCCAAGTCTGCATTCAGAGAGGTTTAGGCCAAAGGTCTGCAAGCTGCTATAGGATTCGTTCTCCATAGAGATTCTACTGGGGGGGTGGGGGGGAGAAGCACAGAAGAACGTATCTATAGAAGTGTACATATCACAGGACTGGAATTTTTGTATGTAGCAATCATGTAAATACATGTATGGATTTTATAATATACATATTATATATATATATAAATCTATAAAGGCATATTTTTAGAAAAAAAATGATCCACAACTTTTGTAAATAGTCCAAATCAGAATAAAATGAATTTCTACAGTTTCATTGGCCGTGGTTATTCTGGACTTTGGGCTCAACATCACTCCTCCACAACCGCCCTGGTGAGTTCACAAGACAGATACTCCATCCCACATCCACTGAGTCACAGGACTGAAGAAGACGGCTAAGCTGGAGAGATCGGTGCAGACCGGACCTCCAGAGCGAGAAGGGCCTCCCGAAGTCGGTGACTCCAACCTCATTTTATAGATGAGGAAACTGAGGTTCTGCATTTACCAAACGTCACATACTGAGCATATATCAACCCAGGTCTTCCAACTCCAAAACCAGGGTTCTTTTTACCGTATAAATCAGTAAGGAAAACAGAGAAAGACTTGAGTGTGTTGTGAGGGGGCACTCCCCTTCTGATAAATGACTCCAATATGAAGACCTGAAGAAGGAATGGCTCCCCGAACCCTCCCTCCCAGGCTCCACTGCTTTTTGGTACAGTTGAGTTATCACTGGATCACAGCCAATGTGAACATGCTCTTCCGGTCAGCCGGGAGGCTAAACCCAGGCTTATAGCATCCCCTAATGAGCAACAAGGGAAAAAATCAGCTCCTGGACCCACAACCTCGGAGCCGAGGCCCCTCCAGCAAATCTACTGCACACAAAGGCTCTTGACTCTACCTTGTCTTTCTCAGTGGATGGCACCCCTCCCATCTCCCAGCTGGGAAAGTGATACCCAGCACCAACCTTCCACTGGACAGAGCTGATTTCAAGCAGTTCCCAGGGTGGGAGGCATCTGCACCTGCACCAGCCAACCCTTCAAGTCCATTCATTCCCCCTGCAGAGAACAGACAAGGGCTGGGTATGTATACAATAGGATGGGAAGGAGCCAGGTCCACCAGCCAGAGCACAGCTGGAGTAGAGGAAACAGACCTTGGAAGGATTTGGCAGCTTATAACCTTTATTTTTAGTATTTTTTTTAAAAAGCATAATTAGAAACTTTCAATACAGAAATAATCCTAGCAGACCACTGAAACGTTCCATTGTTTGACAGGAAATTTCACATTGCATCTCCTAGGGCTGCGGCCCCTCCCCGCACCCTACCTCCCCTTCCCACCCAGCCCCCTCTCAGCCCCTCCTCGTCCATGTGACTGAGCTGGCCCCTCCACCAAAACACAGCCCACCATCAGGCCTGGGAAGGCTCTGTCCTCCC
Source organism: Potorous gilbertii (assembly GCA_028658325.1). Taxonomy (NCBI): domain Eukaryota; kingdom Metazoa; phylum Chordata; class Mammalia; order Diprotodontia; family Potoroidae; genus Potorous; species Potorous gilbertii. Next base: position 230,983,002 of record CM053773.1, read on the forward strand.
TCAGGCAGGGCCTCACCTTCTCAGCTGGTACGTTTCAAAGCTCGGATACTGATTAACTTTCACATCAAGAGGAAACAATAGGGTCCAGTACTTGGGATGGAGCAGGATTCTCATGGGGCACCTTCAGCCCCATCTCCAGCACAGCCCTAAGCAGCAGTGAACCAGCTCCAGCCCAAAAGCCACCCCTGGGGGATTAGTAGGGAGAAGGTGGGATGGCTGCCTGGTGGGGGCTGGGGTCCTCCACCACCCTCTAATTCAACAGTTCAAGTCTTCTCATTTCCAGAGCACTTTCCTTCATTAGCCTACTTCCCATCCCCACCCAAGACCCAATCCAGTTCCTCCCCCTCCACTGCCCTGAAGCAAAGGCCCAGAGAGAAGCAGAAAAGCTTTGGCAGTTCTGGGACAAGGAGACTAGACGACATCCCCAGTTTTTATTGATTAAAAACCCGCCCAACAGTGTTTACATGGAAAGTCTGCAGTGACTGATCCGTGATGTGATTGTCCAATCAAAACTCTGTATGGAAATCATTTAGGAAAAAAAAAATCTATTAAAAGTTGCAGCAAGAACATAAATTACTCCCATGTTACGTGATCATTTTTTAGGGGGGGTGTTAAGGAGATAGGGGATTCAAGTGCAGAGGACCTTGGTCGGGGTCCCAAGGGGCCCATGGGACTGTGCTAGTTAGGCTCAGCAGCCCCCTTCTCGGCCTCAGCACCCCTTCCGCCTCTCCCCTAGAAGCTGTGATTGCTGCCTGGCCCCATTCTCCTCTGGACCAAGGAACTGGACCGTCAGTGATCTCATCCAAGCCTACCCAACTGAAGAGGGTCCTCTCCCTATGGTCTCCCCTTTCCTGCAGCCCCACATCCCCTCCTCAAGCTACCCAAAACAACAGACTGCTGGGGAAACTGAGGGCCAGCATCTGAAATCGTTCCATCCCTGCCCTGTGGACCAACAGTCCTGAAGGTTGTTCTAGGGCATGAAGAGCCCAGGCCTCAGTATTTCTAACTTGTTTCAGTCCTGCCAACCCTAGGGCCACCAGCGGGTGGGCCACTGCCACTCCTGCTGCAGCTGCTCCCCTGAGGTTCCAAGGGACAGGGCCAAGGGATTTTTTCAAATGATCTGATTTGGCTTCATCTTCTTTATAAAAAACCTGTCACCCTTGCCCTCCCCCCAGGCCCCCAATTCCCAACCAACACACACACACATTCACCTCTGGCTTTCTGCTGCAATTTCAACATTTTGGTACAAACTTAAGAGCCTAGACTCTCCTGTCCCTGCAGTTCAGAGAACTGAGGAGGAGGAGGCCAGAGGCAAAAAGTAATATCCGTTGGCCAAAGGACAGGACTCAGGTTCACAGAGAGAAGTGAGAGGATCTGACTGGGGAAGAGCCAAGAGGCTCCCCCGCTGCCAGGAAGGGGCAGGAGGCAGGGCAGAGGATGAGGGGAGGGCAGGAGGGCAAGTCTGGGTCTGGCAGACAAAGGCCCATCTGGGATCCAGTTCACAGCACAGGGAAGGGGTGCTGAATAAAACAGGGACAGAATCTAAAAAGCCATGAGGGAGGTGATGTTGCCACCTGAGCAAGGGACAGTCCAAGGGGGCAGGAGAGAAGCCTAAGACCTGATCCTGACATTTGGGGGAGCTACTTGTGTCTGGGAAAAAGGAGAGAGAAGAGGGACAAAGGAGAGAGTCCTGGTGGGTTGGCATTAAGGAGGCTAAAGCCCGAGCGAAACAAGGATGGCGCAGCTGGTTAAAGCAATATACATTATGTACAAACTCTGGGTTAATCAGTCCGCTCGGCTGACAGCGTCCGCACCTGTGCTGTGGGCGCCTTGGCCCCAGGACAAAGAGGGAGCACGGAGGACAGAGTGGGCTCATCCGACACCTTCTTGGCACTCCAAGGGGAGGAAAGAGTGCCCATGGCACCTCCCAATAGAAAACGTGGAGAAAAACATCTTTAAATAACGGCACGAAACTGAGAATGTTCCCCCCAGGCCCGTGGCGGGTGGCAGGCGGGCAGGCGGAGGGGCCACAGCGCAGTCTCTGCAGCAGCTCGGGCAGGACATCAGCAGCACCGCTTCTTCCGTTTACTGTTCTTCGTGAGCTTGACCACATCGTTCTGTTGCTGCTGCTGCTGCTTTGCTAGGTTTTCTTTCTTTGCTCGGAGAACCAGTTCTGTGATGCAGTTGAACATCTGCAAGAAAGGGGACGGCCAGAGGTCCATAAGAATATTGTTTAAAGGGGAGTGGGGCAAAGACGACAGCAGCCAATGGCTCACCCTCTGCGTGCTAGAAGCAGCCACCTCTGCAGAGTGTGATTGGGGCCAGACTGTATGAAAGCCCCCAAAGCTCTGACCCACATGCAATGGGTAAGAATCCAGACCCCCTTCCTCTGCCCTCTTTCCACCAGGCCCCCTCACATCTACTCCCAAGGTCCCAATCCACAGACCCACTTCCTCTAGGCCCCCTAGCATTTACACCCAAGGTCCCACTCCATAGACCCCCTTCCTTGGCCACCTCTTCCCCTAGGCCCCTGGCAACTATCCCCAAGGGCCCACTCCTTGCTTCTCCCATTGGAAAAGGACCCCTATCCAACAGGAAGAAACAAGGACTTGTGGACTCCTAGGTTTCTTGTGATTCTTGGGAAACGAGACCAAGAGAGAGCACGGGATGAATGGTCATGGCTCTCCAGAATCTCCTCAAAGCTCACAAGGAGCCCATCTAGACTTCAGAGGAAGGGCCTGAGAAATCTATTTTTGCAGGAAGTTGAGGCCCCCATGGGGCTCATCCTCCACTGTTACCACTTTGGGTCACCATCAGACACCCAATATCTTCTGAGTCACTTCCCCCAAATCTTGCAGCCAAGCAAAACGCACCACTGTCTTCCCATGAGATGGCACCTGGAAAACTTCAAGGCCCTGGGAATGCTCAAGAGGCCACCAACCTCCCCTAGGCCTTGTTTCTGCCCGCTGGTGAGATTCATTTTAATGACTTGGGCAACCTCGTCCAACATCAGCCCCAGTGACAGCTAGACTGGGGGGTAAACGAGATCTGGGGAGCACTACCACGTGCTAAGCTACAGGCAAGGCACCCAGGGAATGTTTGAGAAATGAGTGCCGTGGGGAGACCTCCCAGTCTCAAAGGCTAACTGTTCTCTCTCAGGACTTTACCTCTTCCACATTAACATTCTCTTTGGCGCTGGTCTCAAACAACTGGATCCCCATCTGCCCAGCAAACTTGTAGGCATCTTCCATCTCCACCACCTTCCGTTCCGGGTCATCATTCTTGTTCCCCACTGTAGGGCAAATCAGGATGAGAAGAGTCCCAGGGGAGAGAAGCCAGCCCTGCCGCCCCACCCTGCCCAGTCCCACCTCACCTAATATCCGACACACATCATCACAGTTCTGGTTGATTTCATGGAGCCACCGCTTGACATTGACGAAGGACTCAGCGCTGGTGACATCATACACCACAATGACCCCATGGGTCCCTCGGTAATACCTGGAAGGCAGAAGGGGCTGCATCAGTGTTTGCCTGAGACATGCTCCTACCAAGAGGAAGAGGAACAACGGCCAAACATTCTTGAAGAGAACGGGGATGCAGGCCAGAAAAAGATTGGTCACCCAGGCCCCCAAGTTCATCGCTCCCAGCTGTAGAAAAGCCCTCGGAGGCTTAACAAGTCACGCTCTCCTCCTGGGCTGCTCTCCTGTGCTTTCGGCCTAACCTCCATCCCAAACAACCTTATGTCAGGTCAGACTTAAGACAGCAGGACCTTCCCAGAAATGAGCAGGGCTCCCTGGACTAGAACCTACATCCCTCTTCAAAAGGCAAACAGGAGCTTTCCTCCCCCATTGTTCCCTGGTTCTGCTATGGACCTTCCAAGCATACCTGGGCCCCGAGGATACAATGAAAGAAGGAAGCCTGGGTCTGCCACCCATACTGACTATCAAGTCCCTAGGCCCTCAGATGGCAGTAGAAAACAGAAGGGAGGGGCAAATCTCCTTTGAAAAAATGCTTTAAGATCCCCAACCAAGAGATGCTTCCATGAAGTCTTCATTTAAGCCTCACAACAAGCCTGGGAAGGAGGGGCTTACAGGTATCATTATCCTCATTTTACAGATGAGTAAAAAGGTGACTTGCCCACAGTCACAGCTAGTAAGTTTCAGAGGCAATTTCTGAACCCAGGTCTTCCTGACTCCAAGTCCAACACGCAATCCAGTAAGCCAGACAACATCCCTATAGGATGAAATAAAGAACCTAGGGATCCTGGTTCGAGGGTGAAAATCCCAGGACTGTCCTTTTCCCCTGCAGTCTTCATACAGCCAAGGGCTGGCTACACCTCTCAGAGCTCAGCTGGAATGGCTCCTTCCTGGGCAGACATTGCAGTCACTCCCTGACACATAGAAGGCCTCCTGCCGACCAGAGAAATCCAGGCACTTGCTGCTGCTCCTTAATAATGCTACAGGCCAATCTAAGCTCTCAACAAAGTCCCAGGAAAAGGACCAGGATCATTTGGGGAATGGCTGAACAAACTAGGGCATGAATGTCATGGAATATTCCTATCCTGTAAGAAATGACAAAAGGAACAGTTTCTAAGAAATCTGGGAAGACTTCTATGGACTGATACAAACTGATACAAACTGAATTAAGAAGAACCAGGGTAGAAAAAAAAGTTCTATAACAACAACATTGTAAAAATAAACAACTTTGAAAGACTTAAGAACTATCAGCAGGGACTCCAGAGGGGAAAAGATCTGAGCTTCAGGATAAGACAAAGAAATCTCAGTAGGAAAGAGAAAACAAGCTTTCTTTTTTTAAAATTAAAAAAAAAAGTAACTAAAAAAATGAAAAAAAAAAAAGGAATGAGAGCTAAGACCCTTAGCAGCCTCAAGGGGGTCTGCTTCATTGCTGTTAGGTTTTCACTCACCCACACTGGCAATTGAGCTAGTCCCAAGGCTCAGGAAAGAGGCTGAAAGCTTCAGGCTCTAGGGCTGTAGTGAGAACATCTCCCCCCGCTTAGTTCTCCCCCGCAGCAGAAGGCACCCAGGGCTTATCAGGGACAGCCGCCAGCCAGCCTGGGAAGGCAGCAGAGCTCTCCTCCCTCTTGCTGACAAGGGGCTACTCCCCCAGACCTTTCACTTGGTGGTGGCAGCAAGAAGCCAAGCAAACCAGCCACTTTTCCTCAGGAGATCAGACTCCCTATTACTGGGAAAGGAAGAGACAGAGATGGGCACCATGTAAAGGATTCCCCAGAAGTTGCTTTTCTTGGGAAAGGGAACAAGCATTTATTAAGTGCCTACTATGTGCCAAGCACCATGCTGAACACTTTACAACTACTTTCTCAATGAATGAGCTCCTTCGAGCCTCGTCTATCAGCTTATAGCACAAGGCACCAACGCATTTGTGGGCTCAGCCAAGGCTGGGAATAAGACAAAGCAGCCTCACTACTCTGAGGCTACACAATCTTTGGGGTCCAGCGTCACCCTTCTCTAGACACTTGGCTGGCATCCACTTTGCTGCTCCCCTCAGGGCCACCCAAGGGTGGAGGGACCTGGTGTGGAAATCAGTTCACTCATAACCTGGCTTTGCACATGGCTCCTAAGGGATACCTATTTCTCCAAGCCCCTCCCCAGCCCTGTTCACTGTCCCTTTCCAGCCCACACCTCCATTTCTGGGACAAAACTCAAACACACAGTGTGGAGAAGAGCAAGGTATGCTTTCAGGGGGCTGGAACAGAGGAAGAGAGCTAAGAAGTCTCAGCCAATGTGACAGATTTAACTATCCTTGTGCCAGGAGAGGAAACATTCAAAGAAATGAAGTTTTAAAATTCTCGGCTGAAGAATGCCAACAAAGTCTTTGTCACGATGAGTCTCCAGCTCCAAGCTCCAAGTCCCTGGACTCCAAAAAGAAATCTTCCCCATTGCCTCACTCTCAAACTTGATCCCAGGGGTGGGGAAACTGTGGCCTTGAGGCCAAATATGGCCCTCTGGGTCCTCAAGTGTGGCCCTTTGACTGAATCCAAATTTCACAGAACAAATCTCCTTCCTAAAAGGATTTGTTTTATAAAACTTGGACCAGTCAAAAGGCCACACTCAAGGACCTAGAAGGCCACGTGTGGCCTCAAGGCCGAAGGCTCCCCATGTCTGCACCCCCTCTCCAGCGACAAGTCCTTTCTATGTCTCTCTTGTGTTTCTGTCCTCAGGGAATCATGGAATAGTAGAGCTGAAAAGTGCTTCAGGCATTGCCTAGTCTAACCAATACATTTTAGAGATGAGGAAAACAAGGCACAGAGAGATAAACTAACTTGCCTAAGGTCCCAGAGGAGTTCTGAGACAGAACTCCAGCTCTTGACTCCTAGAATCCAGTGCTCCTTCCAAGATGCTCAGCTGTCTGTCATCCTGGAAGCTCAGTTTCCTGAGAGATAGCTCTTCCCCTCACTTAGTCTCAGTAGATGGAAGTGGGCTAAGATGAGGGCAAAGAAAGACCTTGGCCTCTTATCTCAGGGCCGCATGGGGCATTCAGAGAGAACATGATGACGAGGCAATCAGAATCCTGCTTCTAATCACCTCCTGGTGTAACCATCCTGGAGGCTATCAGCCAGTCACAAGGAGTTCAACCGTGTGGGGCAGCAAGTCCAGGTCACCAAAAGGGACATACCAGAAGTTGGTACACTGATCTCTTGCTTCGTAAAGACTTCATTTCTTAGCTAATTCCTGTGAATCAGAGAAACTGCCTCTTTTCTTAGAGCCGAGAATACCAATTTTATCTCCCAGACACCACCCCCACACATGCATACACTCAGAGACATTGTTGTGTGTGTGTGTGTGTGTGTGTGTGTGTGTGTGTGTGTGTGTGTCTCTCAAAGTGAACTCCAGAAATACTTCAATCCCTGGGATATCTTCTGGGCAGCTGGAGCAGAGTCCCTAACTTCTCTGGGCCAGCCTGCTGCACTACTGCCCTACTGCACCCCAGGAAAACAGAAGGGTAGAGCAAAGGTAGAGTTTCAGGCTCTTCTTTAACCAACACAGATAATTAGGTGGCCAAGGCAAGTGTGGCCACTGACTGCACAGAGCACAGAGCTCTCTTTTCCCCAAAAGTGAGCAGCTAGATTTCCCTTTATTCTCATCCTTGCCCTCCTCCCAACAACCCTCAACTCCCTCCAAGGATACCCATTTAGCAGCTCAGCAAAACAAGGAGAGGAGCACAAAGAGGAAGAATGAGGGAGGTTCCCCTCTGGTCCACCTCCCAGACCAGGTCAGCACCATTGAAGGAAAGAGGCACATTTCAAGAAAGCTGAGGGGAGCTGGGAGTTTCTGAATCTCAGCCTCCCTACCTGTAAAACAAGGAAGCTAAGTTACATCAGGAGTTCTTAACCCCGTGTCCATGAGGTCCACAAAGGACCCCAAGATGTCCACCAGTAGAACTTGGATGGGGGAAAAAAAAATCTATATTTTTACTAACCTCTAAACAAAATTTAGCATTTCCTTCAAATATAAATTTAAAAAGAAAAACAACTTGATTCTGAGCAAGGACCCATCCCATGGCTACTGCCAAAGGGGTCTGGGCATAAAAATGGTGAAGAAGCCAACTGGAAACCAAGGCTCCTCTGATGGCAAATCCCACACACCTGGATTTCACTGGACAGCCTTGGAACTCCAAGTGGTCCACTCCCAAGACCCCAGCAACCCCTCACAGCCTTTTCTCTGCAGTTTACTCCCAGGAGCTTCTGATTCTGTGTGCTTGACAGCCTCGCCTGGAGCTGCTACATCTTAAGAAAAGAAATCCTCAAACACAGCTGTCTAGCCAATGCAATCAGAGCAAGCATTCAGGGCATTCTGCCCAAGTGGTAGCAGCCTTTGACACCAATGTCCTGGGCATCTCAGTGACTTCAATGACAAGTTCCACTCTAGCCACAAGTAGGCTGCCCCCCTCACACACAGGTAAGCCCTGCCAACAGCCTGGTCAACATTTGTCCTTAGCTTCTTATTGCTATTCATCTACCACCCCCCAGCTGAGCCACCAGGCCTCTGAGTGCATACATAGAAGGGCAGGAAGCCTGGCTTCCGGGGAGCCACATGAGGAGCAATGATCTCAGTAGAGATCTGGAGAGAAGGGACCTAACTATTCCCAATTGAGGAGCTGTGAGGCTGTCTTGGATCTTACTTAACAATCCTAAGAAGCACAAATCCTCCAGACATCCTGCCATGTGGGAATCAGGCTGGATTTCACCCCTTATTTGCAGCTGAGAACAGGAAAGATGCTATTTGAGGACAGCTCCGAGGCAGTAAGTTGTCTGACAGGCCCAGATGAAGAGCTCCAGGCGATGGCTCCGCCCCTGCTGCCCCAAACCACTTCCTGTCTAAGGTGGCTTCTAGATGAGAGTGAAATCTGACCTGGACAGCCCTGGAGAAGCCCCAGCTCCCTGGACAAATGGCTCTGGGCAAACAATACAAATGTCCCAGAGCCTCAGGAAAAGGATCAGGGTCCTAATAGAGGAAATACCTGCAGGGACTCCCAGCTAAAGACATGGCCACTCAGACAAGTGCTAAAGGCCAAAGGAAAAGCATACTGCATGTGGGATGACCAGGCAGGAGCTACTATCCAGCCACCCCAACAGGGCCACAGCCAGCTTCTCCTACAGTGGTTGATGGTCAGGATGTGGGGCTTCAGAAACTGGAAAAACTCTGAGGATGACAATAGCCAAATAACTCGACCTTGAACCAAATTTATCTTCTCCCCACAAGACAGTCTCTCACTGTTGCTCCCTTCCAGGTGGCCACACAGACACCATCCAGACAGGGTGTGAATGGTCAGCAGGCACGAAGGCGAGGAAGGGGACACAGCAGCCCACTCTGCTCCCAGACCCCGTAGAGTCATGCACAGCCCACACCTGCCAGACTTACGTGGAGGTGATGGTGCGGAAGCGTTCTTGCCCAGCTGTGTCCCAGATCTGTAATTTGACCTTTTCCCCATTGATCTCCACAGTCCGGATTTTGAAGTCCACCCCAATTGTGGTAATGTAGCTGCCTGTACAAAAAGACCACATTACGAAGGCTCCAACAGCTAAAAACTGGCCCTAGCATTCCTAAGGAAGCAGTTGACCTCACACAGGCTAGGCTCTCCCTTCCCAGAGTTCACTGAGCTCTGGCTCATCCAGCTGGAGGACCAGCAGAAGCCAGGGCCACAGTTGGAGCTAGAGACAGAGGTCAACAATTTCTTCTTCCAAAGCCCAGAAGCAATGACACACAAGTCAAACCATCTCCCCACCAGGGCTTACCCATCTTTGCAAGGACAATCACATCTAAGTTCCTTATTGATGCAAACCAAGCCACTATTGCCCATGGAGGCCTTTCAGGCACTCGCTCTGGGGCTGCCTTGGTCTGGGAGGGTTCACTCTACCATCAAAAGCTCCTCCCAACCCAGCTCCTTCCTTATGTCCCTTTCCCCTTTCCCTTTCCCTCCTCGGGTAAAAGTCTAGAGCAGACTGAGAGGCCAATGTTCTTAGATTCTAGGAAAAGGAAATTCCAAGGACAAAGAACCTGGCAGGCCCTCTGGCATTGCTCACCTGAGAAAGTGTTGTCTGCAAATCGTAACAGCAAGCTGCTCTTGCCCACGCCTGCAAAAGAAGAAAAAACGCTAAGGGTTCATAGGCCACCAAGAGGACAAGTCATGGTGGGACTTCTGCCCAAAGCTGAGGCAGAGGAGCCAAAGATGGGAGTGACCAGCAGGTCCATTCCATTTTAAAGAGGCGTGGGGAATGGGGAGCAGTGTGAGAGTCTGCCTCGGAATCAGGGGCCCTGGATCCGAATCCCAACTGCCTCTTTCCATCTCTCCTGTAAAAGGGACATCATAATCCACACCATCTCCCCCTCAGGGTGGGCGCTGGGAACCACACCAGACTAGGGCAACGTCAACTATAGGTCAGCAGGTCAGAGGTCCATGTGTTCCTCAGAGCCCTTGCGCGTACTTAGAAGAGAGATCTCAGGGAGGAGCCCAGGGGTCAGTGACTAAGCCATGGTCCCGCAGCTTTGTAAGTCCGATCTTATTCACTATTACTTTTCATGCCAGGCCCAAACCCAGCTCTCCCTGACTCACAGAGCAGCACTATATAAGCCGGGCTGTCTCTCTTCACTTATCAGTATTCATTATGATGGTTACAAAGGTTCCCAAGTAGCACATTAGGGTGACCCCACCCCATTCAATCACCTGGGCCACCCAGCCGCTGATTCAATTTCCTGACGAACCTAAGAGTAAAAACTCTCTTCACTCTGGGACTCGTCCTGGGGAGGGGGGGGGGGTTACGATCCAGATTCTCGCACCGAGGAGCCTCCTGCAGCAGCCCAAAGGATGCAAGAAGCTCGAGAGGGTTCGAGTCGATGAGGCAATATTCAATACTACTGCTACCAGCACTTGTTATTTTATGTATAGCTTTCATGTTTACAAAATATTGTGCATATGTTATTTAACTGGGGTCTCCAAACAAACCCATGAGGCAGGAACTCAAAGAATTACTCCCATTTTGCAGGCTTAGGGAAGTGAAGACACTTGCTCAGGGTCACAAGGCAAGTGTTCTATCCAGTATACATCTAGGACTTCGGGGGATTCAAAACCACACCACCTAGAGGCAGGAGTGAGGAGCCTGTGGCCTGGAGGCCACGTGTGGCCTAGAGCCAGAAGAGATGTCAGAGAACCTCTACCTCAGGGATTCTTAACCTGTTTGTGTGAGGGATCCCTTTATGAGTCTGCTGAATCCTACAGATCCTCTAAAGGGAGGTAGGTGGATGAAAGCCCTGGGTCTTGAGTCAAGAAGACCTGAGTTTAAATCTGGCTTCTGACAGTTACCAGCAGGGTGACCCTGCGCCAGTCACTTAACCTGTCTGCCTCAGTTTCCTCATAATGGAGATAATCACAGCCCCTCCCTCCCAGGGATATTGAGAAGATCAAACGAGATAGCATTTGTGAAGTGCTCAGCACGGTGCCTGGTACACAGTGGTCACTTCATAAATGTGTGCTTTCTATGTTCTCAGAATCCTGTTTTTAGATACATAATATAAAACCAGAATTACAATTCTACTGAAAGACAACAGTAATAGCAATTAGCACCTATCCAGTGCCCCAAGTTTTGCTAAGCAGTTCCCAGTGTTACCACATTATCCTAACAACCCTGGGAGACAGGTACTGTTACTATCCCCATTTTTATAGATGAGGAAACTGAGGCAGACAGAGGTTAAGGGATTTGCCCAAGGTCACACAGCTAGTAAGTGTCTGAGGCTGGATTTGAACTCAAGTCTTCTTGATCTAGTCCAATCTCCTCAATTTACTGATTAAAAAACAACAAAAATCTGACGCCCATCGAGGTTTCCCCACTGTCACACAGTAAATGAATGGCAGTCATGTTGGCACTTGACGGTCCTAACACCCAGGTCCAGCATACCTTCTACAAAAGCCACGTTAACCTACTATTCTTGCTTCTGTTATTGGAAATTTTCAGTGAGGGAGCTACTGGCCCATGATGCCAACACATCCACAACACAAGCGAGAAGCCCTACAAAGGCGTATTCACACACTCACTGAGCTCAGCACCCCCAGGCATGTTCACATGCCCACAGACAGTCCAAGAACACCCAAGTCTCCCCACCCTGGTCCAACAGGCGACATGTTTGGCAATGGTCCTAGCATGAAGCTGAGAAAAATACCCTGGTCTCTCCTAAGTCTAACCCTGTCAACAAATCTCTGCCGTTAGACCCTGGCCAGAGAATGGGAATCAGAAACCCTTAAGAACAGTCACACTAGGTCTTTCATGTCAAATGTGTATGTGCAATGCTATGGAACTCCAAGATTAACTAACCTCTTCAAGACTTAACAAATGAAACCTCAAAACCATTTATTGGTTAGTAAATGCCCCACCTGACCCACTATTCCAGACAGGCACCAGTGAGGCTTCACTTTCCTACTTCTCCGAAGTCTCACTAACTGCCGTGCCCTCGACACCTCCAGTTGTGGAACCAAGATGAATGCCACTCAACCAGAGCTCCTAATGGGGAGACAGCACACTGTATGGAGTGGGGCCTAGGAGGGTCCCTTGGTCCTCACATTGCAGGGATGCTGAGTGGGCATGAAGACCAGGAGACAGACCCTGCTGCCCAGGAGCTCTAAGGGGAGAAACTAGCTTTGCTTTTGTACTTACATCCTCAGTGGTTAGCACAGAGCTTAATCAATGCTATTTCATTCATTCATTCATTCAGGCATTTCTCAGGACACCTCAAAGATTCCTTCCAAGTGTTTCTTTAGCTGACTAATATCAAACTGACCCAGCATCCCAAAGGGGTGCTACCTAGCATAATCAAGGAAGAACAAACGCTACACCCAGAGTACCTGTGGCTCAGCCCTTCGGCCTGAAGCCTAGAGTTTGGTCACTTCCTCGTTGAAATCTCAGATCCTCCCAGACTCGGAGAGGTTTCCTGCTGTGAGCAGCCCTTGCAAGGCTCCTGGGCTGGGTCTCCCAACAGGCTCTGCCCAAGGCCCAGCTGTCTTGTTAGCTTCCTCCCCTCTTGTCCCACAGCCTCTAGCTAGCTCATTCAGCAGAAGTCAGGAGGGTCTGACTCTCAGAAAATCCCAGTACTATGGCCAGAGCCCAAGCTTTCTTACGATCCCCACGCTGCCAAAGCAGAGGCCACAAGCAGAACAAAACCCAAGGCCCCTGGAGTTAATCGTTACTCCTGACACCACACTGGAGACTCGATTAGGAAGGAAAGCACTTTACTGGGAGAAGAGAGCTCCTCCTGAACCCCTCAAAGGAAGACTTCGAGTAAACACCATTTATCCAACAGCTCCCTGCCGAAGGAAGGAAGTGAAGGTACCAATTTACCTTAGCCACAGAGAAAATAAAAGGTCAACAACAGTTGGTGTGAAACCAACTGACCATAGCCCTCACAACTGACATGAGCAGTGCAAGTTTCTGAGACTACACATCTTGGCAGCTGATGCTTCCCTGTGGTTTGAGCAGTTAATCTACACGGCAAATTGAAGGATGGGAGTGGTCAGTGGCCACCATGCCCTGGTAAATCCCAAATGTAGCATTCTTAATTCAGAGTCTAACCTAAGACAGCCTCAAAGGAGCAGTACAGCCCCTGAGGCATGAAGAGCTCAAGTTTGTGTGGAGCGAATGAGCTCCCTGGTCACTTAATGCTCCCAGCCCCAACTCTACAGACAATTTAGGGCCTCTCAGACCAGCACAATGTGTGAAGTTAGGCTACTCACACTCAGCTTCCCCTCCCAAACATGCTCAGCGCTGAGGAGCACCAGAGGCCCCACAACACAAGTCATAACGGGTAGTTCCCTCACTACGCACAAAGCCAGAGCAGACCTTCTCTTACTTCCAATTCCACACACCTTGGACAGAAAATGTTCATAGACTGTTACATGAGCAAAACTACATAAATCATGCCCTAAAGAGGCCGACCACACACCATACACAATGTCAAGGATTGTGGGAAACAAGGTCAAAAATACTTCCTGGACTTTGGAAAGGGGGGGGGGAATCAGATTTACGAGTCGGCTTTTCATTTTAAGATCTCAAACTACAACAAGCCTTTCCACTCAAAATCCAGATGTCTTCCTGAGGAACAAGGCCCATAACCACAATAACTGAGTCCACTAATTCTTTGGAAAGGGAAATCACCTTCAATCATAGAGCTCTACCTCCCCCCATCCCTTTGCCCCATCTGGAACTAAAATATAACCCCTGAAAAGGCATATGGTGCACTGAGTATACAAATAAATTCCAAAGGCCATTTATCTCCAAAAGAAAGGCAGCGTAATCATATTCTACTCAGGAAGGACAAAAGAGAAACCGAGGAAAGGGTAAGAGGTAACATCCATCCATCCCTTAGCCTCTACCTTTTTAATCCCCTAAACCTCGAAGAGATCTTGCCTTTCACCTTCCAACTGTGCCCATTAAAGCTCACCACTGTTTGACCTATCCAAACCACTGCACCAGCCCATATCCATCCCAACAACCAGGTAGCTTTGCTTGCCGGGCTCACTCCCCATAACAGACTTACTCCCTTGTCCCCTACTGCCTCAGTCTATAACCAATTTTGTTAAATGCTTTCATCCTCCCGGCACCATCCCCAACATAAGCTTTTTATAACACCCAATATGCTCCACTTTCAACCTTGCTTCTGCCACCAATCACATGACAGCCTCTTCCACACTGGGCCCTGACCATAGCCTAAAGCTGCCATGCTCCCAGGCCTCCTTCCCTTCCCTCCTAATCCTGGAACACCTGCCACACTGCTCTCCTCTGCCTTTCCGACCCCGTCACCCCGTGACCCTTTTCACCCTTGGGCTCCCCACCCGAACCACAGGAAGGGCCCCTCTGCAGCCCCGCTGACATAGAAACCCAGCAGGGCTCCACCTCTGCAGAAGAGCCCGGGAAAGTGGCTACATCTGGAGCCCAGGGCCTGGGTTCGAATTCCACTCTTGTCACTTGCAAACTGGGCAAATCGCTCCTCCCGGCCTCAGTTTCCTGAGTGACTGGATGATGGCTTGGGTCCTTGGCATGTGGGGCTCAGCCCACCTCCCCTGCTTCCCCCCGGGGGGGGAGGGAAGGGCGTGGGAAAAGCGCCTTAAGCAAGGTCACAAGTCGGGGAACGACCCCGGGGCTCTCCCTCCCCCTCCCCACCCGCAGCGCCAACACTGGAGCCCCGACAGACACACACACACCCCCTGCTCCCCCAAATCGTGCCCGGTCCTCATCGCGCCCCAATCACTGCCCGCAGCCTGCCTTTCCGGGCCGGGGTCGCCACCTCAACGAACCCTGCCCTCTTCCACCCTCCTCTCCGGAAAGGGGTCACGGGCCTCCACAACCGCTCCCCAACCCGGGGTTACCCGCCCCGCCCTCCAGCCCAGGCAGGGGTCACGGCTTCCCACGGCCTCTGCCCTCCCCTGCGGACCGGGGCACGGGTGTCGGCGCCCCGTCCCTGCTCGGCCGCGCGCCCCTCCCCCGACCGTCCCCTCCCCCGGGCACCGCCCTCCCTCCCTCCCGCCCAGGGGTCCGGCCCGGCCGCCGCCCTGGCCCCGCACTCACCGCTGTCGCCGATGATGAGCAGCTTGAAGAGGTGGTCGTAGTCCCGGGCCATGGCGGGCGGCGGGCCGGGCCGGGCCAGGCCGGGCGGGCCGGAGAGGAGGGAGGGAGGAAGGGAGGGAGGGAGGGAGGGCCGCAGGGCGGGGGCGGGCGGCGGGCGGCGGGCGGGTGGGCCTGGCGAGCCGCGGCAGCTCCGGGCCCCGGCGGATCCACTTCCCGAACAAACAGCCGGAACTGACAGAAACGCCTCCCTCCGCCCC
>CM053773.1:230998846-231041570 GCA_028658325.1 Potorous gilbertii
CGGCGGGCCGGGCCGGGCCAGGCCGGGCGGGCCGGAGAGGAGGGAGGGAGGAAGGGAGGGAGGGAGGGAGGGCCGCAGGGCGGGGGCGGGCGGCGGGCGGCGGGCGGGTGGGCCTGGCGAGCCGCGGCAGCTCCGGGCCCCGGCGGATCCACTTCCCGAACAAACAGCCGGAACTGACAGAAACGCCTCCCTCCGCCCCTCGCCCCCCCCCGCCCCCACGCCCTCCCTCCTAGCCTCCCGGCTTCCCGCCCCGCCCCGTTCGTCGCCACTGCGCACGCGCCTGCGGCACCGCCCCGCCCTCGCCCACTTCTGCGCACGCGCCCCAAGCACAATCCCGCCCTCACCCGCTTTTGCGCAGGCGCCTGACTTCCCCCCACTCATCCACCCCCACCCGCCCCTCTCGGTCCGTCCGGCTCTGGGCGAACGAACGCCGCCGCCGCTGCCGCTAACGCCGCCGCCCCGCCTCCCCCGCTCCCCTCACTCCCTGCGTCGAACTCTGCGCAGCCGCAGCCGCAGCCACCGCCTCTAGGACGGACTGCTCCGTTACTGCGCATGCGTGACGGGGGCCTTCGGGCCGCACTCGCGCGGTGCGCAGGCGTGGCGAGGAGGAGGTCGTTCGCGCGCTGCCCTTCCTCCCTTCGGGCTAGTACCCACCTCCTGGCCGAGGCGAGACGTGGTCGCTGCGGGGCGGGAAGGGCCGGAGGGCTTCCTCGTGCCCCGATAGGCAGCCTCTCCGTAGCACCTCCCCGCACTGCGGCGTCCCGGCCACCCCACGAGGTAGGTGCCGCGGTATCCCCTCTTTGCGGACCCCGAGAGCTCGAGAGGCCGCGGAACCTCCGCCCTGGACCGAGGGAGGACTCGAACCCAGCGCTCGTGGCTCCTCTTCCTTCCCCTACCCCCTACCCGGTGTTTCGGAAAGGTGCTGGGTGAGCGGGGGCGAGCCCTGATTTAGGGTCAGCTAGGTAACCTTTATTAAGCGCCTCCTGCATGCGGGGGATGGGACTTTGACTTGGGAGAGTGCCACTGACTTCTTTTACTGATTAATTAATAACTGATTGTTAATTATCAAATCTTATTCATTAATTAATGATTGTTAATTATTCAGAAAAAGACGCCAAAAACAGGTCTTTGGCTTAGTAGAGCATCACTGGCTTCTTTTACTAATTATTTAATTAATAACTTATTGATTATGAAATCTTATTAATCAATTAATAAGTGATTGTTAATTACCCAGAAAAAAGAGGCCAGAGACGGTGGGATCTTAGTTCAGAACCAGAGAAAATAGGCTAGAACTGTGAATTCCAGGCCTGCCCTCTGCCCCTGATATGAGTTTGGGCAGATCACCAGCTTCAGGGTTGTTACCACCCATAACCGAAACTCCCTTTCCCCTGCTCCATGCCTCAGCCAAACTGGCCTCTCCTTCTTTCTCTTGGCCACTCTTCCGTGGACCATGGCCAGAAGATGCAGGTCCAGCACTGGCCGCCCTCCCTCCCTGGGTAACCTCTCATTTGGTCTCTTTTTTACATGCACATATATACCGCTTGTGACTACATATATGTGTGTGACTACTTAGTTAGATAAGATAGTTTCCTCTAATAGCATAAAAGCACCTTGAGAAGAGAGATTATTTCATTTTCTTTGTTTTCACAGCATTGAGGATGCTGCCTGCTTAATAAATTTTGATTGATAAAGGAGAATTGGCACAATTCTCATCCTAATACTAATAACTAGTGTTTATATAGTGCCTACTATGTGCCAGGCACAATGGTAAGCACTTCACAAGTATCTCATTTGATACTTACAAAACCTTAGGGGTTATTTCCCAGGAGTGACCAGGTCCTTCTGTCCCCATAAAGTTTATGTGGCTTTGCCACTCTGAAGCAAATAGTCCTTATCCCCATTTTACAAATCAGGAAACTGAGGCAAACCAGTTGAGTGATTTACCCAGGGTCACAGAGCTATTAAGTGTCGAAGGCAGGATTTGAACTCAGGTCTTCCTGACCCCACCCCCAGTACTCTATTTACTAGACCACCAGCTGCCTCAAACTTCAAAATCTGCTTGAGGCAGTTTTTAGACTTTTTTGATTGTTCTAGCATCTCACTTCTCTGGGCCTTATTTTCCTCATCTCTAAGATGGCAGTAATACTTGGCCTACAAAGGTGAGGAAAGCTAGGAATTGTCCGTTTTAGAATGTTTGTAAAGATAAGAGCACTATTCCATTGTTGATGGAGATGTGAATTAGCGCAACCCTTCTGAAAAGGAAATTGGAATGGTACAAATAAAGTGACTAAAATGACCCTGTGTTTTGATACAGAAATATTTGCCTGTTAAAAGACTTTATATTTCATACACCAAAACAGTAACACTTTTAGGGGTAGCAAAGAATTGGAAACAAAGTATATTTCCATTTTGTGATGAATAAAAAGTGTGGAAAGATTTACATAAACTGATGCAAAGTGCTAAGGAAACAATATACACAATGACTACAAGGTAAATAAAAATAATACCCACAAAACAGAATTGAATATTGCTGAGTTACAAAGAAGCAGCTCAGCCCAAAAGAGGAGACATGAGAAGAAACTTTCCCCGCTCTTTTGCTTTAGGGGTGGGGAGGGAAGGTGTCTATAGGTTTGGAACGTTAAATATGGTACCATGAATTTTTATGCATTTGTTTACTGTGTTTTTCACTTTTTAAAAATTCTTTAATGGATGACTCTGAGAAGGAGGAGAAATATAGGGAAATCTAGATGATGTAAAAACAAAAGATATAAATAAAAGTCTATTTAAAATAACAACTATACTTGTCTTACTTTCTCTGGGTTATGAGGAAGTTTACAACCTCCAAGAGGGATGGAAACACAAGCCACTGTTATCTGAGAGGTGGCCCACCTTGTAAAGAGCAGTGAATTGGGAATCAGGACCTGGCCTCACTCTTGGCTTTGCTACTCACTCCGCAGAAACTTGAAAAGCAAATCACTTCACCTCCTGGAGATTTTTTCATCTATAAAATAACCTCAAAGGTCCTTTCTAGCACTAGCTCTTTAGTGCTAGGTTACCAGATTTTCTGATAATCTAAAGGATTTAGGTTTTATATAGCATTTAAACAGTGTGAGTACTCACCCCACTAATACGGATTGCAGTCATTCTGCACTTTAGTAGCCAACCTTTCAGATCCCTAACTCCACCTGATGAGTCTCTCCAGGGTCAGCTGAGCTAGTTTTCAGGCAACAACCATCAATAGGTACATCTAAGAAGCTTCTCTAGCCTGATAGGACCTGCTAGAGCTTGTTCTCTCTTGGCAGAGAATGTAGAACCTAAAGCTACCTCCATTCCAGGGTAAGCGTCAGAATTCTGAGATGGGACTAAGAGAGCACTTCATAGGTATTCTAAGTTCTTTTAAACCTCCAGGCCAGCTAGTTCTGCCCCCTTATTTTACACATGAGAAAACAGACCGAGAAAGGTTGAATTAATTACACAAGTAATAAGGAATTAGAAGCTGGAGGAGGACTTAGCGGGGTGCATATGCACATGTACAAAGTAGAGTATGGTAGGAGCAAAGAAGAGATCAGGAAAAAGCAAAGTGCTCCAGAAAATTTGAGAAGGCAAATAACAGGGAAGACGTCAAAGGGCTGAACCTTGAAGGAAGGACCAGCGTTCAACGACACGCCTGTGAGGAGAGAAGGCAGATCTGTCTGGGCCTGCGCAAAAGGTTTGTGCAAATGTACAGTGGAAAGAAACGTAGTGTAGAGTTTGTAACTGAAAGCATGAAAGAAAGGGGAGTAATGAGACTACCGGAAAGGTAGTTTGGAATCAGATTATAGAGGGTCTGGAAGGGCAGGCTAATGAGTTCATATTTAATGGGGGTGAGGTGAAGGGAGAGGCACAACAGGGAATAGGGAATCATCAAAGGTTTTTGAGCAAGAGAAAGTGATGTAGTCAGACATGCATTAGGGAGATTATTTGGCACTTGTATGAAAGATGGGTTGTAGAAGGAGGAGACAAGGCAGGAACTGTATTTTGTGCACCCTGTGGTTCATCCTCATCCACAAGTGGTATGACCTTGTGGTTGTAGACAAAATTGTTAAGTCATCCCTCTATGCCCTTTTCAGAAATTGTCCCCAGCTTTCTGCCCCTTACGTGAGAGGTGCTTCCCTGGTCAGAGCTCCTTCCTTCCCTAAGGAAATACCACTGATCCAGCGCCTTGCCTGACTCATTCTACTTCACCAGAGCCAAACAGACCTCTCTGCCTCTCCTTACTGCCTGAGGTCACTGCTAACTAATAGCTCCTATAAAAATAGAAATAGTGTCATACATCACTTACAATTCTAGGGCACTCTTCTTATTTCACAGTTGGGAAAATTGAGGCAAATCAAGACTGCTCATATAATAAGGGGCAGAGCCAGAATTCACATTTAAATCTTGTATTCTATACTCCATATTCTCATTAAACCATGCATTTGCTCAATTTCTCTTGGACTCTACATCTGAAGGGAATGTTGTTGCCTACCACTTCTAGAAACTACTTCATGTCCAGATGTTCTAAGAGTGGATTCAATCTGCTTTTACAAGTTAGTCCCATCTGAGAGAGGCACTCCCCAAAAGCTACCTGGCCTCTATACCAGGCTTCACATTCAGCTGTCCAGCCATGAGGTTGTCAACCTCCCTCTTTCAGACTAAGGAAGGTGAATCCTGCCTAGGAGATAGGGTGACAATAGTAGTTCAGGAATCTTTTCTGTAACATTCCTGCATGTTTCCTGCAAGGTCTTGGGCAGGGACTTCACAGACATTTTTGAACTTGTTCCCTCTTTCTCCTCTCCCTGTTAAATGCTTTAAAGTTTATAAAAGGGTTTGCCACTGAAGCAAATAATGCCATGGTCATTATCCCTGTTTAACAGATGTGGAAACCGGCTTGGCTAGTGAAGGTTGGAAGCCAGATTCATGCTCAGGCAATCTTAACTCCAAATCCAAGGCTATTTCTACCTTAGGATGTTGTCTCTGTGATCAGATAAACTGAATTTTGCTGCAGTATTAATGGCTCCGTGATTGTGTGAAAGGGACTCAGTATGAGTCAGGAGTGTGATAGGAGTCAAAAATGATAATTCAGCCTTTGACTGGATGAAGAGATAGCATCTAGTACAAGGGAGGTGACCATTCCTTTGTCCTGTGGGAAGACTATATGTCTCCCTGTAGCCCAGTTCCATACACATACAGGTGAGAGAAAAGCTTGTGGTAAAAAGAGCCAGACCTGTTGACCTATCATTCACTCATTCAAGAAACATTGATTAAGTGCCTGCAATGTGCGAGACCAGGGGTGGGGAATCTGATCTCAAGGCCAGACACTTGGGAGGATACAAAGACAAAAATGAAATAGTCTCTGCCTTCAAGGAGATAACATAGGAAACAACATATATGCATCAAAATAAACACATATACATAGTATTTTCACAGGGTGGGGAGCTACCTAGGCTTTCTATAGGATATGGCTCTTGAACTGATTTTTGAAGGAAACTAGGAATTCCATGAAGCCAAGAGTCGCGAGTGTTGAAGTCTGCATACAGCCTCTGACCACTCTATTTAAGAGGGATCCTCTGTCTGAACCACTCACACACTGAGCGCAATCATACACTTCCTTGTGAATTTATCACTCGTGTTGTTTGTCTTTATACTGTTTTTATCACAATAATCCAAGGTGGACAGCTTCAGTGGTAAAGGAGGACACCATCCTCCATTACCACTACCACCAAGAGCTGCCTCTTGAAAAGAGTACTGACGTTCCACCACTCCCTGCTTTCCCAAATTCCCACTCTAGGGATTCCTACTTTCCTCCCTTCCCAGTCCCAGCCTTACTCCTAGGGTTAACCAGGTCAACTGTACACTGTCCTCTGTCCTTAGCCTCTTGCATGCCTTGAAAAGCACTAATTCTGAGTTACTTCCACAGTCTACCATGACTCCAGTTCATGTTCTGCCAAATGTTTTATGAAGTAACACAACGGCCACTTGGGTATTATCAGATCCCAACTGGACGCTCACTGCTTCATAGGAATCTTTTTATTCTCTAATTGACTTTCTAGTTCATTTTCTGCTCTTCCAGAATCTTCTCATAGATACAGTATTGTGGGAAAAGTACTGATTCCAGATTCAAATTTGCCTCTGACATTTACTATATTTGTGTGACACCCTCCTTGAGCCCTGCCTTCCTCATCTACCAGAAAAAGGAACTGTTCTCAGAAATCCTTCCAGCTACTAGTCTTGAAGTCTAGATCCCTTCTCAAGAGTCTCTTCTTAGTTCTCTATTACCTTTTAGCAGAGAACCTAACCTTCCTTGCAAGAATGTAAGGTTTCTCTTTTCCCCTATTCTATACTTCAAGATCACTGTACATCAATCCCACCCTCCCCTATTTTTCTCCTTCTTTGCTGCAGTGTGATGATGTATCCCTTCTTGTGACGGCCTCCTCCTCTGTGTCTTGAACCCATCCCCTCCCCTTTTGTGTCCTCCACAGACTTGCTCCTTAAAGGATCCTCTTTTTGTCTTTCCTAAAATTCTCCTTATTTATCATCTCATCTTAGCTCTTCCATCCTTCACCTGACCCTGCCATCCTGTTAAACTATCATCTTTCTTTTACAAACTCCTAGAAAAAGAATTTTTGCTTCTACTTCTTCATTTCCCACTCAGTTCTTAACTCCTTTGCCAGTTTGGCTTCTGACTACCACACAATTGAAAGTGCTCTCTCCAGAGTTACCAGTGATCTCTTTCTTGTAGAAACAATGACCCCTTTTTCAGTTCTTAGACTTCCTGACATCTTTGCAGCCTTTGGCATTGTTGATTGTCTCTTGGATACTCTCTTTGCCATCAGCTTTCATGACACTGCTTTCTTCTCCGTCTACCTGTTTCTCATTCTCACTTGAAATCCCCTCTTATGTCATTCCTCATTATCTCCTCTGTTCACTCATAGTTGGCCCTTGCTGCAAAGGCTAACCTCTCTACTCTCTTGATCCTATCCTTTCCCATCTTTTCCAGACGATTGCCCCTTCAGCCATCCCCTTTCTCTTTCCTAATTTTCAGTCTTTATCTGCTGGTTCCTTCCCTACCACCTCCAAACATGCCTGTCTTCCCTATCCTAGAAGTTCCATGTCTGGTTCTTCAGAGTCATCATCCTATATCTTTCCTCCCTTTCCCAAGCAAACTCCTAGAAAAATAATTGTCGACTTTCATCACCTTTACAATAAATATTTGTTAAGTACCTGCTATGCAACAAGCTTTGTGCTAAGTGCTAGAGATACAAAGAGGCAAAAGATGACCCTGCCCTCAAGTAGCTTACAATCTAACAAGGGAGAGAACATAGAAACAATTACATACAGAGCAAACTCTATACAGGATAAGTAGCAGTTAACGGAGGGAAGACTCTAAAATTCACTCCCTAGTGCTTCCACAACACACCATTGAAATTGCTCCCTCCAGAATTGTTCAGTTGAGTCTAACTCTTCGTGAGCCCATGCATGCCAGGCCCTTCTATCCTACACTATCTCTCAAAGTCTGTCCAAGTTTTTGTTCATTGTTTCCATGATATTAGCTCTCCATCTTATCTTCTACTGCTTCCTTTTCCTTTTGCCTTCAATCTTTCTCATCATCAAGGTGTTTTCCAGTGAGTCCCAGCTTCTCATATGTGACCAGAGTAAGTTTCAGCTTCAGTATTTGACTTTCCAGTGAGTAGTCTGAATTAATTTCTTTAAGTATGAACTGATTTGATCTCCTTGCTGAACAAGGAGTTCTCAAGCGTTTTCTCCAGGCACCACAATTCTGAAGTGTCGATTCTGTGGCACTCAGTTTTTCTTACAATCCAATTCTCACAGCCATATATTGCTCCTGGAAAAACCATAGCTTTGATTATATGAACCTTTGTCAGCAAGATGATAACTGATCTATAGTGTGCTATCCACGTTTGCCATAGCTTTCCTTACAAGGAGCAAGTGTCTTTTGATTTCATGGCTGCAGTCGCAATGTGCAGTGATCTCTGAGTCCAAGAATACAAAATCTGACACTGCTTCCATTTTTTTTTTCTCTCTCTATTTGCCTGGAAGTGATGGGGCCAGTTGCCAAGACCTCAGTTTTTTTGATGTTAAGCTTCAATCCAGTTTTTACACTCTCGTCTTCATTAAGAGGCTTCTTAATTCATCTTCCCTTTCTGTCATCAGAGTAGTATTGATTGCATATTGAAGATTGTTATTTCTCCTACTAACCTTAAGTCTAGCTTTTGATTTATCCAGCCTAGCTTTTCGCATGATGTGCTCTACATATGAATTCAGTAAATAAGGTAGCAGTGCACAACCTACTTTTCCAATCTTAAACCAAACAGTTTTTCCATGTTTAGTTCTAATTGTTGCTTCTTGGCCTGCATACAAGATATCACCCTCCTGACGTTACTGGTCCTCTTCAAGAGCAAAGGACAAACAAGAACCTGTGAGGAGGAGTAGCTGCCCCATTGGAGACCCAACTGTCCAGTTCCATTTGGACAATGCTGCTCCTTCCCTCCTTCCTCCCTTTCTCTCTCTCCCTCCTCTCCCTCTCTCCACATGGAGAGTCATACCCTTACATGTGGATTCTCTACCCAAAGAAATACAAATTTTGATTGCTTAAACCTCAAAAGATATCTTGGGATTGGGGGACTAGATTTTTTTTTCTTTTCACTTCCCTACTTATTTATTCTATCTTCTTTTTTAAAACTGGGACAGTTAACTCTTCTGTTCATGTAGTTTTATTTATGATTTCTTGAAACAGAGCTCTAGAAACCTGGCTTTGCTAAATCCCATTTGGGATTCAAATGGAGTTACTTGGCTATGCCTTAAACCCATATCACTCTGGATCTCCCATAACAAGTTAGCCCAAGCCCCATTTGGTCATTATTTGAGTTTTGATGACTCTGTGTAAGTGTGAATAGCAGTCGTTTCGATTTTGCCAGAAACTCTGAGGGTCTTCCACTGATTTTTTTGATGGCGAAGTAGGCTATCTCTTGCCTCATTTCTTACCTAGCCTTAAATCACTGAATGGGGTGTTGCCTAGGCAAACTGAGACCTGGAAAGACCTTAGCCTGAAAAGGCTCCCACTGCATCTGGGGTTATCTCCAGTTGTCCTGATCTGTGTCTTGCCACTGGACTCAGATGAGTCTTGGAGGAGGGTGAGGCAGAGGACTTTGCACAGCCCTGCCTCACTTAAATCTAATTCACTTGCAAGTCAAGACATCACCCTCCTGATGGACGAATAACAACAGGTTCTTCAGGAGACATAGAAAATCTTATACTTCCATCTCTTTGAGGACTTGCTACATTTTGTTGTGATCCACACAGTCAGAGGCTTTAGTGTGGTCAATGAAGCAGAGGTAAATGTTTGTTTCTGAAATACTCTTGTTTCTCCATAATGCAGTAAATGTTGGTAATTTGGTCTCTAGTTCCTCTGCTTCTTTGAAAACCAGCCTGCTCTTCTGGTAATTCTTGGTTCACATATTGCTGAGACCTAGCTTCCAGAATCTTCAGTATAACCTTACTTGAGTACAGTTGTTCCATCATTTGAACAGTCCTTGGCATTGTTCTTCTTTCGGATTGGCATGTAAACTGATCTTTTCCAGTCCAGTGACCACTCTTGAATTCTCCAAATTGGTGGACATATTTAGTGCAGCACTTTAAATGCATCATCTTGGAAAGATTTTAAATAGCCCAGCTGGAATCCTATCACCTCCACCAGCTTTATTGTTAGCAGTGCTTTCTAAGGCCTACTTGACCCCATTCTCCAGGATGTCTGGCTCTCCATCAGTAACCACATCATCATGGTTATCAGTGATGTTAAGATCTTTCTTGTTTAGTTCTTTTGTGTATTCTTGCCACCTCTTCTTAATCTCTTCTGCTTCTATTAAATCCCTGCCATTTTATTATGCCCATTTTTGCTTGAAATTTTCTCTTAAATCTCTGATTTTCTCAAAGAAATTTTTTGTCTTTCCCATTTTATATTTTTCTTCTATTTCTTTGTATTGTGCATTTAAGAAAACCTAGTCTTTTCTTGCGATTCTCAGCGATTCTGCATTCAGGTGGGTATATCTTTCCCTTTCTTCTTTGCCTTTTCCTTTCCTTCTTTGTTCAGCTATTTAAAGCCTCATCAGACAGTCATTTTGCTTTCTTGTTCTTTTTCTTTGGAATATTTTTTGTTGCTGCCTCCCATACAGTATTGCAAACCCTTGTCCATAGTTCTTTGAGTACTATATGTCCCATATATCTATTCATTATCTCCTTTTCATATTTATAAAAGATGTTGTTTATATCATACCTATATGGTCTGACGGTTTTCCCTGCTTTCTTCTATTTAAGTCTGAATTTTGCAATAAGCAGCTTACTCCAGGTCTTGTTTTAATTGACTGTAGAGAACTTTGGCTGCAAAGTATATAATCCCTCTGATTTCCATATTAACCATTAGGTGATGTCCATATGTAGAGTTGCCTTTTGGATAATTGAAAAAGAATGTTATGACCAGGGAGTTATCTTGATAAAACTTCATTAGTCTCTGCCCTGCTTCATTTTGTATTCAAGGCCAAACTTACCTGTTATGCCACTTATGTTTTGATTTTCTTCTTTACTTTTCCAGTCTTCTATGATTAATTTGACATCTTTTTTTTTTTTTTGGTGTTATTTCTAGAAGATGTTGTAGGTCTTCATAGAACTGATCAGCTTTGGCCTCTTCAGCATCAGTGGTTGGTACATAGACTTACATTACTGTGATGCTGAATAGTTTGCCTTGGATTCAAACAGATATCATTCTTTCATTTTTGAGATTCTACCCCAGGATGGCTTTTCTTGCTCTTTTATTGACTATGAGAATGTAACACCAATGCGATACCTACAGCAGCCACTATGGATATATATGTGTATTTCCAGAGTAAATTCGCAAAATATAAACTCTTTTCTCAAAGATAAAACCAAAATATTTATTCAGATACCAGAAAGCCAGTTCCACAATGATAACAAAGGAGTTTATACACATTAACAATATAGGGAGCACCAACATCCCCTCCATTAGGACTCCCAACAAACAAGCTCCCCTAAGACAAAATTCTTCCCTCTCTCACTCACGCTAGCTGCTCTGCTTCAGCTCTGCCTCTCTCTTAGCTTGACCCTTTCTGCTCCACCCCATTTGACAAACTCCTCCCACCACCGGTCCTTGTGGCTTGAGCTGTGGACTGGGCCAAAGCTCAGAGCAGGTCACGTGGACCTAGTAAGGGGCAGGGAAGATCTTCACATCCCCTTAACATTACAAAGGGCCACGTGGTCTAGTTCTTCTAAGAGACTCTTGCCCACAATACTATGTGTAGTGATCATCTGAATTAAATTCTTGTCCATTTATGTTAACTGATACCCAAGATGTCTATGTTTAATCTTTCCATCTCCCGTATGAACATATCCAGCTTACCTTGATTCATAGAGTTTACATTCCATATTCCTATGCAATATTGATCTTTACAGTACCAGACTTTCCTTTTGTCACCATACACAGCTGAACTTCCTTTCATCTTCTTCCAGCCTCTTCCTAAATATTGGAGCTCCAAGTAGTTTTATCTGTGCTTCCCTGGTAGTGCAGATTAG
This sequence comes from Potorous gilbertii, assembly GCA_028658325.1. NCBI lineage: Eukaryota > Metazoa > Chordata > Mammalia > Diprotodontia > Potoroidae > Potorous > Potorous gilbertii. Next base: position 231,010,469 of record CM053773.1, read on the forward strand.
ACACCTTCCAGCCTGATGGGCTCATCTTCCAGTGTCATCTCTTTTATCAGCTTACTAATGTCCATGGGGTTTTCTTAGCAAAGACACTGGAGTAGGTTGCCATTTCCATTGTCTAATCAGTGACCTTTTATTTGCTATTTTATTATTTCCTTAGACCTCATCCTTCTCGACCTATTGGCTGCATTTGACACTATTAGCCACTCTTTCCTCTCTGGGCTTTTGTAATACTTTTCTCTCCTGGATCTCTTCCTACCTAGCCAACCACTCCTTAGTCTCCTTTGCTGGCTCATCATCTCTCCTTTGCTGACTCATGTCTCAGTCTCCTTTGCTAATTCATCATATCTCCTGAATGCATATCTTCCTCAAGGTTTTGTTTTGGGCAGTCTTTTCTCTGTGCACTGTCTCTTGGTAACCTCATCAGCTCCCATGGACTTAATTATCACCTTCTGGTAGATAACATACAGCTATGGTATCCATCCACAGTTCATCACCCAAGCATTCAGTCCTTCATCACCACTTTTCAAACTGAATGTACTGGGAACATCTCCAACTCAGTATGTCTAAAAGAGAACTCCTCATCTTTCCCCAGAACCTGTCACTTCCAAACTTGCCTATTTCTTCCAAAAGCACAACCATACTTCTAGTCTCACAGGTTCATAATATCAGCTTACCCTTACTCTTCTTCACTCCACACATTTACTTAGTTACCAAATCTTGGTATGTCAACCTCCACAGCATCTCCCAAATCTGACCCCTTCTCTCTACTTACACACTTCATCATCTCTCACCTCTATCATTGCAATTGCCTCCTAAGTTATCTCCTTGCCTCACATTGCTTCCTACTCCAGTGCATCCTCCACAAAGCTGACAAAAGTGATTTTCCTTCAGCACAAATCCAACCATTTCACTCAGTGAACTCCAGTGGCTTCCTATAAGATCTTTTTTTTTTTTAACTTTTCAGTAATGTTAAAAAAAGAAAAAGCTTCACAACTTGGTTCTAACATTACTTTTATTCTTTCTGAACTCTATGTTTCAATCACCTTGGCATTCTCTTTGTTCCTTACATTCACTTCTCCATCTCTCATCTCTGTGCCTTTGCATTGGCCTTCTTCCATGCCTGAGATGCCCTTTCTGCCCACTGCCGCCTCTTAGAATTCTTAGTGATTTCATCAGCTCATTTTTTTTCTGTGCTGATGAGTCCCAGACATATTTGTTGGACACCCCCACCTGAATCTTCCATAAGCATTTCAAACTCAACATGTCCAAAACAGAACTTATTATCTTTCTCCATCAACCCACCCTTCCTTCAAACATTTCCTATTTCTATTGCCGGTACCACCACCTTTACAGTCACCCATGTTTGCACCTTTGGAGTCCTATCCAGCTCTACCTTCTCCCTCACCCCCACATAGTGATTCAGTTGTCATGTGCTGTTGGCTGTCCTTTCACCATAGTCTCCTAATTGGACTTCCTCCTTCCCTTCTCCAATCTGTCCTCCATACAAATGCCAGCATGATTTTCCTAAAGCACAAATCTGACTGACCCTATCACTCTTCTTAAAAATATACTGTGGCTTCCTGTTATAGCCTCTTGCATACAATACAGGCTGCTCAACTTGACATTTAACGTTCTTGGTAATCTGGGTCTAGCCTGCCTTTCCAAATGTACTTCATGTCATTCCTCCCCTTCCTGCCCTCCACATTCCAGCCTCACTGGCCTACTTGCTAGTCCCTTAATTCAGCATTGTGTCTCCACCTCCATGATGTTGCATAAGTCCTATTCCATTCCTGAAACATTCTTCCTCTTGACCTCTGAGATTTAGAATCCTCTGGTTTCCTTCAAGGATCACTTTTGTTGCCCCTTTCAACAGAAGCCTTTCCTGACCCAGCCTCCTAATTGCTAGGGCTACGTCTGCATCCTTATCTTCATTCCCAGAGTAGGATGTAAGCTTTCCTGAGGGCAGGTACAACCTTTCACATCTGTATTTGTATCCCCAGCTGACCTAGTACAGAGCTGTGTCTTGCTCTAGATGCTTATTGAATTGAAATGAGATAGTGATCATTGATATTTATATGACACTTCAAGGTATATGAAGTGCTTTGTGGGTAGGATTTCATTTGGTCTTCACAGCCACCCTGTAAGATGGGAAGTACAGCTGTTACCATCACCAGGTTATAGTTGTAGAAACCCAAGCTAATATGCCCACAGTCACATGGTCCATAATGGTGGAAGGGGCGATTCAAACCCTCGCTCCAAGTGGAAAGAGCCAAGACATGAATTCAGTTCCTACCTCTGGTGCTTGTTACATGTGACCCAATTCAAATTACTCAATCTCCCCGTAAATCAGTTTCCTCATCTGTAAAATGAGGGTAGTAGACCAGAGGACCTGTTCTCCTATGCCAATGTTCCTCAAACTATGAGGAATTTTGCAGTACCCCAAGATTGTTGGGGATTTTATGAACATTTTTGCTCCAGTTTTACTAATGTTTTGTTTTTATATTACAGTTACAGATTATTCCCACTTCATGAGAAATCTCCCATAATAAAGTAAAACAGTTATGTAAAACTAATAACGTAGTGACCTCATCTGAAAGAATATCCAACAATTCACATCTGTAGCACCTCCACTTCTCTGTTTCTTTTAAATGAAAAGAAACCTTTTTTCTCTCTAAATCCCACTCCACTGAAAGAAAAAGAAAAGAAAAACAAATTTCTTTTAACAAATATGCATAATTGAGTCAAATTAATTCACTTAATGCATATTCTGGTTCTACACCCTAAATCATGTCTCTATAAGGGCTAGCATGTTTCATTATTGGTCCTCTGAAGTCATAAATGATCATCTTATAGCTTTCAAAGCTGTTTGGTTACAGTGTTATTATTGTATAAAGTATTCTACTGGTTCTACTCACAGCACTCTTCATCAGTTTATAAAAGTCCTCAGAATTGTTCATTTTTATAATATTGATGTCATGTAAATTATTCTTTCAGGTGTCCTTCATGCTGCATCAGTTTTTTTATGTCTTTTTGAAATCACATATTTCCTCATTTCTTATGTGTAAAAGATATTTTTCTGTTTCTTTTCTCTTTCCTTGACCTATGTCCAGTGGTCATATAGCTGTGTATAGTGCCTGTATAGTAACTTTTTTATCCTTTCCCCCTACTCAGTAGCTTCTTCCTCTTACCTCTATGATCAAATATAAAATCTCCTGCTTATCTTTCAAAGCATTTATAACTGTTTCCACACCCACCCACACACAAACCCCTTTTCCGGTCTTTTTACACCTTACATCCTCCCCACCACCACTACTTACTGTTTGATGTAGTGACAATGGCCTCACAAGGTCTACCTCCATCCCCCAGCTTCAGACATTTTCACTGGCTGTCCCCCAAGGCTGAAATGCTCTTCCTGGTCACCTTGCTTCCTAGCTTCCCTGACCTCCTTCAAGTTCCAGCTAAAAATCCCACCTGCTACAGAAAGCCTTTCTCAACCTCTTTTAATTCCAGTATCTATCCTCTGTTAATTATTTCTAATTTATTTCTCTTGTATAGGGTGTGTTTGTATATGGTTGTTTAAATGTTGACTCCCCCATAAGATTATGAGCCCCAGAGCAGATACTATCTTTTGCCTTTCATTGTATCCCCAGCATTTAGCACAGTGCTTGCCACACAGTAGGTGCTTAATAAATGTTTATTGACCGACTTTTTGAGTATAATTCCATGTGCTTTCCAGAATGGTTGTACCTATTCACAGGTCCACCAACAGTGCAGTCATGTATCTGTTTTCCCATAGTCTTTCCAAAATTTGTCTCTTTTGTTATCTCTGCCAGTCTGATAAGTGTAAGGTGGAATCTCAGAATTAGTTGCCTGCTTAGTAGACATTAAAAATAAGCATTTGGATTGTAGCAATGTTTTGTTTAAACTGAAAGGTAAAAGATGTTGCGTAGCTTGCCACTTCCCTACAGACATAGTCTTGTGTATCCCCCCAGAATGCAGGGCGTGGAGGGGATCACTGGATGTCCATAAGAGTGCTGTACGTGCAGTAAGTACTCGATAAAGATTTGTTGACTGGATGGATACCACTTTCAGTAATTTCCCATTGGTTCCTAAGTAGCATGAGTTCCTTATCCAGACATTCATTCAGGGCCCTCCACAAACCAGCTCTGACCTATTAGTCACCTCACTCGTTTCCTCCATAATGCTTTCCTGTCATTTGCCTATGTCTCAGCCAAACTGGATTACTCATTAAGCTTTCCAATTTGCAGTTTCCCTTTTCACTGTGCCCCATAACTGGAATGAACCCCATCCCTGTCCCCACACCATTCTCCACCTACTGAAATTCATCCTTTTCCTCCAGGCCCAATTTAGATCTCATCTATGGAGCCTTCCCTATTTTCTCTAAGTACAAATAGTCCCTCTCAAGTTTATTATAGCAATTTGAACCTTTCTTTTACAATTAACCATGTTCTGCCTTGAATCATAGTTATTTAAGTCAGTTATTTGTGTTATCTGAGTCCCACCCTGATTCAGAAAGAAGCCTTTCAAGAGCAAGATTTGTCATATTTTGAGCCTTGTTCCCGGTGCCCAGCACATACCCAGTATTGTGTGTTTCATCAGCCAAGGGGAAATGGAAAACCCCAGCCTCTTTTTAACATAGTTGACAAGTTCCTAGGAAGCTGCCTGGGACACAGAGAAGTCAAGGACTTGCCCAGTACCACAAAGAAAGTGTCAGAGACTAGATTCACATCCAGGTTTTCCTAACTCCAAGTCTGACACTAGCCACTATAACTACAAACACATTTTTAAAATGAATCAACAGTCACTACTATCCTCTCTGCGGCATATTTGTGTGATTTGTATGTACTTTATAAAAATAGAGTTAAGTCTTGACTTTATGTGCCTCACAAAAAAAAAAATCACAGCATCATGGCATTTTAGACCTGAGATGGCACTCTTTACACATCATCTCATTCAACTCCTTTTATGGATGGTGAAGGAACCAAGGCCTGGATATGGTGCAAGATCATTGATTTAGAGTTGAAAGGAACCCTTAGGGACCTTTGGGTCCTACCCCCTCATTTGGCAAGAAAGGTTGTGACTTGCCCAAGGTCACTCAGGCAGGGATTGGTCAGGTTGGGATCTGAAACCTAGTCTTCTTGACCCCAGGTTCAGAATCCTATCCACTGTTCCAAGCTGCCTTCAAGTTTATTTACTCACAAATGATATGGGCCAAAGTTGAGACACTTCTCACCCCTCTCAGGCACAACTTTAGCTCAAACCACAAACCAGGAGATTTATTTATTAGAAGGATGATAGACTGCTTGTCTACTGATTTTTTTTGTCCTTTATTCTCAAAGAGGACCATGACATCAAGGAGGTGATGCCATGACATGCCAAGTAAATTAGATTTAAGCGAGGAAGGGCTGTGCAAGGTCACTAGCCTCACTTTCTGCCCCCAAGCCATCTGGATCCAGTGGCCAGATATAGATCAGGATGACTAGAGATGGCCCTTCAACTGGATCAGAAAATTCTTAAATGCATCTCTTCTAGAAGGTCCTGAGGTTGGCATCCAAACCATGAAAAAGAGGCTCTAAGAGAAAATCAAGTACTCCCAAGTCCACGACTTTCAAGATGGAAGCATGACTCATTCAGGCCTCTACAGCTCTGTTTCCCATATGCCTGACCCTCTTTGTCAAACTGCCATCCTGGGGTGGGGGTGAGGGGTAAGGAAAGAAAAGGTAAAATGCCCCAGGAAGAATGGTAGTAGATGACAGTGATCAATATGGTCACAATTTGTGTGTACCCAGGAATGTAGTCATTCAGAAATGCCACCACATTCATCTTGGGACCAATTTTTCCAGTTCATGAGCCTTCCTTGACATAAGCAGTTCCCATGCTCTATCCAGGGAGGGCAGGATCCTTCAGAGTTGAACTGAGCTGCAGTGGTCCAGAGGCCAGTTAGTCAAACAGTTTTGTTCCACCTTTCCTGAAAACTGTAATCCACAATGCCTTCTTTGCAGGATGACAGGCTGAAAATCCAACACATTTCTCTCCTTCAATATTTCTTGCAAGTGATTGTTCAGGAACATTGGGGCTTGTTGACTAGAGAGTAAAGGAATATGGATTCTTTCCAACTTCTGACTATATGACCTTGAACAAGCCCCTTGCTTTCTCTATGACTCAAGTGTTCTAGCTCTAAAATGAGGACAAGGTCCCCATAACCTCTCCCATGGGAGGCTCTGAAGCATTTCATTCACCGGTAATTAAAGTGCTTTAGCTACAGTAACTAAACCCTTATCAGTCACATAAAACCTCATTGATGCAGAAGATCTTAATTTGGAACTTGTGATAAGTCAGCCACAAATTTTTATAAAGAAAAAAGAAGTTTCAGGGAAATCCAATTTTAGAAACAGCTCAGGAAATTAAGGGTTTGTTCAATAAATTTTCAACTCATGGGTCCAAGAATTAATTTTTAAAGCCACTTATTAAATGTATCTACATACAGGGTACTCTGCTAGGTGCTAGGGAAGACAATTTTTAAAAGATACAGAAAATGTCAGTGATCAGCGCCAGGGAAAAGAGTTCAGCAGCATCCTATGGCAGAGGGACTTGTGTACCAACTGGATGAGTCTGAATTTGAATAAGGAATAGGGAGCTGTGACAGATTGTCACAGGAGTGATGTGACCAGATCTTCCAGAAAAACATCATCCAAGTGGCATGAAGGCTGGGATGGAGGCAGGAAGGAGTCCGGCCAGCAGGCAGTTCTCCCTATTGTCATCTGTGTCTAGGGTGGATTTGGTTTTTTATTTTCTTATTTCCCTTTGTTCATTATTGTCCATTTATATCTCCATTTACTATATAAACTTAAAAGAGACAGTAACTATTCCAATTCTTTTGGCTGGGAGGACTTTGAGATGTCACAGGACTGTGTGTGACTTGGCCAAGTCATCTATCCTTTCAAAGCCTCAGTGTCCCTATCTATAAAATGAAAAGTTAGATCAAATGACTTGGAAGGTCCCCTATAGCTCTAAACCTATGATCCCAGAGTCCCATGAGAAGCTTTGCCCTGACTGGGTTTTTTTTTCTCAAAGTCTAGACCTGTGATTTCATTTGTGCCAGGGTAGGAAATTCTCTCCACCAGATGCAGATTGATGCTCATCAGGAACTTGTGGTCTTAGAGCTCTCTGGGAGAGCAAAGAGATTAAGTAACTTGCCCAAAGTCACAAAGCCAGTATGCATCAGGGGTTAGATAGGTCTTGACGACTCTAAGGCCAGTCTTTTTATCCACTATATTTTATTGAGTCTTCCCCCCCCACCTTTAAAATGTGTAACTATCCTTGCTTTTGCAAAAATAAGTTTTTATTGAACAGCTTTTGTTTTTTCATCACCTGCATTTTCCAGTCAATCTTCCCTTTACCCAGAGAACCACCCTCTAAAATGAAAAGTAAGAGGGGAGAGGGGGAAGAATCCAGCAAAACTAACCAAAACATCAAAAAAGTCTGACATACACAGTGTTCCATACCCATAGTCCCCCACCTCCACAAAGAAGACTAAAGAGGTAAGAGGTTTTATTAAACAATAAAATGATTTGATCCACAAGAGAGAAGCACACGAATTCAAGCTAAGGGGAGAAATCTATTGTCCATTCTTATTTCAGCATTTTCACTTTGTAAATCTTAAAGCGCTATATGCCAGTTATCCTCATCATTATAAAAACCTAACACTACCCATCCAGATGACTGCAGTCTTGTCTTTACACCTTGCCTAAACAGTGCCACAAAGCCTTCTCCCTTCATAGGGTCTTACTTGTATCCCTAGTTTCCCATGTGTGTTATTCTGGAGTGTCTCTGACAGCCTGGCTCCTGCCATCTCTCAGAAGCCATTCATGACTTCAGGGCTTCTGCTTAATCCCTTCCCACAACCCAGAAAGCTCCTCAGCTCTGTCCTCTGCTTCTGACACTTAACCGATCTTGTCTCCACGAGCCAGCGGTGGCCCTGCCTCTTCTTCAGAGATGCCTTAGCAAGATCCCCTAGACTCAGGAGGCAGAAGAAAGGTCCTTTGTCTCACAAACAGCAGCTCCTGTGTCACATTGGCTCCCCTAGGAGTTGGCCGGGTGAGGTCACTACTGGAAGTTAGCGTCAGCCTAGGCTACATTAAGACACAACTTCTAGAACTGGAGAAGCAGCAGTCCCCATGGACGGTCGATATCTCTTCTGGGCATTCACAGGCTGGAGGGTGTCAAGAGGAGGGCCACAAGGACAGTGAAGGGCCTCAAGATGATGCCATGAGAGGAACTGAGTTAAAGGAAGTGGGGGAGTTTAGTCTGGAGGAGACAGAAAGGCAGAAGACACAGTAGCTGTCTGAAGGGCTGTCCTATGGACAGTCGGCACTGCTGCAGAAGGAAATAAATTGCCTGGAAAGGCAATGAGCTCCCCCTCCCTGGAAGTCACCTGGAAATAATAACCGGCATTTACATAGTACCTACTGTGTGCCAGCACAGTGCTAAATGCTTTAGAAATATCCTCATTGGATTCCCATAACCCTGAGAGTTAGGTGCAGTTGTTTATACCCATTTTACAGATGAGGAAACTGAGGAAAATGGAGGCCAAGTGATAGACCCAGATAGTGTCTGAGGCCAAATCTGAACTTAACCCTTCTTGACTCCAGGCCAGGACACTATTGTTGTCAATTGTTGAATTGTTTCAGTCGTATCCAATTCTTTTTGACCCCATTGGGGGTTTCTTGGCAAAGGTACTGGAGTGGTTTGCCATTTCCTTTTCCAGCTCATTTTATGGATGAGGAAACTGAGGCAAACAGGGTGAATTGACTTGCCCAGGGTAATACACAGTAAATGTATGAGGCTGAACTTGGAACTCGTCTTCCCAGTTCCAGGTCTGGTGCTCTATCCACTGTGCCACCTAGCCATCCCTAGTTTCCCTGACAATATCTGATCACTTGTCAAATATATAGTAAAGGGATCTTGTTCAGGTACAAGTTGTATTAAATGATTTCTGAGGTCCCTTCCAACTCTGAGATTTGCTAATAGGAAAGAAAACTATAAATCATGACTGTCAGTCAGTAAACATTAGGCACCTTGTATGTATGTGCCAGACACTGTACAGAGTGCTAGAGATACACAAAAGACAGTCCCAAATAGAAGAATCAGGAGACAATGATGTTTCCAGCGAAAAGAGTGATCAGTAGTGTCCATGGCAAGAAAAATGAGGACCGAGAAATCCATTAGGTTTGGCAGTTAAGAGATCATTTGTAACCTTAGAGAGAGCAGTTTCAGTGCAATGACTAGGTCAGAAGCTGGGTTGTATGGGGTTAAGAGAGGAAAGTGGAGGTACCTATTATAGATGATCTTTTTGAGGAGTTTAGCTACAAAAGGTCAAAGAGAATAGGATGATATTGAATGAGAAAGGCAGGATCAAGTGAGGTTCTTTCTCAGGATAGGAGTAAAATGGGCATGTTTATAGATAGTAGGGAAGGAGCCCGTAGAAAGGGAGAGATTGGAGAGAAGTGTCACAGACAGAATGACAGAAGCAGTCTGTTGGAAGAGATCACTTGTGCATGAACATGGTTTAGCCTTGGTAAGGAGTAAGACCCCCTTCTTCATGTGAGAAAGGTGAAGGAGAGAGTGACAGAGGGCACCTGAGGGACAGGAGATGAGGAAAGAAGAAACGGGAGTTCCCAGAAAATGACCTCATTTTTTTTTCTGTAAAACAAAAGGTGAGATTCTCAGCTAAGAAGGGATGAGGAAGGGAAGTCATGGGAGGTCTGAAGAGGGACAAGGTCTGGAAGAGCCTCGGTAGTGGTAGAGTGAGCTGATAAGGGACATACAGGATTGCCGAGCAGCAGTGAGGGCCCAGTGGAGGTAGAGTAACATAAATTTTCAGTGGACCCATTTAGAAGTGTTTAGTTCTGTGTAGGAGTGAAGGCGGTGGATGGTGGGTGCAATCCAAGGCTAAGCACCATCAGCAGAATATGAAAGGGTCCAGGGACTCAAGAGAAGGGGACAGTGCAGTATTGGTCAAGATGGGGAAAGGAAAGTGACTACTGTAGAGGATGGCCTGGGAGAGAACTCAGGTATCAAGGGATTGGAGATCATGGTGTGAACAGAATAGGGTTTGGTGAGGGGAGGCCAAGGGTTGGAAAGTAAATGAATTATGATCATATTTTGAAACTTTTGAACATGGAGGTAGATGATGGGAAAACCAGTTACGACCATCTGAGGTGGGGCCGAGCAGCTCATGGAGGTGAGGTGACCATCGGAATCATGGATTCCAAGTTGAGGCCTCAGAAATCCAGACCAACTCTCATTTTACAGATGGGGAAGTGAGGCCCAGAGAGGTAAGTTGGCTTCCCAAAATCAAGGACAGTTCAGATTGGAACTTCATGTATTTGGGAGGTTTGGGCCTCTCACATGCTCCATTCCATTTTTCAAGACGGATGCATTTTTCTTAACCTGGTAATACAAGGAGGTTACTGCTCTCTAGGTAGCAGACGTAACCGCAACCATCTAGCCCAGGGCATAAAAACAAGTTTTTACAACTGGATGCACAGGATAAAAAGGGGCAAAGGCTAGGACTCGACTCAGATCCTTTTATTCCAAATCTAGCCCTCTCTGATGACAGTTGGCACAAGATTGTGCTTTGGAGAGTAACTAAAATGTCTCTTAGATACATGAACAATAATTCAAAACTTACCACTAATACTTTAATGGGAGAAAGTTCTACCTCCGCTCTGAAGAGTAACTGATTTAAGTTTTTAGGGATCTAAATTACTTTCTTGGGAATAATAAATTTATTATTGTTTTATTAATAAGTAAATTATTATTTACTTATTGTTGTACATCCAGTCCAATCTCCTTACTTTATAGGGAAGGAAAATGAAACCCTAGGAGAGAAGTGATTTGTTACATTAACTACAGGGTGACCCGCTTCAACTTTCTACTCTGGGTTTACAAATCATACTTGGAGAGGATATTGTCACCCACAAAATAGCTAGTCTCTACCCCCTCCCCCAAACCCTGGGAAGAGATGGAAATCATGCGCATTGGGACAACATGGGCAGCAGAACATGGGCGTGATTGAAACCAACAGGATGGTCCCTGTGCCTCCCATGTCAGTGCCAGGCCCCAGTCACCCTAGGTCACCATAGCACTGCTTGGGCATCAAGTACTTTCATCCTATGAATTTGATCATAGGATCCTAAGAGACCATTTAATTAAATCCTTCATTTTAGAGACAAAGAAAACTGCGCACCAGGTGAAGTGACTTGCCCAGGGTCACACAGATACTAAGTGTCAAGAGACAAAATCTGAACCAGGTCTTCTTGACTTCAAAGTCCAGCCCACTGTGCACTGACTGGCAGCTGTTTCTGAGGGTCAGTGGGAAGCTGAAGTCTTCTGTCTACGGCCCCCGTTGCTCTCCTGGTGACAGTCTTTCACCACCCAGCTTCCTGCTCAGAGAATGCAATTTAAGGCACTTGGTGAGCCCCTGAGTCATTCCCATCTGTGAACCAACCTTCTCTCTTCTATTCTGAACAGAAAGAACTCTTTCCTTTTCCAGTTTCTGGAAAGGAACCAGGTGCATTTCAGCTTTGTTTTTAACTTGGGCAAAGCATACATGAATTTTCTTGTGTATCTAACACCTTCAGTTCATCAAGTCTCCCATTCAACTCAGGGCTCTTTAAACTGAAGGCTGATGGCAGCTACAACAGTTTTAAGGATCACGAGTGCAAAAAGGTATCACCTTTGGTTCTCCACAGAGAAGACTGCTCATGCCCCAACCTTCCCACTGCTGGTGGTCAGAGCTTACTCGTCAGAATAACTCAGTGCACAACAGGTAGGCAGGTGGTTTGCAAGGTTGATACCCTGAACCCACTGTGAGGGCACCAAAGGCCCTGGAATCCTGGAAAGGGGAAGCAGTTTCCATGGCTCTCGTGAGACAGTTCCTTCGTGGGGAATGTCTATGGAGCTGACCTCTCGAGGTGCCTTTCAGCCCTGGGAGTCTAGTTACAAGGAGCCCACCTGAGACTGCTCTGGACACAAGAAGTTGGGAGGAGCCTGTGCTCGATCAGAAGGCAGAGACCCTCGAGGTCACTTTGCCCTCCTCCACTGCTGGCAATGAACAGGTGGCCACCAGGCTGTCCACTAAGTATGACGGACTTTCTCTCCTGCTTTACCTTCTTGGAACCTCTTCAGTCATTTCCTTGCCTTCTTTCCTTTCTGCCCAAGTCTCAGTCAGCAGTTGTGACAGGAGTATTGAGGGAAATGGCCCAGAGAAGCTGATGTCAGCAGGCAAAGCGGGTGTGCTCCTGCAGACAGGACATGGCCCGGCGTCACGAGCCTTCTAAGAACCAGGAGGAAGTCATTCATAAGCCAGGCAGATGCTGACCTGCCTCTCTGCTTCCTCTTGGAAGCTCCCCACACCATGAATGGGCTCCTCACCACCAGCTGGGGAGCAGGGAAGAGAAGGTGGTTTATTCCAAGGTCGATTTCCTTCCAGAAGGACCCAACCTCACCAATCAGCTTTAGAGTGGAGAACATGGAACTGGGGAATCAGAACAATGAATTCCCCAAACATCTGACTGTTAATACCCACAAAAAGGGAAGGAAAGAGCTTCCCCCACTGCTCGGTTTTGATGAAAGCTCAGCAAAGAAAGCAGCCCTTAGTTCTGATAATCTACATGCCAAGAAGTTTCTCTTCAATTCAAATATAAGCACAAGGTAGAGGGAGGGGACAGTGTCCAAATTCAGAACTGCTGGGCCAAAAATAAAACACAGATCCCAAGTAAAAGAAAGAAAATCTTTCTGACGATGGAGATCCCATGTAGTCTACTTGGGCAGTGTCTGGAGAAAGGACAGATCTGTCCACATCAAGATTAAATCAAAGCCTTTATTAAACATTTGTCCTTTAAACAGCCTGCATTTAACCCCCCTCCCCCAACTCACACTTGTTAATTGCTAAGGCTATTTAAATACCATTTTGGTCTGATAGGAGCACAACAGTAAAAAGCCAAATGGTGCCCCCTCCCTCCCAGGCCTGGTGTGCAGGGCTGTGCAACTTGAACTTCAGCTCAGAGTGGATGGTTCGGCTCTGCGGCTGCCCAAGTGGGCTCTGTGGGCAAAGGGCTGGTGGAGAAGCCTGTATGTGTACGCTGCCTGCCTGTCCTAGAGGAGGGGGCAAGAAGGGGAGGCCGTTCTCAGCTGCATGTGGGTCTGATTAAGGCTTTGGCTGTGGTCTGTTTAGATAGTAAAATATTCTCTGGGAACCCTGTCTCCTATGCCCCAGTCAGAATGAACATTTTCAAAAATGAAAACACGGAGAATTGATGCAGAGTTGAAAGGCTGGGGCCACACTCAGCTCAGTGGGCCCTGTGGGTCACGTCAGAATGGTGTCATCAATCTGTTCCACGGAGTCGGCCTGGCTGGCCAGTTTCTTCAGGGACCTTCGGCAACTCTCATTCAGAAGCTCCAAGCTGGCCACATCGAGGATCTTGGAGACAGACTATGAGGATGGAAGAGAGAGGAGATACATCAGGAAGTTTGGGCTCAAATGCCGACCAGCTAAAATTTCACAAAACTAGCCATCAACACAACCACATCGGTCACCTCAGCAATGCAACCCCGAGGTAAGGGCAACAGGAAAAACCACAGAACCCAGTAGGTCTGGATGTGGCCAAATTAAAGGGCTTGCCCCACTGTCCACTCAGCCCACTATCACCAGCCCCACAATTATATTAGCAAGTGCAAAGATGAGGGAGGAAGAGGAGTGAGTGTTCAGGACCTGTTGGGGACTGCAGGGCATGTAAAATTCTGCAATCGGGACCTGAGAGGAGACTCCTCCCATGCCCTGCCTGAAACAACCCTCAAGAGTGAGAGCACGTACATGCCTGTGTGTGTGTGCGTGTGCATGTGCATGCGTATGCGTGTGTGTGAAGTGGAGGATGCACTCAATCCTCCATTCCTCACCTGCAGCACCTCGTCGCCCTCTCTCATCTTGAGCAAGTTGACAATGGCCTGCTCACTGTAGGCCCTCACGCTGGTGTTCTTGTCCTTAGTGTTATCTAAAAGGGCTTTTAGAATAGGTTTGATGACTTGAGGATCCAAGGAGGGCAGGTGGTCTTTATTGGCCCACCAGATCATCTTCTCAGCTACCAGCTTGATGTCACTGGATGGATTCTGCAGACACTGTTGAGAGGGGAGGGGAAGGGAGAAAACAGAATTGCAGTTAAAGGCAAGCAGGCAGAGCGGCTGGGTGACTGGGGTCCATTTTCCACATACCCAACTTAACAACACTTGCCAAGTGGACAAAAGCACTTCTCAGACCCAGTTTGCTCCCATCCCCAACCCCCATTGTGCTGGGCTGCCTCCTCACAAAGCTGGCATCTTTGGGAACAGCAGCCCTCATAAGACTGTCCTGTAGTCATGTTCCCAATCTCGCAGGGTCCCAATGGGCCACAGCAGCTCTCTACTAATGTCATGAACAGAAGGGTTGGGGACCCAAGGCATGGCTGATGTTGCAAGGGTGGGGAAGAGAAGGGAAGGGGTGAGTAGCCCCAAAGCCATTTAGATGCCCACAAGCTCAGCCCTGACTCCCACTCACCTTAATGAAGAGGCTGGTGAGCTTGCTAGGCAAGTTCCCCCCTTCTGATTCGATGTGATACTTCATCAGAAAGCCCATGCCCCGGATGCCGCTCACTGCAATGGGGATCTGTAGGGTCGTGGAAGACAGTGGACAGAGAATGGGCTTCTCTAGGCCACTGCTCCTCATTTCCACCGCCGCTGGTCCCCATCGAGTGCCCTTTGCTGTAAATGCCCTTCTAGCCCAGGACGGGTGTCACTGCCAACAGTACCAAAGAGCTGGCAGAGCCACCTGCCTGGGGGTCAGCACATCATGGCTGATATCCCAAAGCTGGGGCTTGAGAGTCTTCCCTTTTCAGATGGGGAAACTAAACCTCAGCCAAGTGACAGCGATTGTCCAGGGGGCATAGGGACAAAGGCATTCTGCAGTTGGGCAAAACTCGGGTTCCATTCTGCCTCTGACACTCACTAGTCACATGGCCTAGACAAGCCATGTCCCTTCCCCAACGATCAGGTTTCTCATCTATAAAATGGGGTTAACAATACTGATGGCCCCCACCTTGAGAGGATGCCATAAGGATTGCAGGGTCACAAAACCATGTAAGGAATGACAAATGTCAGCTGTGGTTTTGTTCCCAAGGTCCCTGAGCAACCTGGGGGCCATGCAGGGACTTACGCTGACAGTCCCCCCTTCCCTCCCCCACTATGGAGAGTTCCAGCTGCACAGCACCTTCAGGCCCCAAGGCTTTCTGATCTCCTCACCCTATCTGCTGTGGCATTGCTCAGGATCATCTCCTGGACACCAGGGCTGTATTTGGCTGCACACAGTCGGTCTGGAGTCACATTCACAGCTACAGAAAGTGCCAGACTTCGCCCGTGCCGCACCATCCAGTCGATCCCAGACACATCCGCTGGAGGGAACAAGACATCCAGTCAGCAGTTGCGGAAGGGCCCCAACACGCTAGAGATGCTCCCTGGTGAGTTTCCTGGGCTGGTCAGCCACATCTCAGAGTAACTCACAGCTGCAACTCCCCTTTCCTTTGTGCAGTCAGAGCTAAGGTGAGCTCAGCCCCACTCCCAAAGAATCCTAAGGAAGGGGAGGGTGGAGTCGGTGCACAGACATACCCAGCAGGTGCTGCTGGAGCACAGAATTCAGTTCTTCCTCAGATAGAAAGGCACACAGCTCCCCCAGGCAGCCGGCAGAGGCCATCCTTGTGGCATCCTGTGGGGATGGAAAGAGCATGTGAGGGGAGGCGGGCAGCATTAAGTCAGGCTCTGCTCTCCCAGCCTCCATCCCCCTCCACGTCTGTGTGGCTGACACCAGGCAGAATCAGAGGCTAAGCTATTAACTACCAGATAGGAGGTGGGGGGCGGGGGTTGGTGAGCACCTTCATGATAGCAAAGAATGCCTTTATTTAAAAAGCACCTTATGGTGGAGTCCCTGAGCAGGACACGTATTATCTAACAAGCCTATAGGACAGGGAAGGGGGCAAAAGACATGCCCATTTTACAGATAAGGAAAGTAGCAAAGAAGTCAGTGACCTGCCCAAGACCCTCCCTGCCTGTCTTCCCAGGCAATACAAAACTGCCACCAGCCAAAAGGAGGCCAGGGGACTGCAAGGGGGCCTGCAAGGGAGCTGAGGGCAGACTCTGCACCCACCAATCACAGCAGATCAAGATAAACACCATCATCCCTGCATCTGCCCTGCACCAAAATGAGTCACATAAGTGACAGGCTCCTTGCTCCCTTGCCCTGAGCACTAAAAGTGGGGCCTTGTACTAGTCAGCTTGGATCACATGGAGAAAATGACTATTTAAGCCACAGGCTTTATTTGGAGTGAGGATGAATGAGAACCGGCTGATAGAGCTGAGCAGAACTGGGAAGTAAGTCTGACAAAACAGCCCAGATTAGGCCAGTGAACTGAGAGCAGAGGCCCCAAGAGATGGCTAGCACAAGGCTGCCATGCACGCAGCAGGCGCTTACTGAGTGCTGGCCAGGTTAAGGTGCACTCAGGGGAGCTGTGGGTTCTCACTAGTTTGCATCTTTGGCTTTAACTCCTCAATCACTCAGTAACACAATTAACTGACAGTGACTGAGTGGTGAGGTAGCTGCCATCCCCATCCCCAGGGCACTGTCTCTGCCCCGGGGGCGGTCAGGGGAAGGGTATGTGGAGCTTTACCAAGAATCCTTCCTGCCTTCTTTTAAGAAATACTAGCACAGGCAGTGTCCAGAGCATGGCTGGGGCAGATACACAGCTGAGATAAGACACAGTCACTGTCCTCATGCAGACTAGCGTCTAGCAGGAGCAGGCATTACACAGATGACATGGCATCTCAACATCAGACACTTACAAAACAAAGGTGGTATGGGAAGGATGCAGAAAGCAATTATAAGTGAGCAGGGGACTCTGGAATCTCTCAAAAACCCAAAGTGAAGACAAGGGTCTAGGCCAGGTCTAGACACGTCCATCTTCCCAGAGTGAGGGATGTCTGCCCCACTGCCTTCTGACCCAAACCAGACAGACACCTGGGACTATGCCATGCCACAATTAAGGAGAGGATGTGGCCCTAAGAGAGACTTCATTTGGGGAACAAAACAGGACTTCTGAAGCTGTAATAAATGCTAGTTAAGCAGCTGCGACCCCTGATGTGCCCAAATATGCCCAGACATCCGCAGGAACATGGAAACATTATCACCAAGCAAAGGTGTCATCTTTGGACAGTCTCCCCCTCCTGTCCACACACACTGCAGCTGATGGACGGTGTATGTGCATGTGTGAGAAGGAGAGAGAAAGAATGAGTAGAGCGGAGGGTGGGAAGAGATAATCTTACAAAGGAAGCCAGCCCTTTCAAGTGCCCAGCACAGTGCTGCTCCAGATTCCTCTGACCCAAGTGGAATAACTTCCATTCCCCAATGATACTCACTGAAAGAATGGAAAAGAAGACAAAAGAAGAGAATAGATTCCCTCCAAAAAGCGAATGTCAGGCACTAGTGTGGCCAAGAGCCCTGGGATGCAGGAGTACCTCATCATGTCCCAGCATGCCGAGCAGGACGGTGGCGATGTTCTTCCGAATGGCTGTGTCCACTTTGACCCCTGCTCCTTGGGTCACAAACCTCAGGGCTTGTAGCATGGTGTCCCTACAAAACCACACATCCCATCTGAAGGCCTGGGCTTACTCAGCTGTGATTCTCCCTGCTCCACTGGACACATCTCAGCCACAGGTTAAACCACAAAGTGATGGGCTTCCCATGACTGACCCTTTAGGTGACAAACAATCCCCACTGGGGGACTTCCATCTGGACACACTGACATAATGGACACCCAACCCTTCCAGGAAAACAGATCCTCAGAAAGGAGGCTTCACACGGCCTTTGAAACAGCCTCTGGCTCAAGGGGAGTGGCCAACCAGGCAGGAGTCACCGAGAACACTCATTTCATGACTTCTGTGCCCTCCATGGAGAAAAGTGAGCTCTAACAAGCCATGTGAGTTGGTCAGCCAAGTAGGTTTCACTTTTGGCACTTAGATAAAGCTAACAACATTCAGTGCAAATAAATGAAAGAATATTAAAATATCTGCTCTGTTCAAGTCTCTCATTCTACAGCTTCTTGGCCCATTTTCCCCTCACTCCACAGCCATCGCAGCCATCACACCCAGCACTGAGCCTGACTGTCCTGGGGAGGGGGACAGCTTTGGCATGGCCCCACACCTGCTCCTCTTCCATCTCACCTGATGCCAGAGTCCTCTGTGGATCGGATTCCATTCAGCAGTTCTGTGAAGAGGGGATCCACCTTGATGTGGATGGCAATGAGCTTGCCCAAGGCATCGGCAGCTTTCAGGCGCACAGCCCGGTTGGAGTCCTGGAGTGCTTTGGTGAAGGTGGTCTGCAGCTGCGGCAAGAAGGGTTTCAGGGCGATCCCGACCTAGAGAGGACACCCAAGTGTTAACACTGGACTCCGGCTGAGCCCGGGAACAGACTCCAAAAGAAGATGGGGAAAGGCCACAAGAAGCCCTCGAGGCAAAGTTTCTAGTTCACCGAGCAAGCTGCACTTGGTTGTGCATCCCCCAAACCCCTCCAAAATAAGTCAATGCATTCATAAACGTGGACACATTGAGAAATATTAAGTGTGCGCAATGTCCGATGGTTGGCTTCTCTCCCTCATCTTCCTCTTTCCTGGCCAATGTGCCCGAATGCAGTCTACTGTAGTCATCATACATACCTACATAGCCCTGAACCATATTTCATCGCCTCTGCTTGCCAATGGTGAAGAACTTTCCCCACCATTCTCACTGGGCCACTCTTTCAGGTGTGAGAGGGGCTGAGGGCAAGAGCTGCCCTGGAGGAAATACTGTGCTGGAGGTCCTGCCCCCACTGACCTTGGCTAGGAGGAGGCTCAGGGTCTCCAGCAGGGCCACCTTCACGTTCCAGCTGAAGCGGTCTCCAAGGATTCGAATCAGAGGGCCGGTGATGCTGACCACAGAAGGTTTCAGGGCATCAGAAGAGGTCAATCGGATCACCAAGCCCAAGGCTCTGGCTGCTTCCTCTTTCTGCTCTGGGTTGCCAGTCAGGACTCCCTCCCTTAGTACAGGGAGTATGGAGGTCACTCCCTAACAAAAGGATGACACCTGAGTCAGAGGGACTTAGAATCCAACCCACCCACTAACAGCTCCCAGAGGAAACGTATTTGGTGGGCCCAGGTTCCTGTGACAAGATGATATGCGTCTCCAGCAAGATGCTATCTGGGGGCACCTACTGTGGACACAGTGACAGGTACAACTAAGAGATGGCAGGGCTCAGTCTCCTCGGCAGGACCTCCATCCTGACCCTCCATGGGGTGGGAGGTGGGGGAGCCTGATGAGCTCTTCATCTCCCATGGGTTCAACAGGTCCTCACCCTAGTGTCAGTGACTCTCAAACCTACCTGTCCAGCCTTCAGCTCCCCTGAGCTCCAATCCCACTTCTCCACAGCTGCTGCAGCCACATGATCAACTGGCAGCTCAAGCTCAACAGAAACCATCACTTTCCCCCTAAAACCTTCACTTTCCCACTACTTAGGGAACTCCAACATCAGCTCAAGCTGCCAAATCTTGTCCATTAATAGCTGACTTTTATATGGTGCCTTCTGTGTGGCCAGCCCAGTACCAAGCATAGCATCCGCACAAGCCTGGGAGGTAGGTGCTGTTAGGACTCCCATTTTATAAATGAGGCAGAGGCTAAGTGACTTGCCCAGGGTCACACAGCTAGTGGGTGTCAGAGGAAGGTTGGATTTGAAGTCAGGTCAACTCCAGGCTTAGTAGTCTATCCACTGTGCCAGTTAGCTGCTCCTTGGTGTTCGGCTTCCTCAGTATGACTAGCATCCTCCCCCTTTTCTCCACTCTTACCACAATGACCTTTCAGACCATCTTCCCCCTTCCATGAGACTGGGCCAACACCCTTCTAAGTGCTCCCCTGCCCCAGTCCCTGCCCTCTCCAATGCCGGGAGGCAACCAGGTAGCTCTCCTCAAGCAGCTTCAGGGCTCCCACTATCTCTGTCTGGCATTGTCAAGCTATCATCCCCTACTTTCCAGGCTGATTGCTCGTTACTACATCTCCTGGACACTGGATTCCAGTGCCATTCCCAGTCAGGATGTTTCACCTCCCTTCTCCAGGTCTTTGTACAGACTGTGCCCCCATGCCTAGCAATGGGCTTGCCCCTCCCTACCTCTTAGAACTCTACTCCTCTCCACCTCCCCCAGCCAGATTCAGCTCAAATGCCCCTCCCTTCAGAGATCCTTCTAGATGCCTTTAGTTTTTAGTAACACCAACTCCTCCCTAGATCACAGTGAATTTATTTGTAAATATGCACTATAACCCCAGAAGAATGTAAGGTCCTTGAGGGCAGGGGCCTGCTCCTTCTGTTTCTGCAGGGTAGCAGAGATCTGAAGTCAGAAGACCAGAATTCAAGTCCTCTCTAGATCACTTAGGTCCCTTTTGACCCTCAGTCTCCTCTTCTGTAAGATGGTATTAACAGCACCAAGGCTAGCCACTTTAAAGGATTGCTTTTAAAGGCACTTGCAAACCAGAAGGCATTTCTTCAAGGAAATCATCACGAGAGGAAGCCAAATAACCACATGTGTTTAACAAGGTCCAGGCCCTCGTTCAGTCTGACCAGGTGGGCAGACAACAACCAGGGCAAGGGGTGTCAAGGTGCCCAGTGCTATAGGCTGACAAAGGGATCTCATGAGGTGACCAGGTAGGCGAGTGGCCTGACCGCTCTATGCTCAGTGCTGCCTTCCTGGATGGCTCCTAAGGGAGGGTGCTGGGGGCCCTGGCACACTATCCTTTACCTTCTTGGGAATGCAGAATCCTGGCACATGCTCTCCCTTGGCCTCATTCCCCACTATCCGGATGTCTCTGTGCAGGTCTTCAATGAGTGCCAGCTGGTTCCCAGCATCCAGCTTCTAAAAAAATCCAAGGAAAAGCAGAAATGGATGTCAGAATGTTAATTATCTCCATGGTAGAAGTTCTTGAATATACTGAAGGCCTCAAGCTGCTGATTTAATTTACTTGATGTTCTCAGTATCTAGCAATGACTGACAAGGCTAAATCTCAATGCCCTCTGTAGGCTGGCACGATGGATGGACTGATGCATGAGAGCAGCTGATGCTGACTTCAGTCTCAGCAGGGAGCCCACCTTTGTAATGGCATTCAAGGCATCCCAGCTCTCATCCAGGACCACGGCATTGGAATCATTGAAGAGGCGAATCAGGCCTGAGACGAGACCGCGCAGGTGCCCTGTGTAATCTGCCTTCGACTTGGAGCAGTAGATGTTGAGAATGATGGCAGCTGCCTGCCTCATCCCCACCTCAGGGCTGCGAGTGGCTTCCAGCAGGTCCTCGATGATGATCCTGTGGCCGGCATCATCATCCACTGACAAGATGACCGCCTGACAGTTTGCCATCTCCTGAAGCCAGAGAGCAAAGGGCAGTGAGCACTGCAGTCTCTAGACCAAAATGGACCTCCCCTTCTGGACCCACAGCCACCCTGGCCCCTTACCTGTGCCTCCTCACTGGTGCCCAGCTTCTCCTTCAGGGCTGACATGACAGCTGGCAGGATGACCCCAAGGTGACGGGTCAGAGCATCACCTGCTACAGAGGAAAGGAAGGCCAGCACCCGAGTGTTGATAGGTGGAGATGTAAGCTGGTGGGAAGGAGTAAAAGAACAACTGTGTCACCACAGGGATCCTCCCAGTGCCCGTCCAAGCCTGCCAATGGCAGCTCCTCCATGCAGTGAGGAATCCTCCCCCAGAGCCGCCTTATCCCCATGGTGCCATGGCGGAGCAGAGCTTTCACGGAGAACTTGCCCAGGGGACGTACTTTGGGTACCAAGTAGGGCAGTACCACACGACTTTTGACAGCCATGACTTGCTTCAGACCATCTAAGGCAAACTCGGACATCTCTTCATCATCCTGAGGAAAGAGGCAAGAGGTGATATCCAGGAGTCGGGTCTATGCTGCATGCTGCATCCCTCTCAATCCTGGCCCCCCACTCCCCAACACAGCCACACCCACACCCCACTCCACACAACCCCTCCTCCCCCAAAGACAAACTCATCCGGCCCAGCTCTTGGAGCTCAGACTCAACTCACCAGCTGCTTCAGCAAGAAGGGCAAGATGTCCTCGAGGGCCTGGTGGCCGATGGTGGAGTGGAGCTGCTCAAAGGTCTTGGCAGCCGCTTCCCGGACCTCCTCCAGGGGGTCACACAGAGCTTTCCTAGCCGTGGGCACAAGGGACTCAGAGAAAAACAGCACCTGCCAGAGGGTCAAGCACACAGGAGCGGTGTCAGTAGAGACTCGGAAGCCCCAAAGGCCAGAGCGCAGCAGGAATCAGGAGTTGGGGCTGGGCCAAGAGGAGGAGGCAGGCGGGGACAGAGGGTCTCCCTAAAACTTTATGAATGAAAGTTGTCTCCACCGCAGGCAGGGTGCAGTACTGAGAGAAGCATGAGACAGAGTCAGGGAC
The DNA here is from genome assembly GCA_028658325.1 of Potorous gilbertii. Lineage (NCBI taxonomy): Eukaryota > Metazoa > Chordata > Mammalia > Diprotodontia > Potoroidae > Potorous > Potorous gilbertii. Next base: position 231,033,058 of record CM053773.1, read on the forward strand.
CTGGGTTCCAATCTGGCCTCTCATACTTATAGCTACAAGTTGCTGAACTCAGAACCTTAGACAAGCTCACACTGATTAAGCGCCTACTATGTGCCAGGCACTGTGTGGTTTTATACATTTTATGTCAAGTGATCTTCACAGTAGGTGCTATTAAGTTTCTCATTTGACATATGAGGAAAGTGAGGCAAGCTGTGGTGAACTGACTTGCCCAGGGTCACCCAGCTAGGCCCCATTTGAATTCAAGCCTTCCTGACTCCAGGCCCAGTGCTGTGCCTGTGGCGCCCCCTAGTGACTCTAAACCCATTTCCAAATCTTCAACATGAGGACTGAGAGGACTGCCAGGCACACTCCTCCCCATCACCAGCATCTCCGGAGGGACCTTGGTAGCTGCCTGGTCCAGAATAAGGTCTCCAACACTCCCACAAGGGCTTCACCAGCCTCTCCTGGAGGGAATCCAGGGCCCCAGCCCTTCAAAGGTCTAAAGGCAGCGAGAAGAGAAGCATCTTCTCTTTTCCATGCTTAACAGTCCCAGTTCTTTGCACTGATTCCAGCCATGGCATGTTTCCAAAGCCTTTCGCATCCTGGCTGCCCTCCTGGATTCATCTACCCTAGTTTAGCAACCCCAGACCTGAGCATACATGCTTTAATTCCCTCTAATCAAGAGTGAATACAGCAGTACCACCAGCCACCTCTGGACACATAGGTGTCTTTGAAGGGAGTCTGAGGTTTCCTTATGCTCTAGCTGCCAGACCACACTGGTAATGTATACTGAGTCCACCAAGGCCCCCAGATCATTTTCAGACAAATTGCCCACTCACTAGGCACGCCTGCAGCTGGTCATGTAGGATGCTGCCAGGGATGCAGGGTCTATTTCTGAGTCAATCTGTCACTTCAGAACCACCTGGCCTCAATTTTAGATGACATCTATGCCTACCCAACCTCCCAGAAATGGCTTAAAGATCAAATTACCTTAGAAGAAAGGTGGGAAAGTTCTTTAAATTCCTTGAAAACAAATATTTTGGACATACCAGCTATCACTGGTGCAGAAAATAAACCATTCACATCTGCTCTATGCCCAGTCATTCATGCCAAGGTTAATAAGTAAACACACCTAACATACACACAAACACCCAAGCACAACAGGCCACATGGCATACAGCACAACACACATGTCATGTGTGTAATACATGTACATGTGATGTGCACGTACAAACAATGCACCAATGACACACATAACATACACATTGCACACATGGCAAACATCTCCCAAGGAAGCCACCCTCCTGCTGAGTCACACTCAGGTGGGAGGGCACACACTCACCGCGTCCCTGCTGGTGGACTTCATGATCTCACTGAGCCCCACACAGACGCCCTGTCTCTCATCGCTCTTCTCAGACCTCAGGCCTTCCTCAAGGATAGGGATGATCTCTGGCAGGATTTTCTCCCCCAATTTCCGGACAAGATCTCCCAATGTCCGTGCAGCAATCTGTCAGCAGAAATCAGTTAAGCCTTTCCACAAAGCCTTTAGTGGAAAAATTCAACCTTTGAAATATTATCTATTTCATATATTTGATTTTTCAAACATTCTCCCATAAAATGATAATCAAAAATAAAATTCTCTCTGAGATTCACACATGCCCAGCCAGACCACAGCAAGAGCCAGTATCTCTGGACAGACAAGCTTCCATAGGCTGTGCGGTCAGCAGCCAATTCCCTTTGATTTTAAAACCCAAGTTTTCCAGGCCAATCAATATCATACTTGGGCTTAAGGAAAGCTTGGGGCTGGAAAGAATGTTTTAGAGGGGAAAAAAAAACCCTCTTGGCCACACTCACATAGCCCATGTTACGAACCCAAACATGAATTTCCATTGCTAGGGATGGAGGTTAGAAACCAGAACTCAGGAGATGGGCATTCCCATCCTAAGTGACCAACACGAGAAAGGAGCCCAGCTAGGCAGCCCTGAAGCCCAGAGGTGACCCCTCTCCCCTGCCCCCCAAGCACTAAGTTTTCTCTCCTGGGGCTCCTTTCTACCCACCCCCCCTTCTCCTCTCTGTGGGACTGCATGGATCACACACAGACTCAGAGCTCAGAGGTCACGTAGTCCATTCGACAGATGAGGAAGCTCAGACCTGAACAGGCCATGAGCCTGGTCCAAGGCCACGACAGAGGCAGGCCTGGACCAGGGGAGGCTCTTACGGTTCGCTTATCTGCACAAGTGCTAGCCAGGAAGCCCAGCAGAAGGCCAAAGAGAGTGGGCAGGATCTCCCGAAGGGTGCGGGGGGTGTTGGAGACCACAATCTTCCAAACATGCAGTGAAGCCTGTCGCACGACCAGCTGTGTGTCAGATCGCCCCATGTATAGCCCAGCCAGCACACGGTTCCGTCGCTCCACTCCCAGGGCACTGATGATCGCCTAAGCCCAAGCAACAGAAAGGAGAAGAAAAAATGGGAACTTGTAAGGTTTCCAGGAAACAAGGCTCCTCACACTTCCTCCAAGAGTATGGACATCAAAGATATCACCTTGTTGGACTGGGCTGTGCCAAAGTTGTCATCTTCAGAGGCTGTTTCTGTGGTCATTTTACCAGTGACCCCTGATATATGGAACAGAAGGTCTCCAAGGAGCTGCACGGAGCTGAATCTATGGAAGATGGAGAGTGGAATCACACAAGCCACAAGTCACCTCCATTCAAAATGCTACATCCCTGGGAAACAGCACTAAGAGGAGCTGCTACTGACCCAGCAAAGTCCTTTAGCCATTTCCCCTTTGAGTCTCACAGCCGCGTAGGCAGTGCCAGGGTTAGTCCTACCCTACAGGTAACTAGCCGAAAACAAAGGACTTATTCAGTGCCTACCCCATGTTAGGCACCATGCTAAGCAATGAGATACAAAGACAGAAATAAGGCGGTCCCTGCCCTCTCCTGGGAAAAGGCTTGGCTGTAAAAGCACAGTAATGGAAGGAGCAAATCTTCATGAGTCACCAAACAAGACAGCCTTGAGACATCTGAATACTGTGCCCTCGCATCATGGAGGGTCACCTAACATGAGAAGTTGAAGAGCTCTAGATTCTGCTGGACCAAAACCCAAACACTGCTCCCCCAGTTCAATCCCACAGTCCTGCTAGAGGCCAGAGAAAAGTCACCTTATCCTCCAGAGGTCATCAAAGAGGCCTTGCTCCAGCTGAGGCAGTAGCAGCGCAATGGCTGTCTCTGCGTACATTGAGATGATCCTCTGTCCTGCACGGAGGGCAGTGTCCCGCACAAACTCATTCTCATCAGCAAGAGCCTGCAAAGAAACTAATAATCAGCCACGTTCAGATCTACCCCAGAACTGGCACCCTGGAACAGCGCACAGGTCTTTGAGATGTATTGGGTCTTGAAAGTCTCACCACTTCCTCCGCAACCCTTCCCTACCTTGAGGATACATGGAATGATGGGCCCCACATAAGGGGTGAACTTGTCTCCAAAAGTGATTGGCAGGTAGTTGAACATCATGATGTAGCCATCGCGGACATGGGGGGCGATGTCCACTTTGCTGGCAGTAGCCACAATCTCTGGCATCAGCTTCTCCAGCTTCTCTACTCCCAGACCAGCCATGACCTCTGCCAACCCTGCACAGCAAGTACAAATTGAAGGCCTCTCTCTCCCCACAGTAAGAAGGCATCTACAAGGAGCCACTCCTACTACTGAGGAGTAGTCAAAGGATATGAAGAGTTACCAAAAGAGGAACAGCAAACGATTAATAGCTGTATCAAATACTGCTCTAAACCACTAAACATCAGAGAAATATAAATCAGCAAACTGGCAAAGATGACAAAAGATAGGAAGAATCCATGTTGGAGGGAGGATGGAAAGCAGGCACTGATGGGACAGCAGCGAACTGGCCCAGCTGTTTTGGAAGGAAATCTGAGTCAAGCTAAGAAGTGAATGAAACATCCGCATCCTTTGGCTCATAGTTCCTGCTGCCAAGCACATCTCCCAAGGAGACCCAAGGCTCCCTACGTGCCTTTTGGAGTCTCAGAGGGAGAAATGGAGACTCCAAGATCTTGAGATATCACTGTAAATGGAGCATTACTGCAGCGCAAGACAGGAGGAGCACAAGAAAGCACCGAGACTGAGGCAAGGGAGCCAGCAGAACCAGGAGGACAACATGGCCCCACCGGACAATGACCCAAGTTGAGGAGGATGAAGTGGCTGAGGCCAGGGACAAGGGAACGCACTGCCCCCAACCCTCCCCTCAGCCTGGTTTGTCTTCCCCAACTGCTTTTTCTGTTATGACAAGGGATTGCTCCCTGGTCGGGGAGAAGAGACATGCTTGCAAATGAAGGTTATATATTATATATATATATATATTTTTTAAACTCTTCCCTGCTTCCACATTGTAGATTCCTCCCCCATGCACTCCACCCAGCAGCCCCAGACAACTGCCGTCTTCCTTCTGTGCCCACCTTGTGCAGCGCCGGAGCGGTCCACTGAGCTCTGCTCGTACGTCAGGGTCTCCATCAGCCAGGGCAGCAAGTCCTCAAAGCATGACTCACCCATTCCTTTCACCATGGCTCCCAACGCCTTCGCAGATACCGTTCGAACCTATCCAGGAACCAAGAGATGCTGGGCAAGGCCTGGGATTCTGTTTGAGAGCTGTACTCCCCCAACTAGAGCCACAAAAGCAGCTTCTCTTGGGTTTCAACCATAAAACTTGTTCCCTTCAGTGCTGATTAAGCACCTCCTGGGTGCCAGGCAGAGTGCTAGGCCAGGGGATACCAACCCATAGTAGTGGCTGCCTTTGAGGCACTTATATTCTATATCATTTACAGCTAATTTTAGAGAAGTATCTTTGTTCTGTAACAAACAATCCCAAAGACTTACCTCAGGCACAGGGTCCAAGAGAGAGGCTTTCAGCCCAGGGGTCACACTGGGGAGGTAAGGAGCCAGGTCCTACAACACAAGGCAAAGAGAGGAGCTGGGGAAGGTTCTGGTTGCCAAATCTGGGGAGCCCCCTCAGTCTTCCCTGCTACATTACAGGCAGGTCCAGAAGAGGTAACTTGATCAGAAAAACTGCAGGAGTCTCACAACAGCGGAACGGGAGAGGGAAAGTAGTCAGGAGCCCCCCTGCCACTGCCCAGACAAGCCTCTTTCTAGAGGTCCTGGGCCTTCTAGCAAAGAAATACCTTTCTTTCATGCCAGTCAAAAGAAGTCAAGTCCAGCTACTGCTAGCTACGGTATTATTTTCCTGCTCTCTCTCTCACAGAAAGGAGAGCATGGGGAGAGGGACAGGCTGGAAAACCTGATTCAAATCCTCCCTCAGGTACTTCCTGCCTCTGTAAGCCCAGGCAGGTCACTTAACCTCTCTGGGCCTCAGTCTCCACCTGTGCAAAACCAGGTAGATCTGATGATCTCGACAGTCCCCCAGCTCCACAGCAGGAGCCTAGCTGGGCCCTTCTTCCTGGGCCCAAGGAAGAGATCTCTGAGCCTCCCAGGTGGTCTGTTCGGCAGAATCTCAGCAGGACAGAGGGAGAGTGGGCAGCCTGGGCTGTTCAGGGCAGTCAGCACCCACAGCCTGTATGACTGGAATACATTCTAGGTATACTGGTTCCCAATGGGTGATTATAAGCACATTTATCTATTCCAAAGGAATGTTAAAAAACAAACGAAAAAAACCTGCTCAGGCGGTTCTCAGTCCTGAGCGGGAATGACTTCCAGCCCACACTGTCAGGTTCCTGATTCTCCCACTGCTTCCCTTTTCCATTTCCTTCCCTCCTCCTTCCCAGCAAAGGGATCTGATTCCTCTATTAAAACATTGCCAGGGACAGAAAGCCTGTGCCTGCCCACTCCAAGAGGGATTCAGGAGTAGAGCCCAACCCCTCCCCCACAAGTTCATGTGCTTCACCCACACCATGGCCAGGCCTTACCTTCTGGTCTGTCAGGGAGTACATGTTGCCAATGATCTGGGCAGCCATCTTCCGGGTGTCAGTGGAACGGTCCTGAAAGGCCCTTTGGACAATGGGCATGATGAGAGCCAATGAAGGGGCATCAATGAAATGGACAAACTTGGTATCTAGCAGGGTCTGCAGGCACTGTTGAGTCTTCCTAGAGGGATCCGTCAAGGCGTCCAAAAGGACTGGAGCTATAGCTACAAGTTCAGAAGCAAGAGGGTGACCCCTTGGTATGTGTATGTCCACCAAGGTGACCCCCCCCCCCGACTGAAGCAGCTCTGGAGAGAAACATAAGTGGCCTTCAGGGAGCACTCCCTAAAGTCCCACTAAGCACCCAGCTAAGAAAGTTGACTTGTCAACATCTAGAGCACTGTTGATGGGGTGAGGACCAGGGTAGAGTGGCACCTGCTAACTCTCTTATACTGAGAGACTCTGGCCTCTGGCTCCAGGGGGTCAATTCCAATGGGCAGTGAATGACCTAGGTCTACTCTGCTGAGCTTTGCTGGACAAGCATCTGTGGCAGAGCAGTCCCTGACACCCAAACTGATATTTAAGACAAAAGCTCCGAGCATTTGAACAGTATGGTTGAGACAACTGTGGGTTAGGGAAATGAGCTGGGTACCTTCTAGAAACAGCTGAGAGCGCCTCTTATTTTCCATCCTAGCTAAGACCCCTCACTGCACATCCTTGATAGCAAAGAACAACAGATGAGCCCAGGAAGCAGCCACTGCCTGGCCAAAGAGGCCCACTGGCAGGCACGGCAGGCTATCCTTCCTCTCCACCAAAAGGACAGAGACGCTTCTCATCTTCTGAGGGCTAAGATTGGTCCTTGCAGCTCTTGGCGTGTGGCCGAGACTGGATGAATACAATGCTCCAAGAGCAGCTCCCAGGAAGGTTGAGTCTAACACAAAGTCAGAGGAAGAACGAACCCACAAGAACAAAAACCCCATCCTAAAAGTCATGATGGTGGCAGGGGCATTTGGGAGAAGATGAGTCTCTCCAAACACCTTTAAGCAATGCGTTAAAGGAAAACTTGATTTGGGCATTATTTCCACTAGGACTTCTGGAAAAGACCAAATAAGAGTTTTTTAAAAAGAAGTGAAAAATACACTTACAAATGAACTGAAGGGACTAGGAGAAAACAAGAGAAAACAAGAGCTGTGGAATAAAGGACTGGAAAAGGAAGGAACAATTCGGCCCAAGGTACAAAACCCTGCTCAGGTAACACATGCTCCGGAAATCATAACGGGCCCAGATAGAAAACGACGACACCATAAGACTACAAGGAACATTAAAACAAAGTCAAAAGACTTGAAAGAAAATGAAAGGTAAAACAACTGACCTGGAAACAGGTCAAGAAGAGAGAACCCAGGAATCATGGGACCAAGCAAAGAAGACTCTTTTCACACTACTTCAAGAAATCACACAGAAGAGGGGGCGGAGCCAAGATGGTGGAGTAGAAAGACTCACATATGCTAGCTCCGAACCCACAGCCCCCTCCCAACAATTCCCAACAAATTCTGGAACAGTAGAAGCCGTGCAGCAAAGGGGTGAAGGAGATTTCCGTTCCAGAGAGCCCTGAAAAACCGATCCCAAAAGTTCGTCGTGCACCAGATGGGAGCAGAGCCCAGCCCTGCCCCGGCAGCATGGCACAGAGAGGAACAGATCCAGCAGATCTGAGCAGGCTTCAGGGACAGAATCTCCAGCAGTCACAAAGGTCCCTCCACCCACAGACGCACAGGTCAGTGAGAGAGACGTCTGGATGGGCTGAGAGGGGAGCGGAGTGTCTCCATGACTCGGGCCCCCTTGGGAGGAAGCAGCAGAAGCAGCGGGCGGCCAGAGGCTCCCAGAGTAGGCGGGAGCTCGGAGCTCAGCAGCAGCTCCATTACGGAAGGTCTCCGCATAAACCCCATGAGGGAACTGGGCCTGGGAGGCGGCCCTGCCCCCACCTGAGCACCTGAAGGCAAAGGAACTAGGTCTAAAACCAAGAATCACCTACCCAGTAAAACTGAGTATAATACTTCAGGGGAAAAACTGGTCTTTCAATGAAATAGAGGACTTTCAAGCACTTTTAATGAAAAGACCAGAGCTGAAAAGAAAATCTGACTTTCAAACACAAGAATGAGAAGAAGCATGAAAAAGTAAACAGCAAAGAGAAGTCGTATGGGACTTACCAAAGTTGAACTTAAGCTTCCATTGAATAGCAGCCATGCCTGCCGCTGAAAGCCCTGAGGCTGGGGAGCAGCATTTGAATCTCAGACCCCAAGCACTATCTGGGTAAACCTAGGCGGGGGTGGAGAGGACTCTCAGAAGTCAAGTAACTGGCTGGGAAAATGCCCAGAAAAGGGAAAAAAAATAAGACCATAGAAGGTTGCTTTCCTGGTGAACAAATGATTCCACCCTTCCTTTCTGATGAGAAAGAACAATGCTTACCATCAGGTAGAGATATAAGAGTCAAGGCCTCTGTATCCCAAACATCTGAAATAGATATCCAATGGGCTCAGGCCATGGAAGAGCTCAAAAAGGATTTTGAAAATCAAGTTAGACAGGTGGAGGAAAAATTGGGAAGAGAAATGAGAGAGAT